>CM073428.1:7526888-8776888 GCA_037114965.1 Monochamus alternatus
AAAGGCATATAACCCTACAACTCAAACTTGCAAACAAACAAAACCCAAGCTGTTAACCCCCAAACCCATAAGCCAATCACTCCATAATCCTATAACCAATAAACCCAATAACCACGATACTCAGTACTTGAACTTATCTTACATCACTCGATTTGTCAGTGACAAAACATATCGTACATCCACAAACTTATAACCCAATTACCCTACGACCCAAGTACGCCATACCCCACAACCCGTAACTCCAAAAACAATAACAGTACAGTAAAACAAAACCGTCTGCATCAGAGTTGCCCAATGTTTCACGAGGAGGCTGCGCAAACTGGATTTTGTACATCATGTAGCCCCTAAAAGGGTGTTTGACAAGATGGATGAACTATACTTATACTTATTTTTTTATTAATTTTCTTTTTTAGAGCTATAGCGAGTTTTCTCTTCTTCGAATGATCTACGCAGAGGATTTCTTTTCCGTTTTTTTCCTTCTGGCATATCTCTTATTATTTTTCAAAAAAAAAAAAAAAATCAGCCACCTTCCTTGATAACGATTACAAGATTATAATCTTAGGCACTTCAACGAAGAAGGTGAAAGTTTACACCAAGATATAAAGATAGTGGAAACCCGTTGCCAAGGAAGGTGGGACGTAAATATGATGGTTAATTTTAGTTGGATGCTAAAAAGAGATAGACCAGAAGGAGAAGAAAACGTAAAAGATAAGTGTGTCCGTAGTTCATCTATCTTCTCTCACTCATTTCCATCCTACATGATGTACAGAATCCACATTGATTAATTCTAATGCCAACAGTCCTATTTCGTTTTTCGAGAAAAATACAAAACTGTTCTTGTTTATGGGGTTATGGAGTTGTGAGGTTGTAGGTCCTAGGTTATGGTGTTATAAATTTGTGCACTGATAAATGGCGCGATAATAAGTTGAAGTACTGAGTAACGCGGTTATAGGGTTTATTGGTTATAGGAATGTGTGGTTATGGCGTGATTGTTTTTTTGGGTTTGGGGGTTAACAGCTTGGGTTTTGTGTTTACATTTTGAGTTATAGGGTTATATGCGTCTAATGATGCTGGAAAGCATGCATTGGGTTATGGCAAAACCCTGACGTGATGGGGTTAAACAATCGTATACAGTGACTCCAAAAACATATAATAAACATGGTCTGACCCTCAGATCTGAGAAAACAATTGCTTATTTGTGGGGTTGTTATGTGTGCATATATGAATATGTTGATTTGCATATTTCCTAATTTTTTTTTGTCAAACAAAGATAGCGAATGTTTCAGCTTGGAAAATCGTGACGTGTTTTTCCTGAAAACAGATTCACTTCAAATCATTTGCTATAGATCCTCGCCAATGACTGCTAGTCAGCCTTGGGCCCATCAGTGTACTAGACGAGTCATTTTGAGACCCCAAGCGTCAGGGTTAGCAAGCCAAGCGCCTTTATCCGATTTTTCCAAAACTGCTCAGATATATGTAGGAAGAAAATATCTTGGCGCTGATTGCTGCAAGGATCTTCTCTCCCTCTACTAATTTATTTAGGATCACCGTGTGACCTCAATCGCCATATTTGTCATACCTGTATTGAGCTGGTGTTCTTCCTCCTCTTTCGCCACGAGAGTTGTTCGTAATGTTGCTGTTAGTTGACACACGCCAATCGTAGTAACTTAATTACTGCTATTTTTTTTGGGTAATCTACAGTTTAAAGTACATATATATTCTTTTTGTTTTGAGAAATTCAGTACTCGCGTTTAATCTACATACTTTACTAGGAATACCAGTGTATTTATTCTGTTCATAGTAATTAGTATTTATCAGTACATAAAAAAGTGCTTAATCAATTTTCTGTTTATAAATTATTTCTCTTAAGTCTCACTCTTGCAGAGAAACTGAAGCCAGTAACTAATTTTTATTATGTTATCATTGCATTGTTGTCGTCGAGTTTGCATCATTTTAACAATTAAGTGTTACTCTACTCAATGAAACTGGGACCATTTATTTTAATCAATAAAATTAATGATTCTCGTCTGACTCATGTCGACAGCTAAGCATTATTTATTTATTGGTCGTTTTTGTCTTAAAGACATATATAAACAAGGATGAATTGGATCAAGTAAGTTATATTAAATGCTACAATTCGAATAGCTTGTAATTTTATTGATTGATATTTAATTTATTAGTAAAAACATATGCTTTAAATATCAAATTTACGATAATGCTAAAATAGTGAAAAAGTTATAATCTATTATAATATAAAAAGATTTAAAATATAAGGAAAAATAAGTGTATAATATACGTTTTACACCTTGCAGATTACAACACAGTTAGTCAAAAGGTATGAATTGTTTCCACTAGATAGTTTATTAATGAAGTATATCAACTTGTAATATCCAATTTTCTAATCCTATTTTTAAACAATAGCATCTTTAAAATAACCGCCATGAGAAGCTATAAATTGATGTAAATTATTGTTAACAATATTTAATAGTACACGCTGTTATATATTCTGATAAGTGTTATTTTATCTCCTTTCAATGGGATGTCATTGATGCCACGGTGGGTAGCTTCATCTGCCATAAAAATATTACGAGTATTTTCATCGAAAATCATTAACAAAATTGTGCATTTCAAGAGAAATCCTGAGATTGCAGTCTTTGAACTTTTTATATATGACAGGGGTAAATATAATTTTCCTAGAGAGTACGCTATTACTGTTGATCTCTTATGGTTTTTACTTTATCAAATTAGACATATTGACTCTTATCAGAAAAAGTTCGCCAAAATATGTATTCTTTGTCTTTAGAAAAAGTATTATAAGAGTAGTATGAAATATTTGAATTTACTACCTCGGAATTAGATGAAAAGTGACTTTTTATAAATGTATCCTTGATCAGTAAATACCGATGTAGTTGCCTTATTTTCCTCCACTTTCTTCTGTTTCTCGTCTTTATTTTCCAGTCCGTCACACCGTATTTTGTCCCTTCTGCTGTAATTTCCACTCTCTATCGCCTCCTCGGTCTACCTTCTCTTCTTATAGTTGGGTTTTTCTTCCTACTATTTTTCCACTTCATCTCTCATTTGTTCCAGATGCCCTAGCCACTCTACTCTCCTGGATATCACAATTTCTATTCTATATGTTTCCTCACAATTTCTCTTTACATAGTCTTATTTTCCCATTGCGACAGCTTTTCTCTTGACTTCATATTGAGGGTATAGGTTTCGCTGTCATATAGCGCCGTTCTAAATTTTGCAGAATTTTTGTTTGCTAATGCTTCTACCAATTTATTGTTCCTCGTCACACTAAGTTGTTATCAGCGCCCCCAGATACACATATTCTTGAACTTCTTTGAACTCCATCGCTCCGTAATATATTACAGATATACAAAATTTCATGCAGTACTAATGAGATGATATTTTAAAATTTCTGTTATAAAATGGCGACCTTTAACATACATCTTTAAACATGCCTGATTTTGAAAATGAAAGTTTGACCCTACGATGTATTCTTAAAGTGGCACAAACTAAAAGTATCTAACTCCTCAGTTACATTCATCAAATAAGTGGTCAATGGAAGTAATCCATCAACTTTCTGGTCATTTAAAGGTAGTAGCAACGCTACAATAACGTTGTTTCACTACATTACCTTTATATCTAATAGTGTATTGTATACCGGGTGTTCCCTCTAAGACTTCCAGTGCGAATATCTCAGAAACCATCATCGCCAGTGCGACGAAATTTGGTATACAGACACTAGATGGCGCGTAGAATCTGATAATAACATCAATTCTTATACAGGGTGTTCCAACTTTGCAGTAATTTAGATCCCATGTAAAATGTGGAAATCACTTATGGATGAAGCCATAAGGTGGCACCAACTGCCACAAATAAGTGCCGCCACATTAAAGGTTTGTTAATGGTTCCCAATACGTCGCCAAAACTATTACAAACACTTTAAAGTTACTGTCACTTCTAAGTAATATTTATGCGATATGGCTTGGTTGCTGTTACCTTTAATGCCCATTTTAAAGTTTAGACAACTTTAAAGTGCTTCTGCTTAGTTTTCATAACGCTCCAGACACCACCGACCCCAAAGATTACAAAACCATTAAGTGATATTCAGAAATGTAGATTACGTACTTATAGCTATGCTAGTGACTACTACGTAACAACCACTTAATTGAAGTTGCGGTACCAGTTTTCGTTACTATAATGCTACTAGGGATAATTTATGTATGTAAATTCGGAGTTATAAAATTATAATCTGAACGCATGTACAACTAACAAAAACTAAATATTCTAATTAGGACAAACAAATGGACGGAACACGATATTACACAACATATTGCTTCGTGCGGATCCATATTTTAAAAATGATCAATTATTTATACAAACAAAATGATACGGAAATGAGAACAAGCCTGGGCAAATAATAGCTGAAATATTACGCGGCATACGTTATTTATATAAATTGATTGAAAATAAATATAGTAAACACATAAACAATAATTTACTTTACGTATGCCTGTGTAAATGCCCTGTAAATATTTCAAATGCTAATGCATATTCCGTGTATTTAATAGTGATTGAATTGGAATATATTTCAAACAAGCCGTAATATAGTGAATATTTAATTTATGTTACTGTTAATATAAGCGACATGGCCGTACACCATTACAGGCAGTAATTACAAGGGGTAATTATTCTCTTATTTGAACATTAAACTGCTGTACCGGAATCTAAATACATTTAATATGGCTCTGAACAAGAGAGGATAGGTTTGTGACATACCGATACATCCTGGTGGTAAATTAACAACTTGTACGATTTTATTGGGATATAAAAGCAATACCACAAAGAATAAAACGTGAATGAGTAAATGAAATTGTAAAATTGTCTGCAAGTTATGGTTTCTGGATAAATTAATAGAGTGTTAGAGGTTTGACTGCCATAAATTTAACATTCGATAGTATACATCAGATTGAACAAAAAAAATAGATATGATAAAAAACCAACAAATCTTCAATGTCATCTATAAAAATTCACTCTCATAATAATTTTCTGCATTAAATGACGATATAATGCAATGTTTACCTCTTCTTTCAATTTATTTATATTTAGTTGAAATAAAAACAATTTTTTCACTAATCGATAAAATTCGACAGTCGATGTCGCGGAATGTGGCAACAGCGCGAGAAAATGTGCAAAATAGGTATGTTGTACTTATGTGTTATGCAAATTAGGTATTTAAAAATAGCATTGTATTTTGATTTTCGGGAAGTATTTAAATTATTATTATTATTATTATTTGTACATAAGTTATGATTATTTCTGCGACATGAGTCAACTTAGAAATTTTTGTGACATATTTTTAAATTTCCTATTTAGTGTCAGTTATGTTACTGCTTTAAACATTTAAAAATAACCAAAATTTTAACATTTAACATAAAAGAAATGCATTAATTCTACCATCCTCTGTTCAAAAATAAAATAGCAAAACAGTTGCCTTTATAGACTGTTTAGAAATGAAAGAGAGTAATAAAAGCTTATTATGTACGCAAATCGTAAATATAATATATAATGTAGTACTGGTGCTTATATTCAATATTTTTATATTATTTATTATCGGTATAGATGAGGGGTACTTTTAAAAAAAATTTGTGTGACCGGGTTGTACTAAATTGTAAAGAACAAATTTTAAGATTTTTAGAAAATTCAATATACTTAACCATATGTTTCGAAAACACATGAGAATAGACTTAAGAAAACTCGTGAGAAAATACTATGTAGTATAGTCTTTCCTTACGAGTTTATAAATATTTTGAAATTTCAAAAAATTTAAAAAATTATTTTCAGTTTTGTATATCTTTCAAAATAGAAAAGATATGGAACCTCGTTGTATCAAGCCAAATAACGCTATAAAAAAACACATAACACACTTGATTTAATGACACTAACACACGTCCTGGAAAAAAAGAATGCAGTTAGTTTTTGAGACATTAGATACCCATTAAAAAATAAAAATCAACTTACTTTGTTATGAATCATGATATAAAAATATTTTTTGTGTATACGAGATTTAAAGGTAAACCTTTGAAGTTAAAATGAAAAAAATACATACACACACATACATGCATCAGGTAATAAACATTTAGGATATTTTTGGTGAGGGAAATATATCTATAAAATACTACCAGACTGTGTGTTGCACAGATTTATTAATTATTATAATATTTTATTACATATAGGGTGATTTTACATGTCATTGAAATATGGCCTTCTAGGATCTAGCTTTTTCCTTTTTATGAAACAAACTCTACCATGATTTCAAATCTGGAAAATTCAGTGTGCCCAATTAAGAGAAATTTCATTTTATTCACTAGTAAAATGCATGAGATACTACAAAATGCTACTGAGAGTTATCAGAATGAAAAACTGAGCATTTGTGCAAAATTTTAATTATAAAAAATGTAAAATTAAGCAAAACATTTTGTAGGCCTAGGATATTAGAATTTTTCACACGTCTATTCGGTCTTTCTTTCAGTTTTGTTTAAATAACCTAAATAGGTTTTATTATTGTTTCATATTAATTTAGCTATTAAATACATTATATGTGTATATCCACATTTGTTACCAAAGTACATTAAAATAGATAGGTCGGAGTGGTGGCCACTTTGTAACAGTAGATCGGTAAATAAAACAAAATCTATGTGAAAAAAATTGAAAAAATGCATAAGTAGATATGTGACATCACAAATACAATTTTTCCACATGCAGTATAAATATAATGAGTATTAAAAAATTTAAAGTTGTTTCTATTCGGAACTTGTCTACAACATACAACTCCTAACTTATATTAATTCAATGAGGTTAACTTGTTTATAAAATACAGACATTAACGTTTATTATCTTACCTACCTATATTTCTTGTAGATTCTTATTACACGGTAAGCACAAACTAAAACGAAACCTAGTTCCAGATTACAAATAAATTGGAAATAAAAATACATAATGGCGATTATTTTGCTTTTGTTGCAATGCGAAGGAGCGCAGGTAGACAAAGTCTAAACAACGATGTGCAATGTCAGCCGATAGAGTTCAGTATTGCTAACTTTGGTCACGCCGATTGTACCAACCCGTAGAAATAAAATTACTATAATTGTACCAGATTTAAAACATTTTTTTTTCCAAAAAATATAGATATTTTATTTTTTATTAAGGTTTTATATATGCATTCCTCTTACACGTTTCGAAAGATAAATACAAAGCCTTAAGTAATTTCTGTGGAATCCTGAACAAATTTAAAAACTTAAATTCCGTTACGTTTTTTTTTAAGATATAACTGGAACAGACAAATCTTCAAATTAGAAATAATAAACATGTGTTTGATTTATTTACGCTAGGTGTACGTATTGGTGTATCTAGAGTAATGAAACATTTGTACCTACTAATTATTATGTAACGTGTTATTGTCATAGAAAACATGAATGTTATAAAGTATAACTACATATTTGAGTGCAAATAAAATATAACAAATAAATAAATCAACTACTATTAAAATTTACATATTTTTCAAGACTGAATTTTCACCAAACATATCAGCTATATCTGGAAGTAGTCATTACAACATTGGCATTGGTTGGAAATGAATAGCTACTAATAAATAAATTCTCAGATATTTTCTGCATTTACAAATGTTTATGACATACCTATAAAAAACGTTGCCTATATATACAGTTAGTATATACGTTTAAAAAACATATATGAAAACTACAATATACAGGCTGTATCACATAAGAGGGCCACTCCCATGTATCTCGCTTAATATGCGAGACACGTCAAAAATCTTTAATTGTTTTTTTGTTGCATTTTTGGAGGCTCGTAAAAACAAATTTGGGATCCATGGCCAACTTTATGAGTAATAACAAAAAAACCTGTTAAGTGCTCAAACTTTAAGGCTGTCTAACTTTTTTATTTTAAGAGATAGAGAAAACATATTGGTAATAAATTTTTATTGCAAAATTGATACCTTCCACCTGATATAAACAGATTTTTGAAATATCGTATGTGGTTCGCTGCGCCCTCTAGGCGGATAAAAAAATTTATTACATTGTCTGTGTCAAAATAATTTTAAAGACCCAATTGCTTCTAATGTGAAAAGCAATAAAATAATATTATAAGAAAATCTGTATTTTGGATATAAAAGTACATTCTGTTTATTATTTTTTTGCAGTTGACGTCTTTAAAGCAGGTTCTACATTATCTTGAGCAAAACGAAAATATTTAGGTACATTTTTTTAAACTAAAATTAAAAAAATGTAATAAATACAAAAGATAAGGGCAATATGTAGTATATTGCATGAAAGACGAGAGAACAGGCAATGTTTTGTGGCCATAGCCTGCTTCAATAAAAAAATTTTATTACCAATAAGTTTTCTCTATCTCTTAAAATAAAAAAGTTAGACAGCCTTAAAGTTTGGGCACTTTATAGGTTTTTTTGTTAAATAAGTTAAGATCAATGTAAATCTAGAACCAAAATACAGTTTTAATTAGATATTACTCAAATATTATGTGTTTCTTATACAAGTTTGAAAGAAATACGTTTAAAGCATACGTATAAAAAACATTTAGAAAATAAATGTTACCCATAAACGTTTATTAAATAAACTATAACGCAATTTAATAATTTAATTATTTCGTATAATAAAGGTTTTTTAGACTATCATGTGTTGCTTGGGTTCCTACAGCTACAAGCTACGTGAATGAATACAGTCAAAATTGTGGAGCTCAGTTGGCAGATTAAATCTAGATAAATCATTCTAAGACCATGAATATCTATCTAGATTTATGGTGAAGAGAGATATATCTACTTCATAGGTACCTATGTGACGAAAGAAATGTATTCTTTATTCTTTATGCAATCTTATCGGTGTGTTGCTGATTTTTTTTAATGTTCACGAAATTTATGCTCCCAATAATTATAAAAACAATAAATGGGAGTAAGGCGGGAGCACGATCGTTTACATTCAAAAGTGGGCAACTTCTGCATGAAACAAAAGTTCGCAATTATGGGCAATTTAATTGGGGAAAACTGAAAAATATAGTCATTGTGCCGGTTCCATTCAACGAAGTCAATTAAAAAATACCTACCTGCCAGAAAGTTCGGTTTTATTTCAATTAATTTGAATTACAAAACTTTAACTCCTGATTAAACAAAGTTACTTTTTAATTAGAAACTTGGGTCCGTAACACTTGTTTACCTTGTACCCGTAGTAAAACTTCGAGCAGTTTTATTACTTTTGTTTGCCGTAAAAAAATAAGCAAAAATCGACTTGGGAATTTCCAACTTTAAACAAAGTCCTCCTGATTTATGTGTGCGAGATACGTTTCAGTTTCATTTCAGTTTGTTTCGGGGTTCTATGAATCGTTAAGCGAACGAACGAGTTCAAATTTGTTATTTTTCTTTGATATTATTACGCTCCCTGATCATTAAATATGTGTGTAATCTATAATAAATCTATTTTTTTATGAGGCGCACTTCCATATAAGCGCAATGAGCAACAAACAGAAAATAAATAAGCAAAGAAAGTCGAAGGTTTTTTCATTTTTCACTGAGATATTTAAGGCAATTTTATACTTGCATATTCTTTTTGCATGTTTTAAAATGAAGTTTATTCATCTGCAAGTTTTCTGTGAAATGATTTTTAGTTCAGTTTTCCTTTAAGCATGATATATTCTATCTTACAAAAGCAAGAGTTTAGTATGAAATCTTCTATTCCTGAAAATTTTGAAGTTACAAATATAGAAATTTCTATTTTGCGATTTTTATAAAGAAGGAGGAAAAAGCCAGGACAAAGAGAAAAGATGATAAGAGGAAACAGTATGACAAATTTCATTATTTATTTCCTGAATTGAAAAGAGATCAAAAAAAATTCATTCAATATTTTAAAATGTCACAAAACAAAATTTATGAGCTCTTCCTCACCTATAGCAACAAAATGAGAGATATTAGCCGAGGTAAGAATTAGTGATCCTCTTGTTTGGAACATCCTTCACGAGCAACTGCTTTATCCATACCATGTGCAACGAGTACAGGCCTTAAATCGAATAAATGAGCATCAAGTACGTTTGGTTTTTAGATGCTGGTTTCTACGTCATAATGCTGAAGACCCTCGTTTTGTTGCAAACATTTTTTTTACTGATGAGGCCGGGTTCACAAGAAATGGAGTGTTTAATTTTCACAATACGCTTATTTGGGCCGACGAAAATCCTCATGCTCTAATAGAATCTGGACATCAGGGACGTTTTTTTATTAAACATTTGGATGGGTATTGTAAGTGACAGGTTTCTAGGTCCTGTTGTTTTCCCAATCCGATTAACAGGCGCTGCTTACTTCAACTTTTTGCAGAACACACTGTATGAATTTTTGGAAGACATTCCTTTGAATCAGAGGCAACAAATGTGGTTCCAGCATGATGGTGCTCCAGCTCATTTTTCCATGACCGTTAGAGAGCATTTACACCAAACTTTTCCACATAGATGGGTAGGAAGGGCCGGATCTGTTTTATGGCCTCCAAGATCGCTTGATCTGAACCCTCTAGATTTCTTTGTTTGGGGATATTTGAAAACATTAGTGTATGGTACTCCTGTAAATAGCCTGGAAGAGCAGCAGCTACGGATTAATCAGTGTCAAGAAATCCAAACCAAGAAGGGTGTTTTCGAAAGAGATCGAATATCGTTGAGACGAAGTTGTCGTGCCTGCTTGGAAATGGACGGAGGGCACTTTGAACATCTTCTGTAACTTTGTTTTGTGTTTGTTAAAAGCTTCCTTTGTCAGTTTATTCCTAATAAAATAAAATGTTTGGAAAGCGAATAGTGGTCTATATCTCCGCAACCGTTACATGGCGGACCCATGTTTATTAAGACTTTTCTGCTTATTTTGGTTTATACTATTACCTTCAGAAATATTTAACACTCTTTTTTTAACACCCTGTATGATATTACAAATGAAATGAATCATATGCGACATTGTATTATCTTCACTTTTGTTTCTTTACACTTTCTTGGTTTTGGAGTTGGATGATTTGGAAGTCTTTCCATATAAATTCGCCTAGCTGCACTAACATTTCCATTTGCAAGACTATAAATGTAAACCATATAGGCCATTTCAGCATTTGAATGTGCATAAGCTATTATTAAAACTTATTATTTTAAAAAATAAGCTTAATTTGACAATATACAATATTAAATAAGATGACGGCTTCTTATTATTATTGTTTTGCGTGGCCTCCCTAAGATATGTTTAAGTAACTGGGTAAAAATGCACTTGATCAAATAAACCAATTTTGTTAATTAGTTTGGAATACAAAGAAATGTAAAGAAACAAAAAATAAAGATAATATAAAGATGCATATGATGACCTACATTATTTGTAATGTTATACAGGGTGATATACCTATATATTTTTGGTAAATAATAATCGACGATACCGACACCTCCGTCACTGGTAAGTTTTTAAAGCTGGTAATTTTTTGTTTCGTACCTACTGTCATACTAAAAATGCACAACGAATTTGGTTAATTCTCTCAAGCGGTTTAGAAATTAGAAACTGATTTTTTTTATTTTTGCCCACATTAATATAACAAAAAAAACCTTATTTCTAGCCACAGAATACACCCTGTATTATAATAAATGTATTTCATTAAATTTATTAGATTTTAGTTTAGATTTGGTGCTATTTAGATTGCTGAAGACATTTGATAAAGTTTTTTGTAAAATTAATAAACATATTCCATTATGAGTGTTAATGTGCGTCTGAAAAAACTATTAAAATGGTTATATATAATCCAGAAAAAGCTGCATATAAATAATTTTTAAATGTTAGAAACTATCGTAATAAAAATAGTTTTAAACAAACCGCGAAATTTAATTTAGTCATGAAAATATCCTCAAATGCAAAGAGCAGCTACGGAAAAATACACAGATTTCTAGAATACATTGTAATAATAACAATTCCCGAGGGAGTACCTTGAGAGCACAGTTTTTCTAAAATCGCATAAATATCATGTATATTTTGTATTATAACAGGAAACTGCCGTAAGGAATCGTAAATGCCATGCCTGCATGGAACAGAGGCAGAGTTTTATCTATTTCCATAGGAACTATAAACTCTTTTATGCAAACAATTCGCTTTACGCTAGTTAACTTTCGTATCTTAACCCGAGGACAGCAAAAAAATGTGTACATATTCCATGCTACCTCTGTCCTGAAAAATTATGTACACACACGGACTTATAAAGGAGGCTTTGTGAAATGAGGACGCTATTTATCCATTTTATTTTAAAGTTCAAACAAACATACCAGAAGCATAAACTTTTGTTTGTGTAAGAGAGCGCTGACTGTCGCATTAGCATATTTTATTTATTTATTTGTTGCTTCTGGATTTAATTTGCTGTTACAAAAATGTGCTCCGACTGTCAGCTGCAGAGAAGAGGTCTGGACTTACGCAGATATGAGTAATATAATAACTGCTGATAGTAAAGTAAAAACGGGTTTTTTATTTACATTGTGACGAGTGCTGCACATTCATATATTATTTAAAATATTTTGTTGTTTAAAACCTGAACTTCTTTTAGTTAGGAAAGGATTTTGCAATGCATTTAACTTTAAATGATTTTTTGGTCTTGCCCTTGTCGGACACACTACCAGACGTAGACCGGTTTCGAGTTTGTTAGCCCTCATCAGCATGCCATAGGTGAGATGACCGACAATTGGCTGTTTCTTCATATGTATGTGGTGTGTCCGACAAGGATTTTTGGCTGTTCACACAGATACTGCAGGAGTAATTCAATGCCGGTCGGGGCATTGGTCCGCGGAGTAATTTTGTTTCCTGCAGTATCATTTACATATTCACTTGTAGTACTGAAATAAAACTGAATAACCAGCAACTGCGGTTCAAGTGTTAGGATGTGGCGTAATCCATTTCAGCTTCGAAAATGTGTGTCCAACATCCACAGAGGTCACGGGCAGTGGCGTAGCCACGGGGGGGGTTTGGGGGTCAGAATCCCCCCCATGGGTTGGGTTGGTTGGGTCATATAGGTAATATCTCACTACAAACCTGCAATCACTCTATTCTCCAAGATTTAGCAACGCGGTCAGTGAACTAGATCTCCTACGGAAACCTTACATTAGGACCTGCTACTAAGTTCTAACCTTAATTTTGTCATTTTTGTAACAAATATGGTTCGTACCTGTTTATTATTTACATGTTTATGATGAGATTGTTTTTTTATTTACTTTTTATTGTTTCAATTTATTAAAAATTATTTATTTTTTTTATTGAAAAAATCTAGTTTAAAATACTTTGTTCACTGAACCCCCCCATTGTCAAATTTCTGGCTACGCCACTGGTCACGGGAGCATAATTAAAGTATAAATTTAATTTTTCATAAATGGCACATTTAGGGTGAGTTCAGAAAAATTTACTTTTTTACCGTCAAAAAGATCTACTATATGGCATAAAGTCAAGAAATCCCGGATTGTTCTGCAAAACGGTATAAATTTTTCTCTTCACACGTTCTGCACCTTATAACTGGAAAACCTGCTGTAAGTCTAAACATGTCTAAAAAATCGAAAAACGTCAAGTCCACTCCAGCGGACTTGTCTACCATTCTAATTATTATAACATAAGGCTGTCAGTAAATAATTAAATTTATATGGATATAAAACGTTCATTTAAAACTAAGAAATATTGGTAAAAATCATATTTTGACTACATTATTTATTCATGTCGTATAGGACTTAATTTAACAAATTTCGCGGATAATTAACGTTTTAATTAATGTTATCAACATATATTTACTTGTAATTATGAATGTGATTAAATATATTACGTTAGCAACATAACTTTATTTTGGTATTTATTTCATAATAATTTTGATACGTTAAATGCATTAATTTTATTTCGCTAATAACATAAATCATTTATAATTGAGAATTATTTTAATTTCTAGAGAAAGTATTAACTTTCCAAGCTATTGACACTCTTAATTCCCCGAATGTAAGGCTAGTTCAAAATAGTAGCAAAAACAGGTTCAAATATTTATTTTGAGAATGTTACATTGTGAATGCATATCATAACTAGAGAAGGTTGTTTCTGACGTAATTTTCGGCTTTTATGCCTTAATGAACAATTTAAGTCATTGTTTTTTTTTTATATTCTTTTTACGGATATTAGAAAAACAGTTTAATAAACAGGCAAGTATTTTTTTTAACGAAAAATAGACTAAAGTTAAGTTTGAAGAAGTTTCTCTGTTGCGCCGTCTATATGCTGCGATATTTTGTTGGTATAGTCTTTTCTTAGTTGATCGAACAAAAAATAATAGGTGAAACAATTTACCCAAATCCATGGGCATATACTAACAGATTCAAAAGCTGTTTAAAAATTTAAGGACATTTATCATTTTATGGATAGGACAGATGATCTAAATACTGTACTGTATTTGCTATCTCAAATTCCTGTACGATAAATTCAAATCTAACTGTCACTGTGTGATACTGAATATAAAGCCAACGAATCTCGAGCGATATTGGATGAATGTTAACTTTGGAAATGTTACTTTCTCTGACTCACTACTAAAATATATCTACTACCTAAATTAAGAAAGTGTTCATATTAAAGCATTCCACTGGAAGTATAACTTATTAGCGTCAAGAGTTTAGCGCACTGACGAGTATTATACTATAGGTCGATAACATCTTTACACCATATAAGGGTAACATGAAGTATTACACAAATTCATAATATACATTTTAACCACATAATCAAAATAACTAATAAAGACAGAAAATCGGAAAAGAAAAAAATACTCGACCTTTTAAAAGAGAAGCAGTTCAACCCATAACTTCCAGTAACATGGCGTTCTTGATACGCAACAAATTTTCTGACAAAGTCATATATTAGAGTTCTAACGTTAAAGCGAAATCGTCATACAACGTCAGGACCACATAACATTGTTTAACGCTATGAAGGAATGCAGGAAGTCGCGTGAAGAAAATTAGTGAAAGAAATGTGCTGAATGAAATGAAACACATACACCATATATGCGGGGTAAGAATTCTAACCAGAGAATAATAAAATTTAAATACTTCTGAAATAATAAATAATTCAAATAAGATAGATTAAGCTGAAATGATTATTAGTGGGTTAGGTTAAGTAGTGAATCGTTTTAAATTACAAACTAGTGAAATGTGAATTGAATGCCTAAAAGTGACCAAGATAAAAGGAACATTCTTAATAAGAATAAAGAAACTAACCGAATATTAAGGGCATCACTGGAATTGCCTTGACAACGAGGTATCCAAGGAGTTTTGTTGATCAACGTCACCGAAGAAAAACTTGGTAAGGGGACAGGATAAGAAAAGGTGTGAAAAGTTCTTCCTCTGCAAGAGAAGAGCTCCAAAATAACCAGACTCCAAACCCAATACATAGCTGAGACCGCACAAGAATACCCTAACGAAAACGATAGGCATTCGGGATGACATTACACTGAGATTCCGCCAACAGAATATTACATAATCGGTAAAGCTACCACCCGCTTTACGTTGGAGGTAAGATAAAGCATAATAGAGAACACCAATCAGCCCTTTTTCGAAAATTATGGATTAAAGCAAGTCTATTCCAAGCATTAACGATTAATAAAATTACTTAACGTTAAAAAAGCACGTATTAGAAGTATAAAGACAATTTCAACGAGTACAGACAATTTAGAATATAAACAGGGAATATAACAGCCCAAATCCCTTCATTATCTTGTAGTAGCATAAGTTAGATTTGAAATAGTTAACCAAAAGAAACAATTAAGTTAAGTTTTTACTAAAAATAATTCTTTTGTAACTTTGCAGATATTGTGGAAAATTATCACTGCCATACAGTTATTCCAGTGCTTAACATCATCCATTTTAATTATTTTATCTCATAAATAAATAATAGCCAAGTGAATCGCCTCTGAGAAAAAGAGCTCAAGCTCCATACCGGGTAACCAAATCAAGCGGAGAAAAATTTAGAGACTGGGTTGCATCATCACATGAACATGACACCTAACTGGTATTTTTTTAAAGAAAAAGTACACATAATAAAAATTTAAATCTATAATTACCTTGATTTGGTTGTGCTGTGACAATGGAGTAAGAATAACTGGTAAGTACCAACTTTGTATACAAATAACTACTAAGCCGGCATATATGACAAAAAAATGAAACCAGTTCAAAAAATTAAAACAAGAAAAAATATGTTTTTTGATTATCAACATATTACTCTTGGCATATCAAAGAAATATATCTCTGAATATGTTTTGTCTAGATTGAAGAAACTTGGAATAGCGATTTCAATAAATTATTCTATAACTTTTTTAATGCTGCACTTTGCTAACTAAGAAACAAATTCCGCCAAACTATTTTATTGTACCAATAGTAGCAGTATTAATAAAAATTGATCAATTACTTCTGACGGACTATTGGACTGAAGCAGATTACAATGTCTTTATTCACGAATCCAATCTCCATTCTATAAATAGAAGTACACAAATGCCTCTGCAGAAAATAGGCTCAATTTATATTAGGCGATTACCGCGGATGGACCCCTTTATCAGAAGCCAACTTCGGATCGCCTGGCCAGTTCGCTGACTTGCACTACTAAACAGGAAATTGAAATGTGATTAAACTAAATACAATCGAAGAAGTTTTCGGGCTCACGGGTAGTAATCCAAACTAGTTTGAAATTTTATGAGCCTCGGTTTTATTTTATTTGCATCGGATGGTCGCGTTCGACGTTCATGGGAAAAAATCAGGCAGTTTGAGACCGTTTAATAGTTAACTATGTTTTATTTGAAGCAGTAGCGATCCGTGGAGAAGTTTAGATGAGTTGATTAAATTTTTTATCTTACGATGTTTATGTATTCTACTCTACAAGTAGGATCCGTTGTCGAAAAAGCACAGAAAAGAGCTTAGCTGTACATTTATAAATAATATAAACAGATGAATAAAGAGTAAGAACATTAAATAATATTAATCTTCTTCAGAGTAAGACATATTTAATCCAGTTTGTAGACATCTTGATAACAAAGCACGTCTTGGAATTTGGATTTCTAGAGCTTATATTTCACTTATATCTTCAAAATAATTTATCTTAATAATATCATGTGATGAAACAAAAGAATGTAATTAATTTTTCCGCTACATCTGATCTTTTGATATTCTGGACTGAGGAAGTATAACTATATGCCTTTTGTAAATTCTGCTTCATAATAATGTTAAATATGTTAAATAACACAATCAAAATTTAAAATATTTGTATTGAAGTATTTGGATTCATATAATTCAACATTTCTTTTTCTTAAATAAACAAAATACATGAACTGATCAAATTTACAGGCCTTATGTTGACGGTCAGTTCCAGTTGTACCGGAAATTGCCTTCTACTTGTTTATTTTAAATGGATCATCCTATATACGTTTGCATATTTGTATTCTACGCGCAATTTTAGGAGTACTTTTATCGAGCTTCCTTATATATAGAGTTAACTATGACTAAAAGACAATAAAAAATTATTCCACAATTTATAAAATGGAGTAAAACCCTATTTTCCTATGGAAAGTCGGCGCCTATGATAAGCATCGACTGAGATGACTAAATCGATATATAAAACTTACATCTGTCAACAATGTCAACTACTATGCGGTCGTCTTTTTGCAGCGTTTCTAAATGCTGACACGACAAAAATTAACATTAACATAACAGGTAACAGTCAATCCAGTTAGCTCCAGAATTTTGCATTTGTTTTTCATTATTTCGTAAGAAACTGGTAAAACTACATTTTCACTATTACAATACTAATACTAATATTAATAGATAATAGAAAACTATTAGTGCACCCTCGGTAGTCTTGTCTCATAACCTAGAAAAATAAACCAGCGAACTATATTGTGGGAAAATATCTGTACCGACACAAATTTATTTATTTAATAAATTATAGTTTAAAAAAACTAAAAAAACACGCTTTAATAGTAAACCGAACTAAAAAGTAGAAAATAATTTTGAAGTATCAAGAGTTTGTTACAGCAATAGAAAATTCCGACAATCAATTACGACTAATTAATTGGGAATAAGATTAAATTAGAAATTAAATTATTAATAAAATAATTCAATTATAGTAAAAAAAAGCGTGGGGTGCAATTTACTATATTTTCATAATGACTTTATTTTTATAAATAGCTGCACTACTGAAATAATGGTAACATTTAATATCAAGCACCCCACGCTTTTTTTTACTATAATTGAATTATTTTATTAATAATTTAATTTCTAATTTAATCTTATTCCCAATTAATTAGTCGTAATTGATTGTCGGAATTTTCTATTGCTGTAACAAACTCTTGATACTTCAAAATTATTTTCTACTTTTTAGTTCGGTTTACTATTAAAGCGTGTTTTTTTAGTTTTTTTAAACTATAATTTATTTTCTTAATTTTTAGTATCAAAACAATAACAAAAGTAATTATAATTAAGAGCCTTAATTTTTAAAATATCTTATATTTGACAATAAATCTAAATTCATTTCATTCATGTTTACGTAACCTTTCCATTTCATATAGTTTTTCTATACATTTTTTTTCTCCAGTCTCCTCTTTCTTTGTGTTATAGTTTCATTTTTCATTTTTGTTTGTTTCTATAAAATATGCAAATTAAAATTTTTGTCAACGTTCTCGTATCAAAATCTTTTTTTTTTTTTTCTAATTTTACAAAATTTTAGATTCAAAACTTTCTTCAAAATTCTTGCCAAAATTTTCAAATCAAAATTTCTTTGAATTTGAAAATTTACGCTCTTCAAAATTTTAAAATTCAATGTCTTTTTAGAAATTTTTTCTAAATTTTTGGATTTTAAAATTTTTCAATTGAAAATTTTTTCCAAAAATTTTTATTTGAATTTTTTTATAAATTATCAAATTTTTATTTATTCCTAAAATTTTTTAAATTTGATTTTATCATGTAATTCCACAATCCAAAATTATTTACAAAATTTTGTATTTCAAAACTTTTTTAAACTCCAAAATTTTATATTTAGAATTTTTTTTTTAATTTTGAATTCTGTATTTTTTCGAAATTTTTTAAATCAAAATGTTTATTTGAATTTTGTTATAAATTATCAAATTTTTATTTATTTATAAAAATTTTTAATTTAAAATTAGGCGAAAACCGAAAACTAATTCTGTCAGGTCGCCATCTATACGTGAAAAGCAAGAGCACGAATCTATTACAGTCCCCTGCCCTTGCCTTGCCTGCTTGGAAACAACACTGATGGATTGTATACACTTAACCTGCAAAGTAATCTAAATAGTTTTTATTCTGATGATCCTAGTCAGGACATTAGAACAAAGTTATTAAATAATTGTATTGTCATCAGTCCTTGACCCCTGTGCAAATTTTCAAGCTGATCAGACTTCTTGAAATTGGTGAAAATTACGCTGAAAGATTCCGTTACATACATACATACATACATACATACAGGTGAAGCTAATATAAGCGTGTTAATAACTATGAAACTTTTAAAATTAAAATAAGGCACTAAAAACTGAAGAAGAACACAAAACTATAACGTAAACACATGGTACACAGGAATTATATTATAACATAATGTTGCCTTAATTGCCAAAATAACTCACTGAACATGAACAACTTTTTTACATTATTATATCAACTTTGGTTAATACGTATAACTTTGACTCTACATAGTCATTTTTCATAAGTTAAATATGTCTTTTATCGGTATCTATATATTTTTACTTTGGTCTCTTGAGCCTTTTATATATTAATTCTCTAATTTATCAACAACTTAATTTGTCGTAAACCGCGCCTAATAATTTGTTGATGAAATCAAGACCTCCTTAGTTAAAAATATGGTTTCGTGTAGAGATGTAAAGATTATGGCATTGTTTGTGGTTATCGCGTGCATGCATGCTGACGTTAAAAAACCGGACGATTTTCTAATTATTACTAAAATATGAATATGGCTGTTGTTTTCCTCAGCAATATAGTAAAGGTAAAAACTGGTAATGAAGAAATCTTTTATAATGAAAACATTTCTTCTAAGAACGTTTTTATTTACTCGTATAACTATGGTGAATAGTTTACTGTGTACAAATTTATTTGAATTATTGGAACATAAACACAATAAAAAGTTAAATGCTTTAATAAAATAATCATTTTAAACACCATTTCGTGGTTTAATGGCATGTGTCAATCAAACCTTAATGAAGACTTGAGTAACAAAAATATAATTATATACTATTCAGTGTAAATAGGATGCTAAATTTAATTAGTAGATTACTTAGTTTAATGTGCATGATAATAGCAGCTCTTACGTAGGCTTTAATGGTTATGTCATGGTCTTGTTTATATTACTGTGAACTTCTAAAATATAGTCTCGACACAACATTTATACGCAAATTGTTTAATGGTTTACTTAGAAATATCTTAAATGTTTCAGTCTTTGACATAAAGCTACAAACAAATGGAAGTATTTTATGGAGTTAAATGTTCTAACAGCTTGGCATAAGTACTGTAAAAAAAATAGAAAAATTTCCCTGAAATAGTATTTAATGACGTCTAACTGTCCATACTTAACTGGGTGAAATTTTCATTCTGTAAGTATGGGCGTATTCACAACATTTCATATACATCATGATGGGGTAAGGTCCATTTTCAATAGAAAGTATTATCTTTGGGATTTGACAGAAACGACTAATAACGTTATTAATTATATTTTTTCCAGAAACATACCGAAATTTTTTTCATTACTGACAAATCGACGTTCATCCGCCAAAAGAACCTGCCGAAAAGGATTCTGATCGACAGTTTCTACATTTAATACCATTTGAGCTATAAAATTAAGTCTATTTTCAATGTGACGCTCAGGTAAATACTCCAAATTGTGAATTTTGTAGTCATGACACCCATTGGTCTTTAAAATTCGTTGAACGATTGATTTATTCAAATTTAATTCCCGGCTAGCCTGCCGTATAGAATTTCGGTGATTTTATTCGAAATACTGTAACAGTCTGGCTGTATTAACATTGTTTCTTACCCTTCGGTCAATCATTTGATTCTTCTTCTTTAACTATTCTTGATTTTTTTTTGCGACTCGCCGTAAATTAGCAATATATCAACTTTCTCTGAATGAGAATATTTTACGTTAGACGTTCATATTGAGTAATGACAAGTATTTTGTAACATTTATACACTTTAAGCAACCAACAATTATTTTCCAACAACTACTTAATCCTTACACCGTTAATATGATTTTTAGGTGGCATTTCTTTCCAGA
The DNA here is from genome assembly GCA_037114965.1 of Monochamus alternatus. NCBI lineage: Eukaryota > Metazoa > Arthropoda > Insecta > Coleoptera > Cerambycidae > Monochamus > Monochamus alternatus. Next base: position 7,548,265 of record CM073428.1, read on the forward strand.
CTCCTTACGATGATATCTACTATAACTTTTAAACGGGAAGTAATACAGAAAAATTTCTCTAATATAAGTTTATTAGAAAATAAGAGCTTTTTAACACAAAATTTGGGTATATTTTTGAAAAAAAAATAAAATTGATTAGTTGTTTCTGTCAAATCCCAAAGATAATACTTTCGATTGAAAATGGATCTCATGTTATTTCATTTAACACCACGTCTCCCCTCTCCTCACAGTCTATAAAGTCTATACTATCAAGTTTGAGACACCCTGTACATTTAAATACAACCAAACCATACACACTAGAAATCTCTTGTACCACTTCAATTTAAACTGCATTCGCTACAATATATATAACGCACATTATTGTATAGACAAGCCGACCAATACTGGATCGGGACACTGTAGGCGCATATGTCGAAATGGTTTACCATGACTATCGCCATAAAAATACATAATTTTGGTAATTTTGATGAAATTTACAGAACTTTACACTATTTGCTTCTCAAAATTACAAAGTAAAATAGAATTATTACGATGTATTCGGTGAATAATAGGAATATTACACGCTTTAGGTATTATTTCAATTAATATTACAAATTAATATTTGTAAAATCGCATGATATATCTATAAAATTACCATAACTAACATGCTAAATAGTATGTAAATCTAAATAATTTCTTTGAAATTTTACGAGATTTTTGAGAGTACTATAATATAGAATTATATACATTCACCGGAAAAAAACCGGCCACTAAAAACTAGCCCCAATTCTAAAGTTGGCTTCCTCGCGAATCGCTCATTTAATTTTGACGATCTTTTTTTTTAAATTGTACATTGATTTCTCAGGAATGGATACTATGTCGGAAATTTTTATTCGGAATTTAATTTGAGCATATGCGGGGCGCAACAAAAAGACGAAGATTTCTTCCCGAAGTTTGTAACACCCTGTGGGGTGAAGCAGCTACAGTCGCTGTTGCTAATTGGAGTCACACTGTGACCTTTCGTTTTTCTAATCACGGCATTATCTCTGCTTTTATTGGAGATACACTGTTTTAAAACGAACTCCTCGGAAAAAGGCTTCGCGGGCAGAAATTTCTACTTGTAAATAATCAAGGCGGCATAGGAGGAAACGGATTGATTGCTTGAAATATGACAATTAGGAGTTTGTCAACGGTTGTTAAATTAAAAAAATGCCATTATCTGTGACGGATGTTGGTGATTTGGGAATTGCACTTCAGGATTTGCACAAGGATTTGTTACAAAACTTATTGATTCAATGCCACGTCGATTGAATGAAGCCATTTTGAAGCGAGGAGGCCACACTACATATTAGTTCTTCAAAATTTGTTTATATTTTTTTAAATTTTAATTGTTTTCACATTAAATCTACGTTTTGATGTTTATTTGACTTGTTTTCTGCTTTTTTAAAGGCGTTTGTTTTAAAACAGTGTATTTCTAATAAAAACAGAGATAATGTCGTGATTAAAAAAACAAAATATTCACAAAAGATGAGGCTACAGTGTGACTCCAGTTAGTAACAGCGACTGTAGGTGCTGCACCCCACAGGGTGTTACAAATTTCGGGGAAAAAACTTCTCGTATAAACTCAAATTAAATTCCGAATAAAAATTTTCGACATAGCATCCGTTCCTGAAAAATCAATGTACAATTAAAAAAAAGATCATCAAAATCAAATGAGCAGTTCGTGAGGAAGCTATCTTTAAAATTGGGGCTAGTTTTTAGTGGCCGGTTTTTTTGCTGGTGAGTGTATTATATTACCCATTACATAGAATTAAATTATAGTAAAGTATAATAAATCTACTTCATTAGCCAACAAAACACGTATATTTTTCGGTAGTATTAGTAACGACAAAAAATAAGAATGGACATCCATACATTATCGAGAGGCAGATGTCTGAAGTAGAGAGAGGCAAGAAAGATCGCTATAAATTTCGCAAAAAGGTGTCTTTCTTGAAATGTCAAGGGTGGCTATGGAAATGAATGATACTCTTTTCTACAATTAGTTCTGTGCTAGCGTTAGCCTTTTATGTCTTATAAATAGCAGTGACTATTTCAAAAATGTTCGAGTGGGTCTTTTATGCGTTTCAACAAAAGTTTTTCCACAGACACAAAAGCACCAATAAATTGTTTTCGAATGTGTTTTTAATGCTATTTTGCAAGCGGACCGTCGAGCTTGCACAATGAACTGCTCTTAAATTCCCAAACAAAGGTCGGCCAAACGACTGAATTTCTATTGCTAAAATATTAGATGCATTTTTATATCCATGCAAAATCCGCGCTTTATCTAAGAAATATATTTAGACTACTTTAAGAAATAAGATCCAAATTTATATGTGTAATTTAGATTATTATCGAATGCATCATGTTCATAAAATATAAAAAAATGTTATTGCAAAATAAACCTAAGAAATAACTACTGGTTTTTTGTTTAACGATAACGTTATAACAATTTATTGGTTTGCAGAAACTTTTGACTTTGTACGAGGAAATTATTATTTAAAGAATAAAACTTTTCTGTTTATAAAAAATTCCAAAATTCCAAAAATGAATAAAAGTGAATGAAAGAAAAGTTTACTCATTTTAGTTCATAGGCAGATATTTAGGTTTAGGATTAATAAAGAACTAAAAAAATAAGTAAATATTCTTTCTTTAGTTTGATTGGATTTTTGCCACACTTTTGAAAAAAAAAATCAGTTAGACTAAAGATAAAACTAATATGCCACAAATAAATAGCTTCAGACAAAATAAATATTCCTTTCTCGATTGTCACTTTCTGTTTAAAATATACAGTAAGTGCTCTTTGTGAACATAAGTTTTTGTCCAGGGTTTATAGCGTTTAAATACTGAAATCTTGGAAGTACATAAGTGAAATAATTTTATTGGTTTTCTTTACAGAAATTTTGAAAAAAGGTTGTAATAATGGCTCTCAGACATAAGTGATTTTTTTTTTGTAAATTTGTAAGATGCCTATTTAAGATTTTGGATAAACTGTGACTGCACACATAAATAAAGGGAATGAAAATTGTAAATAATATCATTATTTTACTACACATGTATTTAATATGTAAAACATACTGAAGAATACATAGGAACCTATTTATCTACTTAGCTATATTAATTAGTTATGTTCGAAAATATTTATTTCAAATGAAGATGAACATATTATTATCGGCCTATTACGAAATTATGCAACTTCGGTAAAGTTTTTGAAATTGCTTTAGATAATGTCTTATAATTCCATTTTAAAAACATTATTTTACCAGAACTATCAACAGTCACTAATTTAGTATGTTTGACACAGTACATTAATGAGACCATTGCTCGGGGTGGTCAAGTGGACGTCATTTACACAGACTTCTCGAAGGCATTTGACCGTCTTGACCACGGGTTACTATTATGTAAATTGAATACTGCTGGGGTGTGTTCCTCATTGATGATACTTATGACCTCGTATCTTACTGGTAGAACGCAATTTGTTCAAATTTCAGGAGTCAATTCCACTGAAATTTTCCAGACCTCGGGAGTTCCTCAGGGTTCTGTCCTGGGACCTCTGATGATTACACTTTTCATTAACGACATGGTTTTTGATTTAAATGTGCGTTATTTGTTGTACGCTGATGACCTGAAGATATTTTGTTCGATAGATAATGAACTTGATGCTCTTAATTTGCAGCAAAATTTGGATTTAGTAAAATCTTGGTGCACTATTAACAGACCAACTCTGAATGCCTCGAAGTGTAATTTTATGACTTTTAGTCGGCAGATGAATAAAATTTTGTATGACTATGTACTTGATGGCTTTGTCCTTCAGCGGCCTGAGCTAGTTAAATACTTTGGAATATATTTTGATCCCAAGCTCTCCTTTGCTAAACATACTGAAAACGTGCTGAAAGCCGCTTATAAAAATATGGGTTTTATTGTTCGTAATATGATGAATTTCTAAAATTCTGAAGTACAATGTCGATTTTTTAAATCAGCTGCATTTGTGCTGGATGGCCATTACCCGCCGAGAGGTGTTCCACAAGTGACATTTTTTTAAAGATTTAATATGGGCAGTCTACTGAACAGGAGCAAAATGGTATCTGTGGTATTTTTGTATAAAATTTTGAGCAATATCATAAAATGCGAGGACTTATTAGGAATGATAAGTTTCCATATCTCTATAGCAAGTACGCTGCAACAACACCTTACATACGAAAAATTATCGCACTAATCTATATAGAGCCTCCTCTGTTTTTCAAATAGTTAGCAGTTAAAGAGTTTGTATAATGTACCTGTTTGATTTTGATTTGTATATATAGCTCTTGTTATAACATATTTAGTATTTTGACATATTTATTATTCTAACATATTGACTTGGTTAGGTTTTAATATACGTTTCTTTCAGAAATGTATAATTTACCTACTTGATTTTATTTGTTGCTTTTATTGTTTTAACATCTTCATCATTTTAACATACTATTTTGATACATTAGTTATTTGTTTGTATGTTTAAGTACAGGCATGTTTGTAATTTACTTTTATTGTTCAAGTTTTATGCGCCTTTTGTACTGTAATTGCTTTATTCTTCGTACTACTTTGTTCCTTCCCTTATCCTGTAACTGGGCAACTTGTTGGTTGGGCATTGTACTGATAAATAAAATAAATAAATAAATAAATATTACAGCTCCATTTGGTGTGCAATCTTGGTCACAAATTTTTCAAGAGCATTAATTTTTTCAGTCACATGACATTTGCATTTTGCGAAACATAAAATTCGACAATTGCTTTTTAAATGGAAGTTTTTTGCAAAATTAAGTGTTTCGATGGCATACTTAAACCGGTTATTGGATTTTTATATTATCTAACGTGTAGTTTAGTTAGTGTCACTTTTGTTCTTTTGTATCTAATAATACAGAAAGTTTGGTAAACTATGAGTTCTGATTTGTGTGATTACAGCACAAGTGTGAATGCGTGTATAACAATATTATTATGGTATAAGCGGCAACATTTCTCGTTAAATGAATTAAATATCAATTATGGCCATATATGCCTATTAACTTTGACCTAATAGAAATCTGACAGTAGAATTAAGAGACATCCTGTATTTCTAATGTTCTTTTCTATAGTTCCCTCTAGATATTTGATTCGGAAATATTCCACCGGTGACATTAAAACCTAACGCGCCGAAATAATGAGGTATTGGAAATGCGATTCAATTGCATTCCGGGATTTATGCGAGTAGAATAGAGTCGATCGAGAAGACACAGGGGTCGATTTAATTGGCGAGAGCCCCGTTGGAATCTCAGCAGAATCTAGACAATAGAAATTTCATTCCCCCGGCCCTTTTTTGAATTCAAATTGTCCGATCATAAATTATAATTTATATAGCACTGTCAGCGGTCTAACACGTTCAACGGCGACCACTTGAAGACAAGTGTTCAGCCTTTCAAGCGGCGTATCTCAAAGTTTTTCGGATTTCGTTGTATGCTCAATAGTGACTGCCCGTGACAAATTTTACAAAGGAACGGATTAATTTGTTCCTTTTGTTGGGGCAAATCCGTACGCCATGTTCCATATAACGGCCATATGTTCTCCTGGTAGCAGAACGAATCAGCGATAGATAACTTTGCACAGTAGGGATTGCGAAAGACGAGATCTTGCCAAGAAAACAACTGTTACCTGAGGCACATTATACATTTTATAATGTTTTGTTGTAAATACTGTTTTAGTTGGCAGACGAATAGTGTCAGTAGATGATATAACTGATAAAATAGATGTCACACTATTAATTATATCTATTATATATTAATATATGAAATTTTACTCTAATCATTTTTGTCAAATAGCATTTTTTAAATGATTCTATAAGAAACTATATTTGTATTGTTGGAAATGGTTGACGAAGTTTAGTATTTCTCACTGCGATATATCTCAATTAATGTTTCATATTTCCCATTAACTGGAAAATTTCCATTTTTATCAATTTTTATACACCTTGTGGAGTGGAGAAATCTCCATAGAAGGAACTGGGACGTTCAAGCCTGTAGACTTTGCATGCCAGTGAAAATCACTAAAGGGGAAAATATGCCTGAACTTGGCCCCATTTTTTCATAAAATAAAAAAAGGTTATGCTGAATTTTGCCGAATTTGTGCTACAGTATGCCGTTTAAAGAATTTTGATATCTATTTTTTTTATTTTCAAGCAAAATGGGAGTAAACCCATGTTAAAATTTCCGATTTATTCGGATTTACCAGAGAGATATCATATTTCTTTAAACGGCACAATATAGCACAAATCTGGCACAATTTAGCACAACTATTTTTATTTTATCAAACAATGGAAGGTTAAGAATGAAGTCAGATATCAAATTTCTTTAAATGACACAATGTTCAGAGCAACTAGCACAATTCAGCACAACCCGGTTTATTAATTTTCTTAATTAATCTAAATTAATTAATTAATGATTATCATAAAAATGCACAACGTTATTTTTTGGTATTGTTTCCAGCAACATAAATATATACTTTTCCATCTTTTGGCGAAATTTTGACTGCCAATAATAATAAAACACACATACAGTTGCTACTATATAAGCATCAAGGCACTGACACTTGTAATATTAAAGCCTAGATAAGGCCTGAAGACTCCTAGTATAAGTATAAAACAGAAAAAAATAAAACGTTTGCTCATGAATACAATACGATGTGAAAAGTTTTTCAGTTGTTTTCGTATTTCTTCAAAGTTCAGTGGCTCTGCTTTATTGCTTAAAACGTTGCTCGAATACTATTTTCATTTTCTTTTTGAAAATGTTAGAAATTCCTATTGAATTATACTACGGCTGGCTGTCCACTTTAATTTCGCTGTAATGGAATCTCATTTCCTTAACTTTGTACTGCATCAATCTTTAGTTTGAATATTACAAATGTCCAGCATACAGGAAGTCGTTTTACATTCCATGATATGTCATTTACCATTACATTGTCTGTTGATGCTAACGTGGATTAAATATTCTGTAAGGTTCTTTGTCATCTGTGTCTTATTTGTTTATGCTTATTGTACAAATAATTAAAATTAACTTTAGTTTTGTAGCTATCTAACTTCTTTTTATCATATACTGAAAAATGATGTATGTAAATTTACCATGATTCTTTTTTATACCCTATCACGGTAACTTTACTTTCAATTTGTAGTTACTAATGCTCTGTAAAATTTCAATGTAATTAAACAGATAATACATGTCAAAATTATATGTATTTTTACCATGGAAATTACGTGTTCTCGGACATAATATGTAAATTTACTAAAATTACAATGTAATTATTTATTTAATATATGTAACTCACTTACTTGTTAGTCAATTGTTCTGAATTTTCGATAGCTTATACATGCTTATAAAGCAACTATTTTGACACTGTGAGGTACTAGTTTAGTCATAGGCGTCGCACGTAGGATCGAAGAAGGAGACCAGTTCTTCGAAAAATTATTTTTAACGGATTCTTATTCTTATTCTTCGCTGTGGGTTCGACCCCCGCAGCCGGTAGACCGTATATAAGTTATATTCGTGAAGAGGATTGGCACCCTCTCTGCGGGTATGGTAGGGTGGAAGAATGTTGGCTTGGGTCAATGTGAGAGATTGATACCGGTTGATATTTGACTACCCCCCTAATTAATGAGGTTTTCCAGGTTTTCCTCATTCCTGCACTGAATGGTGGTTAGGGCCTGCCAACGGAAGTCGTTCCTGGGCGCAAATGCGGCCTGCTTAATAATAATATGCCGCTCCCTTTCCCGCACAAGTTCGACTTCTGGGCTAATCCTCGTGATTAGAATGAGGGGTAGAGATTATTATTACTATTATTACTAAACTGTTTACTTAACTGCATTAGTTTTAAAATTGACATATGTAACCGTAAAAAAACTTTTGGGAACTCATAAAATCGATTAGTTTTAATATATTTTTAACACATCTTTGAACACTTTTAAACATATTTTACTATGGAAATGAAGCACTTTCCTATATACAGTGTAAAAACTCTAATATAATTATTAAATAAAGTAAAGGCACTCTAGATATACTATAAAAGTATACAGAGTATCCGGAAATGAAATTAAACGGCATTCTGTTAGAATCTTAGTAGGCTCATAAAATAATATACAAAATGTCTATCAACCACGAATTTTACAATTTTCTAAATATTTCGAAGAAAACTAAGTAATTTTTTGAATTTAATGAAATATTGACAGTATGTTTATCTTCTATAGAGTATGGTCGATGTAAGAAGATAAATTTGATAATGAATCACCACTAATAATATTATGGGCAAGGTATATCAATAAAAAACAGAGAAATAATTTGATTTTACAGTTGATTGCATCAAATTGGATAAATTATGAAACACATTTACATATATTTTTTTTTCAGAATTTATGTGATAATATTGATGTATGTTGTATTTTCGGGCAGCTATAAATGTAATAGTCAAAACGTTGCATTTAAATATGTTGTATTATTTAAATAACCTTCAAATAGTCTCTAATATACAATTTGACAGCACAATTAAACTATGCACCAACTTGAAATGTCTCATACCACTTTAATATCAACTGTACTATAATATTGGGTCGGTCAGTGGTCGCGCGGTTTAAGGCGTCAGTACTTGAATCGAGGTGACTAGATCGCAGCTGGTTCGAGCCCAGCTGCCGGTAGACCGTATATAAGCTATATTCGTGGAGAGGATTGGCACCTTCTCTGCGGGTATGGTAGGGTGGAATAATGTTAGCTTGGGTCAATGTGAGAGATTGATACCGGTTGATATTTGACTACCCCCCTAATTAATGAGGTTTTCCAGGTTTCCCTCATTCCTGCACTGAATAGTGGTTAGGGCCTACCAACGTAAGTCGTTCCTGGGCGCAAATGCGGCCTGCTTAATAATAATATGCCGCCCCCTCTTCCGCACAAGTCTCCGACTTCTGGGCTAATCCCTGTGATTAGAATGAGGGGTAGAGATATTATTATTTTTATTATTATTATTATCTATAATAAATGATTGTTGTTGGAGACATCTGTTAAGATATTTCTACTTGATATTGTTACTTGTCGCTTCCTATGTTACTTTTAATTTTATATACGTCAATTTTGTTTTATTAGTTTTGAATTCGTCAGAAAGTATAATGTCAAAAAGTCACTTGTGTGCAATAAAAATCTAACGAATTGATACGTGCTGTGTTTACTTTTGAGAGAAAAAGAACCTGTGTGGAAGCTGTATGGACAGTTCATGTCGTCTATACACGCGACAATTGTATAGCCAAACCGGCCATTACTGATAGGGACGCAGTGGACGCATGCGATGGCATGTGTTTGCCATAACTATCTCTGTAATGATTCATAATATTGTTAATTCTTACTAAATTTCCAGAACTTTACATTATTTACAGCTAAAATTACAAAGCGAAATAGAACTATTACAATATATTCTAAGTATGACAAGACCATTATACGCTTTAGATATTATTTCAATTAATATTGTAAATTTCCATAATGCAAAGTTTCTATAAAATTATCATAATTAATATGGTAAATACTATGTAAAAATAAACTAAATAATTTCTATAGAATTTTATAGACATTTTATTTTTTAGGGTGTATAGTGCACCCCTCATTTTATAAATACCAGTAGATCTTATGATATGCATCCATATATTAGGTAATTCAATATCGTAATGTATTTCTGAATGGGCTAATGCTTTTAGCCATATTAATTCATACATGGAGATTTGTGAGTCAATATAATAAGTGGTGAGATTGGTTTCAATTATCATCGTCATAGCATTAAACAAATCTGATGTAGATGGTTATGGTGTAGATTTCAATTCCGACATATATATTACTAAGATATTACCATAAAGTGGCGTAATTTATAATATATTATAATTTAAGGTATATCAGAAATGGACTGGAAATTTATGTTTCTTTCATAAATAAGTTCATAATCTAGAAATATGTAACAGTTTTCTATAAATTGATTAGCTTAATATATTCTCTATTTTGCTGAAGAAAAGCTAATCTCTTTAAGGAATTTGTCTTATGGGAAACTTTATTCAAGACAAAAACTGTCAGTTTCATAAATATATGTGGTATCTCCGATAAAACTCATCTAAAGATGGTAATGCCTGCAAATTATATTTTAGAGTGAATCGAAGGTTATTATTAGGTTTTGTACATTTTGTTTAGAGATTTGATTTTTGCAATTCTCTCAAAAAATTCAAGCTGTTTTGATTAAAAACTAATAGTTCTTAGTCTTTAAAGTGGTATGCCTTGTTTTTTAGATAAAAGTAAGGTAGTACTCTAATTCATAATTTGCATGCATCATCATCTTTAGGTGAGTTTTTAACGGAAAGGGCTGCTCCTAGAGACTTGAATAAAGTGTACATTTCTTAAGTAGAAAAGGTAGGAAAATGTTTTTCTATTCCGAAATGACATACACCATGGCACAAAAAAGTTAAAGGGATTTAAAAGGATTCTAATGGTCGCTTGTGGCGCCCTCATAGAGATACAGCCAATTAGGCATAAAATTTAAATTTCCCGTCCTAAAAAACCTCCGCATACAAAATTTCACGAATTTAAGTCAAAGTAGTCAAGAGTTATTAACGAAAATGTAATTTATTTTTTTAAATTTGACATCCTGCATATCCTAAACGAAGCATTTTCAGATCTAAGTTCATTGGAAATGTTTTGCTTAAAATTAAACGTAGAATAACATACTGAAGTATGTGCATCTCCTCCTGAAACACCCGTATATATGCAGAACTATAGTCACTCAACAATAATTAAATTTAACGGTATACATTATTTTAACATATTTATATAAGTTGGTTAATTTTGAACAAATTGAATCTATTCAGCTACATTATCTGGAGAGCTACGTTGAAGTAAAGAGGAAAAAAGTATATAATATTGATCAGCCCAGAGGAAGCTTTTTCGCAATTTCAGAGGAATTCAACCATCTTTGATTGATTGATGAATTAATACTCTTATCTACCTTTCTATTTCAGTAGCGAAATCGCACAATCATTTATCTAAATGGAACTCGAGGAAATGTTCCCCCAATACCATTATCTCATTTTAAATTAAATGAACGTGTCAATTTTCAGTTTAAGTGTTCTAACTACTAGAACGAAAGTGTATTATCGGACAATAAAAGGCGTATAAATACAAAATGGAGTGCTTATTCCGCGAAAAGACATAAAACCGTTTCACCGTGAATAGTACTATGTTCATTTTGCAACTTTGTGGATGTTTGTAACAAAATATCTAGTAAAAATACCGTTTTCAAGTCGTAGCTTACCATCGTTTCTTTAGAGGGCGTTTTAGTACCAAAAATGTAACACGAAACTAAATAACTCGCGATAACATTCCAGTTCGAAAATAAAGCTTTATCTTTACGGTTCATGAAGGAATTCTTTCATTGAAAACCCTTAAACTGGTTAAGACTAGACATTGAAATATCCTGGGTACTACTACTAAAGTATTTAGCATTCGTGTCATATTATCTTTCTTCGCATAATCGTGTCGCATAACATCAAATTATATTTTCAACTCTATACAGATTTTATATATATTAAAAAAAACAATTGAATTTTGTTTTTTCTTTCCGGTATATTTATACAGATTTAAGTCAGTCACCGTAATATGCAGGACGCCTTACTAACAAATTATTAGAAGTGCAGTAGATTTTGTTATTAGAATTCAGTACACTATGCGAGTTAAAACTACATTCCTTCCTCTAAAAGTATATTGTTCATCCATCATCTAAAAATGTATTCCAATGTCATTCGCATTAGAAAATGTGTTGAAATGTTTTCACTGAAAATGGCATCTTATTCTTGATCCTTGGTGTTTGCAAATATTTGTGGATATAGTACAAAAATAAATATTTTTAGTTACAGTAAATTTAGACTTCACGTATCTACAACTAAATGATAATATCTACTGTAAACTGTAGAATTGAACGACTCCTGCAGTATCTGTGTGTGAACAGACAAGAACCCTTGTCGGACACACCACCAGACATAGACCGGGCTTGTTAGTCCTCATCAGTATGCCATAGGTGAGATGACCGACAATTGAACTGGCTGTTCCTTCATATGTATGTTCACACATAAACTGAGTGCAGGTGAGATATAAGTGGTCTGCTTACTTCCTGCTCGGCCTAAGCGACTCGACTTACAGGAAGCGACCTACATTGCAGCAGGTACTTAACGGAGACATCTCGCCCTGGGCTACAAGCCTTTAAATCTGTAAATGATACAATCATCATTGTATCATTTACAGATTCCTGTAAGTCGAGCAACTTAGGCCGAGCAGCCAGTTCAATTGTCGGTCATCTCACCTATGGCATACTAATGAGGGCTAACACGCCCGAAACCGGTCTATGTCTGGTGGTGTGTCCAACAAGGGTTCTTGGCTGTTCACACAGATACTGCAGGAGTAATTCAATGCCGGTCGGGGCATTAGCCCGCGGAATAGTTGTTTCCTGCAGTATCATTTACAGATTTAATGGCTCGTCGCCCAGGGTGACAGGTCTGCGTTAAGTACCTGCTGCAATGTAGGTCGCTTCCTGTAAGTCGAGCCGCTTAGGCCGAGCAGGAAGTAAGCAGACCACTTATATCTCACAATAAATATGTTGTTTAAAATAAATGTTGTTGTGTTGTTTCCAGACACAGTTTTGATGCAAGGATTTAAACGACGTACCGTTTCAGTTTCTATTAAATTGTATAACATTTAAATTGGCATAAGCTGTTAGTGCATACGTTACAAAAATTAATCTTATACTTACCCTTTTCCGAATATCCCACAAAAAGTGTTTATTGATGAACTATACAATACATGTTTGTATACCACACCTTAACACAATTAAAACGTGTGAGTTAGAGTTTAGATTGATGTACCTCTGTGAATGACCACACAAAGAAATCGTTCAGATTTCAATATAAATTCTGTAAAAGTAAATAGTTCCAAAGTAGTACATTTGTACTACCACATTATTCTTGAAATTTCCTAATTTTATTTCGTAAAAACACATAAACTTGATTTTTGATAACAAAACATAGAAAATTTTATCCATTATTATAAGTGTAAGTACAGCGAAATCTATTTATTTTGATATTTGAATAAACCTCCATGTATACGAAATATTGGAGCAGCCTGTATGCTTTCGAAAAATTAACACAATGCTTGGTCGATTGCTCTGTACACATATTATTTACGAGTCAACTCACTTTTACAAATTCCATAACTGTTAGGCAATATAAAAGCTGTGCGCAAACATTTTTCATTTATATTTTGAAACAAAACTGACGCTTTCATGGTAGACGGGGCAGCCGCAGCAGTTATCTATATTAAATTTTAATTTTCCGATTAGCAACTATTATCCGCCATTATTTACATTACGGCCAAATCAAACCCAGTTTCATTGAAATTCGGTCGCAGGGACCGCTTCAGTTGTTTAAAAATGTAAAATCATGAGCCAAACTGCATACAAAATGGGTTGATTAATAAATGATAGGATCCCAATTTTCTCACAGGCACGCATTAGTAATACATATTATCAGTTTTCAGTAATTTGGGCAATAAATGTTTTTGTTTGCGTTAGAACTTATAATTTTTATAATACCTCTATTTTGACGTTTTCTAGAACATTGCAGGCCTTATTCGATTTGGTTCTCCACACGTTTTTGAGACTACAGAAAATTCGAGAACCCTAAAAATATCTATCAAGTAGTGACAATAATATTTGTTTTTGCACGTGACGTATTTTAAGGATGTTTTAATTTTTAGATTCGGTAATGAAATTTAAACAAAATTCTTTTAATTTGAGCAGAATTCGGTACCATATTCAAGTGCAATATAGGATGTTTCAATACACCAACTCCAGTAGTACAGGGTGGACCCACCAAGAACTGAATCGATCGTTAGCTGGAAAAACACTGACAACATGGCAACATAGGCGAATACAATTAAAATATTTAGAACTCTCCCGAGTTTCCGGTTATACTCGTATTTCTGGATTCTACAAAAAATTGTTTCCTATAACCAGGAGTTACAGGTTTTGTGATGCCTTTCAATTTATTAAGAAAAAAATTGAGGTATGCTAAGGTGCGCAGGTATTTCCAACTTTTTCCAGGATATCATATTGATTTTCGATGTTTCTAAAGAACTTCGGTTATGGTATTTTATTCTGATCATTACAATTTGACAACTTCAATCAGCTAAAACTTTTTTTAAATTTAAATGGAGCACTCTATCTTATGAACACTGAAATTGAGGATCTAAGAATGAAAAGTCTGTATCAAAATCTGGTTTTTTGTTGAATTTTAATTTTCCACATTTTAACTCTTCATTAAATATGAAAAATGCGTACAAAAAGTATCTACTTTTGATAATAGATGGAGGACATGTATATCAATGAACCAACATGAGAATGAAAAGCGAATATATCTTGGATATAAATATTTCTCATTCGCATCCAATTTATTAGTTTGTTGATGTGTCAATAACATAACATCTCTGAAAAAGCAAAAAAGACAGTCGTGATAGTTTCTATTACGAACATATCTATCTACCTGTGCCAATATTGCCTATAGAAAAAAAAAAATATAATCGACAGTTATGGGTTTATAATCAATGCTTTTACTCTAAAAAAACTGGTCTTTCATCCATGTATAAGTATGATGAGAGTATTGGAAAAAAGGGAGCCAATGAGACTGTTTCATTTCCTAAACATAAACATTATACAGTATGCGCCAAAAGTATGGAATAAATTCAATAAAAACGAAACAATTATTTTTTGGGAAAAATCCTCGAACAGGTCGATTTTTTATTTAAAAAATACATATTTTAGCGAAAAATGCGATTTTCAAATGTCATTTCTTTTCGAGTAATGACGTCATCGATTTTTTTTTAATGGCAACACCATATTTTTTCCTTGATTCTGAAAGATCGTTTAATTCCCTATCAGACAGTACTAAAATTTTGCCCTATTACATAGGAAAGTTTTCGAGTAAATGACGATTGAATGTTAGAAAACGTAAATTTTATCCATAAAAAAGTAACAAGTATGTAAAATAAAATACAATTGATTAAATTTTATACTTTACTTAAATGTTCGAATTGCCATCCACCAACTTCTTGACAATGCGCAACTCTGTGAAGAAATTCTTCTTGCACATTATGAATGATTTCAGGGGTAACTCTGCATATTTCGTCCCGAATGCGATTTTGAAGTTCTTCTAAATTACGTGGTTTATTAATGTACACTTTTGACTTCAAGTATCCCCATAAGGGAAAAATATGGTGTTGCCATTTAAAAAAAAATCGATGACGTCAATACTCGAAAACAAATGTCATTTGAAAATCGAATTTTACGCTAAAATATGTATTTTTTAAATTAAAAATCGACCTGTTCGAGGATTTTTCCCAAAAAATAATTGTTTCGTTTTTATTGATTTATTCCATACTTTTGGCGCATTCTGTATAGACAACATTGATCAGTCTGTGAAGATTCTATACATTTACAGGCAACTGTGTTGGCCAGAATAAAAATTTAGTTAATCAAGTGTGCGTACTGGTAACAACATGTCGGTTTTCAAAAATAATTAAATGGCTTCCTGAAAAAACTCACTCACTTCTACCATGCGACCACAGGTTTGGTCTTATTGAAAACGGAAAATAAAAAATAAAATGCTTATAAGTAGCCGAAGAAAGTGTTACAGGCTTCCTCAACAATTAAAGTGTTGAATACTTTACCAAATATTATCAAGGATTACAACAAACATACGGGTATGTCAAGATTTAAAAAAATCATCAATAATTTTACAGTAACAAATTTGTCTAGATGAGCAAAGAAATTTAGAAGTCTCTGTTATTCATAATATAGAAAATGGACCAGTAGTCTTTGATCTGCTCAAAGAATCTGAATCCTTGAAAACAGGAATGAAGTTAAACAGCTGTACCAAACTAGAATCCCAATAAATCTTCACAAACTACATGTGAGATGTAACTGGTCTGCTACTTTCTGCTCGGTCTAAGCGGCTCGACTTGCAGGAAGCGACCTACTTTGTCGTAGGTACTTAACCGCAGATCTCTCGCCCTGGGCGATGCGCCATTAAATCTATAAATGATACTGTAGGAAACAACTACTCCGCGGGCTAATGTCCCGACCGGCATTGAATTACACCTGCAGTATCTGTGTGAACAACGAATGCTGTTCAGCAATGCAGTCATGGCTGATCACACAGATACTGCAGGTGTAATTCAATGCCGGTCGGGGCATTAGCCCACGGAGTAGTTGTTTCCTGCAATATCATTTATAGATTTCAGAGTACATATCACAAGCTTATCCAGAGTATTACAACGCTCTGGAACAAAAGGATCTAAAGAAAGTGAAACATAAGATCCAGGATCTGAGATAGAAATTTAGCATCATTATTAATCGCTAATATTTTCTATAAACGTATCGTATAAACCATCGAACATTATTTCAGCGCAGTTTTTGACAATTTTTAAAAACGACAGGAATTTTATCTTTTTTACTAAATCTAAATGAGTACTACCTAAGTATATCAAAGATTAAAAAAATAAAAAAGAAATGACAAAACTTTTGATTGTTCTACAAAATTTATTACTTATAGCGACATGAATTCTAGAATAAAAATAAATTAAAAATCAAGAATATTATATATCAAAAATAAAAGGTTTTTTCACTCTCTTGTGTTTTAGTTATTACTTAGTTTTCATTCTCAGATTCTCAATAATTGTGTCAATCCATACGAGCATTTTAAGGTTGCGATTACTACTTTCTTCAAATGTATACTATTTTGGTAGTTTTTGCCATATCTGGAATGTTATCAAATTTCCTAGATTATATGAATATAAATTATGCAGCTACAACACAGCAACATTTGACACATGCCAACCCAGTTAATCGTTTCTGTTGTCTATTTTCCAAACAAAATGAATGAAAGAGGTACTCAATTTTTACTGCTCGAGTTTTGTTATATTTGTAAGTAAGAAATTAAACATTATTACATTTGGTAGATTTATAAGCATATTCTAAATTCAAAAGGGCCTAACGTCACCCACTCAGAAAGAATTCTTCAAAAAATATTTTTCACGATGTTATAATTAGGTACTGGAATGTGTTCTAAAGCATAATTATGCAGCGAATGGGGTTGAGACAAAGTAAACAACAAAACACACCTAATTTAGCTCTCAGGAACGGAGGAAAAGGGTATTAAATATTACACACCGAACGATACGCTTGAGAAAAAAACAACAATGAAATGCAACCCATTTACCTTTCACCCACATGATGCTACATGGCGGAAAATTAGGTTGGGGTTGGAAAACTCACTAGCTCCTACTGAAAAACATATTTTCCGCATGGATAAAAAATGTATAGGGCGGCCCAAACTGCAGACGTGTTTCAGACAGATAACTGGAGAAGTACATTGCGTTAAATTATATATTTTCCTTGTTCTTTTACGAATGGTAGATTTTCAGAATAATATTAATTAAATAGAAACTTGCATCAATGCAATCAGTTAAATATACCTTGCTTTAATATTTTAAGCTGTAGAAAATGAAATGTAAAAGATAGATGTGATCAAAAAATAATGGAAATTTTGTAATATCTCGGGCCTATTAGTCCGATTCACCCAATATTTTCATTGTTGTCTTGGAAAACACATCTGAAAAGTATCTATACATTATGTTTAGTTGTTACCTGTTACAAAGGTTGCATGTGTTTTGGACCATCAGCGTTTTTTTATTAATTTTTCATTTGCATATTACTATAAGATTGGAATAAAGTGCAGAAATATTAAATATTGATTTTAGTGAATATGCTATAAGCAAAACAAGAGTTTACAAGTGGTATAAGCATAGAGGATCTAATATACAGAGACGAAGGCTACCGTTCCCTCCAAAACTTAAAATATATGCGCATGCGCCAATTCGCCATGTTTTAAGTGGTATTGTAATCAATCTCACTTTTTTGTTGTGGTTTGGTTATCTCGTTATTTCTGATTTGTGCTTGGTTATTATTTGTTTTATATTGGTGTTAGTTGTGTTGTGCGGTAAATTGACATTATTATACATAATTAATTATAATTTCGGATTTAATTAAGTCTTCCCAATGGCTCATAAAGGTGGAACTGCCTGTGTTTATTGTGCATGCAAAAATGTAAAGATAAATATATTATCTCATATTTAAATTATTATTCAGATTATGTATGTTATTTAAAATTTGATCATTATTAATATAAATTCATAATAAATCTCCTTTTTCTGTTACACTGTGATTTTTTTATTTTTAATATTTGTAATATTTTTCTAATGTGAAAAATGAACTGCTTATCATTTGTAACTATTTATTGGACATAATGATAGGTTTTTGCTATAAATTTAATAACATATTAATAGTAATTTAAATTGAAAGCAACTGTTCCATTTTCTGTGATATGTTTACTCTGTACAATTTGTATGTATAGGTATGGTATGTACCTCATCATATTTGGAATAAAATTTCAAAGTTGGTAACAGTTTAGTTACTTTCGTTCAAATTAATAAAATCCTACATTTCCTACATTTTTGTCCTACATTTTCGGTAAGTATGAAAGAGTGCTTTACAATTTTATGTCATTAAATTCATATATTTGCATTTTTAAATATTAAATTTCATGTATTCATAACTACAACTACATTGCATCTGTTTTGATAAAGTCAAAATAATACAATATTATTGTAATAACTTTATGAATTCAGGAAAAATTATAAAAATTTCACATGTATTATAACAGGTGTATAACGTGCCATAACATTTTATTCCATTCTTATTGTAAAATTTAATGCAAATTTCCTTTTTAAGAAATAAATAATCGCCCATCGTACCAAAACACATTTAACCTTTGTGACAGGTGACAACAGACTAAACATCCGATATGGCTAATAATGTATAGATACTTTTGGTTTCAGACATGTTTACCAACACAACAACGAAAATATCGGTAGAATCGGACTAATATAACCCGAGATATTAAAAATTCCCATTATTTTCTGATCAAACCTCGTATATACGTGCTTTTGCACATAATAATGACACTCCTTCAAACGGTTTTTGAACTTCTTGATGTTCTGAGTACAAATTTCATTAAATTTCTATTGGTAACTGAAACAACTAAGAACTAATGTTAAAGTTGAAAGCAGATTTCATTATAAATAC
This sequence comes from Monochamus alternatus, assembly GCA_037114965.1. Lineage (NCBI taxonomy): Eukaryota > Metazoa > Arthropoda > Insecta > Coleoptera > Cerambycidae > Monochamus > Monochamus alternatus. The sequence goes on from CM073428.1 coordinate 7,567,543, forward strand.
GTTAGCAGTTCAAAAGAAATCTTAAAACTCATTTTAATGAGTGTCATTATTATTGCAAATGATTATATCTATTGTACAACAGGGTGTCCTAAAACCAGAAATGACAGAAATCTGAAGTTCCTTTTCTAGAAGTTTTCGACTCTACTAAGTTTAAACAAAAACATATAAAATAACCTGTCACTTCCAGTTATACCACCCGCTTACTTTAAATATAATATGATATTTTTCCTTTTTGATTTTTTTTATTTTGTCATGCACATGAGTTCACTCTAACTCAAGTAAGTAGTAACTTAAAAAATAATAATTTCGTTAGAGTAGGATTGAGACAGAACAAAATATTCATAATCAGTACAAGTTTATACAGTAGGCAGTTAAAATAGTGAAAATTTCAAATTTGAATAACCCGCTTATTTTAAATGGAATGCCCTGTATTTTATTTTACAATTTTTTATCTTTTATTTTTTTCTATTTATACAAAGCTGGTAAAAAATATGGCTGGTTCCTTTAAAATAAGAAAATTATTGAGAACATATAACAAAGAATCTCAGTTACAGTTTATTCTGGAACGTATAATTAAATAGTTAGACATGCCAGGTGTTTTCAATGCTGCTACAATATATGACTTAAGGTTTCAATTCAGATAAGTTTACCTTAAAAATCATAACTTTATGACTTACTTCCAGCATGGGCGAATTATTCTTACTAGGGAAGCACCATATAGGTACGAGAAGCAATATATTTTATACCTCTAAAAAATTTCAAGTTGATCGAGTGCATATATGCAGCAGCAAGTATGTATACCTGAAATACGGTGAATAACTCAACAGATATATTATTACCCTCTAAGTGATAAAAAACTATAAAAAATAAAAATTCTTGACCTTAAACTTGTTAATAGTACGCCTCTGTCAATTTTGTCTTTATTTAGATCAAAATTTTGATGACGTAAAAAATATTTAAAAAAATTTTAAACGTGTTGAAATATAAGCTTACCCCATAATCAGAATTTATCGTAGACCTATCTACTTGAATACTATCTCCTATTAAATCTATCAGTAAATTTACAGTTTCTTTCGTTAAGGTCGCCGTATTTCTCGCGGTAAAATGATCAAATTTGTGTTTTTTTAGGTACTGAAATTTTGAAAAATAAAACGCGTAGAACCAAAGTAATATCAAAAATAAAATTACTGATGTTTTGTTTATCCACTTTTACTATTTAAACTCTCTCAAATAATATAATAACTTTTAAAATGGATTTGTATGACACATTATTTCGCTATTCTAACCCCATATTTTAACAATTATTTTCGCATACTTATAAACAAAAGTGAACAATGTTATATGCAGAAATATGTAAGTTTATGTTATAACAATGTTTACATCTATAGCTGAATTTAAAAAAATACGCATTTTGAAAGTTTTCAGTACCTAAAAATTTGCTGGATAAATCGCTTTCTGACGTTATACATTGATTATATTTCGGTACCTTTGAATATTCGCTGGTGGCATGAGATAACATTGTTGTTATTTGCTAAACTCTATATTATTCAGTTCTTAAATATCTAAAATTACTTGTATTTGTAGAAAACACTATTTCAAGAATACGGGGCCCGTAAACCTCTCTCGAAATTTTGTCGCTTTATTTTTCATACTGGTTTTCTCTTTCACGATAACGTCTTGGCGGTTCAAGATATCTGATTATATTTAAATATTCTTCATCTGAAGAGGCAGACGAATCAGAATTTTCCATTGCACAAAATAATCGTCACGAAAATATCAAAAAAGTTGGGTTAAGCCTTACAATAAAGATGTAAACAAGCAACAGCTAAATCGCTGCGCGCGTGCGTTAATGTTTATTGGACAGATATCTTGCCATTTTTCTTTGGATATCTGTTCGATAACTTATGCAATAGATAAGCATTATCGAATGACTCAGAAACCGAATTCATAGGATATCTCCAATTTATGGAATCGATAAGTTTATTTAATAGATATCTACTAGTTGAGAAACCGACCATAAATAATTTAAAATTACATTGGTAACTGAAATTTCTGGTGAGTATACCTGTGTTATTGTGGCTTTCGACACCGAAAGTTCACTTACTATCATTTTGCTCATGGTGTTTTGGAAAGCCTGTGTATTGATATTACAACTTAATGGAACTCTCTTCACAGAACAATTGCACTGTATAGAGCTCAGATTAAGGTAAAGAATTGCTAAGATAATCTAATATAATAGTTGTATACAGTATATGACAAGAATGTACATCTGTAGGTTATAGTTTCTTTGAAGCTGCGTTCATTTTTTTTTCAACAAGCATTCTTGTGTATGAAAATGCTCACTGTTCTTTAGTTATCTAGATAATAAGCTAGTTTTTGATTGTGTTAGCACCGTTCTTTCCTATCTCTACGAAAAAAAATACGAAAATAATTCCATTAGCACAAAAATAATAACGAACAAACAAATAATAAATGCAAATAAAAGCAGAAATGTATTAGCAAGCAATATTTCACATTTTCGATTGAAATACTAGTGACGTCACACCTAAGTTTGTGGGCGTGTGGAGCGAAATGAATCAACAATTTGTAAGCAACCTAGTTTAGGGATCTTTGATGGTATATAGAGAAAAGTTTCTTATTTACTGATGTTCTATCAGCTCGTGAATTTATATGGATACCTTTTGTGAAACACTCAATATAACTTTTTCTAATCTATTATTTGTTAAGATTTCTTTAGGCAAGAAAAATATTACTTGCAAATAATATTTTGGGACACGTGGTATATGAGATACCGAACTATTTTTAACAGACGCATATGTTTCGCTGAACTTGTCATCAAACGCATTACCATCATCATTAGGGTGTCTGTGTTTAGGACGTGTCTATATATCAGGATTATTAAGTCATTTATTCGGTATAACCGTATACATGCACTGTAATTTAGCAAAATATTGAGCAGCGTAATGAAATGCATTATTTCAGTACGTACTGTTGCAATCCTATGTCATATGCAAAATGTATGGGTAAGTACAATTTACAGAAAATATGGTAATGGGTCTAGTGTATATGAGATTATGAAGTTAGACTGAACCCCTAAAAAGCATTACCAGTTTATGTTCATAGAAGTAGAATTTTGTTTACATTTATAATGTGGATACCATTTCCCGGATATTTACTTGTTTTTTCCATCAGTGCATAAGGTAATTATTAGTCGATAGATGTGCAGCAGGAACTGCAGTTTCTGCTTAATTAGTTGCGGAATTAAATGTTTCTCGAAGCGTATACTCTCGGTTTTAATGATTTCTAATTTGGAGTATCGACGTTAATTACGATGTAACGTAAATAAGCCCACTATGCAGCGTAACTGATATTTTACGCAAAATACACAGATAGGCTATACAGAAAATATTTACGAAGCTTTCATAATAAATAAATATTTTTGTTCCGTGTAAGTACAGACATTGAGTAAAGAATAGTACATATTGAAATAAAAGTAGTAATAGAGCATTTACATTAACTCAGTGTCATTAAATTCCGATAGGGGTGATAGCGTCAAAGTTAGGTATTAATATTAATGTTCTATGGTCTAGTTTACGAGTCTGTGGTTCGATAATTTTTCATTTGAATTCGTGTGAGACAAATAGTGAATGTAAATCTAACTTGCATCTCTTTTATCAAAATTAAACTTGTACAAGTTCGAAAAGTGTTAAAATCTTATTTATGTTAACCTCACATAACCTTGTTTATTTGCATTTTACATTAGTAATTTGGAAAGAGAAGTAATAAAACGTTATTTAATACAGAAATTGTTAACGTGGGAGTGCCTAAAGAATTTCCTGGTAGTTCTTAATTTAAACCTCTTTGTTTTTTAAAGAATTGAAATTTTATAAATCACGAATCATAAAAAAAGTTGAAAATCCCATTAGGTGTTTTAAATGGTTTTCATTTAAAAATTTGAGTAATATTAGTTGTGCTCTTTTGTAACTAATAATATTTTGAATCACCATATCGTAAAATAACTTGTTACTACTAGATGCACTTGCTATACTCTCAAGATTACTGGCGTTATTATCATTCAAGTAATTTTTGTATGATTACATTTAACTCGTGTCAGATTTCAACTTTTTTTCCATCTGCAAGTTTGCCTACTCTTTCATCCTGTTTTCGCCTTTTCATGCGTTCATTATTTTTTACAGTATTGGTATCATATTTTCGTGTACGGGTAAATATAATGTTGAAAAATAAGAATGAAACCTTATTAAATAATGAAAAATATACACTGAAATAGATCATGTATGCTTGTACTTACCCATACTAGTAATAGTATAACAATATTCTGCAAAATGTTTTCAGCAGATCTTTGGTTTCTGTGTTGGTTTCTTGCTGGACTCAATTGCTATTAACCATTTTTTTCAGCATTATTAGGCAACTTGCGAAACATGAAATCTTTATTTTTATTAGCAACAGATAAACAAAATGCTCTATTACAAATAAAATAAATAATTCACGTAGAAATTTGTAATTTTCTAATAGATAGAAATAGGTAAACTTTTACGACATAGATACGCAGAGTTCTAGATGAACAAATTTCGAAAGTTTATAGAACATTGACAAATAAAGACAGTTTATTGTATATTTTGTTTATTTTGAGGCTATATAGGGAATATATAGGGTCGTGAAGTTTTCAAAAAAATATGAAAATTTTTGTATAATTACCAAAGATATAAGTATTACTGGTTAAGATGTCATCAAAAGAATACATCAGTGCGGCGGCAATTTAGCTGAACATTTGTGGTAGCTGACGTTTCCAAGCCAATCATAGGTGCTGATTTCCTGGCACATTATGGATTCCTGGTAGACATACAAAATCGCCGACTGCTAGACCAAACCACTCATCTTACATCTCGTGGAGAAGTGACTGAGTGTGTGACACCTAGCATAAAAACTGTATCAGGCTCCAAAAATTTCCTGAGATAACACGGCCAGGCGGAATACTTAAATTTGTGAGCCATACTCCCAGACACCATATCATCACAACACCTGGACCACCGTGGCGCAAAAACCAAGTCATTTAGCACCAGACAAACTTCAAATAACTTAGAGAGAATTTGAAGCTATGACTCACCTAGATATTGTGAGACCATCACAGAGCTCGTGGGCATCGTCATTACATTTAGTGCCTAAAAAAGACGGCGAATTGAGACCGTGTCGTGATTATCGGGCCTTGAACGCGAGCACACTTCCGGATCACTATCCCGTGAGGCACATACAAGACTTTTTACAGTTGCTACAAGGTAAAACCGTTTTCTCTACCATAGATATTGTGCGCGCGTTCAACCAAATTCCTGTAGCCAAGGAGGATGTCCCGAAAACATCCATTACAACGTCTTTTGGACTCTCTGAATTCCCGTTTATGACCTTTGGATTACGTAATGCGGCGCGAAGGTATATACTTTTCACTTGGACTATTTGGCATCAGGAAAATAATAATAGTAGGTAAATATTAATAGTGTTTTGAAAAATTGTACATTTAGTAACTAATTTGAGTTAGAAAAAGTTCGATTTATTCCAAATATTTTCTGCGCGCAAAAAATAAAACATAATTGTTGAACTTACTATTCATTTATTGCCAACATAAATAATTTCTTACCATTATTATAAATTTTAACTTTTTTATAGATGGTTATGAAAAACCTTTGTATTATATTGATCCCTCTTTGACCTAATATTTTTGAGGCTGCTTAAAGTTTTTGTTGCACGGAATTCTCTATATATCCTTATGCCACGTTCATTGCCTTCCATCCACGATGCCTTTTAAGAGTAGTGATGTCTGCTTCTGCATCAGACAGCATTGTAGCAGACGTTCTCCGGAAACAGTGACCGGTATAAATCCCAGTACTCGACAATTAAAAAAAATTGTGCAATTTAGGGAAACCCCCTATAAAATTTATACCAATGCATTAGCTTGTACATTTTCCATTTCTATATCCTAGGAAGAATCTTGAAAGCTCAATTTCAAGAATTTCAATATTTTTAGATAAGTAAATTACCGTTTACCTTCATCATCTAGTAAGATTTATAATCTACTTCTTTCAAAAATTTCTACACTTCTGATTTTCTTAAAATACTAGACTTCCTGGATCTATGTCCTACAAACTTACGTTTAAAGAAATCAATTAAATTTGGCAATTTCTTTCTCAGTATTTTTTTTTTCACTGGCAACACTGACATTGAGTAAGGACTCCACAGAGTATAACTCTAGTATATTTTCGATTTTTTTCAAAATCTGTACTGTACAGTAAGAGCGCAAAGAATTTGATAACTAATAAAATCCAAAATCAGTTGAAACTTATCAAACCTGTTAAGTATCTGAATAATATAATAAGGTAATTGGAAAATGATGCACGGCAGTAGAAACCGGTCCACTGTAAAACCTGACCTTGCGCAAGGCAAAGTATGTATAAAAATGAACAGACAAAAAATTGAAAGTTTTTCCCAAGGAAATAAATAAATAAAATTTTATAACACTTATTTTATATCAGTATATTCAACTGCTTTTGCTGCTATTGTTGTAATTAATAAATAAAATAAATTTGTGGTTTTAATTAAAAAAATATTTTGACATACCTACCTGTCACACGCACACACACACACATAACTAATAAAATTATTTCTGGCTCTTGTCTGTTTGGGTGCGATACACTTAATTTTTTAAATATCCCCTCAAAAAGAAGTCCAAATGATTTAAGGCAAGATTTTATATTTTCAGTTATCTAACATCTCTTTGAAGAAACGCACTTATTTTTAAACACCCTGTATATTCCCCACATTATTTGGAAGGCAAGAATATAATTTTAGCACAGACTGCAGGAAAGCAATAAAAATATGATTTTAATCTTGTTTATATACCTGAGTCGAAAGTCACACACAAAATTTGCTAAAGATACTGTAACCAAATTTTATTACCTGGGTTATTTCATAATCTTTATTATGAATCATAGAGTCACCGCAATGTTTATAAACAATTAGCGACAAAGTGTTAAGGGTGATAAGATTAGTTTAGAATTTGACTTGCAGGTGAGTTTAGTGTAGATGCCTACTATTTACATAGGGGAAAATGAGGGTTATGCTTTGATATGCTATCGTATTTATTTTTTGAAGTATCCTCTCAAGAATAGGAAACTTCTTGAGAGGATACTTCAAAATATAAATACGATAGTGCATCTGTTTGAACTTATTTCGCTTACGCAATAACTAATTATATTTTGAGTATCATATCGACTTTCATAGATTAAAATAAACGACGAGAAAGTAAGCAGTTTCGATAATTGCTGCACTTTATTTAATTATGGTGAGAAGTAATTACATAAACCGTTAAGTGAAATTATCAAATTTATTAATAAAAAAAATAATTAGTAACGCAACTTCCTATATCTATTATACGACGTTTAACTTTTAACCAATTTAAATGGCAAAAATATATTATTGACAAAATAATTATATAGATAGAATGCAATTGTTTTATTCCATTATAATTATATTATATTAAGTATAATTCATTATACTTAAGTGTAGATTTTTCTCCCTCATTTACGTATGGAAAGTCTCACTTTTTCTCGTTAGGGAGGAAAAGTAATTTGTGGTACTTAATACAGTAGCCTATTTTTATTGATTCAAAATTTTGGCCTTTTACGTGTGGGACAATTTGTATATTGTAAAATTGTAATTTTGATACGGACATTCATAAGAAAGATATAAATACTCGGCTACTATTTTTTCATGTTCTATCTTTTCCCAGAATTAAAAACAGCTCATGTGAATTAAACTATGAAATCAGTCAATCAGTTTGACAATTAGACACCTTAAAATAGATAAATCAAACATTTTTGTGGCAAAACATGGTGATAGTATCTGTATATCCCATAAAAAACTCTTAAAAAAATATTTTTGAAAAATTTTTTTTAAGAAAAGAGCAATTTTTTCATAGTGTTACCCTATCAAATTCTATGACATATCCGAAATCGAACAAGCAGTTTTAGAAGGAAAAAAAAATATTTTTAATTTTTCATAAAACCATAAAAAATCTTCTTAAGGCATAACCTTTCGGGAAATTGAAGCTTACCTACATTGTTGCTGACTTCTACAGAACATATGAAGTAAACTTACATATACTTATGTTACTAAATATTTTTATATATTCTGAAAATATATTTTCCTAGTCTTTGCATAATAATGTCATTTCGACTATCAGTTCAGTATCGAATGGAGTAGTCTTTTAGGCACATATGCTTAAAACAATCTGTTTTGCCAAATGTGCGTAAAAGTAAAATATGATAATTGAATTTTAAATAATTTATTTATTATAAATATTAATCTTTCAAATCGGATAATAGTTGGACATTAGATGAACATACATTTTTTCCTTCATTTCGTATAACTTCAGTATTGGAAGAAAATAACACCTGCATCCCGGTGCTACTACAGTTTTTGGAATGAAAGTGGTATTTCCTTTCTCCCTGAGAATTTTCCTTGCTATAACCTGCTTATTTTGTATGGAATTTTCTCTTTACTCCTCTACCACAGAATATGGCGGTAAAATCTGAAAATAGAGCATACGTTCACCATATGTTTAAGACATATCAAAAATTTTTTTGGAAAACTTTCAGGTCATTTCTTCCAATGCAAGTGATTCTCAATCATATGTAGACATTGCTACTGCTGATATATTTAATAAGACTTGTTCATAGCAATACGTTACAAACAAATGATAGTGCTAATCATCATGATTTAATTATTTCATGTTATTCCAATAATAAATGGAGTAATATTACTGGCGAATTTGTTTTCTCTCCTGTAACAAATTTAACGATAGAAAAAACTATATTCAACATTAAGTCTAATGCTATTGGTCCTGATCCTGATCAGTAAAAATGTTTCTTTATCTTTTACCTCATTTAAGTAACCATATTACTTATATTACTAATAAATGTTTAGCTGCAGGTGTAATATCGAATGCTTGGAAAAATGCAAATGTGATATCCGTTCCTAAAATTATTTAAGTAATAGACATCAAAGAGTTCTTTTAGATAACAAGTTTTCAGAATATATTTGTTTAAAGGAGAACCTCAAGGTAGTATTTTAGGTCTCTTGCTGTTTTTCATATATATTTAAGATTTGTCTAGTCATCTAAAATATTGTCAATCTCATCATCACAGTATGCTGATGATACTCAAATTAATTATTCTTTTAGTTATTGTGACTTTGACAAGGCCGTTGAACATATTAATTCAGATCTTGCTGCCATCAGTACATATTCTAATGCTCATAAATTATTTATTAATGAAAGTAAGACAAAAATTTTAGTGTTTGATAATCATCGAAATCCTAATCTCTCAAATTAATCCTTTACTATTGAATTAAATAATATAATCTTAGATTCAATAACTTCTTGTAATAGTCTTAGTCTCAGATTGGATGCTGATCTTAGATGAAGTTCTCATGTATCTAATTTAGTTAAAATGTATTTTGTCAAATTAAAACTTTTTTATATGTATAAAGATATTCTATCTACTGATGTTAAGTTATGAATATGCGATTCAATCATTCTCTTTCGAGTAACATATTGTGATGTGTACTGGCCTGCGTTATTAGAAAAAGACAAATATTTACAAAAAATTCAAAATGCTTGCCTTAGGTTTCGTTGTAATAGAAAGTATGATCATATTTTTACAATTTTCTGTGACTCTCGTTGGTTTAATTTACATGAACGGTTTGTAATTCACTGACATGTCTTGTATATAAGGTTTTAACTATTAAACAGTCTCAGTATTTATATGAAAAGTTGACAAAAAACTCCGGCATACATGATTATATTACCAGACATCGTGATAATTTAAATGTACCCAAGCATAAGCTAACTATACTCCATCGTAGCTTCACCTACAACTCTGAAAATGTATTTAATTCGATACCACTAAATATTAAATCATCGTCTAGTATCGTGATTTTCAGAGAAAGGATCAAAGATTTTCTTGTGTCTAGCCGAGGTCATACATAGTGTTTTAGTATATTTAATTATTGTATATTCCTACTTTATGTTCCGTTACCTGTTTCTGGTGATAATTTTTGTATTTATTTGTATAATGCTAATATTTAAATTATATTTTTACATTAGGGTGGTTGTACTGAGCAACACTGTTGAATACCGCCACTCATTTTGATATAATTATTTGTGTATTGTTGTTGTAATGCAATAAATACCATATTATTATTAGTTGAACGCCAACTTCCGTGTCTTAGGCGATATGTTGACTCCTGCATCTACAAGGAATGTTGCAGAACATCATCAGAAGCAGAAATTCGACAAACCCCACTGCTTGTGTAATACATTTTGAATTCCTGTACGTGATAAAAAATTGGTTTGTGATTAATGGCAGATAGACGTAGACTTGCATATTTGCGGAAAATTTCCGAAAAATATACTATCTATATCTCCCTCTGGTATTGTAAATAATTTAGGAACACTTAGCATCTCCAATGTTCTCTGTACGTAAATAACTTAAGTCTTCTCTCCTACCAGATCCAAATATACCAACAATCAAGACAACTTTTTGGAGCAAATACTTTTCATAATCTGCCTTTTTTATAAACCTTTCAACCTGTTTCTTGGAAAATATTCTGGATTTTTTTGGTCTATAACCACTCGATATCAAATTTTGTATAAGTTTTTTTTGGTACAATTTCTTCCATTTCTGAGGAATCAATGTACATAAGGCAGCTTCCGCCTAATTTTCTCCTTCAGTATCATTACAATCTGCGTCACATATATTGAAGTTTTATGAAAAATTAATACAGAATTTAATTATTGATATTTAATGTTCACAAACGTTCACATATTTCAGATTTTTTAAAAATAAACTCAACGGCAAAAAAAAACCGGCCACTAAAAACCAGCCCCAATTTTAAAGTTGGCTTCCTCGCGAACCACTTATTTGATTTTGATGATCTTTTTTAAAATTGTACATTGATGTCTCAGGAACGGATGCTATGTCGGAAATTTTTATTCGGAATTTAATTTGAGCATATACGAGGCGCAACAAAAAGGCGAAGATTTGACGATTTTACAAAAAAATTGTTCGATACATGTTGAAAAATAAGTGTTTTAAAACACCATTATATCCCAAGTTGTATCTAAATTAGCTATTTAAGTTGTGTGTGTTGTGCAATCTCATTTCTCTACTACTCATACTACCATTCAACACCATACGCATTTGAAGAGGCTTATTAATGATATTGGAAATATAGTAATCGATACTATGGCACAACAAATATATCGATTTAAAAATAATTTTTATATATCGTTTAGATCACGTACACAAGTTGCAAGCACAACACCCAAAGTACGCGTAAAAATATAATAGACCACAATAAATATGTAGCAGAGCCTTTATGGCATATTTATAAAGAACTCTGGATAATTTCGTAGTGCTCTTAATGCTGCGCCACTTGAGCGTGGGCAGAGTAATGCGAACGCAGATATAAATAGAGTAGAAGAATAGGAAGCGCCGTAATCGAGTGAGCTTCGACGAGGAAGCTCCACCGAAATAACCTCGGTCGTTTGTCACGATTAGCGGCGGACCCGGAGCCGCCGGAGTCCGGAGTGGCAGGTGGCGGCTCCCGCGGTCGGCACTGTATTACTTTCCGACTCCGGGCACTGATTTGACCGGAGTAAACACCTGCAGACTAATGTCGCTACCTCATAGTCTATAAATCGGAGCCTGGCGTGCATGCACGCCGCTTACATGTCGAGATCGCTGCGCTTTATCGCCAGGAAGGAGCCGACAGAGAAAGGTCGAAGGTATAGCTACAAACAGCCAAATTCAAGTAAAAGTCGGAACGTGAACAGTTTATGTACACGTTGTTTTTAAATGAAGTAGCAAAAATGAGATCATGGATTCCACGAGTGAAAAATGGATTTAACCTAACATACTTATGTCCCAAGTGGCATAATAAAAAAGATACAGGCTGTCAAAGTTAAAATTTTATTTTCGATATTTGTAAATAAGTTCTTAGTAAATCCAAATATTTACATAAAATTTGTAAATCGGGGGTTTTTGCGGGCGAGAAATTCAAATTTGTTTCTAATTTTGACGTCATTAGTAGCGGGCGCCTCTTGTGGCACACCATGTTTCTTTTAAATGGCAGAATTTTTTTCAGCTTAGTGTATCCATTTGACTATTGAAACAGTCGAATCTCTTACCTGTTTTATTTTAAAAAGGTATACCTTGCTAAAGTCGGTAGGAGGAACCATTTTTTAAATAATCCTATCTGAAATGTTCAGTGCACTGAGTAAAAACTGTTTCAGTTTCAGGTAAAGTGTCTTTTCTGCTGAAAATACAGCAAAATGTTACTTAGAAAAGTTGTTCAGAATTGTAAATTATGGAGATGTGCAAATTTTCAAAAAGATCGGCGAATTCTGCCATTTAAAAGAAATATGTTCCCATAAGTGGCGCCCTCTACTAGTGACGTCAAAATTAGAAACATATTTGAATTTCTCGTCCGAAAAAACCCCCGATTTATAAATTATGTAAATTTTTGGATTTCTTAAGAAGTTATTTACAAATATCGAAAATAAAATTTGAATTTTAACACCCTGTATCTCCGTTAATATTGAGTTTTCGAAAAATTGTTATCGAACTTCGTGACCCTAATTTCTTGTGAGGAATCAACTTCTGAAGTCTTGACGTATAATTTCCGAACACCCTGTATATTTGATATATTACAAAAATATCGCTTCGTACAAGCTGTTTTATAATTTAGCTGCCAAAAACGTTCTTATGATAAATATATAAATAATTTCATTTGCTGGCAACAAAGTAATGGTACTTGCAACTATAGTAAAACAAATATGTATTTCGGAAGCAATAATAATACAGCAAAAAAACATAATTATAAAACTGTTTTGCTGGTTGGATATATTATATAATTAATTGAGCATCATAATCCCATATAGTAATAAATATAACTGCCTACTTTACATTCAATAATTTAATTCAAAAACTGTTTGTTTTATTATAGTTCCATTAGCATAACCTTCAAAGTACTTGTCTTCCATAAATTAATACACTACCGAACATCTGTGGTCAAGAAAAACTTAACCTATACCAGCGCCAGTGTACCAATATGTGCAATGTCAAACTATGCAAATGCAAGACATTTAGGCTTATACGTATGTATTGGTAAAATAAGTATAAGACTTCTTTCAACAGTAAAAATGTGTTTAATATTTTATTTTTACTGATGTTCAACAAATCAAGAAACCTCAATAAAAATCAAACTAAACACATAACATTTATTTTATACTATTGCGTTACTTAGGTACACACAATAAAATTAACACTTTTCCCAATTATTGAAAAATTTCAGAAATAGATGCGGTTTTGCTTACGGGTTTAGGTCTAGATCATTCAACTTTACAATTTTTATATGGACTTTAAAAACAACGAAAACTAACATTTTCTTCTCGCCTTTTGAGATACTAAATTTAAAAAAATAATAATTGCTTTATATCCATATATTAGGAATCCTTTAAAAGATTAAACTGATTGTTTACAAAAATATTAAGGAAGCATATTATACAAGAAACTATGCAGCTGATTGTTGAAACGCTATCTAAGACTAATGACAAGTATACCTTTTTTTCCTCAAAATTAATCTAGAATTAAGATTTTTCAATAAAAAATGTGATAACGTTAGTTCCAAAAAAGTTACGCTATCTTTTACATTACAAATATGGCGGATGTGGCGCTCTCTAGGGAACATGTCGAAATAGACAACAGATTATGATTTCTCATATCCAAAAACATCAATTCCCAAATTTTTAAATTGATACAGTCAAACACAGTGTAATTAATAAAATAATCACTTTTTAAATTCCAATTTTGGCACCCTGTACCTTTTTATTATCGATATTTTATTAAGTTAGTTTAAAGCGTAATATTTTGAAGTAAAAAATCTAGTATGTCTCCATGGGCCATTATTTACAGACGACCCTGCATATGCTCAATTTTACATTAAACACTAAATATAGATAAAGTTTACATCATTGAAAAACTTAGGTACAAAATCTGCTAAGTGATTTCTTACAGTGTGAACTTGCTTTTCTACAGGGTGTCCTATAATGATGTGCGCTTCTTTGGAGGGTGTGTTCCTTGCGTCATTTTAGGGGGGGTTCTTTCTATAAAATTTTTCGATTTGAGCCCTCCCTGAGGAGATAAGGGCTTCTAAAAAATTTAAAAAATTTTGGTTTTCATGTTTTTTCTCAAAAAACGGTTAAACTTATAAATCTGAAAATCGGGGACTACCTTAAGTGACATTGTTGAGTATGATCTTTATTTTTACCAAATGTCTACAAGGGTGGCCACCACCAACCTCTGTTGTTTTTTTAATTAGACCTTTTTTCTAAACGTTTCTCGATATGAAAAAATTACGGTAAATAGAACAATCAATTTACTAAATGTTTCCCCTCTTAGTATTTTTATGCAGACACGCATTTTCTTTTAAAAAAATAAAATCCACATACGTACATATCCTCGAGTGTGGAATATGCAAGCAAAATAATTCATATGAAACGTAGTAGGCTGCTATTACTTTGATGGTTTTATTGCTTGGATTGTTATTAACAATTAATGTCAGATATCTACCACCAAATTAGCTATTCTGTTAATTTCTATTGCAATTATGAATTTCCAATATTTCCAACGAAATCAAAAATTTCTATCAGGTACTGCGTAGTGTAAATTTAATTTTTTTACGAAGAGTTCAGTTATGTGACCGACATCTGGGAAGGCATTTTGAACACCACATATAAACATTTAATGTAGGTTCATTTCTATGTATTTACAACAACAAATATTAGTCAGTGTTCTTTACAAACTGCCACATTGGCCACCATATTTAAACAGTTTGCATTTCGCACTTTCCAATTTCTGAGTTTACTACTTGATAAAAATGATTCAAATTTGGCACATATGCCAAAATTTAAAACCACCAGCCTACTACGTTTTATATGAATTATTTTACTTTCATGTTCCACACCCGAGGATATGTACGTATGTAGATTTTATTTTTTTAAAAGAAAATGCGTCTCTGCATAAAAATATTACGAGGGGAAAAATTTTGTAAATTCTAATTCTAATTAAAAAAACAACATATGTTGGTGGTTGCCACCCTTGTATACATTTGGTAAAAATAAAAATCGTACTCAACAATGTCACTTAATTAACTAAATGTAGACACCGATTTTTTAGAAAAAAAAAACGAATTTTTTTCAATTCTTTAAAAGCTCTTATCTCGTTAGGGAGGGCTCAAATCGAAAAATTTTATAGAAAGAACCCTCCTAAAATGATCCAAGGAACACACCCTCCAAAGGAGCGCACATCATTATGGGACACCCTGTATAATGACTAATGATTTACCCTATCAAAACAAAACATTTTAAAACACTTCGAACACAACAAATTCAACAGAAGTTGGCGTAGACTAAACAATCACGTCACCGTCGCAGAAATAACAAGTGAACACGGACGATGTAACTTTCTTCGTAACTTTGATCCAATGTTTCAATTTATTATTATTAATAATAATAATATATCAGGTTTGATTTTTAATTTTGTTCGCAGTTTCAGTACCAAATTTTCTTACAAAAGATCATACATATTTAAATTATTCCACGAAACATCTTAAGTGATAGTTGTAACTAAAAATTTTAACTCAATAATGCTCGGATCAAAGAAAATATCTTAGCATTTTTTACTGCTTTAAACAAAATTCCTTATGTTCCTAAAATTTATTAACGAGTATTACTGTACGACATATCGTTCACACGCTGAAAGATGTTTAGGGAAACATCAGGTTCTGAATGATAAGAGGTTCCAACGATAGCAATTGGAATGTATTGTGAACGCAAAAACAAGAGACGGTCAGATTTTGTCAATTATAGCTTCGTTCGAAATTATTTCTGTACGATTAATCAATATATTTGTTTAAATATATTACAAGCTTAATTATTTCTTACATTACCCGAGAATAGCAACCGGAGATACGTGACAAAGTCAATTCCAGCAAAATTGATAGAGTGGGAGGTAAGCCGGCTAACTGCCAATTTGACGTGCTTTGCTGATTAACGGCTCTCTTAACTATTTAATCGACGTCGACGTACGTGAATCTGAAACTATTATCTGCCGATTTATTTTGTTTTCCACTTTCAAAAGTGAACCTAAGTAGATTTATTTTTATTTTAGATAATAATTGAATGTAGCTTTGTCTGTGCAATTGTTCATTAGCATACCTAGACGTTTGGTATGGAATTGTAGGAGATTTAATATATATTAGCTTAAAACACCTTTCCAATACAATAAAAAAATGTTACAAAAGCTAATAATAAAAAATATACAGGTAAATATTGTGGGCGTAATTTAACGCTGGTCGGAGCTTTAGTCCGCAGAGTAGTTAGTTTCAGACAATATTGTTAATACCTCAATATAAAAATATAAAAAAAACGATTATATAAAGGGTAAAACTTTTTTTGATCATGTCATGTTTAATTTAAAATTGATTGCCCACTTTTGACATTGTCGATATTAAATTTAAAATAATTTTAGTTTATTGGTATAATAATTTTTATAGTTAGATATTGGACTCAACTTAAAAGAGGCCATCTGAAGAAGCAATCCTAAAAATACATATACAGGCTGTCCAAGGGACACCTGTTGTATCTGAAAAAGGTATACCTTGTTGAAGTCGTTAGGAGTAACAGTTTTCGAAATAATCCTATTTGAAATATTCAGTGCACTGATTGAAAACTGTTATCGTTTCAGGTAAAGTGCCTTTTTTACTAAAAATGCAGCAAAATGTTACTTGAAAAAGTTATTCAAAACGGAAATTATGGGGACGTGCAAAATTTCAAGAATATCGGCGAGGTTTGATTTTAACACCATTTTTGAACAAAGCACAAAGACTTTATTAAAGCAGGCCGATCTTTTTGAAATTTTGCACCTCTCCATAATTTACCGTTCTGAATAACTTTTTCAAGTAACATTTTGCTGCATTTTCAGTAGAAAAGGCACATTACCTGAATTGATAACAGTTTTCAATCAGTGCACTGAATATTTCAAATAGAATTATTTCAAAAACAGTTACTTCTAACGACTTCAACAAGGTATACCTTTGTCAGATATAACAAATAGGAGAATCGATTGTTTCAATAGACAGATGAATACACTAAACAGCAAAAAAGTTCTGCCATTTAAAAGAAACATGCTGTGCCATAAGTGGTGCCCTCTACTAGTGACGTAAAAATTAGTTAAAAATTCTTATTTGCCGTGCCAAAAAACATAATTGTGCCAATTTTTTTTATTACTCCGACAGGGTTCAAAGTTATTGAGAAATTTCAAAATAAAATTCTAGTATTGAACGCCCTGTATTTTTGAAACCAGCAACATTCGAATAAGGCATTTGGCTCAATCGACTTTTTTGGTCACCAGTATCTCCAGCGCCAAGATTTCCCAACCTTTCACAGACACCCTGTATAGATCAGATCTCATCTATTGTGGTTTAATTTTTGAGTTGCCAGTTTCAAAAGTTAACCTAAGTTATTATAGAATGTTTTCATTAAACCAGGTTAGTAAATTTAACTAGATTTATTTTTTATTTTATGTAATTACTAAATACAGCTTTGTCTATGGAATTGTTCATTGGCATACCTAGATGTTTGTTATTAGAGAGCATACATATGACTTCATTCATAGGAATTGTAGATTTCTTTTATATTATCTTAAAATACCTTTACAATCAGTATAATATTTACAAAAGGGTGTAATTCAACGCTGGTCAAGGCTTTACTCCGCAGAATAGTTAGTTTCACACAATATCGTTAATAAGTACCTAAAAATAGATAAAAAACGAATAAGTACGGCGTAATATATTACATTTTAAGTAAAACGTGTTTTATTTATTATCTTGATTAAAAAATTAAAATTTAATATTAATTTGTGAGGCAAACTTTTTTAATTTTGATTTTATTGTATTTCAGAACAATATTAAATTTTGTATCATTTATTATGTCGTACGGTTATTTCTCTCAGTGAATTATGGCTATATGTCACCATGACTTAAATTTAAGGTAACAAAATTTTGCCCTACAAACTTCAAAGTGAGTTTTTGTCACTTCTCTTATGGTTGCTATTCTCGGCAATTACCCTGCACTTGTTTCCACGGTGTTTGAGAATAACGTATTAAATACTTAAAGAGAACAGAAACTTCAAAGTAACAACTGTCAATGAATAATCATTTTCAAAAGACGTGTCCCTAAGTAGTTGTGACCTAAAATAACGTAAATGTACCAATCACCGACCCTGTACATAATTCCGATTACAGAAATTAAATACGAAAATTTAAATTAAAAGTTTCCGTTTAGTTTTTTATGATTTACCATAAATTTTAAATAAAAATAACACATTTGTAAATATGCACCTGAGTGCTTGTCTAGTGTGCCTAAGATTGTATAAAATTTGTTAAAGCTTTAGATATGAAAGTAGACAAGTGAACATAAATTTATATTTGCTGTAAGTTAATTCCTAACATATAAAAATTCAAGCTGTAATTTTGTAACTTTTTTAATAGAATATGTTCTAGTAAATAAAATTTTTTGGGTCGGTCGTAAATTACGTACACAATATTTTTCATTGCCCCAAATTACGACCGGGTAGGTCGGAATTACCTACACGAAGCCTGTACATATATCGCAAATTTCAGGCAAAACCATTTATTTTCTTATTTATAACTTTTATTAAATTATTTGTCATTAACTAATTATTATTTGGAGGTAATTGTGACCTAAGAAATTCAGTTTTGTAATGGAGATATTAATTAATAACGACTTCCTTATGTGGAGCAATTTTAAGGTATTTACGCATAAAATTTAGCTTGAGAGATTTTAAAAATATTTTCAGTTGAATAAATCCTTTCGGCATGTTCATGAACAATACAAAGGAAATATATCAAGAAGAGATTTTCTATCATCATTAAACAATTACTTGATAAGATAAATAGCTATATCTTAGAAAATATATAGATTATCATCAACTTTGGTATAATATTTAAGTACAAGAATAAGTATATGGTATTCTGTCTATATGTACAGAGTGATCACGTGAAATTTCAGCTGTAACTTGCTATCATACAAGATATTGAAAAACTGAACCGTGTACATATTCTTACCGAAATTTATTAAGTACTTTTTACAGGCGCCACAATTTAAAAATGTAGTAGAGAGCAATGCTACATCAATAAATCTTTAGAGAATGACTTGCATGCAATTAGAAATGGTAGTTACCTACCAAAAATTAATTTAATTGATAAGGAAAACTAGAAAAATATATATAAAAATGATTCAGCAGGAACATAAACTATTCTGACCAAAGATGTAGTGTAACATTATTGTTATCAGAGTCAACTATATGGGTAAATACAGTTTTCCGGTGACAAAACTATAATTTGTTGAAAGTGTTAGTCCAAATGTTGAATCGATCTCAATTATTTTAGAATGACATATCAACCCCAAATAGAAGTTTCAAAAGAAGCTACTAGAAGTTCGTTTAACGCGCACTTTTCTGGACGTAATTAGCAACCCCAGCAAAGTTTATAATTAAGATGAAACAAGGAATAAAAAAGTGTACAGTAGAATTCAAAATATTGTAATATTAGATATAACTGGTTTCAAACCTGTCAAATAATCTAGGAGAAACATGTTCATAAGTGGCGATTAAATAAATAAACAATCGAGGCAAAAAATTAGGAAGAAAATTTTTCTTCTTTTTTAAAAGATTGCCTGGATTATTCCTGTACAGAATTCGGGTTGTACCCCTTCAAGGATCGTGTGAATTAATCAAGTTGAAAAATTCTGAAAGTTTTAAGAAATAAAAATGTCAGGTTTATTTATACGTATGTTTATTTCAACATATATTTTTTTTATTAATTAGTGCCTTTGCAGGTCGGAATTTTGTCAGTACCTACGACAGGTCACAATTCGGTACATGTAGGATTGTTCATATAACATTTTTCATAATTTAGTACACGGATTTATATAAGTTAATACTGTTTTATATCGTAGTAGATATATATGGTAACCTTTTAATTTTAAGTCAGGCCGCCACTGAGCTAGAACTAAGGATTAGATTATTGAGGAATAACATTTTACTACAGTTAAATACAATTGTGCATTTTAAGAGAGTGGACCAAAGAGACTGGAAAAGATAGATGTAGTAAAGACTAAATTTACTTGCTCAAAGGCTGCCTGTTTTCCGCGGAATTATGAGATATATATATACATCGTTTAATTATTATATTATACCGAGTGCCCTGCAGAAGACCAATACAGAGAAGGTTCATGCAGCGGTATTTAAAATATTATAATAGGCTTTTAAACAGCGATCCTAAATTTCGAAAAAAAACCTTTGTAATGCTTTAGCTTAGAAGTACCAAATTTGGTATGCAATTTAGATACAAGAATTATAAATTGACCATGAATTCAAGGTGACCACACTAATAATTGCATACAGATTGTTATGCCATTTGACCAGTTAAGAACACCCTCATATTTTGTATCTATAATTCGATTCTAAAATCTTCCTTAACTTTGCTAAAGTTTGATAAACCTCACCGTTTTCAAGATAAAAATTCTTATTATTAGAATTACCAAAATGACAATAGTCTATTCCTCGGTCTATTCATGTGTTATCTAAAGATTCAATAAAATCTTAGTGTAACTGCTAGAACAATTCTAAAAGAAAACTTTACTTATTATTATTGGGAGAACCTTATTTATATCATTCAGAAGTGTATAACATTATGCTTCAATAAATTATCTACAAAAATCGTGGAAAAATTCCATAAAATAAAAATTATTAATACATATAGTGTGAATAAACTACTACTACTCATTTCTTAATTTTCTTATGTAAAATTTTGAAACCGGTTATATCTAATATTACAAACCCTTAAAGTGTAAAGTGGTACATTTACGTTATATCTAGGAGTTGTTAAGTGCTCAAAATAGTACAATTTTTCACATTTTGGGTATTAGTAGATAAAATTTGTCAGAAAAATATGAATTTACATGAATAATGCTCTGAGAGTTAAAGACCAAAAATGATAAAAAAATATTCTTCGAATTCATTTTATGTAGTTCTAGAGAATTGATTTGGGTTTTAAAACTTCCACAGTGAAATTTTGTCATACTATAGGAATGCATCGAGAATATTATGCAATTTTTCGTGCGCTGCACTACGTCTCCGCCGATGGAATTATGCCGTCTGAGTTTGATCCCGACTGGTGAATCACGCAACAGATTGGTTTTACAGAGCGCCCGACTCGACCGTGTAATCATAATCCTTGCCATAAAGAGTGCGCTGCTCCTTTGCAATCGGACCTCAGAATTGCGCTCCTCCCTAAAATAATTGGATCACAGACCTGGAACGTGTACCGGAGTGCGATACACACATTATCGATGCCTACCAATTGTCCGCTAGATTTAACATATTCAATATCTTGAATAACTCTCGGGCGATTTTTTCCGACAGAATAAATTTCCTCGGGGTCCTCAGGACGAGGGCGCCTTCTTCGCGACGATACCCAGCGCAGACGCCGCGGTCGCGCGCCATCGCGACGCTTCGGCCGCTCTCGGAACTTCATAAGCTCGTGGAGTCCAAGCCTCTTCCCTCATGTATGCATGTTCCGGCGGCCAGCATCCAAATCTAGTCGCTTGTCGCCTTTCGGTGCTGACGGTCGCTGACAGTCGCGAATCGCGGGCGTAACGGTGCCAATATAGTCTTTGTGCGCCGCCAAATACGAAAAGAAACAAACAGATTTTAATTTCATAAAAATTACCAAACAAAATTAATCTGTACATCCGAAACGTGTTTTCTAAAAAAATATATATTGAAAGAAAAAATATATATCAGTAAATGTCAATAAAGCAGCAATAAAAGTTGAAATATTTACCGACTGCGAAAACTCGGTGATACGGGGCAATAAACGTCAATTACCAACTATTATTAATATTTACAATGCACAGTAATGTGGTTGTAGAGGGTGCGCGTTGACTGTGGGGGTAGGCGAGGGTATATACCAGCGGCCAACGGGGCGCCTAGTCAGTTCGCTTCCAGCGTTTGGGGTGGCAACATCGGTGGTCTCCTCGATGGTATAACTACCACGCGCTCGTAAACTTTAATCCGGGGTGTGCCATCATAACATGCTGTATAAACTCTTGTCGCTGTGAAGTATCAGGCGGAAAATGGCTTGTAAAATTTTCGGGTTTCTTGTGATTTCGGCGCTGGCCAGTGCGAGCGGTACCGACTTTGTGCCTACGGATAGTTCTTCGCAACCTCTTCGGTACGAAGCTCCGGATGATTGCCAGTGGTGGGTGCGAGAACCAGCTACGGCGGGTGGTCAAGACGAAGTGGCCCTGACGTGTAATTTGAGGACTATTAACAGCGAGTTTGACACTACGAATTTCAGCGTGATTCCCTCTGAACACACCACTTCTCTCAGGATTGAATGCAACGCAGACATAATGTCTCGCAGTAGTCTGGACGACAAGAGCTTCGTGCATCTAACGAAACTTAGAGCTCTGGAATTGGAGCACTGCAAGCTAGGGAGGTGGCCTGCGGGAACATTGCTAGGTCTACGTGATCTTAGGAATCTCACAGTGCGAACGCACAACACGGAATGGCCGGCGATGAACTTAGATTTCTCGCGAGACAGCTTTGCTCCCGTCAGGCAATTAGAAAGACTAGATCTAAGCTGCAACAATATATGGTCGTTT
Source organism: Monochamus alternatus (assembly GCA_037114965.1). Lineage (NCBI taxonomy): Eukaryota > Metazoa > Arthropoda > Insecta > Coleoptera > Cerambycidae > Monochamus > Monochamus alternatus. Next base: position 7,590,425 of record CM073428.1, read on the forward strand.
CCGGAAAACATTTTCTGCCCTCTCATCAATCTGGTGGCTTTAAACGTTAGTGAGAACAGACTGCAAGACGTTAGTGATCTGGGATTTAGAGAAAAGGCTCCCGGACTGCCGCAGCCTCTGATAAGTGTCGCAGACGACGATCCCCAGCAGCACCCTGAAACTACACGCACGTTCGCACACCCTTGCAGTTTAGACATTCAGGTACTTGACACCTCATTTAATCATTTCGTATTGATACCGGCAAACGGTTTTAGTGTTCTACGTAGATTGCGCGAGCTGTATATTCACAATAACGAGATATCCATGGTGGCTGATCGCGCCCTGGCAGGTCTCAAAGCTCTACAAATATTTGACTTGTCGAACAACAAAGTAGTGGCACTGCCTTCCGAACTATTCAAAGACAGCGTCGGCTCCATCAAAGAGATTTATTTGCAGAATAATTCCATCAGCGTTCTAGCCCCTGGATTATTCGCGAATTTAGAACAGCTATTGGCGCTAGACCTATCCAGAAATCTTTTGACAAGTTCCTGGATTAACGCTGACACATTCTCTGGCCTCATTCGACTTGTCTTACTAAATCTGTCTTATAACAGAATAACAAAGCTGGATCCATCGTTCTTTAGGGATTTGTACACTCTACAAATTCTAAATTTAGAGCACAACTCTGTGGAAACTATTCCGGCAGACACGTTTGCCCCCATGAATAATCTGCACACGTTGATAATTTCGTATAATAAAATCACGTACCTAGACGCTTATTCTCTCAATGGCCTGTACGTTCTCTCTTTATTAGCTCTGGATAATAACCTCTTGGAAGGAATTCACCCCGAAGCTTTCAGAAATTGTTCCAGCTTGCAGGACTTGAATTTAAACGGTAACTTACTAAAGGCCGTGCCCTTGGCCCTCAAGGATATGCGTCTGATGAGAACTGTGGATTTGGGAGAGAATCTGATCATATCACTGGAAGAGCCTGGATTTAGAGGTATGAGCAATCTGTACGGCTTGAGACTTATAGGCAATCGCTTGCAGAATATTAGCAAACGCGTTTTCGCAGACTTACCCGCTTTGCAAATTTTAAATTTGGCTCGAAATAAAATCCAGAGGGTGGAGCAAGGATCCTTCCAGGCGAGCCCCAATCTGCAAGCCATTCGACTGGACGCTAATCTGCTCACCGACGTCAACGGATTATTTTCTGAAATTCCTAGTTTACTGTGGCTGAACATATCCGATAATCAGATCGAGTGGTTCGACTACGCATTAATTCCGCAAGGCTTGCAATGGCTAGACATGCACAAAAATAAAGTACGAGAACTCGGCAATCACTACAACCTAGATTTCGAATTGCGGCTGCAAACGCTGGACGCCAGCTTTAATAAACTCACAAAAATAAACGCCGCCGCTGTACCGAGCAGCATTGAATTATTATTCCTAAACGACAACCTCATATCGATCGTGGAGCCGCACACGTTCATAAAGAAAACAAACCTGACCCGAGTGGATCTGTATGCTAATCAGATAATAAGCATGGACCTCAACGCGCTCCGGCTCACTCCGGTGGACCCGGAGCGGCCGCTGCCTGAATTCTACATCGGCGGAAATCCATTCCAGTGCGACTGTACCATGGAGTGGCTGCAGAGAATAAATAAACTGGACCACCTGCGGCAACATCCGCGCGTTATGGACTTGGAGAGTATATACTGCAAGCTGCTCTACAATCGCGACAGTAATTACCTCCCATTGATAGAAGCGGAATCCTCGCAGTTTCTCTGTACGTACAAGACGCACTGTTTCGCGCTCTGCCACTGTTGTGACTTCGACGCGTGCGACTGCGAGATGACCTGCCCCACAAACTGCACCTGTTACCACGACCAATCTTGGTCAGCCAACGTCGTGGAGTGCTCCGGCGTAGGGTACACCGAGATGCCCAGCAGAATCCCTATGGACGCGACCGAGGTCTATCTCGACGGGAACAACTTTGGTGAGTTATCCAGTCACTCTTTTATAGGCCGCAAGAACTTGAAAGTTTTATACGCCAATAACTCGAATATTGCCGCAATTTATAACCACACATTCAGCGGATTGCGGAGGCTCACGATATTACATTTAGAGAATAATAGGATAAAAGAGCTATTAGGTTTCGAACTCGCGAGCTTAGAGTACTTGCGCGAGCTTTATTTGCAGGGCAATATGATACACTTTATCGATAATAGGACTTTCTTGGAGCTAAAGCAATTGGAAGTTCTTCGCTTGGACGGAAATCGCCTTCATTCGTTTGAAGTGTGGCAGTTTGCGCTCAACCCGTATCTGGTGGAAATTGGACTGGCTTATAATCAATGGTCGTGCGATTGTCAGTACGTCTCGAAGTTTAAAACGTGGTTACAGGTCAATCACGGAAAAGTTGGAGACGCGAGTAAAATTACTTGCATGTACAACAATATAACTAAAGCCCTGGGCCCGCTTATGACAGATTTTAACAACACTTCCTGTGTTAATTCGTACGCTGGCAGTAACAGAGCGGTCGTGGAGACCCAAGCGATGAACGACTACCTGCCGTTGCTGCTGGGGACGATGTGTGTTTTCATAGCCAGCGTTGTTATTGTTTGTGGCGCCTTTTACTATCGCCGGGAATTACGCGTGTGGATTTACTCGCGATGCGGATTAAGAATGTGCTACAAAACGACGGCTTTCGAGGAACAACAAGATAAGGACAGACTTTTCGACGCGTACGTCAGCTACAGCGTAAAAGACGAGGCTTTCGTTAGCCAAGTATTAGCCCCTGGACTCGAGTCCGGAGATCCGGGTTACAGACTATGTCTGCACTATAGAGATTTCAACGTTTCTGCGTACGTCGCCGATACTATCATAGAAGCGGTAGAATCGTCGCGACGGACCATAATAGTGCTCTCCAAGAACTTCCTACACAATGAATGGTGTCGGTTTGAGTTCAAATCCGCCCTGCACGAGGTCCTGAAGGACCGGAGGCGTAGGTTAATATTCGTCGTGACCGGCGAATTGCCCCAGAGAGACCTAGACCCCGACTTGCGTCTGTACTTAAAGACGAACACGGTGATTGAATGGGGTGACCGCCAGTTCTGGCAGAAGCTGCAATTTGCCATGCCCGACGTCAGGAGGCCCTGTGTCCACCAGAGGTCCTCGGTGAATATTTACGCAACGGCAACTCCATCACACCAGGACCGGTCCCGGAGTCCGGCTCTGCCGCCACCCCCGCCCCCGGGGAAGCTGCCACCGTTCCTGCAACATTCTTCAAGCCTGCCCAGGGACACGAGGACAATGCCGCATCCTTTGTGGGCGTAGCGGATGTTCTTTAGCAGGTGAGACTTTGTTTCAAATATTTCAGCACCCCTTGTTTGTTTGTATAGGGTGGATGCCATTCTGCAGATGTTTGAGCGACCCCTCGTTATAATTAACAGATCCGACAAATATTATTAATTGCCGGTAATTATATGAAAACGTTATTTTATCAGTGGTTTGGTGAAATTCGGGGATGTATTATTTCATGATTAAAGGGATGTAGTATGAACAATCACATTTTAGTTAATGAAATTTATCCGTTTAGCATAAAGCGTTAAATACGCAATGCGAAATACAATTGCCTGTTAATGATATGATTAAATCTAATAACGAATGTTGGGTTACATTTCATCACAATGGAATGATATTTCTAAATAAAGGAACCTGAATTTCCGTAGGAATGACATTGAATTGCTCTGAAATCCTACCGCCGCAAAGTTTGAATGAGTTTGTCGTCTCACTTTTCAAACAGAAATAGAATCGTTCGCGGTGGATAAAAAGTGAAAATAATATATTGCACATTTGCATTTATATGGAAATTTGTTTAGTGGCTTATAAAAGAAACTATTAATTGCTTTTTGTTAGGTGCATAACGAGGTGCATAAGTATATATATATATATATATATACCGAAGGTTTTTTATTCATATGTTTTATTAAGCTCGAGTATTAATCCATTCCCATACCTATATATATATATATATATATATATATATATATATATATATTCATTCTATTTCGGGATGTTTGAGACAAGATTAATAAAAGTTTTAAGTTTTAGGCACATGAATTGTCATAAAAGGTATGGGAATGGATTAATACTCGAGCTTAATAAAACATATGAATAAAAAACCTTCGGGAAAACCTGTAGCTAAAATGAACTGTTATATTGGGGTAATTTTAGGGAAAACAATGGAGAATTCCTTAAACTAAAAAAACCAACCTTGTAGGTTAAAAAAGTTTATATTTTGGCCTTGTGTTTAGTTTAAGAACTTTTTCTTCTTAACGAGTACAATAAAAACGTTAAAGATTATTTTTAATAATTCCACAATTTAAACTGCGGCTATAATAATTTTATAATTAATAAGTGCAGTGAATAAATTATGGCTATCATTTAAATTACAATTGCTTGAAATGAAAAGAAATTTGATTTAGATGAAGCTATAATATTACATTTGAAATTTGAAATTATGTTATTATTTAATAGTGTATCTAAACATATTTTGAAAAAATGGACTTGCTACATTTCAAAATAAACACTTTTCATAGAGGTGTAAATGAAATAATTAAGAACTATTTATACAGCGTGAATCATACTTATCAGTTATCATATTAGCAAATACAGCATTTTCGTAAGTTGATGGAATATTTAAAAATTCAAAATTGGCTGCAGTACAAATAATTCAAGCATACAAGACACCTATTTTTAAAACTATTAAAATATTTATAAACCAAATATGTTTTCTGAAGAATTGTTATAAAATATGTAATTTTGCAACATATTGTATTGCGTTGTTATCTCTTATTTTATAAAAGTACCTAATACGGAACATTATATAATAATTGTTTACAATACAGTTTACAATAAGCTATCTACAATAATATTGTGTCAAAAATAATTATAATAAAATTGTTTTATTAAAGTTAAACTCTGGGAGCTAAAATATTTCATAGTAATTGTTTACTGAAAAATTTGCAACAAATTCTAAAAAATATTTCATAATTTTATAGAACAATTTAATTGCGAAGAACAAATAGATAATGGGGAAGATGCATGAATTTTATATTGATTTCAAATGTATTCATTACAATGTAATCTTTCAAGCGTATAGAAAGGTCAGAACATGAGTCTGACCGCAGTAATCACATAATAATTAAAATATTAATTAATTAATTTCCATGGAATGTAAACCAAACCACGTTACCGAAAACGTGATATCATTAGTGTGACGTCACACGACGTCCAGCGCGGTTTATGTTTCCGTAGATACAGGTGGAGTGTTACGGTCTTGATCATGTAAACAGGCATTTGTCTCTTGTTGTTTTTTGCATTTTTTTGCTTATAGATAATGTAAATAAACAACATTACCATAATTATTAGTAGTGACCTGTTGAACTTACGGTATTGTTAAACATAACTGATTTCTTTGTTTACAATACTAATCCGCTCGTGAAAATTACAATGGCAATGCTGTTGGTTACGTTCAATAGAGGCTTCTACTTGAGATATTTTTATATTTAATATTTATTTTTTTTTATTAAGCCATTATTTATTTTATTGATATTTACTGCTTTACTTACATTCTAACAAAATCCTTATTTATTAATTTTATTTTCAGAATAAAACAGATAATTTAATATGGTGAAGTCAGACAGAAAAATTGTATTAATGCCTTAAAGGCGTCGTTATCGTCTATTAGCAGAGTAGTTTACAAGACAGTAAGATTTCAAACCGTTGACAGATACTGCTATCTAGTAATAGCTAAATTATTTGTGGCTCAAAAAATACCGCTGACTGTATATTACGTAATTTTACTGAAATTAACTGTTGAACTTTATGTCAAAATTCCATAAAAAGAGCCACTTTCAATAAATATTTTAAGCATAAAATCACTACATTTTGGCAACTAACAGTACCTAAGTTGAACTTTGTAGTGTTTAGTAACGTATAATTCTTTTTGGTAACTTTAACAGGGTTTAAAATTCTTAACTTTAAAATTACATCAACATTTCACTATTTTCGGCCACGAATACGACCAACTTAAATACCATTCTACATCAGTAAATATAGAATATATTGGAATCTAAATGGAGCATTGAATACAATAAATAAAAAAAAATTAAGTTTGCTTTGCCACTAATTTTCTAAGCACTCTGTATACATTCTGGTAGCTTAATAGAAAAATTTAATTTTAATTTTTTCGATTAACTTAAACATACTTACTTAGGTATTTGCAACTTAAGTACATTGAACTGGTCTTCACAAACAAACAATGTTGTGATGCTGAAGAGCTTATCGTTTTCATTTCGTCGCGCTTCAACGCCCTACACTACATTTTTCTTTACATCTTTTTGGCACGGTGAAATATTTCGTTATCAGCTGTATGCTGTATTTGTACATAATAGCATAATGCAATACTTCTTAGATTTGCCCGGTGAAATGCACTTTTTCTGTTAATTTTACAAATCTGATGTGCAACTTTATTCAATATACAATAGCACCTAATAATATCACAAATGACAAATTAACTCTTCTAAACGTCTGTACTGCATTGTCCGAAAATAATAAAGCAGCCATTTTAATTAAAATAATACATTCTTTCATCTGCACGTATTTGGAAACATCATTTCCCCATTAGCCAATTTAAAGCTAAATAACTCCAGCAATTTTTTTAGTTGAGCGGTAAGTTACAAAATGAATCTACTTATTTAATTCTATCATTCCAATATTCCCAAAATTGTCTGAATTATTGTTACTACATGCTGTGCAAAAAAATATCAAGAGAAATGTCAAAATATTTTATAATCCACTTGGATCATTAATTCCCTCAAACGCAATTAAAATAACTTCGATCTAGCGTCGGAAAACCTCTACGACTTTTATAATTAGAAGTATAAATTTCCCCAAATAACACCCTCATTAACCTGAACTACACAACTAGTAGCCTAGTCAGCAACAAAAATTTCACCGTACCTTCGAGTTTTGACTTTCTTCCGATCGATTCCGAAAGAGATACGGCGTAATTTATGGGCCGTTTATTATCAGATCTAAAATTGGGAAGCGGTCATAAAACTGTTGGATGCTCGGGGGCTGGGAGGCGAGGGATGATCTGGAATAAATTGGAGACCGTGGTTGCTGGGGCTCGCACAATGCGGATCGTTAACGAAACTGATCATTTGACTATTTGGGGTCACTTCCGTGCTGGAACGGGTAGACGTCGTGCCGCCCGATATTTCGATAAAAACGCCCGTGTTCCTACAAAAATCACGTCCGCACAAGAGAATGGTAAATGAATTCAAATGGAAGGTTTAGCTCGGAAAAGGACCTTCGAATCCTTATTATAATTGATCAAAACGTGAGGGCATATTCCTAAATGTATGTCAGATATTTGAACCTTAAATTCTAGTCTACAAATTGATTCTGTCTACGCTGATCTAAGCAAAGTTTTTGATAAAACAAATCATGACATTTATTACTAAACTGGTGTAGAAGTTTTCTTAACATGAATACTTATCCGACCGTAAATTTTTTGTAACAATTGATCGCGTATATTTCGACATTCTGTCCGCTATATCTGGAATGTTTCAGGGATCCCATTTGGGGCCGCTTTTCTTTCCTATATTTCTTATGATGCTCGAATGTTAGTAAATGTTTCCGTTCTATCTACTCTGATATAACCAGAGCTTTTGATAAAACAAATCATGCCCTACTCATTACTACACTAAATCCGATTGGTATAGATAAAATTCTAAAATGGATTAAGTGATACTTATCCGACCGTAATTTTATTGTATACTTCGATATTCAGTCGTCTATATCCGAAATCCCTCAGATATCTCATTTGATTTTTTAAAATTATGTATCTCAGAAATAGTGCATCTAGGATACACGTTTATTAAGCAAACCACTTATTTCTCAATGTTTTTTCAGCCTTAGGAATATTGCCATGTCATTTTGAAAACACCCTGTATTGTATAATTTTTTTTTTTTTCAAAATTTCCACCATCAGGTACCTTTTACCTAAAATCAAGTACAATACATGCGTCAAAGGTTTTCCTCGTTCAAATTGTTTTCGACATACAGGGTGTTACTATTTTCAGAAAGGTGATGCAGCTCCCAAATTCATAGGAATGCAGGAATATTTAAGAGGTTAAGAGGTCTACTGAGACGCAATGCCATTTTTATAAAATTATTTGAAACAAAATTAAATTTAAGCATATTCGTATCTTCTTTAAATTGTAAGTTTCTAGCAATACGGTAAGTCAATGAAATTTTTGGAGACACTTTGAATTTTTAAAACAAGAACTTTAAGAGAAATTCAATATAAGAAAATATGTTTAAATTTAGTTAAACGCTTTTTAATTTTTAATGTTTTGTGACACATTGAACAATTTCAAATTTATCTAAAAGAATTATCATTATAAAAGTCAATGAATCATTTCCTTTCTAACAACATTTGTTTTTCAAAATTGGCACAAAATATTCAGTGCAGTCTATAATTTTTTTAATTATGCCTCATATCTACGGCACTGGATGAAGTTAAGACTTCATTTTTCCTCATTGAATGCCAGTTTACTAATTTGCGGATACATCAATTCGTTTCAATCTTTTCATTGAGGAGGTTGAGGAGGTATTTAGAAATGTAATCTTATTAAAACGGCACAGTTAATATTTCAAAAAAGGGTTCTATATTTTTTATTAATTGATCATTATAAAACAATTAAAATTAAGAAGATTAATTAATTAGTTAATTAATTTATTAATATTCTTAAATTTGGTCGATAAAAACAATCATTAATTTTTGACCCCATGCAAAATGTGAAATTTTATATGGAATGTCAGGAATATATTTAGCTCTGAAAGGGACTTTTGAATCCTTATTATAATTGATCAAAACGTGAAGGCATATTCCTAGAAGTATGTCAGATATTTCAATAAATTCAAGTCTACAAATTGATTATGTCTACACTGTCAAGCAAAATGTTTGTCAAAAAAAATTATGAGTAGTACTAATAAACGAAATTCGGTTGGTCTAGAAGAAGTTCTCCTAAGATGGATTAAATAATATTTGTTTAATCGTAAAATTTCTCAGTCTCAGGAATTCTATTTGTTGCCGCTACTATCTAGTGCAGATTTGTAACAGAAGACCATTTTAAACATATTTTATAAATTATTTGAAACAAAATTACATTTATCTAAACATGGTCGTATCTTTATATTGTTAACTTAAGGTAAGTCAATAAAATTGTTTTTTTTTTTTTGAGACAATTTTTCTAAACAAGAACTTGAAGAGAAGATTGAATATAATATATGAAAATAGTTAAATTTAGTTAAATGTTTCTTCATTTTTAATATGTTTCGTGCCACTTTGAACAATTTCAAATTTAATTAAAAGAATTATCTTTATAAAAAGTCGATAAAGCATTTCCGTTCTAACAAAATTTGTTTTAAAATCCACAAGAAAGTGTTCAGTGGAGTTCTATAATGTTTAAATTATTATGCCTCATATCTACGCCACTGAATTAAGTTAAGACCGAGGTAGAGACTTAATTTTTCCTCATTGAACGTCATTTTATTGAGCTCCTACCACACATCAATTTGTTTCAATGTTTTCATTTGTTGAGGAAATATTTATAGATGTAATATTTTTTTAAACTACATTATCATCCAGCAAAATGAAGACACTCATATTTCGAACACTCTGTATATTAGATTTTTAAAGTAAATAAAGAAGTACATACTTAAATTTATGAATTCTTATCTTTTTTTTAAATACACTTAATTTGATCTAATAAAGAATCTTATTTTTTTACTGTTTTAGAAAGGTATTTTAAGCTAATATAAATCAAATCTCCTACAATTCCTATCAATGAAGTCATGTATGTTCTCTGATACCAAACATCTAGGTATGCTAATGAACAATTCCACAGACAAAGCTCTATTCAATAATTATCTAAAGAAAATAATCTAATTTACTCACTCTATAAAAATCTAACTTCACTTTTTTGGCAGTGGGAACACGTCAAATTCAACCACAATAGATGAGATCTGACCTATTTCTGCATTTTTAGGAATGCTTCTTCAGGTAGTCTCCTTTAAGTTGAATCAAATATCTAACTATAAAAATTATTATAAAAATTAAAATTATTTGACATTAAATATCGACAATGACAAAAAAGTGACATCCTGTCAATGAATTAAATATGACAATACCTACTTGAAAAATGTTCACGTTTTATGTAAAAGTTTTTATATATTTTTAGGTATTAATAATATTGTGTGAAACTAACTACTCAGTGGACAAAAGCCCCAACCTGCATTGAATTACACCCACAATATCTACCCATATGACTTCATTGATAGGAATTGTAGGAGATTTGATTTATATTAGCTTAAAATACCATTCTAAAACAGTAAAAAAATGTTACAAAAGCTAATAATAAGGAATATATGGGTAGATATTGTGGGTGTAATTCAATGCAGGTTGGGGCTTTTGTCCACTGAGTAGTTAGTTTCACACAATATTATTAATACCTAAAAATATATAAAAAGAATCTTATACTGAGAAAAATATAGGCAGCTTTAATGTTTTCTAAACCATTACAAAAAGTTATTGTTTACAGCAGTGATACAACCAGTAGGTTAAAAATTTATCTAAATGTTTTTTGAAGTGACAAATGTTTTGTTTTATGTTCAAAATATTTCCATACATTCACTGTATCCATAAGTTTATTTATTAGTATACATTTGATTTTTATTCTTCTCCATTTGTGAAAAATATTATTAAAAATTCACTTTAAACCGCTCTTGTCGCTGAATTTATTTCGTAAACAGACTTAGAAACAATTTTCATGAAAATAAATTATTTGTTTGTGTAGAGCCAAACAAATATTTATTTCTTGATACCTATTTATTTTTTTAATGCAAAAATACAGTCATTTTGTATAAAGAAAGCATTTATTTCGGTTAAAAAACATTATTTCCTTTTCAATTATACACTTCTGGTATTGATTTAATTATGTTCTATGATAAAACATATTTGTATACTTCAAAGAATTTTTTTCCAATTAAGCATCTGCTTATTTAGGTCAACAACTTCAGTTTTCATAAGATGTTCAAATGGGATAACTATTGATTTGTTTCATTTTAATAAATACTCGTCAGAAAGATTAAATTTTCTTATTAAATAAATCAATTTATTTTTGACAAGAAAAGTGATCATTGCACAAAAGAATATTTGTTTCCCGAGAATAAATTTTGTTTAAAAAAATTGAATTCTTTGCTGACTTTTTTTTCGGTGTATACTGTTATCTAAGAGCATATTAATGAAGTCATTAAAATTATAACAGGACTAGTGATGGTTTTAAATAAGAACCGTAATTTTATAGACACAATAATTTTAGTGAACTAGCATATGTCTAATAATGTTATTAAACGTGATATCAGCCAAACCGTAATATGTAGTCTCTTACGAAAAGCTTAATTCGATGGAAAATCAGCTTGGCTAGAAATTTTCAGAAGTGACATGGCCATCTACTTTTGAGGATCCTTAATTAAATGAAAATGGACCTTTCCGCTGTCTTTCCAAAACTCTGGTTTCCGCAGAAACTTCAGCCCGATTCGGATTCCTCGCTGCGCCATCTCAAATAAATTAAATGATGGCTCTCTTTGTGAATGAGTTGACAGGCTTCCGTTCGACATATTACATATTAGAAAGGACAAATATCGTCCTGACAATGGAGACCACATCTCCTTTGTACCCAAAAGCCTTCTTAAAATATCAAAGACACTTTTTCTGAGATACTTATTCGGCCTTTGTCGTGATGCCTGACAGAGTTCACCTGGCTTGAGATCGCAATTTGTGCATTTGTTAAAATTGGGAACTGGTCAGGCACCGGATGGCAATGAAATGGGACGTTGTCTACCTGGTTCGGTGATCATTGATGACTTAGAAGCGACAGATGCGGTTACTTTCCTCTGAAGGTACTAAATCTCGTTAAATTACCAGTTTGTTATCTTGTTGGAGCTAAATTAGGTCCAGTATATGGACGAGGCATTCACAGAAACAACCGGAAGCTTACAACTGTCTGGCGAGCCAATAAAACTGAAGGTGATTTTATAACATCCGCGGTAAGATTACTATGATATAATAATAATTATTACAAAATATTCTTATTTCCAATAAAAAAACAAACTGCATAAAGAAAAATTGTAGAAAGGTTGAAGTAAAAACTGCTTTTCAACTTAACCCTGTGAAAGTACACAAGAAAATTACGTACCTAGTGGATACAATGATTGAATAAGATGAGAAATAGTTGTGATATTAGAATAAATTTAAAAATAATTAGGAAATAAAAACAATATTATTAAATTAAAAATGGCAAGTTGTTTAGACCAGAAAAGAGAAAACAGACAAAACACAAAATAAAATATTGATTGCATTAAATAGAAAACAAACAAAAATCAGTTTTTAATTTGACTAAGAATACAATAAAAGCATTCATTTCTTTTTATAATTATTTAAAAGTAATGGAAAATGTTTCTATTCAACGGGCAAATTATTATACATATATTCTCTTATAATGCTTCTAAGTAGTATACAAAGCAATGTTGTGTTATTTTATTTCCAGTAAGTGGGAGGTCTAAAATTTGTAAATGATTTAGGTTTATTAGCACTATACGGTGTTCATTGATGGTGAGTCACCTCTAAAATTATACCAAACTTTTTTCCATTGTTCTAATTTACAGTTTTCTCCATCCTAGACATTGATTTGGAATCTTAAAATTCAAAAAGTCTCTAACAGTAGCACTAAAATGAGGCGGTGCCCCATCATGCTTAAACCAAACTCTTAGTTTAAGTTGCAATGGTAAATCTTCGATTAAATTAGGAAGAGTATTTTTTAGAAATTCCAAATAACGCCATTTAATCGATTTGGAAAAATAACTGGCCAAATCAAATAACGATCAATAATACCGGTCCAAATATTTATCTTAAAGTCGCGTTGGAAATGTCTAGGAATTCTTGCATAGAGGTTTAGATCGGAATATTCATAAAAAAACTCGTAACTGGTTACTTGTCGATCCAAATTTTGAGGCAATAGCTCTAGCACTTTTTGAATGTGAATGAATGTGGCAGATTGCATTGATAATCCAGTTTCTCGAGATAAATGTTTAGTATTTGTGGGTCATCTTCAACTGTTTGCATTAGAAAAAGATTCTCTATGGGGAATCACTCGAAATCTCTTCTTTCTCACTTCTACAGTTTCCTTCACAAAATCTAGCACAAGTAATGTCAACTTGTTCACTGAATGTAAATTTTCCAGACATTTCCAACAATTTTTTATATATTTTTAGGTATTAATAATATTGTGTGAAACTAACTACTCAGTGGACAAAAGCCGTAACCTGCGTTGAATTACACCCACAATATCTACCCATATATTCCTTATTATTAGCTTTTGTAACATTTTTTACTGTATTAGAAAGGTATTTTAAGATAATATATATCAAATATCCTACAATTCCTATCAATGAAGTCATATGTGTGTTCTCTGATACCAAACATCTAGGTATGCTAATGAACAATTCCACAGACAAAGCTCTATTCAATAATTATCTAAAGAAATTAATCTAATTTACTAACCTGCTTTAATGAAACAGTCTATAAATATCTAACTTCAACCACAATAGATGAGATCTGACCTATTTCTGCATTTTTAGGATTGCTTTTTCAGGTGGCCTCCTTATTAGCTTAAAATACCTTTCTAATACAGTAAAAAATTTCCAACAACAGTAGCAGGAATAAAATAGTTTTAATACTGACCGTCGAATTTTAAAGACAAAGCCCACTACTGACTTTTTTTATTTTTTCTAATAAGCAACTATTAAAATCTTGTTCTAATTAATGCATTTATTCTTGAAAGCCTTAAAAGTTTTTTTAAAATTGAACAAGAGTAAAAATGTGTTTTAAATTCAATTCTACGCAAGATATTATCATTGGTTTGGCTGCTTCCGGCCTGTTGGCCACGTCGTCGGTTTAAGACTCTTGGCGTTTAGAGAGACATGTCGCTCTCTTCTTCAGAAAATCTGAAACTGTTTGATCTTCTAAAGCAATTTAAAGAATAAAATAAAGCAAGTTAGAATAAATACGTGTTCACTGTGTCAATTATACAAGTTCTCTCCAGGGTATATAACAGTCTACATGCTTGCAAGTTATTTAGAATAAGAGAATTATTTTTATTAAAAATAAAAGTATTTCTCTCGGTGTATGGTACACAGTGATAAGGTGTTTTTATATTCTCTAGCGCATTTTGTGCCCAAAAGTTAAAGACGATTCAATTTCAGCCTTATATTTTAGTATTACGCTAATAAGAACCTCTTTGTCCTTGATACGTCAGCCTTAAAGACTTCTGCCAGCAGGACAGCAGATAATATTCTACCTAATACCATTGGAAATACCATAAATTATTTTCTTGATAATTTATGCTTAGTTTAAAATTTAATATTGAACTGAAGAATATGAAGATGCGATATTAATCGAGGTCATATGTCTGCATTACTTTAGCAGTTGGCTTTATTTATTTATTTCAAGGATGTTTATACAAATCGAGGCAAGCAGTGTGATTGTTTACATAATCAATTCAATGGAAAACTTACTCATGCGTTTATAGTGTGTAATATTTACAGTAAAATTTTCACAATGATATTCCAAAGAAGTATCGGGAACAATTTAGCTTAATAGACTATTTCGTTTAAAAATATAGTTTTCTTTATACTTTAATGCCCCGTAAGAAATTAAATACTTTATAAGTCAATTCATTAAACGTAAACAAAAGTTAAAAATCATCTAATCATTTCATACAGTTTAAGAAATATTTTTATTATTACTTGAAACTATAAAATTGTTCTAACATGAACACTTTATTGTCATTACAATTTTATGCTTGAAATATCTCAGTTTTTTATTACGAGCATATCAAGTAGTCAATACAAACTCAACAGTAAAAATGAAATAAATTGCTATTTATATGTAAAGCTATAAAGCTGTTTAACCGTTATAGACATACAAATTGATATAATTAAAGTACAATGTGTACAATCTATTGCAATAATAATGGTACACCTTCAAATTAGTTTTTGAACTACTAGGTCTGAGTAGAAATTTCAATAGATCTTTTTGGTGAGAAGCAGCTATAAACTAATGTTGAAAGTAAATTTCATTACGAATACATCAGTTGTTCGAAATAAATGACCAAATTCATTTTAAAGGGTGCCTTTATTACTACAATAAATTGTATAGTTGCGACTGAAATTCATACAACTTACGTAATTTGAACAAATAAATCAATAATTCATTATATTTGTATCAAAATATTTAAGAATCTACAACTGAAAATAATAAAACTATATACCGTACTAAATGTTTGCACTATATATTATACTAAATTACAAAAAATGGTTATTTTTAACGCGAAAACTATCGAAAATTATGTTGACAATAAAAACAATTCCATGACGTAAGTCGTCTGTATTCTTGCCGTAACTGTATATAAAATATGAAATAAATTAATTCGTACGAACATATTTAAAAAAATCCTGGGTCAAATAGAACTTTATTTTTAATTCTCATATCTCTGTTGATTGTTTGAACCGTGATGTCATCGCTGTTTCGGTGATGACGTCATCTATTTTTTTAAATGAAACACCCTGTATATATTTTAATTTTTGAACTTTCTATCTACAACTAATTTAAAAAATCTATAATATTGAAAATTATTTTTTGAAGTTAAACAATTTGATCAATTTTGATGTTCTATTTAAGTAGGCGTGTACCAATATTAATTTCCCAACTAACATTTAAGCCTAATAGACTACTACACAAGAAAAATAATCCTAAATTGATCAAGATTTACTACTTTCCTCCATAAAAATAGTCTTCAATGTTATAAAATCTTATAATACCAAAATTTTAGTCAAAAATTTGTTAATTAAGAGTAATATAATGACTTCTAAGTAAAATGAAATATATGTCAATTTATACAGTTCGAAATTACATATTTTTTACCTATTCTATGTTTTCAAATGCCAACATTCCAATAACGTGTAAGACGAAGGTATAATTTACTTAATTTCGCCTTGAAATCTGTCTTCAATATCCAAGGATTTTTTAAATTATTACAATAGGTAAATATTTACATATTTATTACGAAATTGTAAAACTTATTTTGTCTTCAACTAGTAGTTAAAAATAAGGTAATAACTAGTTATTTTGCCCTATTAAATCCTTCAATTGGTTAAGTTCTATTTTTATTACAATATCAACCTATTTTCAACTTTGTTGATAATTTCTAAAGAATATTTAACCATTTCAATTAACCTAATAGAAATATTGTTCTATATTATGGTACAAATTTACTTGTTAATAATACTTCGACGTAAGTGTGTCTTATATAGGTTTTTTTAGGAAACAAGCTTCTTGTTATATGTATTCCGACAAATCTTCATGTAATAGCGCGTAGAAATTGTTTTGTGTTTTGGCGATCTGCAGTGAAAACCAAACCCTACACAAAAACGAATTTAAGCCAACACTGCATATTATGTAAATCAATCTAATGAGAATATTTCGATAAACACTTCATATATAAGTATTCTTATGACTGTTATCATGTCAGATGAATTCAGTAGTGCACGTGAATTGAAATTTTGTTTTTGTTATTACGCATACATAATATTATTGGCTTTAATTTGAATTTTCAGTCACAAATAAATCCAAGAGCAGAATTTTATATGTAGGTACCTAGTAATAATTTAATTGGTAATAAATTACCATAAAATATCTTCATTTGGAGGAAATTTCAACCACAAAGTTAATATTTTCCAGTGACGTCAACATTGGCATAGGCAATCTGCCCTATAGGTTAAAACTTACAGACAAATTAACTTCAAAGTTGATTTTATTTGAGCGGTCATGTTGTAATAAACACTAAATGTTTTGTTCATTATTTCTAATTGATTACTCATTAAAATTATGTTAATACAGATAATATTAGTTAATACATTTATGACGAAAGATTATTAAACACATTTTATCACGAAGTACATTCAGTTTTTATTTTAGGTTATTTTTCAGTATAGAAATATTATTAAAAAGCAATAGTAAAAATGTATATTTATAAGGCGAGTTATTTTTATGAAAGTTTGGTTATGACATTATACGAAAAAATTTCCTGGGTTGTACAATTTGATGAATGGAAATCAAAAATACATACTTTATTATATTAAAATCTAAATATCTATAAATATACTAACTTCTACTGTACTTGTAGTTTAGTAGCCTGACTTATAGTCTTTCTTTTTCTTCCTATTCCTGTTCGCTATTACAATGTATAAAATCAAACACATAATGTTGTCTTTCTCTGGAAAAGTATGTCATATAAAGGGCATAATTAGGGTATATCTTGGTAATAATGTCTTTTATATTTTGAAATTTTAACATAAAATTGATCCGTATTTCCTTTAAGTCCAATTATCTTATTGGAATAAAATTCTTGCCGACCAATTATTAACTTCCATATTACTTTAGTTTTTTTCCCCACATAAGGAAAAAGGCCAACGAATATAGGTAAACTTTCCTTATACGGAATTAGTCATGAAAAGTTTTTGACCAATTCAGAGGTTAAGTTAACGTAATTTTAACTTTAATTGTTTATCTATCAACATGTCTATTATTTCATCGTTGAACTAATAACTTCTGCTTTATAATACTGCACTTGTCGGTATATCTTAAAATTGAATTTCTTATGATGACTGGACATTGTGACAGGGTATGAATTTAACGTATTAACTGTTCGAAGATATCTTGATGAAGAAATTTCAAATAAGTGGATTGAAAGGCGTAGAACTGACAGGTTGCCACCAATTTCACCAGATTTTAATCCTATGGATTTTTTTTAGAGACACTTATATAACTTAGTGTGCAAATGAAGAATAGATATTTTTTTAAGAATTGAAAAACAACAATAACATTATATTAGCCCGCAACAATGTTGCTCAATATACAATAAGTAAAGTTCATCAAGAATTTATTGATCCTGCCAAGTTCAAGAAAGTTGCCACTAAAATATTATAATGAAAATTGAAATTAGTTTTCGGTAGAGAATGAAGAAAGGGGTCATCGTCATTTTGGTGAGTCACAATTAAAAAAAATCAACCTAAAAGAGAGCAATTCAAAATAAATCTCGATCTGTCTGAGTAATTCATACTTAATCTAATACTTCAAGCAGATATAAAATTTATACATTTTAACTTTCTATTTAGAATTTAAAGAGTACGTATATCTATCTTTACCTTTCTACTTATTTAATTTATCCTCGTACCTCGTAATGAACTTCTAATGAAAAAGTAAATTAGATGGTTTCTCTTTGATTAAACGTTTAGGTCCAGACATATTTACTTACATTTATGTAAAATAGTACATTATACTATAAAGGAGAGAAATGCGTTATTTTGGCAGAGGTGCAACGGTCGGGAGTAGAAATCAGTTTCTATGACATCAAAATTAAAACAGAATTAGTCGATTATTCCCAAGGGAGTATAATGCTCCCAAGGGAGTTTACATTATGGAGAACGTTTTTCATGCAAAAAAAAGATAACATTGAAATTATTTATTGATATTTAAATTAAATGTTACATTTGTACAATTTTCAAAATTAATATTAGAAGAAATATTACTTTCGCTTACATTTACAGTTTTTGTGATTGCGCTAGTAGTGGTACATACTAAAACCTGATTAGCAATTTTGGTCTTATTTTCAATGGAGTTCTCGACATAACCCTCAGCGACTGTCGTTGATTTCCAACCAGCATGACGCTTTATTGTCGTGATATCCACACCAGCATCTGCCAATAATGTCGCTGAAGATCTTCGTAAGCAGTGACCAGTATAACATGCAGCATCAAGTAATTTTAAATACGAAGCTACTACACTCGGAATTTTTCCCATAGTATTCTTGCCAACTGGCTGCGAACTACATTTTCCTGCTTTGTAGTACAAAAAAGGCGCTTATGCTTGACGTGGAGAGGACGAAGGGACAGGTATTTTCGAAACAATTCAAGCATATTTCTCACATCGGTAACCAGAAAGGTTCGTGGAATCTTTGTCTTTGTGTTTGGAATTTTTACATTCAAGGAAGAGCCTACATCCTCAATATCATCTACAGTTAAATTGACTAGTTCTTCAGTTCGACAAGCTCCGGCAATCCCCAGAATTAATCTAACCTATAAAAAATCAAAATACTTAATAATTGAAATATCTAATCTTACCTTAATCATTAAGAATTCTTTGTCATCTGCACTTGATAGAAAACGGTCGATTTCACCCTTTGTCAATATTTTCGAATTTTTCGCTTGATATCCTTCACCGGTTCTTTTCAAAAATGCGATCAGCTTGGGGAATTTGCTTATATCTACTCGTATGTTCTCGTAAATTATCAAGCATGACATAACCATAGAATATTGCGCCCATTATGTGGAAGACTTGTAATTTTTTGCATTTTCACTGAAGTATGCCAACAAAACATTCTCGCTGTACATTTACTGTAACATTTTTCTCGGCGCACCACTTTTTGAACCGATTGTAGGCTATATCGTATAAAGATCTTGACTTCGTAGGCAGCAAATTGCTTATTGCAATATTTGCAGCCTCCACAATCTCTTCCGACTGACAATTATTCATTGTGCACTAAACAAACTTTAAACTAAACCAAACTAGCACCTTAATTTGACAATTCTTTTTGTTTGTTTATTTTGTAGTTATGACAATAACTCAACGACTACTAAATAAATGCTCAAATCCGAATACAATAATTCTGGTGCTACGTACTTCATAATGACAAAATATGTGTTTTTAAGTTAATGAGACCGTGGAAAAAATAGTATATACCATTCGGGAGAGATGCTATTTTGTCCTCGGTGCATTGTAGCCCTCGGGCTTCAAATTGCACCTCTGCCAAAATAACGCAAGTATCTCCCTTATAGTACAATGTACATACTATTGAGCAACTCATTATACAGCTTTTAGTTTAAAGTTTCTTTAATAAGCGAACATCCTCTCCTGTCACAATATTTGATTCAAATTATAAAATATACGATTTTTCCTCCAAGAAACGTAAAGGCAACTTAATTTATGAAACACTAAATAGTAAACATATCCGACAACTCCATATTCCATACTTGTTTGTAACTTTTAGTTCCTGCTTTGTTTTTAAAATTACTGGCGCCAGACAATTGATCCCTCCCCTTCGTAACAACTTTCTTATGCAAATCGACATTTACGTTCACACACTACTAGTTCATCAACTCACCCAGACAAATAGACTCGACCGAACTGTGTATATGTCGCGCAGCATTAGTGGATTGTGGGGAGCTGTTGATAAAATTATGGGGAACTCCTTTGCCTCACGGAATTGGATTTGTCAGTTCGACAGATCAGCAAATGGGTAAATCATGCTTTCCCACATATAAGAACATCTCCTACTGTACAGGGTAGTTCAAATTGGTCGGTTTTCAAGGGTTACTGCAAATCTGTCATAAATAGAGGAAATCTGTTAAACGCGTCCAGAACTCTTTTAGAGAAACTAACAATGGCGCAAGCCGCATGTCTCTATCTGTTGATTGATTTTTGGCTAAACAAATTGGTGCCCTTTTCTCTTTCCCCTTTCAAGATATCTTGAAACGGTTTTAACATTGTACAGATACTTTTTTGACATACTTTTATTCTTCCTGGCCTAATCGATTATATACTTGTAGTAAACATGCAGTTTTGTATAACAGATTTGCATTTTAAACATAACAATTTTACTGAAATCCTTTTTTTATTTGCTTAATGCTTTAGTTGCCTGAGATACATTCGATGGCATAAAAATAAATGTAATAATATTCTTAGTTTTTGTGATATGACTACAACTTGTGTTTTTTATAAGGAACATCCTGTATTTTATTTCAAAAACGGAAAGAGGGTTAAAATGCATTAAAAAAATATATACTTTACTTATTTATTGTTGTGTAGATTTTCTGTGGCAGTAAAGTGGCAAGTTGATGTATTCTACATATGTTCGCGGACAGTGTACTTACTTTGTCTGCTTTTAAGTGTATTGAAATTTATTGTTTATTTATTATTATTTATATTCAAAATATAACATTTTATCAAACAGAGTGATTCAGTTTAAAAAATATAATAAGCAGGTCAAAGATTGCCATGAAAGTGAAAACAAATACCAATCGGACAAAGAAAAATAGAGGCACTATAAGTTTAACACTTTTAATTGTGGCAACAGTAAAAATAAAAATACAAAAAATATAATGAATTATGAATAATAAGTTGTTAAACAATGTAAGCTATGTATTTTTTAATTTAAGAAGACAACTGGATAAATGTGTTCGACGTAGTAGGTTTGGTGGAGGAAGCTAAACTTTAATTTAGATTAAAGTTTGGTAAGTATTTTTTCGTAAAATCGTTGCATAAAATAATATTTCTATTGTCATTTCAGTATCGAAATGACAGTCTTTTAGGCACATGTGCTTAAGGTCGCCATATTTCTCGCCGTAAAATGACCGAATTTTTGGTGTTTTTTAAGTACTGAAATCTCGAAAAATAAAACACGTAGAGAAAAGTAATATCAAAAATCAAATTATTTATGTTTTGTTTATACACTTTTACTATTATTTGAACTCTTAAAATGCATTTGTATGACACACATTATTTCGCTATTCTAACCCCACATTTTAAAAATTATTATAACATACTTATAAACAAAAGTGTACAATCTTATATGCAGAACTATGTAAGTTTATGTTATAACAATGTTTATATCTATAGTTGAATTAAAAAAACACGTATTTCGAAAGATTTCAGTACCTAAAAGTTTGTCGGATGCATCGCTTTCTGACATTATACAGGGTTAACTATGATTAAGTACAAATATTTTAAGAGGGGATCGAAAAAAATAAGAATTAATAGAATTTCCTTTCAAAAAATTTCCAAACTTATTTATAAAGTGAAAAATAAATTTTTTTCGATATTATATTAAATCCTTATTTAACGCTGTCAATGCGAGAATCAGAGTATGCAACCAGCAAGCAACCGTCATGCACCAGTCGGTTCGCTGTCATGTTATAATTTAATTCCTGTGTTTACGTTTTGTGTTTTTCTTCAGTTTCTAGTGCCTTATTTTAATTTTAAACGTTTTATAATTAATAAATAAAGGAATATGTGTCCGGTACAGATATTTTCCCACAATATAGTGCGCCGGTTTGTTTTTCTAGGTTATGGGACAAGACTGCCGCGGGTGTTAAACATTTTCTGTTATCTATTAGACCTACTTATCTCTTTCTTGGATTTTGTTATAATACATAGGCATTGTATGTAACTGTACCTACGGGAAGTGTGTTTATCGGTAGTGAGTGAAAATGTAGTTTTACCAGCTTGTAACCAAACAATGAAAAATGATTGCAAAATACTGGAGCTAACTGGATTAACTATTACCTACCTATCAGGTATTATTACTAATAAGAATGTAAATTTTTGTCGTTTCTGCATTTAGAAACACTGCAAACGACCGCATGGTAGTTGTTGACAGATGTAATGTCAACTATGGATCTAAGCCAAAAGCCATCTCAGTCGATACTCATCATAGGCGCCGACTTTCCGTAGGAAAAAAGGGTTTTGCCCCATTTTTTAAATATCGAGCTAACATTCTGGAATAACTTTTTTATTGTCTTTTAGGGCTCTCTGAGCACGTGGTTAAAATTTTTGTACTTAGTCATAGTTAACCCTCTATATTGATTTTACTTCGGTACCTTTGAATATTTGCAGGTCGCATGAGATAACATTCTTGTAATTTGATAAACTTTATATTATTCAGTTCTTAAATGTCTAAAATTACTTGTATTTGTAGAAAACACTATTTCAAGAATACGGCGCCCATAAAATAATTATATGCGTAAAAGTAAAATAAAACACATCTATCAAATCGTATAATTGGACATTAGGAGCACATTTTTTTTTCTTCACCTCATATAACTTCAATATTGGAAGAAGGTAACACATGCGTCCCGGTGCTGCTGCTGCACTGACTTAAAAAAAATTCATTTTCATAACCTACTTATTATAATTTTTGATTTTTCGATCAAATTTGGTTTTATACACAAATGTGTCTTTCGATGGGCGTTAGATAACCTGGTAATATTTTCTTTTCAATAAAACACTGCCTAACACCTCTTTTATAAAGTCGTAAGCCATCAATAAAATGGTTAGTAGAATGTAACTTCCCTTCAGGATACTAATTGTAACAAAATTGGCTTGCGGAAATTTTCCAGCCTCCTCATATTTCTAGAGGTGTAAACCTGAAAACGACACACACTGTATATGGGCATTATATTTTCTTTAGCTAACTGTCTTGATATCAAAATCATCAAAGTCAATCAAAGGTATTAATACTTTGCTCCATTCGTTGCGATATGTAATAACAACCTTTCTCTCAGTGTACATAGATCCCAAGGCTGTTGACGGCGTTGCACCAAATGCCGCGGGACGCTATAATGTCCTCTGTATGAGAAACAACCATATAAAACAGAAAATGCGACAACAAGTGCCTCGAGTCCGATATAATATCGTTCTTTTGCCCGCCGTTAAGTGCTTGGCCATTCCATTTTGTATGACGGCGAGATCTACCCTCGGATATTGTGAAACTTCCAGTTCCATTGCTTCCCCAAACTATATAATTTCCGCTGGACTATTGAAAAATAGCGAACTGAACCCGCTGCCGTAAAAACTCACCTTTATTAGCCTTCGGCTATATTGCGGGAACATCAGCTATCAGTGGTTTTGAAATTGCTACCGAATTGCTCTGTTTTTGCTCACTGCTTTCTGGCTTTTATTTTTTTAATTTCTGTTGCCGTTTCTGTTTACTATCTGCAGTTATGATAAAATTTTATAATGATAGTTACCTTTACATAAAGAAAAATGGCGTAGGTGTTTATATGCAGTTGTAGTTGATGAGACTTTTGCAGTTTTAACCCTCCGATTTAAATATAATAAAAAAATTAAAGGTTTTTTGTACAATTTTTATTATATTGAAATCACAAATATTGGTATACCTGCAGTAGATTTATTTATAATTCAATTAAAGTGCGTTGCGCTAAGAAAAAACAAAAACATGAGGTTTTATGAAAATCATAACAAATTTAAAAATGTCGCAAAATATAAAAACAAAGTAAAATAGCTTAGGTTTATATTCTTGTTTTGTATGAATTAATTTGCAATTAAAATAAAAATATTTGTTCCAAAGTCAAAAATAACAATTCGTGCAGTGTCAAATCAGTCTCCGGAATTATCACACAACTGAAGCTATTTATTTGTGGCATAATTCTATTTTTTCTTAAGTTTAATTGGGTATTTTGCCACACTGAAATAATAAATATTAATTGAATAAACCCTTGCGCCATAAAGATCAGTCAAGGGTTATTTTTTAAACTACGTTTGCCTAACCAAAAAATGTCGTACTGAAAAAGCGAAGTTAAAATAACAAATCAATCACAATCGGGCACTTCCGTATTTTTTGACGTTAGGAAAAATTCTCTGTTTTCGTTCTCAAAAATTGTAATCGTATTAAAAGTAAGTCATGTTTGACAGTTTCAAATTTGTTTCTCTGCTCCCATAGAGATATTTAATGATTTTTATTTTATTGTTACTTACTTCTTTTTGGTGCAACTGTAGTCAACAATAATCGATCAATGTTTACTGAAAAGTTTGACATATACTTATCTCCATTCAACTAAATAATCATGGTCTCTTATGATTTTCTTTCTATAGCATTGTCCTTCTTCTCTAATATGTTTGCCAAACTCGAATCAAATGATCGTTTTCCCAAGTGTGTTCATAAATTTTTATTTTTATATTTTTATATTCAACTAAAATAATCATAGGTCAAGACGATTCTCAAAAATAATGTTTATTGCATTCACAAGGTATGCTTCAGATGTAATTTTTTGAGTCAGAAAAATCAAGAAAAATCAGTAACAATTTTGATATTAGAACAGTTTTTCAGACAACTAATACTTTACGATCCTTTTTGTCAAAAACGCGTCCAAGAAATGATATACAAAATTTAAAATATATATCTAAGTGTTAATACGGCTTTTTTTTAAATCGGATTAAATGCTGTTCAAATTAATAATGCTAGTATTCTCGGAAGTCAATGAAAGTGAATGAAAATCGTTCTTCTTATTGCTAATACTCTCTTCAAAGTAACCAGCCACCACAACTGCCGATTTCGATACTACTTGTCGTTGGATTTGATCTATTGCCAAGCTAATATTCACCACAATGGCAGCGGACGTATGTCGAAATGCATGTCCAGTGTATTTCTCAGGATCGACCACTTTAAGATAACGTGTAATTGGAAAGGAACATGATCCAAATGTATTAATACCAATTACTTGATTGGTGCAATTTCCCTTATCATAACGCAAGAAAACTCGGTCCGTACTTACATTTTTGGGACGCAATGATAAATACTGCTTCACCAAACGCACATTAACTAATTCCATTACTGCCAGCAATAGTAAAACGTCGAGCCTTCACTGTCTTAGATGGTCGGATAGTAATATGCAATATGCTTCCTTCTTCCTTGATGCGATGAAAGCATAAGTCGCACAATTTACATCTTCTGCACGAGCCAAAGATACCGCAAAGAGATATCACCTTCAAAAATAAATATGTATATAATGCCTTCTTGGCTATATCATTTTTGCCTTCATGAATGCATGCACTTTCACATATGATGTTAAATCAACCCCATTGTTTATCCTCAACATACTTTGTAATTTCGAATGGATAGCTCATATAGTCGACGCTTTGTACTGTTCCGACATTTTCTGGAGGTAAGCAAGCACAATTCGTTCTTATGTATCTGTTACCTTTTGCTCTTCCATCCATTTGATGAATTTGTATTCTTTTTTATATAAGCGTTTTCCGATTTTTGCAGTATTGATCGCGATTCTGTTTTACTATTTAAGTAATCAATGTTAGAACTTATTTTTAAACAATATACAACTAGTAATAACTGTCGTGACAGGAATTCATCTTATGTGACAGATTACAAATTAATTTTTGTTTTTCTCATTTTCATGACAGCAAAAGTGATGTCACATCACAAATTCATTTCCATTTATTAGTTTTTATTTCCGTTTTTTGTAGTATTATTACCAGTGTACCAATAAGAGAAAATAGCGTAAAGAATTCATGGATAACTGGTCTTTAAAACACTTGCTATATGCCTATAACTTTTTAAAGAAGCAAAGTTGTACTAAGGTAAGATGATTTATATTAAATTATTTTTCTCCAAGGAAGCTATTCTTAAAGTATGACCCATTCATTAACTATTATTTTCTGTTTTTTGCTTTTTTTTTCAAAAAAGAAACACATTTTGACAACCACTGCGCATTCATTTCCTTTGCACGGGCTATTAAAAATTCTATCATTTTTTGCAATATCTGATAGAGTATCATAGAATTGACTAACAATGCAATTATATATTTATCTTGCAACGCAAGCTGTCCCTTCGAAAAAAAATCTAGAATTACCATGAGAACGCGACCGATAGAAATGTCATTTGGGACCCGGCGGCCGGTATTATTCAGTGGCACACATGATCTAAGGTTACAAAAGTCCGTCCTCCGTATCTTATTGTGTTCAGTAAATCGCCGGCAGTGAATGGAGTCTCCAGCTCTAGAACCGATCCCGACCATTGTCGAGTTAAAAGGATAGGTGGAGCGGCCCTGGCTATCCTTGTCATTGTCTTGGATCTGATCGGAGTTAAAGCGAGACGCCGAACAAAGCCCCAGGGTTTCGGTTTAACTAAGTCGCCGGCAGACGTATGAGAAAATATCGGTTGACATTTTTTTTTCAATGCGTGCGAGGTACGCTGCCGTTTGGAGTAGTCGGTACACAGGGAACGACGAATTCCGATTCTGAAGTGGCTATGCCTAGTTAGCTGAACAAATATTTGTGAAGGAACTCGTAAGGGACATTATTATGCAATATGAATGTCTACTTCTGAGTGGGGGGCGAAGCACTTCATTTTTCTTTGGAAGCGCGGGTATGAAATATTTTTATGGCAAAGACGGGTCCGTGCTGAATACAAAGCATGTGTAAGCAATTCAGGCTTGCTTTAGCATAAAGTTGTGATTATATTTTTCTTGAACAGTAAGAAAACATTTTTACAATGTGTTAAAATCATAAAAAATCTCGAGGAAATAAAAATTAACGGTGTACTATAAGGAACAAAGATCAGACCTGTTGTATTTTTTACTTTTTGTAAATAATACATAATAGTAATTTGATTAAATAGCCAAACCATTTTATTCGGTTTCTAAACACCTTCAGAAGAGATGCTTAACATTTCTTTTATTGTGTAATTTCTCTGTCTCTTCTTTTATCTCTTCTTAGGTAATTCACGTCTGTTGCTTCTATTTTATTTTTGTCGCGTATAGTACTCAACTTTCACTGCCTAGTTTTCTTTTCCTAATTCATTCTTCTTCCCATATTATTAAATTTTATTGATTTGAGTAAATTGAATACAATATATCGTCAAAATTCTATCAATAAGTGTAGCTGAAGTATTAGTTACATCAGTAGCCTGGGTTACAAATTGTGAACATCTATTGATTGAATCATATCATTAAAATAAGTAGTGAAAGGATCAGCAGTTTTAAAGAAATCTATATTAGCATCTCCAAGACAATAACTGTCTTCAGCAGTTTCGATGCATTCTTCGAGAGCATCAATAAAAAACTTTTATATTCGGAGCTTTATAGATCACGCCAAAACCATAACGCGTACCAATAAATTTGACCAAAATCCAAAGTTGCTCAATACTAAAACAATTTCATAGTCAATAGTATCATATAAATAAAAAAAACCACGCCTCCAGCTCTAGATTCTCTATCGATTCTAATTAATTTATAACCATCAACTTGTAATCGATCTAAGGTACTTGTACATAATAATTACAAACAAGTACACCTCAACATAGATCCTACCGTCGAATTTCAACACTTTTATTGATTAAAAGTGTAGCTTTTAACATTGAATACTCTGACCATAAGATCAATAGTTTCAGTATCTCTAACTTTTCTTTTAAATACGCTAGGATGACGTTTTCAGTAATAATCTTAACAAACTTGGTGTCACACCAGTCTATAAACCGTTTATAACAAATTGCATACACTTGTTTAGATTTATCAAGTAATACATCTTCTGTAGCTTTATTTGCTGTTTTAATAATTATATCTGGAGGAGTACAAATAGTTTCTCTTGAACTCGACAATTTTGACATAACTATTTTTTAGTAATTTATGAACTCTTGGATACGGTTTTCCAAATAATGTTTGATACGAAATACACCGTGAAATCCTCTTGTGTTTTTCAATGAAAAAGAAAAAATACTCTGGATGCAAAAATAGTAGATAGTTTGCAATCTAGAATCCAAAATAAGTATATTAAATGCGAAAATTTCATTTTACAGTGTAACGGATACATTCATTGAGTGGTCCAATTTGCGGAAAGTTATTTATTGGGCTGTAATGATCCTATTTCGCGTCTTCACTCACTTTAGAGTCACGCTGGGAATTTTTAAGAGAATAATAATTATTAGTCGATTACACCAGCTGTGAGGGCAAAAATGTGGGAGTGTTCTTAAGGGCATTAAAAAAGTATTAATTAAAAAGTTTTGAGGCGATTTATAAGAGAATTCAATTACCTTTAGTGAATTTAATACCGTCAAATGAAACTGAAATTTGCGAAGAATAATCTCATGATTCTCGGATCTGTCATCAGGCAGCTGAGGACTGCGCTCTTTCTGAATGGTTTCCCAGCCTCGGTCGTTCATCACTCCAGGTGGATTTTCTCTGGAAATCATCGCCACTTAGGCCAACAATCCTCCCGAAGTTCCTTATATTTATTTTTTAAATTGTATGTATATATAGTAGTTGCTAACTTGGAATATATCTTTATATACAGGGAATATGAGTGCCTTAATTTTGCTCTGTGACAAATTGTATCAAACAAAACACATTTGACTTAATATTTTTTTCCTCTAGCCGACGGTAACAGAATTATGACAGCAAACAGATCTCGAATAAACACATACCATATTAGGATTCTAAGGTACTTGTACATAATAATTACAAACAAGTACACCTCAACATAGATCCTACCGTCGAATTTCAACACTTTTATTGATTAAAAGTGTAGCTTAACATTGAATACTCTGACCATAAGATCAATAGTTTCAGTATCTCTAACTTTTCTTTTAAATACGCTAGGATGACGTTTTCAGTAATAATCTTAACAAACTTAGTGTCACACCAGTCTATAAACCGTTTATAACAAATTGCATACACTTGTTTAGATTTATCAAGTAATACATCTTCTGTAGCTTTATTTGCTGTTTTAATAATTATATCTGGAGAAGTACAAATAGTTTCTCTTGAACTCGACAATTTTGACATAACTATTTTTTAGTAATTTATGAACTCTTGGATACGGTTTTTCAAATAATGTTTGATACGAAATACACCGTGAAATCCTCTTGTGTTTTTCAATGAAAAAAAAAATACTCTGGATGCAAAACTAGTAGATAGTTTGCAATCTAGAATCCAAAATAAGTATATTAAATGCGAAAATTTCATTTTACAGTGTAACGGATACATTCATTGAGTGGTCCAATTTGCGGAAAGTTATTTATTGGGCTGTAATGATCCTATTTCGCGTCTTCACTCACTTTAGAGTCACGCTGGGAATTTTTAAGAGAATAATAATTATTAGTCGATTACATCAGCTGTGAGGGCAAAAATGTGGGAGTGTTCTTAAGGGCATTAAGAAAGTATTAATTAAAAAGTTTTGAGGCGATTTATAAGAGAATTCAATTATCTTTAGTGAATTTAATATCGTCAAATGAAACTGAAATTTGCGCCGAATAATCTCATGATTCTCGGATCTGTCATCAGGCAGCTGAGGACTGCGTTCTTTCTGAATGGTTTCCCAGCCTCGGTCGTTCATCACTCCAGGTGGATTTTCTCTGGAAATCATCGCCACTTAGGCCAACAATCCTCCCGAAATTCCTTATATTTATTTTTTAAATTGTACGTATATATAGTAGTTGCTAACTTGGAATATATCTTTATATACAGGGAATATGAGTGCCTTAATTTTGCTCTGTGACAAATTGTATCAAACAAAACACATTTGACTTAATATTTTTTTCCTCTAGCCGACGGTAACAGAATTATGACAGCAAACAGATCTCGAATAAACACATACCATATTAGTATTCTAAGGTACTTGTACATAATAATTACAAACAAGTACACCTCAACATAGATCCTACCGTCGAATTTCAACACTTTTATTGATTAAAAGTGTAGCTTAACATTGAATACTCTGACCATAAGATCAATAGTTTCAGTATCTCTAACTTTTCTTTTAAATACGCTAGGATGACGTTTTCAGTAATAATCTTAACAAACTTGGTGTCACACCAGTCTATAAACCGTTTATAACAAATTGCATACACTTGTTTAGATTTATCAAGTAATACATCTTCTGTAGCTTTATTTGCTGTTTTAATAATTATATCTGGAGGAGTACAAATAGTTTCTCTTGAACTCGACATTTTTGACATAACTATTTTTTAGTAATTTATGAACTCTTGGATACGGTTTTTCAAATAATGTTTGATACGAAATACACCGTGAAATCCTCTTGTGTTTTTCAATGAAAAAGAAAAAATACTCTGGATGCAAAAATAGTAGATAGTTTGCAATCTAGAATCCAAAATAAGTATATTAAATGCGAAAATTTCATTTTACAGTGTAACGGAGTGGTCCAATTTGCGGAAAGTTATTTATTGGGCTGTAATGATCCTATTTCGCGTCTTCACTCACTTTAGAGTCACGCTGGGAATTTTTAAGAGAATAATAATTATTAGTCGATTACACCAGCTGTGAGGGCAAAAATATGGGAGTGTTCTTAAGGGCATTAAGAAAGTATTAATTAAAAAGTTTTGAGGCGATTTATAAGAGAATTCAATTATCTTTAGTGAATTTAATATCGTCAAATGAAACTGAAATTTGCGCCGAATAATCTCATGATTCTCGGATCTGTCATCAGGCAGCTGAGGACTGCGTTCTTTCTGAATGGTTTCCCAGCCTCGGTCGTTCATCACTCCAGGTGGATTTTCTCTGGAAATCATCGCCACTTAGGCCGACAATGCTCCCGAAATTCCTCTTTGTGCTAAAAAGTGTCTAAAATTAGGGCGGTTTATTCGCGTCGAGGGCAGGTAATATTTCCACAATATAAATTTTAAATGTGTATTTATGAGCCCTGACAGAGAAAAGTATAGCCCGCCGCGTTTGATTATTCCCGCTTTGTTCTTCGCGGTCTACATAATTAGGTAAACGAGAAGGCGTCATTTTATCTGTTCGCCGGCTAAGTAGGGCGTTTACGGAACTTTGTTCACAGGATATATTCTGGAAATAATTGTCCTTTCTCTCTTTGTCTGCGTATTTGTAAACAAATTTAATCCTTCCATAAATTTCAGATAATTCAGAGTAAAAAGTTGAGTACTAAAAAACTCCTATTTATCCACATTCATAAGTCCGGAGTAAAGCTCGACATTTCAGTTTAAATGCAGTTTAGTGCATTTATAACAAATAATTTTAATATAAACGCAATATTATTTATTTTATGATATTATGGAATGCTTCCGTATTAAAAATCTGCATGAGTTCTGGCAAATATCTGGAACATTACATACGTTTCCACAGTAGATTATTTAAGCTATGCCGCAACGGAGAAAAAATATTTTTGTATTACGAAAACGATTGTTCGACATCTAATGACGTTATAGGGGCATATTTGAAGTAATTTCTAAAACAGTTAATGAATTCGTGGGAGGGCTATTCCTATGCAGGTGTCTTAATCTGGAGAAATCTGGATTTTTTTCTTAACACATTGTCACATTTGTCTCTGATGCAAACATTTTTCTCGTCACCTAAGACATATAGTATTGTTTGTATGCCATCTACTATTTGCAGTAATTTATCTAATAATAATGTAGTTTTTTGTAGCGTCCACAATTGGAATGTGAATATTTTCCAACTGTGCCTCAACTAGGCTATCTTGAAATTTTATTTGTCTCTTTCAAATCTCCTAATATGATGAACAGACAGTTGTCTGTCAGCACTTAATTTCAACATACCTATGTATTTATTTTCTTAAGACACAGAAAAAATCTCGTCGTTAAAGAAAGAACGAAAAACATAGATAACTACTTACCTATTGCTGTGAATGGTTGAATCTTTTGGCGGTTGGGTATAGTTTAAATAGTCAGAAATTACATTATAGATCCACGTCTTTAGCAGTTTTCAAATATCGAGCAGTTAAAGAAGCGAATCCAATTATTGGTTTCCAAAATATTTCTTGGACTAGGTGTTACATCACTCCTTTGCTCAATTTCTTTCGACGTTCAAAGAACCGTAGTAAATTTGATCATGTGTTACTTACCGGTCGGACTTCTCCAAGTTTTTAAGTAAGAATAGTTACATTTTAGTGCAGCAAACAGATTAAAAAAAATAGGGCATCAAATTTTCCATAAATTATCTAAAATAAAATATTTCACAAATAGTTATATTTCAGGATCCCAGAAAACTTTGCATCAATAGTTACACTCGTATTACCTACAAAGGGTTCAAGCCTTACTGCCGTAAGAGTATCCTGCTCGCCTACGATTTTGCCACTGGATTTTGCAGAAAATTGAACAAAATCTTGACTTTACCGCTGGCATATTGTTTACCGACAAAGTTAATTGTTCCATAGATGATATGATAAGCTTCCGCAAT
The DNA here is from genome assembly GCA_037114965.1 of Monochamus alternatus. Classification (NCBI taxonomy): domain Eukaryota; kingdom Metazoa; phylum Arthropoda; class Insecta; order Coleoptera; family Cerambycidae; genus Monochamus; species Monochamus alternatus. Next base: position 7,623,416 of record CM073428.1, read on the forward strand.
AAACACTTTGGTCTAATGAAAACCCTAATGCCATAATGGAATCTCGATTTCAACAATTTTTATCGAATGTAGGGGTAGGTATTATTGGAAATTTCCTGGTTGGGCCTTTCTTCTTACCAAGAAATTTTATCGATGCTTCCTACAGACATTTTCAAAAAAAAGTTTTACCTGAACAATTTGACGATATTCCCTATGTACTAAGACAAGGAATGCGGTTTATGCACGACAGGGCTCCTCCACATTTTAGGTTGACTGCTCTTAAATTTTTAAATGATAGTATCGGTAATAATATGATTGGACGAGGCACTCAATAACTAGATGAACCTTGGCCAACCAGATCACCCGATGTGAGCCCTATTGATTTTTTATTTGGGGAGATCTCAAGACATCAGTTTACAAGTATTACAAGTGTTATATAATATCATAATTTTTCATGATGTATGTATGTAGAATGGCACGCTCTTTCAAATGGCATGGTCAAAATTGGGGGTCGCTATTTAAAAAAATTATCGATGACGTCATATCTCGAACAACTATGACGTCACAAATGTGGGTCGTATGTCAAAAAGTACCTTTTTAAAAAATAAAATCGACGTGGTTTAAAAATTAAAAACTAATTTTTTTTACGTTTTGACAAGCTGTAGCTGGACTATGGCTGTCCTAAGACGTCACATTTATTTTTGACACGGGATGCGCTATTAGGGATTTGTTACTAAAGATCGCCTGATTCCATTCTTGGTCCCACTGATTCCTCTTTCTACACTATTATAAGCGGTTAGCTCGATGTTGATGGGTGAAAAGTAGCACCCAACAGAAATGCAATGTCAAGACTTGAAAATACATGCAGATAAGTCTTCTAATATTTTTAAATAAGCTTTTAAATAATTGAGTATTTGCACAAACTTTGGCTATCAGGTTCTTCTGAAGAGACAATTTCAAATCTGCTTCAGTCTAACTCGCAGCACTATGAAATTTAAAATAGTAATATATATATATATATATATATATATACTGATTCCTCTTTCTACACTATTATAAGCGGTTAGCTCGATGTTGATGGGTGAAAAGTAGCACCCAACAGAAATGCAATGTCAAGACTTGAAAATACATGCAGATAAGTCTTCTAATATTTTTAAATAAGCTTTTAAATAATTGAGTATTTGCACAAACTTTGGCTATCAGGTTCTTCTGAAGAGACAATTTCAAATCTGCTTCAGTCTAACTCGCAGCACTATGAAATTTAAAATAGTAATATATATATATATATATATATATATATATATTGCATATCTATGCAACTTCTATCGAGACCTCAAGTGAAGATTTCCCTCAACTCAATATTTTTAATTCTATAATTACATTTGTAATGCCTTCATCATTATTTTTAACCATATTCATTCCCTGAATAATGACATGGGTTCCATGCTTCATTGTCTGAATATGACACTTTATAGTAACAACTGAATTCTCTGTTCAACGTTAAAGAAAAAGAAAATAGCCATGGACGAAATACAACTCCACCACATTTAACTCTTTCATATTCCCTAAAAATTCACATCCGCTGTGCTGTAGAACGCATTCAAAAAATAAAACAAAGCCGCTTTACATGAATACAGAACAGCGTTTGAATATTATATATGCCAGTATTTCATAAAACCATTAATTTTATATGTTTCGACGTTTACATGCATACATCATCGTACACGCATGCACTGTAATATTTTACTGCCGTTTGTCGATAACGCTAACAGGACTGTTTTTAATAGTTCAGAGTTCTCTGTTAATAAAATCATTGCTTTTGATTTACCAGCGTTTTAACATTTTCTAATAATAGTCTAACAAACATTTAACTCGGACATATTTATTTCTTCGTAGGTGGCTGAAAATTCTAAGCTTGCTTATTCTTATTTTGCATTATACAGGGTTAACTATAACTAAGTACAAACATTTTTACCACGTGCTCAGGGAGGTCTAAAAGACAATAACAAATTTAATTCGAAATTCTAGCTCAATGTTTAAAAAATGGGGCAAAACCCTCTTTTTCTACGGAGAGTCGACGCCTATGATAATCAATCATCGTCCGAGATGACTAGATATGTCAACTACCGTGCGGTCATTTTTGCAGCGTTGTCAAGTGTAGAAACGATGAAAATAAACATTTTTCTTATTAATAATAATGTCTAAGTACCTGATTGATAACAGTTAGCTGCAGTATTTGTATTCGTTCTTCGTTCTTTCGTTGAACACTGCCAAAACTACATCTTCACTCCTTGCAGATAACATAACCTAGAATACTGCACTGCTAGTTGCATACTCTGCAAACCTCAAAGAACATGCGAAGTTAGGGTCTAAGAAACATTTTTACAGAACACTGTAAACATCTTGGGATGTTATAGTTTAAAATATTACTAATTATTTTATACAAACATCGTCGATTACTGTTAATATTGTTGGTATTATTAGTATTAACAGAATTTAATTCCCCAACACCACAAGAAGTTTAAAAATGTATCGCCGTGAAGTGCACCTTGCATTAGTGGCTTGCAGATGTAGTGAGATGTCGTCTGTAGAAGTAAAAAAGTATTGTATACGGTTACGGTACTCTGATCAGTTTGAAATCATTTTTCAGTACTTGCTTTTCGCAAGTTTAATTTTTAGCGTATTTTTTTGTATTTACAAACTTGTCGTGCTCAAATTCCTAGATGACGGATAAGGTGCTGATTTATGGGAGTGTGGCAAGTGCATATTATCGTGTGGCAGCGTAATACCAAAGACGTTTTCCGAGTACACAAAGTATTATGCTGAATACTTTTTGAACCATATAGAACAACTGTTATAATGCCTTGGCGGTAAACATGTGGCAGAGTTTTTATGTATTTGTGTACATGTATTTTTTCAATTATCCTTTGTGTTTTTCCCGACGTAAGTAATCGACCTGGTCATGACCGCCGAATCAAGTAGGTACATCGCTTTAGACAAAAAACACGGGAAGGAGAGGTCCACAGCAAGTACAAAAATTATATCGCAAGAGTATAAACTAACTAAAATGTCATAATTTAGTCCTATTTCAGGATAAACTCCATCATCTTTCTAAGCCAAATATTTTAAGAACTTTTTTAAACTCTCAATTTTCCACTTTTGAATATTGTAATAAGAACACCATACCAGAGCACCATATTCAAGTCTGGAGCAAACATGAACAAAATATAATGTTTTAAAAGCTCCAAAACGATGAAATCTCAATGCCTCTTTCGCCTCTCAATAATATGATCATTAAATGTTAATTTAGCATCAAACAATACTCCAAGATTTAAATAAGAGTTACAACGGGATACATTATTATGCTGTATACAAACCCATAGAGCGGTTGTTACCTCGAGAAATTAAGAATTTTACATTTAGAAGGATTAAGATACAATCTATTTTTTAAGCACCAAGAATTTATAACATCAAAATCAATTTGTAACTCCAAGTAATCCTCTAAACTATTTATAATATAATATAACTTTAAATCATCAGCGTAAAAAAGTTTACAAAAACTAATCACATCATTCAAATCATTAATATATATAGTAGCAAGAAAAGAGGTCCAAGTATGGAACATTGAGGAACTCTTGAGGTTGCAATATAACAATTCGACTCGAAACCATTATAATAAACAAATTGCTCTCTGTTGTTTAAATAAGATAATAAAATGAATTATATCGAGGCTAGAAACAAAATTTGTCAACTTACGGAGTCTTATGGCTAATTTTATCAAAGTCCTTTGAGAAATTGGCAAAAATCTCATCCACCTGTCTCCTATTATCTAATATACCTGTAATTCACTATGTTATTACATCTAAGTTTGTGGAAGTAGATCTACTGTTACAAAACCATGCTGAGAATTTATATTACAGACCGATGGATATATGCGGTTATATAAGACTATCTTAAAGACTATAGAGAAATTTAATATTATTTATATTGATCTAATTCTGGACTTCTGATTTATCCCCGTTCTTAAAAACTGGACAAATTCTGGAGTAATAGGAGTAATACAGCAGTAAAAAATTAGTTACAGGAACAGACTGTATTAACGACGTTGGCGATGCTTGTAGGGTTGTACACGTTTGTATCGAAAATAAAATCGATTCAAGTACGTGACGTTTTTTTCTGTACTAGCGCGTAAGGCCAATATTTCCCTACACGTTCCCTGTAGCGGACGTTGACAGAAACCCGATACTGAAGTATCTCATTATGTCGAAGGAACTGCTCATTTTTATGTGCTTCTCAAACAATTCCGGCATGGTAAATTAATTCTGTATTCGGGAACTCATAAATATTTAAGAAATGTAATTTGACGCGAAAATAAAGACAGCTTTCCTGAGGGAAACAGGGCTTTCAGTCCTAATGGGCAGCACAACCCGGGAAGAGCTAATATAATAAAAGTGCCTTTCACCGCATTTTTTCTAAGACATCAATGTTAAAGTCTCTTAATGTTCAAACACATATATTACCATAAATTTTACCAAAAATGTTCTTTGTAAATATTCTCTATATATCTACGAAGCATAAAATTATTCAGTTGGGTAGAACTTAAAAAAAAATCCTTTAAACAAAAATGTTCGCAAAAAATGTTAATGTATATACTTATATACAGGGTCAAACTTTAAGCTATGTTTAGATTTTTAAGAATTATAATAGAACATGTGATAGAACTTGATTCAGAACTTATTTAAAAACATTTGGGAATAGATGCATCATGAAAAGTCAGTAGGTATCGAAAAAAAAATTTTTGTAAAATTCTAGTTTCTGAGTAAAAAATTGTTAAAGTAGTATTTTCAACCCTTAAATCGCTAAGCTGCTGTAATTTCTAGCCAGGCGATTCCGAATATTGAAATCCGATTACTTTTTGTAGACATTAAACTTTTTTGTGATAATTTGTGTTTTGTTTTTGTGTTAATTTATGGTGAAGTAAAAATGTTTTAGCAGAATAATTTCCCGGTAAACATGTACCAAATGCAGCTAGTTTCACCGCGGTGTGCAGGGAGTGCCAGTGTAGTGCAACGCGAGGGAAATTTGAAACCGGATCATGGAAGACATGGAAGTCCTGGATGTCCATGGCCTATTCCAGTAGTGTGGCGTATCGTACACGATTTTCAATTACATCCATTAAAACCAAGGGATTGGACGAGGAAGACCGGAACTATCGCCACGATCTGCTGACTTTAAATCATTTGGACTTTTTTGTGGGCATATTTGAAAAATTAAGTGTATCGCACCGAAGTGGATACGTACTATTAATGATTTACTCAAACGTGCGCATATAACGACATTACTCGAAAAAAAATGACATTTGAAAATCGCATTTTACGCTAAAATATGTATTTTTTAAATTAAAAATCGACCTGTTCGAGGATTTTTTCCAAAAAATAATTGTTTCGTTTTTATTGAATTTATTCCATACTTTTGGCGCATACTGTATACCTATTGGGTTGACAATTTATAAATGTTTGTATGCATATCTGTTAACCCGTATATTTCTTATAAATTTGCGTAGTCAATCAAATTGACCGATTGCAAATAGATACGTATTTCAAGAATTGCTTTATTGTCTAACACTTTCGATTCCAAAACTAGTTTATAACATACCACACGCTACTAACCGTACAGAACCGTACATCATGTTGTCAATGCCACTAGACCAAACTACCAACTCACATGAATGTTTCAATTAGCCAATGTCAAAGCCATCACCTAACGGAACTAATGAGTTATTTTCGACGCAAAAACAAGACCGACAGCCGCTGAAAACTATCCGGCGATTGGGGATAAAAACCAAAAAAGTCCAGCTCTTGTCGATAATGAGAGTTTTTTCTACGTTAACGGAGCTAGGCTGAGCGTTGTAAAATAATAACCACACAACGCTAACAAGGAGCGGATGTGCTGCATTAGTTCAATAATTTCCACCTCTAAAAACTTTAATAGTCGGTTCTAGGGGGCGATTTCTCACGTAGACTATTGTTAGTAGTCATACGTATACTTACAGGATGGTAATTATTACGTTATTTGGTTTTAAATACCCGTAAATTGTTGAAATGTTATTAAACGTGATCGTTTTTAGTTTTGTTATTTTCTATTGTTTTATAACGGAAATAGACGTATTGAATTCAGTGGCATGACCCCAAATTATTTACATACAGTATAAAGTAGAGCAGAGTATATTTTATTGGTCATATAATAAGTACATACAGTATTGTAAAGCAGATTAAAAAGAAGCATAACAACAAACAACAACAAATATATAGAACATATTAAATAACACACAACAAATTAAATAGGTATATAAAACATAATTAATTACAATAATTAAGCAAATAATTTATTATGGGAGCATACATATTGTAACCTCTACGTTGACTTGGCCTCGAATCACGTCACGTCAAAATAAAGATTTTACAAAAATTATCAATTCTAACTGGAACATAATTAACAAACTAACAAGGTGAGCTTTCGGTACAATATATTTATGAATAGAATAAAAACTATGATCTCTAAATTTTCTTAATATTGAATCTAAATTGAGCATTGTTCAGCATCTTTATATGCACAGGAAGTTTATTATAGAAATTTGACTTGATTTTAGTGAGTAACGTTGCGATTTTTGCAACCAACTCTGAGTAGAGTAGTAGTCTTGCTAATATTTAGGTACTAATATTACTATCATCTAGACACTTACTGAGTTTTCTTATTAAAAATACCTGATTTAGATTTTTTTTATAAACATCTTCAATGTCCACCTACGAGAACTACAAAATGACATTCAATAGTTACCACTAGAAAATGTAACGGTTTATGTCTTATTTGACATAAATCATGATTTGACATTAGCTTTCGGCTAGAGTCAAGATAGTATCTCTGTGATTATGAGAACACATAAAAGTTGTTGCGTTGTATCTAAAATACCCCTATCTAGATTGATGGTATAAGTTATGAATATAGATAATAAACAATAGTGGCCCCAGGACGGACCCCTGAGTGATTCCATGCCGATTAAATGCGTAGTTTGATAAACTATTTCCATAGAAAATTCATTGTATTCAATTGGTCACAAATTAAATAATAATAATCAGCGTTTGAGGAATATGTCATAAAAATAGTTTTTGCAAGAGAATTTTATGAGAAAGGCTGACAAAGGTTTTGCTGAAGTCACTCAACACTACAGTTGTAAATGTATCCCATCCAAAAGTATCTATTATCAAGGAACTTGCACCAATAATTGATCGATTTTTTTAGAGACTGTAGAAACTACTTATGGAATAAATTCAGTAATTTGATGTACAGTTTTTCCTAACAGATGGAGTGGAAGACGATATTATCTGGAATGGCCATCTAGATCGCCAGATTTAACCCCAATGATTTTTTTATTTAGGTTAATTTAAGAAATAAAATATTTAAAACCTAATAATTCAGATGATTTACAAGAACGAATTACATTCAAAATGAGAAGAGTAACACTGTTAACTGATATTATACACAATGTTAGAAATTAATTTCACCATAGGTTGGAAGTGTGTTAATTTTTGCAATTTGTGTTATTATTCATGTTTCTTCAGAAATTACTGATATATCAAGAACTATTAAAGATATTAAATGTAGGTTCCATTAAAAACGTTTTAAAAGTGTCATCCAGAATAATAAATAGACTATAAATGTTATTTAGCCAGAAAAACGACAATCTTAACTACTTAAACCATTTAATAACTTAATTATGAATCAAATAACAAATTTATATCTTCCATATATTAGTAGCTGACTGTGTAATAACTGGTATGTTAGAAAGGCCGCACCTATTAAATTGAGTAAAATTTCATGTGCAGGTGGTTATTTCCCCCCGAAAAAAGCCCTTGCTTCTCCGTGAAATTAATGGTCTATTACTCATTAAAATAACACCCTCTTCCAAACTCGCTCCATTAATAATATTGCCGCTACACGTTTTTGACCTTATATATTTCATCCTTATGTTACTAAATGCTGAAAAATACAACAAACATTATTAATGAATAGTCGAAGGATTACAATTCGTATATACGACATTGTATTACAAATCGGCACGTAACTGAAGAGAATTTAGATAAAAAATTGTTATGTAAAGCACTAAATACTTACCGTTTTAAAAGTTCCACCTGATATCTGTAATCCTGATTTTATAGAGCATTTACAATAACTCAGTCTCATTAAATTCCTATAGGGGCGCTGGCGTCAAAGTTAGGTTTTGATATTAATGTTCTATGGTCTAGTTTACGTATGATCAAAATAAAACTTGCACAGATACAAAAAGAATTAAAATCTTTAGAAGCAAAGATAACAGAAACAATAAAATTATTTGATAGAATATAACATTTGATTTATGTTAACCTCACATAACCTTGTTTATTTGCATTTTATATTAGCAATTTGGAAAGAGAAGTAATAACACAGAAATTGTTAAAGTTGGAGTGCCTGAAGAGTTTCCTGATAATTCTTAATTTAAACCTCTTTGTTTTTTAAAGAATTTAAATTTTATAAATCACGAATCGATAGAAAAATGGTTAGTTGCTCATATTGCAAAAATGTTGCCTTGAAAATAAAAAAAAACATTAAATGCCCAGTTATATAAAAAAAAACAGTGTTTTAAATAATGTACATCTAACATATATAAATAATAAATATATGCAGTTTTTATTTGGTATTTTTATTGCAGTACAAGTACAGTACAGAAAAAAAAGCAAACCCTGTCAGGTGTTTTAAATGGTTTTCATTTAAAAATTTGTGAGATATCAGTTGTGCTCTTTTGTAACTAATAACATTTTGAATCGCCATATATGTGAACAACTTATTACTACTGGATGCACTTCGTATACTCTCAGGATTACTGACGTTATTATCTTTCAAGTAATTTTCAAATTGAAGAATTACATCATCATCACATTTAACTCGTGTCACATTTTTACTTTTTTTCCATATGTAAGTTTGCCTACATTTGCATCTTGTTTTCGCCTTTTCATTTCAACTATTTCTTATTTATCGTAAATAATATTTAAATTATTTAAAGGATGGTTTGAACTGAAGTGAACTATATATTGATTTTTGTACCCAAGAGTGGAGGGACTTGAGTTATTTTGCTCGCCTATAAAAACATTCGTAACCTAGTTTTCCCTACCGAAGCAAACAAGAAGGTTATTAATTCTCGGAAAATATGGAGCGACGTTAATTTAAAGGGGCATTACGCACAGCAACCGTCCATTATTTTGAGACAGTCTGCCCTTTGTTAATTCCTTTGATAAAGGCATCCGTCAAAATGCATATTTGCATATGAAAGCTGGGGCATTGTAAGGGGATCTGTGTCGAGTGTATTATGGGATAGCTAACCAGAGATTAGCTCATCATATACGCCATGAGCCTTTGTGGATTTAATAGAAATTTGGTGCATAGCGAGACTTTGATCAGTTCCAAAAACAATTTTCCTTGGTACAATATGCATGTGCATGCAAATTGTTTAGGAAAAGGAGTGATTGTGTTTAAGAAAGACTAATGATGATTTATGGGTTTTGAGGTAGGTGGGACTCAAGCAGCATATATCCATAAAGGTTTTATAAATGTTCAAAAACCTGTACGTCAGTAATTTTCAAATTTGTCAATTCGCAGCAACAACAGGCACAAGAAATTCCCATTATTAGTGTAACATAGAATAATTCAAAGTTCACTATATACCTAGCAACAAATAAAAGGTAAAGAGATATTACCTTAATCATTAAATAATCTTTATCGGAAGCCCCAGTCAAAAATTCGTCGATATGTGCTCTTTCCAATGGTGCAGCTTTTTTGCTTTGTCTCCTTTTGATTCACTATTCAAATAAGTAGCAAGTTTGTTATATTTTCCAATTCCTATATTTTTGTAGACCTTTATAGTAGCCTTCAACATCGAATACTTAACCACATAGATGAAATTGCATATTTTTTCTTCAAATTCACCTTACCAAATTCAAATAGAACTGTTTATTAAATAATTGATAATAAAGAACGTACCATAGCAACTAATAGGTATAACAAAACAAAACAATATATTTCACTAAGTACTAAAAAATATGTGACTCCACAAATATAATCGTGATGCGATTATGGATAAAACGTTGTATTACATTGCTGTTTTAATTACCTTTTACTCACTTAAGAATATTAAACGCTCGAACAACATTCTCGCGTTTAAACATTCTTGCGTGGATAAAATGCTACTTAAAATAGTTATACAATAAATAACTATTACTAATTTTTATCACTATTCGCCATTACTGGTCCCCAGCTATAATTTCACAAGTTTATGAGTGTAGGTTAAGAATTATTCTGTATAATTAGATATCGCCAAATATAGTTCAGTGTCCATGGGCTATAACATAAAATAGCAATGTAAAAACTAAAAATGATGTGAAACCTGTATGAAAGTGCAACAAATTTAAATTTACATACTCAAATACAATTCATATAGCAATACAAACAACTGCATTCGGAAAAGCATTGTCAAATACCTAAATTAATTTCCCTTTGATACTCTCATTCAGTTAGGTTTAACATAGCTACATATTATGTAATAATTTCCTGGTCATTATATGTCTGCTAGGGCGGTACTGGCAACTTATATTATAAACTACCTTTACCCATTGTAGTTTTAAATAGGAGTGTTCTAATGAATAATTACATGCTCGTATGATAAATGAGTCTCTTCCACATGATCTACGTCTCGTCCCTTTATTTTATACCGCACACATCTATCTATTTCTTGCCACAAGTTCTGCAAATGCAATAAAACAAGGCTAAGAAGTGGATCACCCCCAGGTATCGTTTAGATTTTAATTTGTTTTTTGTTATTCTTGCACAAGAAGCTATAACATTCGTGTAAATTATACACGGACTGTAGTGGTATCTTTAAGAAAACATTCTCAGCTGAGTTAGCAAAACAACGGAGGTATTATTTATGAACAGAAAATGCAGCTTGATCAACGTTGCTGCGAAAACAAAAGAAATTTGATATAGCATCGGAGTGATAGAGGTTTTGGTCGTAATAGGTCAGCATTATTGATTGACATTGCTGCACTAAGTTAACAACAGTGATTGATTAATAGCTTAAAGCTTAATTTAATAAGTTAATTCGTCAATAATATGTATGGTGATGAGGGGAACGGTGATTTTCCAACATTGGGACCATTTGTGCTAGCGATAAAGTATTTCTGGTATGGTTTAGTTAAACTACCACCACAAATTTTAAAAGTAGGTTACTCTTATTATTAAGTATCTTATCTAAAAATGCAGAAAAAAATCAACCTAGTAGGTGACGGTTCTTATTAGCGTAGTGCTAAAGTATAATGCTGAAATTGAATCAATTCATTTAACTTTTTTTAAGAGGGATATGGCCGCTATATACCATGGAATTTACTTAATAATACATAAATTCAAGTGTTACTAGTTTTTTTAAAGAGTTATGTGTGACAATGTTTATAATGAAGTATACAATATTTTCAATGATAAACCATAACACGTGAAAATTATGCGTCTCTTTCTTATTCTAAATGGCCTGCCAGTTTGAAAACTGGTATACACCATGCAGAAATAGGTCAGATCTTATCTATTGTGGTTGAATTTTCGAGTTCCCACAGTTTCAAAAGTGAACTTAGATATTTATAGAATATTTTCATTAAACCACGTTAGTAAATTTAGCTAGATTAATTGTTTTTTAAATAATTATTGTATAGAGCTTTGTCTGTGGAAGTGGGATATTTGGTAGCAGAGAGTATATACATGCTGTATCACATAAGAGGGCCACTCCCATGTATCTCGCTTAATATGCGAGACACGTCAAAAATCTTTAATTGTTTTTTGTTGAATTTTTGGAGTCCTTTATGCTCGTAAAAACAAATTTGAGATCCATGGCCAACTTTATGAGTAATAACAAAAACACCTGTAAAGTGCCCAAATATACTACATGTTGCCCTTATCTTTCATATTTATTACATTTTTCAATTTTAGTTTAAAAAAATATTTTCGTGTTGCTCAAGATAATATAGAACCTGTTTTAAAGACGCCAATTGCAATAAAATAATAAACCGAATGTACTTTTTTATGCAAAATACAGATTTTCTTATATTATTTTATTGGTTTTCACATTAGAAGCAATTGGGTCTTTAAAATTATTTTGACATAGACAATGTAATAAAATAATATTATAAGAAAATCTGTATTTTGCATAAAAAAAGTAAATTCTGTTTATTTTTTTATTGCAATTGGCGTCTTTGAAACAGGTTCTACATTATCTTGAGCAACACGAAAATATTTAGGTACATTTTTTTTTAACTAAAATTAGAAAAAATTTAATAAATGCGAAAGATAAGGGCTACATGTAGTATATTGCATAAAATACGAAAAAACAGGCAATTTTTTGTGGCTATAGCCTGCTTCAATAAAAAAATATTTTATCCGCCTAGAGGGCGCAGCGAACCACATACGATATTTCAAAAATCTGTTTATATCAGGTGGATGGTATCAATTTTGCAATAAAAATTTATTACCAATAAGTTTTCTCTATCTCTTAAAATAAAAAAGTTAGACAGCCTTAAAGTTTTGGCACTTTACAGGTTTTTTTGTTATTACTCATAAAGTTGGTCATGGATCTCAAATTTATTTTTAACGAGCATAAAAGCCTCCAAAAAATGCAACAAAAAACAATTAAAGATTTTTGACGTGTCTCGCATATTAAGCGAGATACATGGGAGTGGCCCTCTTATGTGATAACAGCCTGTATATGACTTCATGGATAAGAATTGTAGGAAATTTGATTTATATTAGCTTAAAATACCTTTCTAATACAGTAAAATGTTACAAAAGCTAATAAGGTATAAATAATATATGGATATATATTGTGGGTGTAATTCAACGCTCGTCGGGGCTTTAGTCCGCAGAGTAGTTAGTTTCACACAATATTGTTAATACTGTAAATATATAAAAAACAGCGAAGAAATATTCATTCTAACTTACTCAGATTTTTTTAGACTCAGCAAACAGCTAATGTTGTTGAAAACTTGCTTATAAAAACGACGTCCTTAAAGCTCAGTGTTTTTTTTTACTATATTTTTTGAGCTGACAAAATTTATATGGCAAATATATAGGAAACAGTAAAGTGGGAGTTAACTTTTTTAGTCAGTAATACTAATTAAAAATTATTATTTGGAATCAAAGAAATGATAATTATCTGTTACTTTTTAATCCAACTATTGAAACGCAGTAGCAGGCAGCAGAACTACAATAGAAAATAGTTTTATTGACACAATTTGCTTTTCTATCGATTTTATTTTAGTGTGAATGACATCTGAGACTGAACTACTGTGATATGCCAATAGTGTGGCACATGGGTAAAAACAAATATGGTAAACGTTAATTCGATAAAACCAGAATAGTCAAACGTGTTGCTGATTCATTTCATGACATTTATTTTTGGTTTTCATATTTTTTTGGAATCAAAATGAAAGGCTAATGTAGTGATATGTTCATCGTTATCTATTTCAGCGGTTACTGATGAATAAGAAGTCTGTTCCAATACGAGTCAGGGATTAGTTTCAACCTGTTAGAAATATTCGACCAACTATGTTGTGAATATGTTTTCAGTGAATGTAACTCAAGTAATAGTTAGGTGAACATTTCTGACAGTTTCAAACTAGTCCCTATTGGAACAAACCTAATAATAAAATTTCCAAACTTCCCTTAAATTCTGAAAGTCGCACCCAACAAATCCTTAGAAAAAAATTTTGAAAAAAAGAAAATAAAATTAAAAAACTAAATCGCATTATGCATAACTTGTCTTGTGTCACTTGCTAAAATTATTATATTAGTCATGGTCAGATAATTCACAATTACATGTCATATTCAATTAGAAAAACAAACAAACATTCGATTTTGGTAAAAACTGAATTTTCCTTACAAGTTTACTAACTTTGGTATGTCAAAAAAAAACCGACCGGTACATGTACCTTTTTTACTTGTATGTTTATTTGCAAAAACCAAAATTTTGAGTCCAATTTCAAGGGAATCTACAAGTGACGTCAAAATTAGAAACAAATTTGAATTTCTCGCCCGCAAAAACCCCTGGTTTACAAATTTTATGTGGGAGTATGGAGTATTTTAAGAAGTTATCTACAAATAACGAAAATAAAGTTTTAACTTTGACACCCTGTATCTTTTTTATTATGCGACTTGGAATATAGGTATGTTCATTTAAAAACACCCTATATATGTTTACATTTTTTGTCCAGAGGGCCTCAGAATAGCTCTAGGAGGGGTGGGGGGTAACATGGCGCCCCTAGTTGCAACTCTGGTAATAGCTACATATTGACTATTAACTATAATCAATTTACCAAACGAAAAGACTTACCAAATAAATTAAAAAGTAATTAAGCTATTTATCTAAATCATGCCGTCCGGATAGTTTTCCAAAACCTGTTATTACATTAAATTTGAAAGTTACGTTTCAGAAGTCGAATTAATGTTTAATCAATTATTTTTAATAGATACATATTAGGCATATACATATGTCTCATTATTATTAATATCATATGTTACTGACAAACATTTTATATTACTAGCAGCTAATCCCTGTTTATTAAATCCTAATGAAGTCATTATTTTCCTTCGTGTTCGACATTAAAGTTTTATTCTGGCGTAGCGCTCCTCCTCCTTCGGTCCGTAGGCGTCCTACATGTGAAATTCATTAAGAATATACTCGTGTACTCGGAATTCCTCTTTCTCATAACTCCTCTCGGCCCAACCGCAAATAAATAAATAGTTTCTAAAGTAGAGTTTTTTTTATATGAATTTTAGAAGAACCGTTGTCCAGCTACAGCGCGTCAAAAATTAAAATCAGTTTTTAATTTTTGAAACGCCTCAGATAATTAAACCAAATTCGGTGTGCATATTGAGTATGAAACAAAAAATTATCAGCTTTAAAAATTTACCAGTGACGGAGGTGTGCATATTACAAATGAAATAGGTGGATCATCTGTGCTGTTGCATTATCTTCACTTTTTGTGTCTTACACTATTTTATATTCCAAACCGATTAATAACAAAATTGATTTATTTGATCAAGTGCATTTTTACAATTAGCTAAACTTCTTAAACATATCTTAGGGATATTGTCTGAAGCTATTTTTTTGTGGCATAATTTTAGTTTTTTTAGTTTTATTTTTATTGTCAAATTAAGCTTACTTTTTAAAAATATTAAGTTTTAATAATGGCTTATGCATATTCAAATCTTGAAATGGCCAATATGGTTTACATTTATGGCCTTGCAGATGGAAATGGCAATGAGCTGGGTGAATTTATATGGAAAGATTTCCAAACCATCCAACTCCAAATTCAACAATGTTCAGAAATGTTTTTCAACGTCTTTCGGGGTCAGGCTCATTTCAGAAAGGCCCAATTTCTGGAAGAGCCTTGAGTGTTAGAACGCCTGAGTTGGAAGAAACTATTCTACACGAAATTGAAGAAGACTCAAATATTAGTAGTAGGAAGATCACTGTAAATGTTAATGTGAATTTTAAATTAGTTCTGAAGCATCAGCAGTTATACGCGTTTCACATACAAATGATTCAAGCCCTACTACAGCAGGACTGTCCTGTTCACCTACAATGTTCCCTTTGGATTTTGCAAAAGCTCAAGAATCAGATCAACTTTGGCCACCCAGATTACCCGATATGAACCCTACTGATTTTTTTTGCATCTCAAAAAATTTGTTTACAAGGTTCACATTGAACCTGAGGAGCACTTACGTCAACAAATTATGGCTGGTTGTGATGTGATAATAGCTACTCCTGGAATTTTTGCACATGCTCGAGCTGCAATATATTTTTTTTTGCAAATAATGATCGATGATACCCACACCTCCACCATTGATAAGTTCCTAGAGCTAGTAAATTTTTGTTTCATACTAAATATGCACACCGAAATTGAATGCATTATTTCAAGCGGTTTGGAAATTAAAAATAAAAACCTGATTTTTTTTAATATTTGACTGCCTACATTTATATAATAAATATGACCTCTACTTAAGAAACACTCTGTATAACTCATTCAGTTCAGATAATGATATTCCAATACCTGTTATTACATCAAATTTGAAAGTTACGTTTCAGAAGTCAAATTAATGTCTAATCAATTATTTTTAATAGATGCATATTAGGCATACATATATCTTATTACTATTAATATCATATGACTGACAAACATTTTATATTAGTAGCAGCTAATTCCTGTTTATTAAATTCTAATGAAGTCATTATTTTCCTCCGTGTTCGACACTAAACTTTTATTCTGGCGTAACGCCCCACCCCCTTCGTCCGTGGGCGGCCTACATGTGAAATTCATTAAAAATATTCTCGTGTACTCGGAATTCCTCTTCCTTATAACTCGGTGTAGTGGCGGGCCTCCGACTCGGTTATGGGCTCCTCTAGGCGCCACCGCAAATAAATATATGTACTTCCTCCATTCTCGGCGTTTTATGGATGCTGGTCTCGGCTCCGACTTTGCATGTACGCACGCCGAATTCGGAAATATTACTTCACAATAAAAGTAAACTAGTGGATTTATTTCCCGAGCACACCCACGTGAAATATCATACCCGCGAGGAAGAGCGTATTGTAGTCGAGGAAGTAATTGTTTAAAAAATTCAGTATGCAACCGCGTACCTCTGACTGGAATATGGAATCAGTATTCCTCTCCGAAATGCAATATGCGGACAATTATTCTCCGGTACAAGTCAGATTTCTCAAATGCTACAAACTGATCAAAATCAAATATTATACTATATATTTCAAGAAGACTTGTAGCACAGCATGAATTTAAAAAATGTTGATAATAACATAAATGCTATTTCAAATATCTAACCGAAGTGATGAGTCGATTGTATCCATACAGTATAGATAAATAGTCTTTCAGGTACAAGTGTTGGATTTTTATTATTGTATAAAGAAGTTAATAAAGATTCAAGAAATCAACTCATATCAGATCTAATCTAGCTGCTTTGGAATTGTCTGAAAGCTTTGAGCTTGCAAGTTTAAGTGGTATGAGCCCAATTCGGTTGGCAGAGCATGGAATCCGTCAGAGTAGCCATAAGACTGATAGCCAGAATAGTCCCATTTACAGTTCTACAGAGGTTAGAATACTGCTATCACATTGTGAATTTGTGAACGAGAAGAAATTAGTATTCAGAAATTATGGTTAGAACCGTCTGGACAAAAGGCAAGCTTAGAAATTCCTAAAAGGATTAGGAAAAATCTGACGATAAACCTACTAAATTAGTTCCAGAGTAATTAGACATTACAGTATTACAGACTCAAGAATCATCTGAATTAAAGTCGTATATCAACCGAGAAGCATTTGAATAATACTGGTTAGCAATGTACATGCATTGCTATTTAACTTTTCTACCATCATGTCATTCTAAACACTTTGGAACGTGGAACAGGCTTTTAAAAACTCTTTCCATGACATTCCGCCACCTGAGATTGTAACTAGTTTTATACTGAGCATTTCTACATTTTAGTTTTTTCGAGAGATGTATAGATCCTAGGGTAGGTGATCACAAATTTCCCATTCGAATTATTGATTGCTTGGCCAATCACATACATATGTGAGGTATTGTAAAGCTGAAAAATTCATAATATCAGCATCCCCATCTTTAATTTTGACTAGTCATATTCTGTATTATTCATACTGATAAAGCACCTATCATATCTTTCTCCATATTCCAAGTAAAGACCTGATTTCACTATTCGAGAAAATCTCAGTGCATAACTGGCAGCAATTTCAGCCGGTAGAGGTATAGTCGTTGGAACGTAGCTATGACTATAGTACCTACTTAGTCTCGACGACGTTACCGGAACTTGTACGGCTACGGTTCAGCGACATTGTGATTCCGGTGAGAATAGCGGTGTGAAAACCTGAAGGGATTTCTATACTATTTTACTACTCTTTCATACTATTATGTAGTTTTCTTTATCTGGCAGTTAATATTGTTACATCTCCATTTTCTTAATTCTAAATCAAGTAGGTATTTGGCAGATATTTATAAGTGTAGTACGGATTACTTACGCAAGTAAAACATGTAGGTACCTAGAAATAAATATTATTATTGGTGGTGTAAACCTTAATATTAAAGCAACTGCAATTTTATTGGCAAACATAGTCATAAAACAAATCCAGAATTCGCCTGTGAAATGCATATGTTCTAACCAAAATGTTGTCTAAAATATTTGATATCATTACGTGTGAATGTGATAATCTTAATAATGAAAGCTATTTTTTATTGTTCGTTGGAAATGACATTAACTTATACATAAATTTATTCAATCTGATGCAGAAATTGCAACATAAAATGTTGCCAGTGAAGTTAAGGTTAATATTTTGCATAATGGCATCCTATGTCTTACTTAGAAGTCAGTTGCAACTTGAAAGTAATTGTTACTTTCGCATCAGTAACAGGAACTGCCATGTAACTTTCAAATAATATTTACTGTGGTACACATTCCAAAGACAAAAAATACCTTCCACACGTGACATGATCAAATATACATTAGACAATGACAAACAACATGAAGGTTTTTTACTATGGGAAACTACATGGTAAAATTTACTTCATGATGATTTCAAAAGGCGATACGTACTTTGTTGTAGCTGTGAGTGAAATGCTTAATATTTATACAATTAGTGATAACGTTGCTTGGACTAATATATTACTTAAAAGTTCCACGACTAAACAAACAATTAAGGTTCTCTAACCGCTGCGGAAATTATCATAGATACTTGAAAGTGATTTCAACTTTGAAGTTATATTTTAGTAACAAGAGTTAGTCGCTCCAAGGATCATTTGCCACTTTCAAGTTCTAAAAACTTCTCCAATACCAGGAGAGCTATTTAGAAGTCAAATAACTATAAGTAGTTGAAAATACGTAGCAAATTTGGTGTGGGTTACTCTTTTAAAGTTCCAGTCTCAGATAGTGTTACTTTGAAATCATTTATACATTATCAATTTCGTATTAGTTTTAAAATCAAGCTATGTGAATCAGCCAACAATCTGCATTTCTCAAATGATTCTCCGATTTTCTTGTGGTACATGTTACTTTTCTTATAACAAAAGTGCCTATTGTGGAATAACTCAAATCATGCTTTTGAGTCGTTAAACTAGTCATTTAAAATGTAAAGATATCTAAATCAGCAACTTTCCTAAACACTACGAATTATTTCCTATTGAAAATATTTCGTAAAACGAAAACCAGAATTGCCTCTTAAAAAAATCCGTGTGCAGAAAGTATATTGGCATAGCCTTGTCACACAACAATAATTTGTAAGAAACAACAGCGAGTACGTAACCAAGAATTATCGTGCCAGGTTAAACATTGTACGCGGAAATGCTTTTATAGTATCAAGCACACTCTAAAGAATCTAAATGCATAAAGAGCAAAAGTAGCGCTTAACCTCCCAACGATCCTGTAATTAATACCAGCAGTGCTCTGAATAGCTCAAGCACAAACTTAGAGGTGAAAGGGGAAGATGTAAACTAAGCAAAACAGCATTACTGAATAGCCTAATTGTATTGTGAAGTGGTGGGCAGTGGTTTTGTACATGTCTGGGAGAAAATACGGACAATATATAGACCATTGTAAGCGCATCTTTCGGTATTGTTTCCCGGACACAAAACAACGCTAGATGGCCGATAACCAGACGATTTATAACGGATTTTAAATAATTCAGAGCGAGCCAAGCGAGCTTAGCTTATTGTTAATTGCTACTTAAATCTGAATTATCGAGTTGGCCTCTCTTGTTTACACAATGAATGCTGAACTGTGTTCAACATTATCCTCTGGTCTAATTATTTAAAATACACAGTGGTCCGTAGGCAATCGCCAATGGAGACATACTAGATTTTTTACTTCAAAATATTCTATTTAAGCCAAAATGCCTTAATGAAATGTTGATATTAAAAAAGATACAGGGTGTCAAAGTTGGAAAGAAAGTGTTTTTTTTTTGTAATAATTACACTGTGTTTGAATGTATCAACTTAAAAATTTGGAAATAGATGTTTTTGGATATAAAACATCATAATCTGTTGTCTATTTCGACGGATTACCTAAAGGGCGCCACAGCCGCCATATTTGTGAGATAAATGTGAACGTAACTTTTTTGGTTCTAACGCTTTTACGTTTTTTTATTAAAAAGTCTTAAACCTACATTATTTTTGAGGAAAAAAGGTATACCTGTCATTAGCCTCAGAAATTGGCCATTTTCGGGATAATCAGCTGTATAGTTTCTTGTTTCTAAATTTATGGTATTTATCCAGTTTTGGTTAAAATCAATTACTTTACAAAATTGAAAAATTCTAAAACAATAATTTGTCATATTCAGCTATGAGACTGTTATTCGTTGCCAATTAAAATTCTATGGATGTGCTGGGCAACGAGAATATTTGGGAGTGTTTCGAAATCGATTATAACCTGGTAATCAACAATTTAAAAAATCTGTTTAGGAACTTAGAGAAAAAAGATTAAAAATTTGTTCAAGTCGCGAATTTTCCACACCATTCAGGACCACTATCTGGAGTTGCAAAAATCAGTATGATTTCCAATTTTAAAAACGTTGCATGTTGGAAAATGCTATCCGTAGCATTTTGCTTGTCGACCCTCAACAAATCCAATGTGCAACGAAATTTTGGCGCCTACTACGTTAAAATATTATACAATGAACTATGTAGCTGATTGTTGAACATTTGTTTCATCGAAAATTGCCTATTTCTGAGACTAATGATAAGTATATCTTTCTTCCTCAAAAATAATGTAGGTTTAAGATTTTTAGATATAAAAACGTGATAACAATAGGGCCAAAAAAGTTACGTGCACATTTACGTCACAAATATGGCGGATGTGGCGCCCTCTAGGCAATTCGTCGAAATAGATTATGATTTCTTATATCCAAAAACATCTATTTCCAAATTTTTAAGTTGATACAGTCAAGCGCAATGTAATTATTATAAAAAATCACTTTTAAATTCCAACTTTGACACCCTCTATCTTTTTTATCAACATTTTATTAAGGAAAGTTGGCTTAAATCGTAATATTTTGAAGTAAAAAATCTAGTATGTCTCCATCAGCCATTACTTGCGAATCACACTGTATATGACAATGAATAAGTTGTATGGATATACAAATTTGTTGAAAAAGTACTAAATATTTTAGACCAACGTTGCCACGATAAAAAGTAACTAATCACCTGAATGTACTTACCTACTACGCAACTGAAGGTCTTTAACAAAGTAACAAAAAGTACGTGACCAGTAACAATTTTTCTTAACCAAAGTATAAAATGAGTATTGCATGACCAAAACTATATTTCATGTTAAATATAGTCTCCTGTTAGCTGGTCAGTTAAGGTCATAGACAAATTGGAATAAGATAAATTCTAAGTATAAATTGAAAATACTTCCTGATTACGTTTCACACTGGGAAGTCAAAACCGCAGGCATAGCTATCAAATTACAAAATATATATTAATAATCGTATAATGTAAATGTATCACATGTCTATGGAAATATATAATCTGTCATATTTATACAAACAATTCAAACAATAGCTATTTAAATTTCTGACTAACTGATTAATGTTTAAATAATAATCGATCGACTGTTTAAATAACTGATGATCTATTTTTCCTGAATATGTAAAATATAATAGCTATTGTTTACAGGTTAAGTAGATAGTTATAATTTGGATAAATAAAAGTTACTTGTATCATGAGAGCAGGGTAATTCCTTTGGAGTATTTTGAAACTAAATATGGAATTATTGAATTCATATTTGGAAATAAAAATCTTAAGGTTTTCATCAAATGAACGTTGAAACTAAAAGATGAATAAAAGAACAGTAGCGAATGCCATTTTAGTTTTGAATTTTTCCATTGCTCAAGGCGTCTAAATTTATTAGACATTGTGATCGATGTACTCAGATCTATAAATTAAATTAATTTTTCTGACAAGTTAGGTATCTATCAATGCCTGGCAAAAAATTTTCCCGCACGCAAGAAATACATCATAATTCTTGAAGTTAAATATTTTCTTATTATTATTACAAATTTTAACTGTAACTTGGTACAATTGGTTATGGAAAGTCCTGGGCATATACTGGATGAAAAACAAGCCGATTTTGTATTTATATTGATCTCTCTTTGAGGCTACTTGAAGTTTTTATTGAACGGAATCCTCTATACATCCTTCTGCCATGTTCGTTGATTTCCATTCACCATGGCTTTTCAGAGTGTTGATGTCTACTTCTGCATCAGCTAGTATCGTAGCAGACGTCCTTGGGACAGAGTGGCTGCAAATGCAAAAATTCCGCAATTTTTTTATAGAAACCCTCCATAGAATTTATATCAATTGATTGTCTTGTATATTTTCCATTTCTATTTCCTAGAAAGAATCTCGAATGCTCAATTTAATTCTTCTGATGTTCCCGTTAGAAATAGTAAATCCTCTTCTCACGTTCGTATTTGTGTTGGGAATCTATCAATATTTATTCTTCCAAGTCTTTTATATGTTCAAGCTGAAAAAATATAAGTTCTTCACGACGGCATGCTCCACTGATACCAATCAACACTAACTAAAATAATAAACAATTTTAGTATTTGGAGAGAAATCCGAAAATTACACTTTACCTTCATCACCAAGTAGGTTTTATCACCTGCTTCTTTTAAAAGTTCTCAATTTCTGATTTCCTTAAAACGCTAGACTTCCTGGATGTATATCCTACCTATTGAAGCTTAAGGAAAGCAATTAAACTTGGAAATTTCTTTATAGCAATATTATTTTCACTAGCAATGCTGTTCTTATCATTGACTAAAGAGTCCACAGAGTAAAAATCTGGTATACTCTGGATTTTTGTTCCATATAGGCTAGTAGAACTGCCTTAGTGACCCCAATCTTAGCGATAAGCTTTTTTATATTTATCTTTGGATGTTGTCAGCAATAATGATTCAATCGTGATTTTTGATTATTCTTCTATATCATCATCTTCTGACACAATAATGTATACGCACTGAACAGTAAAAAGTGTTACAAATTTTGCACCGACTATTTTGCTGGTGGTGTAGATATGTTGGTAGAATTCTGCACGAGTTAAATATTAAAAAAAAGGTCAGAATTCTTTCAGGTTCTGATGAATCAGTACTCATCTAATCACAGAAGAATAAGGCTATACGATTCTTAAGGTACTACAAACATTAAAGAATACTCAAATACGAAAGAATGATTTTCCATTAATGGACAAATCAAATCCAAATATGGTTTAATAAGATTTTACAAATGTGTTTCAATATAAACGACACCAATTCTTTTCTTACGCCTATGTTTGGTGTAGTAGCACTTTCTACACATTCCTCTACCCAGGGTAGAGAAAGAAAAATATCTTTTATTAGGTGATGCTTCTAAATGATTGTAGATGATTTAGAATAGATTTAGGTTCTGAATAAGTTGAAGAAGATGGATTGTAAGATAACGAACTAGTAATTTCTGAAACACAACATGATAGGAGTTGCCATTCAATATTAAGTCTGACCCAATCTGTAACATAAACATTATATGCTTAAACATCTTGGTATACTCGCGTCAAGAATTCAGACGTCTTACGTCACGGCTGACGTTACGCATTTGTTTTTATTGTCAAAGTAATTTTCGATATTTGGTCGCGTTAAAAACAATCATATTTTGCAATTTAGTGCAATATATAATACTAACTTTTAGTGTAGTATATAGTTTTATTACTATCAGTTGCAGTTTCTTAAATATTTTGATGAAAATATAATGAATTTTTCATTTGTTCGTATGACGTAAGTCGTCTGAATTCTTGTCGCGAGTATAGTTCAAATCTGGGCCCATTTAGTTATAATAATATAACATTTATCTATGTAAATAATTTATTCCAAAGAGTGATTTGTTTTCTGCTATATTCTATGGTATTGCCATTCTTGCGGAATTATAATAATCATTTCTAGAAAATGTTCATAACATTGCCAAAAGGATCTCGAGATTTAATTTGCTAATGTGAGTCATGTGTTCCTTTTGAAAAAACAGTAGAAGGTAGGGTAAAAATTGAATGTGACGATATTAACAACAAGAAAATTTTTAACTTATTCAAATAAAAATTTTAATTAAATTATATTTGTAGAGGCTTTGGGTTGCCAATATCTCAAAGAAGATGGGCAGTATGATTAGGTACTTATTTATTGATGGATGAAAATACCAAGAAATAGTTAAATTGCTTTATATACTCAGAAATTTTTTTCCAAATATAGTTATTTTAATTTAAATACAATATACTAAGCAGTTACGTTGTGTTTAAACGTAATAACATGTTTTTACTCAGTATTTACAACTAGCCGGTTGGCTCCAGGTACATTTAAATAGGGAGGTGTGGCCAACTGACAATTTAAATTAGGATTAGTTTTAGCGCGGCCTTGTGGCATGAAATAGTGGTCTCTATGAATGTTAAGTGGGTTGTTTTTATGTTTCGCCACTTTAATTGCCCGGCCCCTTTGAGAATACTAACAAGAACCCGAGCGCTAAATCTCCCATGTAAAAATTGCCGGATGGACACTTCAGAATGATCTATGAGGACCTGTTAGTTACCGTCTGGTTATTATGTATAATTAGTAGGTGCCACAATTCTAATTAGAGCCAACAGTTCTCGGTAACCGCTGGGGGGACTAATTTGAATACAGAATTTACGAAAAGTGCAACACTCTAAATCTGCCTACTCATAGTGATTTGGGTTGTATGCTATTAATAGCTTCGCTTACTTTTTTGATTGTGAGAAATAATTATGAGGTGTAGAAGTATATGAAATATGCAGGGTGTTCAGAATATAAATTTATTTTGAGTATGATAAATTGTACCACCCAGCCAACTAACATTTAAGCCTAATCGAATACTAAACATAATTCATAATTGATAGAGATTTACTACTTCCGCCATTAAAATAGTTTTCAATGTTACATAGTCTTATAATACCAACATTTTAGTCAAATCTTTGTCATCCAAGAGTAATATAATGCCTTCCAAGTATAATGAAATGTATTTCAGTTTATATGGTTCAAAATTACAAATGGGTTACATTTTCCGTGTTATAATTTCGCTTCGGAATCTGTCGTCAATATTCAGGAATTTTTTAAATTATTACAATAGGAAAATATACTTATTACGAAAATTGTAAAAGTTATTTTGTCTTTGACTAGTAGTCAATTTACTAAGTTTTATTTTTATTACAATATAAACTTATTTTCAACTTTGTTGATAACTCTTAAGGAACATTTCAATCCATGTAATGGAAATATTACCCTATATTATGGTACAAATTTATTTGTTAATAATGCTTCGTCGTAAATGTGTATTAAAAAGGTCCTTTAGGGAGCAAACTTCTTGTTAATTGTATCCAGACAGATCTTCATGCAGTAAAATAAATGCAGTGAATAAAATTCTTGCCGACTAATTATTAACCATATTGCTTCAGTTTTTTCCCCACATAAGGAAAAAGTCAACAAATATCTCTATACGGAAAAGATCATGGATATTTTCTGACCAATTGAGAGGTCAAATTAACGTAATTTTAACAATACCACTACAGTAAAAGGTTTTCTTAGAACTTTTCTCACAACACAATAAAGTTTGAAATAGTTTCGTAGGCCAAGAATTTTGCATAAATAAAGTTCTAGACATCAATCGTTAACCGCACTATACTGATAACCTATGACGAGTCCTAGAGTGATTAATTGCTCTTTTTAAGGAATGCTAAACGTATGTCTTTTCCTATAAATTTGATAAATTAACACAGGATCCACGCTCATATTTTCAGGAGCTTGTCATCGAATAATATCTCAAGATTCTTAACAAACTCAAGTCTGCTTACTGATCTTATAAATACAGATGCCTATAGGTCAGATAATGTAATGATAATGTCACAATAACATAAAGCTTCGGTCTTTTCACATTCCATATTGTAAATATTCTATTTAGATGAAATTATTTTTTCAGCTCCTGGTTCTCTTTGTGGAATCGATATGTTGCAAACTCCAAATATTTATCCGGCTAAACCTCGCCGCCTCTAAATCAATTTAAACTTCAAATGCGGCCGTTGGTATGTTTCGAAATTTCGGCGTCATTAAAATTGACAGATTTACACAAACAACAGCGCGCGTAGGTACGAGACGGTAGATCAAACTCATTTCAGGGCTTTGTGTCTGTCACTCGTAATATAAACGGACCAATAGTATCGGAAGTGAGGTAAAAATAACCGATAGGTTAATGTCTGAGAATAATTGAACGGATTGTATGAAAATAGGAAGTGATTTGAAGGCAACAGCAACAGTTGAAATCAATAAAAATAGCACTATGTCACGTCTTAGTTTCAGTAACTGAAGGAAATCACTGAGGCATATCCTCAAATAAATTTTCATTTTAATTAGGTACAGCAAAGTGAGTAAAGTTCCACTATTTCTCTCCCGGGTGACATTAAAGTAGCAGTATTAAAATTTTTGCAGTATTATTCTACAGAGGCTTAAAGTTTTCTTCACTGTCTCTTTTATTTCATTTTTTTCCCAGTATTATAAAGCGCATACTTCATCAAATTCTCTTTATGAGAGGTACATTTACTTACAACTGCAGCTACTTATTACCTTAAAATCTTTCAAAAGGTTAAATGCTTACCAGTAGAATTATTGGAAGTACTATTTCAAATTTGATTACTTTAATAATATTTCTTAATTGGTTGGTTTTATGGTCAAATATTTTTCACATACATGTTCAAAAGAGTGCCGAAACAATTTGCATGATTCATGAAACTTAAACAAGTATTTACGATACTTACCAGCTTTTGATTGTAGGTACATTATTAAAACTTTGTGCAAAATAGGTACGCAATTGGTGATTTTATCTAAAAAGTATGGCATAAAATTTACTTTTGTTTAAAAATTAGGTGTTTGTTTTTTGGAAAATTGCTAGAACCCATCAATTTTTATTGTTAGCTGCAGGATCAGTCATTTTGTAAACCACCAATTTCCACAAAAAGAAGTCCGAAGGACATAAGTCAGAAGATTATGGTGGCCATGGTACCGGTCCTTCTCGTCTAATACTCATAGAGCTTCATTAAGGTACTCCCGAACATTTTGTTGAAAATGAGGGTAAGCACCATCGTGCAAGAGTTGAACAGCTAAGGGCAGATCTTCCAGAAGTCCAGACAGATCATTTCGAAAGAACTCGAGATACTGATCGATTCGATGTGGTAGTATGAATGGTCCAATCCATAGACCACCTAGACTGAACTATAGGGCCAAGCCAGTGAAGCCTTCCGTCGGCCTAACCTCGGCCCAGCTGGCCTCATGCTCTAAGTCAATGTTAGACTTTCGTTGTGGTAACATTGTGATTATTTTGTGAAATATACGAGTTTTCTTTGTATAATTATGGAGAAGTGCATTGTTGACAATTAATTGTAATAGCCGATCAGATCGGAATAGTGATGAAATTTCATTTCTTAGGTAAATAATAATTAGAAATAATGGAACACGTTTTATAGCATTAAACGGCTCTGCGCAGGCGTTGTGCTAACATTTTCAGTATCGGCTCTGTGTTTTTTACTGCCCATATGTTTACCAATTATTCTTAGCGAGGCAACAAGTATTTAATGGTTTATTAAATAATACCATGTGGAACATTTTGGTGATGCGTGTACTGGAAATTATAAGAGATACGAAAATCGGCAGTTGGGGGAAAATTCTGTTGCTTAGTAGTTAGTGATGCTTGCAACTAGATCTAGGTTATTTTGAAAAAAAGTTAATATGGCGTTATTCGTCTGTAACTTTTTTTTAGAGGCCTTTTTTAAATCTGAAAACCTAGATCTAGTTGCAAAAAAGTTTTTTTTCCCCAACTGCCCATTTTCGTATCGCATAGTTTCCAAGATGCCAGTACACGCATCACCAAAATGTTCCACATTATTTAATAAACCATTAAATACTTGTTACCTCGCTAACAATAATTGTTAAACATATAGGCATTTAAAAACACAGAGCCGATACTGGAAACGTCAGTACAACGTCTGCGCAAAGTCGTTTAATGCCATATATAAAACGTGCTCCATTATTTCTGATTATTACTTGCCTAAACAATGAAATTTCATCACTATTCCGATCTGATCGGCTATTACAATTCTGAACAATGCACTTCCCCATAATTACACAGTGATTAGAACTTATTAGAGCAATTTCTGAAAAATATGTAGATGTAAGAATAAATCATAAATAAAATTATTCAATTCCTTAAAAGGCACAAAGCAACAAGTATTAAATAAAGTAACACTATTTAAAGGACAATAAAGATTTTAATATAACTAGAATTTTATTTTAAACCCTGATTTAAAAATATTTCACAAAACTTCTAAAAATAATTAAATATTGTATGTTAGTTTATTAAAAATATATTCCTTTCTATTTCACATTACTTTTAAATAAAAATTACTTAACTTTTTTAAAACTTCATCAAATATTATAATAATATACATTTTACCGAATCAGACTCTGTCAAAAGAGGACGGAGTCAAACTTCCGTACACACTCCACCGCTCCCCTGTCGAGGCTTCATTGATATAGTTGTATTGAATAGCATGGGTACAGTCTAGATGGTCTGTGGTCCAATCAAACGATCATTGACAATCCCTGCTCAAATATTAAAAAAAGTTCAAACATGAGTATTATGAATGATACATCCCATTTCTCTTAAAATAGATTCATCTATAACTAACACGTCAGTTGCAAATTTAGGAGTTTGCGCATTTTGTTGCAGCAACAATTCACAAAATGTAATTCGTAAGGGACACGCTGTATATGGTTCGGATATAATTGAGCCTCTTGTATGATACACCACTCTGTTGATTGGAACATTCCTTGTATTTGTTAAGCGATTTGACTGGTACTTATTTGGGGATTCTCTTCAAACATATTTGAAATGTGTTTTTCAACTGCTGCAATACGCCGTGGACGTCCTGAATCTTCGTCTCTTCGACGATTCAGTTGCAAATTTCTCCACAAGTAACCGCATTTGGCACATGGCCACTATGAAATCGTTCTGCGTATAGACGAAAGCTTGCTAAAACATTTTATCTTATTTTACCATAAATTAAAACGATATGCATCAACTGCGAGTTGCTATACACGAAAATATTACATCTTCAATCATTTTCTTCGTGAAAACTAATTTTTTTCTGCGTTATTGACATTGTTTACGATTTTTTTGAATATGTGTGACTCGCCCTATATGTCTTAGTTTAGAATCAATTCCCGGCTTCGTAAATGGCACTATGGGACTTATTGTAGGCATTGTTAAAAATATTTTTAAAAGCATGCCAAGCACCATAAGAATCTCTTCCTCTCTACCAGTTTCATTAATATTATTTTTTATTTTCGAATCAGCAGTGCTATTGAAGGATTATTAATGAATGCCCTCATTAATTGTAAACTTTTGACATAATTATATTAATGAAATATGAATAACTTCCACCATTATTGATTAATGGAGAAAAGTTCGTGAGAGGAAGGCACACGCATATCTTCTGATAACTCTTTATATAGCAACATAATTAAGTTTCTTATATCGGATAATAGAAGACTTTGTTATTAACATGATCTTTGTGGAGTTTCGCGAGCATAACTAATGTGTTTTATTAGCTTTCTGGTCAGTAAATTGACTAACAATGCGAGATGGATCGCATTGTGTAATCGTGTCTGCAGTAGAACACAAGCCGCCGACTTTGAAAATATATTACTTGATTTGAAACAATTTAAGAATAACGGGGGCCAAAAAATATATCTCAGACGACGTTATTATACCTAATCATATATAATTATCGAACCGATTTCTCATTATAAACTATATTTATGACTATTAACTGTTCTTTTTTGTTTGAAACTTATAGTCTCTAGAAATAGCGTGGGTGAGTTCTAACAGTAATAACATATTAAAAGTTACGTTAAGTGTATTGGATATTAGTCGAGGCAATGAAGCACTAAAAAGGCCAAAGATAGGAAATCTTTTAGGATACGACGTATCGGAATGCGGTTTTTCGCATTCGCTTGCAAAAATTATTTATATCATTCGTACCTACTTTGTACCTATTACAAACCGGAAGTTGCATTGCTGCAGCCAAAAATGCATGCAAAAAATGCATCTTTTGAGAGGCCTTTTGGCAAATTTAATAACTTCGTAAATAAGAGTCAGAATTGGCTCAAGTCGGGTACCCGAAAGATTTCGAGGTCGCTGATCACGATTATGATGTTCAAATTGACCCCCGAACACCTGGAGCTCAGGAACGCCGACTAACGTCATCTCCGGGGACTATTCCGAACTTTATGCGAGAGAGGAGAGAAACTGGGTACCCGGGGGTTTTTTGGGTCGCTGAATCCGAATATACCATCGGCGAACACCCCACGGACACATGGTGGGCCCCAACCTGAACGCGGGCGTCGTCTTTGAGAATTTTTCTGGAAATATCGACAATAACGAACCGAAAATCGTTATGGGGGCTTTTTGTGTGCGGTGAATCCGAATTTTAAGTTGAAAACGAGCAACCGAACACCTGGTGCGCCCTAACCTGGCTCTGAACCTAAAAGATTTCCTATCATAATGCTTCATTGTCTCGACTATATATACTTAAAATATATGATTTCTAATTTTAGTCATGGAAATCATTAATACAGGACTTCTTTTTTTGTCTATAAATCTACTAAATGTAACTTTAAACTATGCAAAGTAGTTGTAGATTTAGAGATATAGAATGACATCTAATTTGTTAATAAATTTATATACAATTTTAAGAGACCTCTGTGGGTATTTCAAAACGAGTTTAAAAGAAAACTTAGCAGTGATCCGATAATAGCAAGCCATACTAATGATGACAGTCATTATAAAGATTTTTGTTTAAATACCATAAACAATCACGAATAAACGTGGGGAATGTTTATGGAGTTTTGCTGAGAAAGAAAATATGTTTTAAATGAGCATAGAAGCGTAGAAGAATTAATACTAAAAGATTGGAAGGTCAATATGAGGAAGAAAGATGGGACAGAGTTCAAAGAAGACTATGTGGAACGTTTTGTGTAAACATGAATGCTAATGAAATAAAAATACCCTTGAAAACATTGTGCGTAAATTCTACTATATTGCTGCTGTGGAATTAGCATCTAGAGGAGGCGAGGTACTTGCTGCCTGTCTCTTGAATTTTTCTCAAATCGCATTGAATATAATCCGGTGTTCAATAAACTGATATCAAAACGAGGCGAACATATTACCTCATCACAGCTGTTCTTAAAACCTAATCAACACTGGTAAACGAAAACCGATAATTGATACGGCAATGTTACTGTTGGAAAAATATTATAAAATTTGATATCTATATTTCGGTTTAGTTTACAATATTAGAAATATCTCACATTTATAACACGCTAACTACATAATTAGTAGTTGCTTATGTTCATGTTATAATGTAAGATCACACATACATACCAGTTCTTAGCGGCATACCACTTATTATTTATGTCGGGAATATACAAAACCACATTGCTAACAAAGTATCTTTTTATGAAGGTGACATCAAATTATACTCCAACCCTGTATGGCCACTAACTTGCCTTTACAACAAGACCTAACATCCATTGTTAATTGGTGGTGCGCAAGTGTGCTATGCTTCATGCCGGTCGGAGCAACCCTAATTTTATGTATTCCTTACAAGGTCAAGTGATAACAGCAGCAACTTCTCATAAACTTTATTTACTACAAAAATCGTTTACTAATTTAGCGTTTATTGTCTTGTAAATTATGCTGCAGTTATATGCGGCCAGTTTTAGAATACACCGATTCCGTTTGGCCCCCTGACCTTATCTAAGACCAACAATCCTTAGAAAGTATTCAACGTACGGTGACTAGGTTTTCTTTTGGACGATTTAAACAGAACAACCTTCCATGGCTAGACTTTAAGTTGCTTTAACATTTAAAATTCTTACTTGTAATTTTGGTTAGTTGTCTTCAGTTAATTCATTGAACACTAATGGTCGCCTCCGCGACCATAAACTAAAATTAAACAAGATAATTTTGAAACTAGAGTAAGATAATTTTCTCTTTCTAATATAATTCTTTCAACTTGGAACAACCTACCATCATTCACAATTGGCGCACCATCAGTGGACTCTTTCAAAATTAGTTTGGATGCCCATCTTTTTGGTAGATACTATTTAGTGAGTACAATGTGGTTTGCGCTATTCTGTTTCTTAGCATATTTTAAGTAAATTATTTTTTGTTTATTGAATTTTTATAGTATGCAAAAAAAAATATTCTACAATTTATGTTACCTTTGGGTATAACACTGTTCCTGCCTTAATTTATTATTTAATAGTAATAACCCGACGTTGCTCGATTGCTTATGATATTTTCCATACAGGGTGATTCACACTTATCTAAAAAAATTAGACTAGATACATCATGAAAAAACTGAATTTGCTTATATAAAATCAATTTTATTTATTTTTTTGCTTGAGAAACTATTGTGTTCATTCATTTTTTATTACACTTCGCGCCGGTAGTCGACGTGATTTGCCTTGCGTATGGTCAGGTTTTACAGTGAAGCAGTTTACATTGCCGTGCAGAAATTTATTTTTCAATCATTTTTTTGCTACCCTCTTTTATTTTTTTACAAAATTGTATTTGTAAAAGTCTCTGCATCTGCACATTAAAAAAAATGTTTTCAATAAGTTCTCAATCACCCTATTATTATTATTAGTATTGCAAATTGAACGAATAAAAAGTACGAAATCATTTATATGTATGTGTAATAAAAAGGCTCTCGTTCTTATTCATCTGTGCTATCCATCACACTACACACAGACACACTACAGTGTATAGAACAAATTGCCATAGATAAACATAATAAATATATCACACTGGCAACAAATAAATGATAAAGGACAAACTCAAATACAATAATATCACAAACAGTAAAAAAAATATTGTAATCTTGACTTAAACAGCATGCTACGAATAATTCTTTTTTGTGCTATAAGTAAGTTGTAAATGGTAGAACAATTACCCCAACAAATAATTGAATAGTTCAAGATTGGATACACTTGTCCGAAATAGTACATTTTTAAAACGTCAAGACCGACGAATTCCCTTAAATTATAAATCACATAATTTTGAGTAGCCAATTTCCTACAAAGGCCTGATACATGTAAGTCCCAATTCAAATTTCTGTCAACTGAAATGCCCAAAGAAGTAGCAGTAAGTTTATCAGTAATGGACTTACCATTTACGGGTACGTATAAACTAAAATTTGACTGAAGAATGGAAAAAGAAATCATTTCTGTTTTTGAAATAATTAAAGATTTCTATCACAATATTCTTTTTTGATAATTGGTTTATATTTTCCACTAGAAATCCAACAGTAGTATCATGAGCAAAAAGAGATAAACAGCTAGTATTAAAATATGATTTTAAGTCATTGATGAAAATTGTAAATAGAGTTGGATCCAAAATGCTCCTCTGAGGGATTCCCAAAGAAACAATTCTGTTGTCGGACATTGCGTGCCTATTTTTATCTCGAATCACTACTTTTTGCAAACAGTTATACACATAAGATCTTATCTAGTCCAAAACACTATAGAGTTCCAACTTTTTCAAAAGCATGGCATGATTCACAGTATCAATCAAAAATCGTTCTCTCAGTGTAGATTTTAAATCTTCAACCGAATGCACGTTTTATATTTTCCGGGATAATTCAATTTATTTTGAGGAATTTTTGCGAAGGCAGAGTGGCAAGCGGCCGGTGCCGGTATTGAAAATAATAAAACGTCACTCCGTGATTTAATAAAAGCCAAACTAAGCGTTAAGCCGTTTAATATTGAATTACACTGTTGTCTCGAATATCAAAAAAGACGAGGACGGCAAATATTAAATTAGTCCCCGACGGTGTGAAGCCTTCAAAGACAAAAGCAGCCACTGGGACGGAATAAAAAAATAAGGGCGGATTGAAATTAAAACTAAAGTGCGGCATTAAATTTCCTTCGAGGGAGGCCGCTTCGCTGTTTTTCAACGCTGCGATAATTCCGATAACTGCGAACGCATACTTGATGGGAGGGCGTTGTTTTACTAAATTCCTTGAAAAATGGCAATAGGTGCATTTTTTGTTTCGTCACGGTCATATCCTTCAACGAAAAAATGGAAAATACAAAAGTTGTAGACATATTTTCTAACTTTCTTGTGACGTTTAAAAAAAAAGAAATATATAGCAAAGCGATGTTAGCGACATTTTTGTACAAATTGATATTTTTGTACTAGTGGAAAGTACTAAGTGCTACTAATGAAACAGAAAAACCTGCAGAGGGGACTACGGGACGTTTCGGAAGACCATCATTATTCGAGGTACGGTTACGACCGTAGCAGTCGTAATACCAACAACAAGAGCCAAAATCAATATATGGGCACGCTCAGAGATGCCGATAGCAGGTTTGCCCTCACAGAGCCTAGCCCTGGAACAACAAGGGCACTTTAATTCTATTACTGACAGGGACTAGTTACCGAGGTCACGGCATAACAACCCGGAAAATCACTACATAACAAATAACTATTTAAGCTATATTCTGCGCTTTAAATATATACAGTTATAAATGTTTCCTTGATATGAAAATATCATTTCTAAGTGAAAAACCGTCATAAACAATATTTTACTAAGAATGATTAATCAACATCTCAATAACGTTTACGTCGCATTATATTGAATACGTCGATATAACAAACAAGTGTAGAAACATTAGCAAAATCTTTCTTACAATAAAACCGACACTCAGGTAACGTAACATAACGTAGAATATCTACATGTCTTGCAAAAGATAACACCGAAATATTTTAAACAATCATAACTGTTTGATATTGTACTATTTAAACTATATAAGAACAAAATTAAATTCTATTTCCTGGTGAACACTCTATTGGAATGCATTTGGAGTTAAACTATCTTCTTTGCACCAACGACTATTAAGTGTGTATTGCTTGTGTTATAATCACTAAATGCTTTCATTGTCTACCTGTGAATCTACAATGTTCTAAATACTTACACCAATAATAATAAAGGTCCGGATGTGGAGCTTTGTAGTATACCAGTTTTGAATATTTAGCCACAATATTGATCAAACTGATTCCCGTTTTGTCAATAGGATTGAACAAGTTTCAGAACAAAGGTACAAAACCAAATCCCATCAAACTTATAGAATATTGTAAGTATGGATTACATTTACTTGGCCCAAGTTGTCAATTTTTCCATTGAAAAAATTGAGTTTTATGAAGAAGGTTTATTACTATAGACTTTCCGCACATAAAGCCATGTGTGATAAACGATAAAAAAATAGAACATGAAAAGAAAAAGTGTTTCCTAAAAAAATTTATAATAATTATCAAATTTCCTATAATATACGAGGCGTGATCAAAAAGTAACGAAAATTTTGTAATATCTGAGGTTGTATTAAGTTCTATATTTTCATTGTTTTGTAAACATGTCTGAAAAGTATCTAAACATTATTAGCCATATTGGATCTGTCTGATGTGGTCTGTTCTCGACTGTCACAAAGGTTACATGTGTTACATGTGTCGAAAAAATTCGAAAATTTGTATTAAAATTTGCAATAAGAATGGAATAAAGTGCTATGTATGACACGTTATGCACGCACCTGTTATAACACGTTTCGGTATTTCTGCATCGTTTTTGATTTCATTAAGGCGACTCCATTTGCCGTTGTTTTTGTTTGAAAATCAACAATTTTGGAACAAATTTAGTTGCCATTCGTTTCATACCCAAAACATTCGAAAAAAAATCATGGCATGAGCCAATTGATATGTCAACATCATCAGAAACTTCTCCAATTGTGATCCGGCGATCGTTCATAACCATTTCCTTCACTATTTTCATCAGTTGTTGATATCATGAGGCATCTAGGGCGTTCGTCATCTTCAACGTTTGCACAGCTTTCTTTGAAATGCTTGTACCACTCGTAAACTCTAGTTTTGCCGGTATAGTTGCGGCAAGAATTTAGACAACTTACGTTACACAATTGATTTTATTATCAACATAATTTTCTATAGTGTGTCGAGTTAAAAATATTATTATTATTATTTTTTTTTGTAATTAAATTAAATATATAGTGCAAACATTTAGTGTAATATATAGTTTCATTATTTTCAGTTACAATTTTTTAAATATTTTGATGAAAATACAGTATGCGCCAAAAGTATGGAATAAATTCAATAAAAACGAAACAATTACTTTTTGGGAAAAATCCTCGAACAGGTCGATTTTTAATTAAAAAAATACATATTTTAGCGTAAAATGCGATTTTCAAATGTCATTTGTTTTCGAGTAATGACGTCATCGATTTTTTTTTAAATGGCAACACCATATGTTTTTCCTTGATTCTGAAAGACCGTTTAATTCTCTATCAGACAGTACCTACTAAAATTTTGCCCTCTTACATAGGAAAGTTTTCGAGTAAATGACGATTGAATGTTAGAAAACGTAAATTTTATCCATAAAAAAGTAACAATTCTGGGGTATGTAAAATAAAATACAATTGATTAAATTTTATACTTAAATTAAGTGTTCGAATTGCCATCCACCAACTTCTTGACAATGCTCAAGTCTGTGAAGAAATTCTTCTTGCACATTATGAATGATTTCTGGTGTTCTTCTAAATTACGTGGTTTATTAATGTACACTTTTGACTTCAAGTATCCCCATAAAAAATAGTCAAGAGGTGTAAGATCTGGCGATCTTGCAGGCCATTCGATCGGTCCGCGTCTGCCGATCCACCTCCCAGGAAAACAGTTGTCCAAAAAATCTCGTACAGGGAAGTCAAAAGTGTACATTAATAAACCACATAATTTAGAAGAACTTCAAAATCGCATTCGGGACAAAATACGCAGAGTTACCCCAGAAATCATTCACAATGTGCAAGAAGAATTTCTTCACAGACTTGCGCATTATCAAGAAGTTGGTGGATGGCAATTTGAACATCGATGACGTCATTACTCGAAAACAAATGACATTTGAAAATCGCATTTTACGCTAAAATATGTATTTTTTAAATTAAAAATCGACCTGTTCGAGGATTTTTCCCAAAAAATAATTGTTTCGTTTTTATTGAATTTATTCCATACTTTTGGCGCATACTGTATAATGCATTATTCATTTGTTCGTATGACGTAAGTCATCTGAATTCTTGCTGCAGAGTCACCAAACCCAATTTTTAACATTTCCAAAACATTATTGCACTTTATTGCATTCTATAGAAAACTGCAAATACAAATTCTTTCGATTTAAAAAGTCGATTTAAAAAATTAATAATAATCGCTGATCGTACAAAAATACTTGTAACCTACAAATATCCGATATGGCTAATAATGTATAGATAGTTTTCAGACATGTTTACCAACGAAAATATCAGTTAAATCGGACTAATACAACCTGAGATATTACAAAATTCCCGTTGCTTCTTGATCACATCTCGTACGTTAAGAACTGTCGTCTAAAGCCTCATGACCGAAGTGAAATTCGTGAATAATGCTTCACAGTTTTTTATTTAAATTATTTAATGCCGGGAAAACATTAAGCGCTAAAGAGTAACACGGTTGAAATATTATTTCTATTTTCATAATTATGAGGAGTTAGTAAATCTGTATTGAGCTTTTGACAATCTACCACGAGAGTTAATGGCCCTTTTATGATGAAAATGATGGAAAATGTTGCAATTGACAAAATTCTAAGCTAAAGGCTGAAACTTTCCCGCCATCAATATCTGCTGAAGGGGTCTGGAGTAAATTTATAATTATGAATTTAGTTGTGTCAAAACACATTGAATGGGGAAGATAAGTATGTAAGAACAATATAATCTGGGACGTCCTAGAGAAGTAGGAACTTATCTACTTAGTTACCTTAGGTTGAAGCTCAGTAGATAAAATTTAGGGCACCTTGTATCTCTTTATCATCAGTTAATCCAAATAGAAATATCGCTACATAATATGCGTATGGAATATCATATATCTTTGTAGCAAAAAAATTTTATTGGCAGTTTAGAATACCTTTTTGCGCTGAAAAGGTATAATCGTGGGACAATCACATTAGAGGGACCATTGTCAGAAGTTACGACGCTGTTTTTGAATAGAATCGATACCTGCGAAAGACTAGTGTGAGTTTTAAAATGCAGGGCCGCTTAGAAGCGGCATAAAGTTTGATTAAATTTTAAACTGCATAAAAATACCCCAGGGTGCACTATGCGTTCCCGTCGAAAGTTTGATTACGGCCGAAATTTCACGGGTTTTAATTAAATCACATTGGGCCCTATTTACTGGACCCTCCGCTTATCCAAATACATGTGCGCGCCCATTTTGGGGACCCTTTCAGGATATTTTTAATTTAGGAGTTTTAATGACCCCCAAGGGCACTTTAATTACCATGGAACAACCAGAAAATGTATTTCGTTTAGCGTACATCTCGAGTCGTTCCTAAAAAAACCATTTTATTTATCTTCGTCGTGTCTGTTACAGTAATCTGCGTGGGCATTTTCAACGTTATGCAACAATATGAGGTTTTAATAAGAAAAAATACGTTTGTTTTAAGTCTTATAAAGTAGACATACTTTCTCTTATGTTCATAATTCTTATACGTTTCACCTCCTTATTTGCTACTTTATTTATTTTTGAATTGTTAAATAGTTTACTTTTAATTTCATGATTATTCAATTTTAATAGTTTTATGAAAAAAAAAAGTTGAATGGCATAGTTTGAACAAACTATTTTGAAATTTTGAGCATTAAAACGAAAAACAACTACACAATTACATAATTCCGACATACATCAACACTTTGGAAGAGTTTAGAGAGGTATTACTAAGACTAAAACAGAATGTTTGCAAGATATTATCCTATACTAACCAGTCGTTATTGATAATTTTGAATTGATGTGCTGATGGTTTACATTTATTAGATACACATTTTTAGTTAAATGTTGATACTTTAAATATAAAAAATATACTTTTAGTAAAAGTAAACAAGGTTGCAAATGAATGCTAATTCTTGTATTATTTATATCGACACCTATTGAATAGTGTACTGTAGTTATTACTAACTGCATACAAAGGATACATGTCTTAAGTTTTTAGTAATTTTATATTGGAGAAATGCTTCATCAGTGAAGTTCTCATATTCAGCATTTCATTTATTCTCTTCTGGATCCAGTTTTTCATCGCTTTACTGTATAATGGAATTCCAATATCACAATTTACAATGCTCTTTATGAACATATCATCCAGAAGACTGCTTTAGACCACCTTAGTAATGCCAAAGGTTTATTATGGTCTTAAGAAAAATGTTTTAGATCCTTATTTTGTAATTCAATGTCATTATGTCCTAGCATCTTGCTCTTGGTGTTCATTTAGCAATTACTACCAGCGTTCTCATAGAAGTTTTCAACACATCTTGATTGGATCTAAGACTTTCATTGCATGCTTTGTATCTAACTATATGTATAAAGTGTTAAATACATAAACCCCTGTAACTCCCGTGTCAAATATGCACTTAAAATGAAAATTTCAGCATGAGACGCTATATACTTGTAGGCTTTTAATATTCTAGGCTATATATTCTTTTTCATACATGCCCCAATTTTGTCACTCTGCTTCACTGCCGTTTCAGAGTCATCCATAACTTAATTTGTTTAATACCATTATCTATCAACTTTCATTCTTCTCGATTTTCTATTTGGATATCGAACAGCTAATTAAAATTGACTTTTGCAATCATTCCTACTGCCATTCCTGTTTTTCTGTCTATTCAAACTAAATTTATTCAATTTTTCTCTAGAAGTGGTCTTTTTGACTTTAGAGTACCAGACCAATATTCATCCATCCTTAATAAGCTTAAGTCTCATTATTAAGACATGCATCCAATATAACATTCTTGAATGTAGCCTCTAAGTTTTTCCTGTTAGACATTTTCTAGATGGGTAATTCTGTTAAGTTTTAAATCTAGTGTCAGTTCCAAATACTTGAATTTCCAAGAAAGTTTAATGCCTTTTTAGCAGCAACAACAACGGTCAATAGCAGCAGAGCCTCCTGATGCGCAACGTTATTATAAAATTGAATTATAGGACTGCATAAGTACGAACAAGATTTCAATATGTATTACTTTACAGCAAAATATAAATGTGAGTTGATAATAAGCATCAAATGATGATTTAATAAAATTAGAGAATTGGGTAAGCGTCCATTACCTGCCTCCAAAACAAACAAATTATCTGAAACCTTTCAAAACTTCCTTTAACTTCTCACAGCTTTAACACCAACACTTTGGTGTACTATTTCAGTCCTCATATCGCATTACAGAAACGCATTTTACCCTGAAGGGCGTTTTGTAGGCCTCAGATATCCCGGGAACACCCTCGAAGGAAAAAACAGAGATAACTAATATTCCTCGTTGACGTTCATTAAAATTAAACGAAAATAAATTAGTTGGCATGCTTCGGAATAAGACCAAGGTCGTTAAAGTTATTTATTACTCTCCTCTTCCCTTTTTCGAAGACGTTTAGGGCCCGGAGATAAACTATCCAGGGGTTGAAACTATTAATTTCGATTATTGGAAGAGTTTAAAGTATG
The DNA here is from genome assembly GCA_037114965.1 of Monochamus alternatus. Classification (NCBI taxonomy): domain Eukaryota; kingdom Metazoa; phylum Arthropoda; class Insecta; order Coleoptera; family Cerambycidae; genus Monochamus; species Monochamus alternatus. Next base: position 7,664,241 of record CM073428.1, read on the forward strand.
CAGGGTGCATTTAACGGCTCCGGATATGTTTACGACGTTTCTTTCAATAACTACAATTCGGGCGGCGATAAATTTTTACAGTCGAGAGTGTCAGTCGCTAATACTAGCCGTAAACACTCCTGAACCATTGAACAATACTAGCCCTTGAAATGCATCATTCTGACACACATTCAGTTGTTTATCTTGCGCCAGTGGCGTACGGATTCATTTTTATTCCAAAATGATGGTAATTTAATTAACAGAATGCGGACTTTTATAGGATACTAGGTGACCCGGCAAACGTTGTTTTGCCATATGAATTATTTCTAGTGAATACTTTGACAGTTAAATAAAAAATAACTAACTTATTGTAAGTGTGTTAAGATGTGGTATATGACTAAAAGAGGAATGGAGCACTGTGAACAATGACGGCCTATAAGAATAACAAAACACGAAGCATTCATTTTTTAAATTATTTCGCGTGCCTACAATTTTACTTGTTTGACGGCCGAAATTAGCCCCTTTACGTCTTGTTGGTATTGTTCACTGTACAAAAAAATAGCCATATAGTAAAATAATAGCCGTTGTTGGCGGGAGCTCGTGACACGTGTTGCGTACTTTTGAGGTTATGTGATCACTTAATTAACTAATAATGAGAAGTACACTTAAAATTAATAATTTTATTAATTATTGATAAAATAGGAAATAAATAATTATGGCTCAGCAAATTAATAATTAATTTACTTGAGAATTACACTTAGAAGGTAAAATGATAATTGTAAACGTCACTATTACCCTCGATTCATATACAATAATATTGGTCGACAACTGTGTAGAGAGTGAGAGAAGGCTTATTGTGAGAGAGACAGGAGACCGGCTTCGTTCTCATCCCTACTCCGTACTGTTTATTGGGTGAGAAGTGACACCGGTAGATGCCTGGCGGGGATAACTGATCAAGTGACAATCGATCAGTTATCAACCAGGGTTAAAAATGATTAAATTACAAAAATGATTATTAAAAAATAGGGGCTTGTGATAGAAGGATGAAAATTAAGGGTTATATGTATTTTTTAATGCCACATCATAAAAAAATAAAAATAAAAAATTTTGTCCAAAAAATAAAAAAAATTGTTTGGGGTGGACCACCCCTATCACTTAGGGATATGAAAAATAAATTACGACCGATTCTCAGACCTACCGAATATACATATAAAATTTCATAAAACTCGGTCAAGCCGTTTCTGAGGAGTATGGCGTCTAAAACTGTGACACGAGAATTTTATATATTAGATAACACTATGGTAAGAGTTTTTACTTTGGGGGCAGAAGGATATGACGAAAGTCGTAGACGAGTCTGTCACCTTCTGGAGTCAGTAAAAATCTTTACATTGCGTGAGTTGTTATGGGTGCATCTAAATAACACCGAAAAAATGTAACGGACGATTCTCTGATGAAAATTAATAGGGGTGGTATATATATATATATATATATATATATATATATATATATATATATATATATATATATATTTTAAAACCCTTAACTAGCGAAACCAAACTTGGTGGACATTGTCAAAGAAACTCTAATTTTTAAAAGTTTTTTAACCCTGAAGTATTTCTGTAAAGGGTTGAAACAAATAATCAACCCCTATGACATTTTTTCATATAATTGTTGTTAGATAAAAAATTTTTCTTTTAAAAAATATATCTAAAAACCACATTCATTTACTAACTTTTTTAACACTTCAAGTTTTTTCGAAGTTAAGGATTTATGAAAAAAAAAATAAATGTATTGCAATGGATTTTTTTAAAGATGAACTGATTAACGCGAGTGTATTTTGCCAAAAGATCTAGTGACCTGTTCTTTACAATTGAATCTATAGAAACAAATGTTACTGTTTCTTACTCTTTCACAAGTTTTATGATTTTGTGTAGAAAGTATTAGTTGAAAACCGAAAATATGACCACTAGATCATTCGGCAAAATACACGCATTGCCATTCCGAAATTTTGTTGATAAAATTCATTGTTTAGTTGGAAATATGTTGTCTTTATATTTGGTACAAGGGCTTATTTAATTAATCTTTATTTTTTCAGAAGTGTGGCAAAAACCCAATAAAACTAAAGAAAAATTATTTGATTCTTCCGAACTTCTTGATTTTTTTTGTAACTCGCCATAAATTAGCAACTTATTAACATTTTCTAATTGAGAAAACATTTTATAAACACATAAATAGTACGTTTGACGTTCGTATTGAGTAATGACAAGTATTTTATAACGTTTATGCATTTTAAACAACGAACATTCAATTTTTTTTCCAACTACTACTTGATCCTTCCACCGCTAATGTGATTTTTAGGTGGTATTTTCTAATAAAAGTTTATTAGAACAAGAGTGCTTCCTAACAAGAAAAAAATTTGGGTATGTTTCTGGAAAAAATATAATTGATGACGTCATTCGTCTTTTCTGTTAAACTTCCGATTGAAGAAACACCCTCTACAAGAACTACTCAACTGCGCCAAATGCATTAGCGAAGTGCAAGAAGGACAAAAAGAGAAATAAGAAAAGGTTTAAAAAGAAAGAATTACATTTTAATAAAAAAATTACATTGTATGTTTAAATTCTGAAACATTATCCAAAAATATAGTTTTTTCGGAGGAATCGTTGATACTAGCAGAAAATTTCGCAATAATTATTATGTGACAAAACACATTTTAAATTAAATGTTCCTTGTGGCTTTGGTGATGTGAAATTGCTGCTTTCTTTAAATGAAAATTCATATTTTTTAATAACATATTGAACTAAAACGCTAAAAACTACCATATTTAATAAGCGTTTTCTTAATTATTATTACGTGGTAAATTCAATTCTTATCGTTATTGCATCGGTACTTTATCGCTTAAGTAATCCCATCGCTAAAATTAACTTTTTTCCAAAAATTAAAAATAATTATGCGTTACCGTTGATTGATCTCTCTCAAACCTGCAGGAAGCAATTTATTTCGACCGCCGAATTTTATCACGCCACGTTTATACCCGTTTTTCACCTCCAATAATTTAGCGAATGCCTGTCACTTTCAACGCATTTCTTTTTTTACGGAACGACAACGTTCATTTAAACCAAACAAAGGGTTATTTCCTTTGTCTCGCCATTAACAAAGCCACAAAATCGCGTCAGTAACCGTACGCTGTACCGTCAAAATACCCTGTAAAGAGAGCTAAATTCTAGTTTGTCTTTTTCCCGAAGGTTTCTAATGGCTTGTTTATTTTATTCAATTGTAAATAATCAAGTAATAAACTTTATCTATTATAGAAGAATTAAAATGGATAAGAAGTTAACTTTCCCTCTAGTGAGAAGTAAATGTAACAAATAAAGTAAAGTTTTAATATTTATAAATTTTATTATATTAGTTAATGTATTTTTTATGCGACTGCCTTGCAAAAGAGGGTTTTGCACACGGAAAACACGCTCTGAAAACGGTATTTTGCACACGCCGTGTGCTAAACATTTTGCACACAGTTATGTCATCTTTGCACACGCCTCTCCAGATTGTGATTTTTTTTTTATGTCACCCAAATTATGCTGGCCACAATTTTAGTCAATTGAGCTTAAATCTGCTTGCCCTCAAACCCCATGGAGGGTGGAAATCCAGTACAGTTGCGGAAGGCTACGTTGATGACTGTTTGTGAAATAAAATGGAAGTTTCGAAAAAGATAGAGTCTTCAGTGTCTTCTGCTGCCACAGAACCAGAACAACGATCGTCTACTGTAATACAACAAGAAAACAACGAGCGTACGCTGAAAAGCTGCACTAAAAACACGACACCAAAAATATTCTCTATTACCGAAAACAAGGTGCACAGTAATACTGCTTCTCCCAGCGTAACATTGAAGGAATGTTCAAATGTTACCACAAATATTAAATATTAGTTTCTTTTGTTAATGCGTTAGCAATTTTCTTAATAAAAACGAGTTAAATTAAAAAATGTATTTAATTTATTTTGTTAATGCGTTGGCAATTTTAGTAATAAAAACGATTTAAATTAAAATTTGATTTTTGTGGTCTCTGATTGCAGTCATATAAAAAGTATCGTAAAAAACTAGTTTGAAAACCTCTTTGCACACGAGCGAGACATATTGGTGGACCGAGCCGACGGCGAGGTTCACAAGTCGAGCAAGCGAGTCGTTTTCAAACCTTGTTGTTTAATATATTATTACAGTCAATAACAAAAAACTAATTTTCTAAAATATTTACGACTGGCGCATAATGATTATGATTTGGCACTGTTTGAAATGTCAAAATGATTTCCATTATCCGATATATGCTTTTTTAAATTTACATTGAAAGTTATATTAGACTCAAAAACGTAAGATGATATGAAAAATCATTTATTAAATACAGTGACAGTAAAATGTTTACAATTGGATACATTAATACCAGATGCTGACCTGCTAATGATCTGCTTGAATAGATGGAAATATTTTGAGTGAAGTTTTAGATGTTGATGAAATAACTTTGGATGTTGAGGGAATATTTTCGGCTTCCAAGGGAATATTCGTGCTTTCGCCTAGAATGCCATTCTTTTTTGTTTTCGGTAGGTTTCGATGTAGCTTTCAGTGACAGAATTAGACATCCTTCCATCATATCTGTTTATACTCAAAAGAGCTGCCATCTGCCTAAAAGATAGGTTGAAGATCGTCGAAAACAGTGTCTAGTATGCGCATTTGGATTAGGCAGTTTAAGAAATCGCGCAGGCAGTTGTGGTCATTACCGCTAGTATTCATGCCAACAGGTTGTTTGGTACATTTATCAGCTTTATATCGAAGAAAAAAGTGAACATGATTACAGTTTTGAGTTCTTAATTTGACGTAATTTTTTATCAGTTCTACTAAGTTCAATCCATCAGTATTTCCAAATGTTACTAAAGACTCTCTAGACACTTTAATATGTTCTACAAGTAGATTTTTTTAATAAAAAATTGCACATTGACAGCTTAATTCTCAATATCTTATGGCAAATCATCGTTTGAACTTAATTTATTCATTTACATTATCGAATAATTACGAGAAATAATTCAATGGCAGCTATTTATGCCGGTTACTACAGTAATTTCATCTTAATAAGCGATTTTAACAATATGTCGTTACTAGAATATAAATAAAATTAATTACTATTATTAATAACAACCTTGACAGTTTTAGATAAAACGTTGTACGCAATGCGTGAAGTACTACATTATTACTACACTGATGTGATTCACAAATTTCATATTAGGTTATTTGTTTGTAATCAAGGTCATTATGATCCTAGTACTATAATATTTAAAAAAATACTATAAGTTATTGGTAGACCTAGAAATTTTATACAAAATACACACCATTGCAACTATATACTTATACTATATTGCTACTATAACTACTTTACACTACTTATATATTATAAATTTCATTTATTATTTCTACAGGAAATAAAAAAACGTTAATAGTTTGTGTTATATGGCCTCATTTTCACATATTGTCTGGCAAGTTCTACTATATTCAATCCCGGAATATTCCCAGTTGTTCTCACATTACCTTTGTTTTTGTATTTGGTAAAATATTTCAGAAAACTGAACTTTCAACTATCATATTTTATTTAAGCATACTGCAGCTCCTATCTAGTAGTTAAACAGTGCCGAAATCAAACCACTTTGGTAATCTGTTCATCCAGAGCTGTTGGTAGGTGCGCGAGCAACAGCCATGGTGCCGAGGTCTTCCTAGGTCATGCCTGAAAATGTTCTTGGAGTCGCCAATGACCAGAGGATAGTGAAGAAGGGAATGGAGTACATCGTCAATGACCAGAGGGTCTTAGTGGTTATCTCCGAAGAAGAGTAGGTGTGGGAGGATGTATCTGGAGTTTGTCTCTAAAGAAGAGTAATATTGAGATGGCGTATTAGATTAAGAAAAAAGATGGCTACTTGTGGGGAGAGTGGTGGTGACGTCAGAGAAGGTAAAGATGACAAAGACATTGAAAATGTCTTGGAGGTCACCTCTGAAGAAGAGTAAACGTGGAGTGATATATCATATTAGGAAAAGAATATAGCTGCCTATGGGGAGAGTTGTGACGTTAGGGAGGGTGGGGATGCTGAAGAAAGGTTGCGTCTGATAACATTGTCCAGGAGATCGTTTCTGAGAAGTTTTTAACAAAGAAATATGTTATCCAGATTTTTTTTTACCTAAAACTTCATTTGTCTTGGAAGGATAGAGGTACTTCTATCTAACTAAAAAATTCCAAGACCGTATACCCAAAGACAGAAAAGTTAGTCGCGGCGCCCTCCATACCACCTCTAGCACCCAGTAACTCTCAGATCTCGCCTTTTATTTAGCGGTATACATTAATGGACATAAATAAATAATACTCTCTGGTCATTGACAACGGACTATACTTCCTTATTCACCACCCTGTATTCATTGGCGACGGCTACGACCTCCAAGAAAATCTTCAGGTATGACCTTGGAAGACATCGGCACCATGGCTGTCATTCGCTCCCCTACTTTCAGCTCCAGATGGACAGGTTACCAAGGTGGTCTGGTTTCGGCACTGTTTAACTACTATTCTCCAATAATGATAGCTATTTTTGTAAGTAAAACATTTGCCTTCCGCTTCTGTAAAAATTTTGTGACATCTTGCTTAGTAAGAATTTTTGATTTGTTAGGTTTGTAACCTTCTGATTTCCGTTTTAATAATGTAATCAACTGTATGTAGGTACTTACTAATGTCACATTTTTTTCATATTAATAAAATACTCCTTAACATTGACTAATACGAATAAAACGAAGATGGTTTTCTTTTACAAAAATTATGACCTTTGCTACGACATATTTCATGGTGCTACTTTTCCTGTAACGTCCCGTATGTCGTCTGTACTAGTCTTTGTCGTCGCTCAAGTAAATCATGGGGGACGAGTCCGGTTTGCGACGCCATTAAATTTTCCGTACAATGCGATTTTGACCGCATCCATTATGGGTTATTGTATGGGGTGTTGGGTAAATGCAGGCTCACCGATACGTATCATTGACCAGCATAAAGGGCATTTTTGATGTCGGAGCAGATACCGGTGATATGGATCTCGTTCGTTAGTTGCGCCATATGGGAAATTATAACCCATACTGGTGTCGGTTATTAGACGCGGAAGTTTTCTTTGTTAGTGTTATCGATGTTTCGCATCTATTTGTGGGGGGTTTATTGAATTTTGATATTAGCATTCTAAACGGGATTAAAATGGGGTATTTCAAAGGGATGTAATAAAGTTCATACATATTTTATTATGTGTATAAAAAAGTTCACCCTTTAATATAGATGTTAATGTGAAATAAATGTGTTAAATTCATACAAGAAAGCGCTATGATGGGATTAGGTAATATTGGGCCAATAGGTTCAAAGGGACTCTCAAATTGTACATTTTAAAAGAGTAATAATATATTTTCAAATTATTGATTCTACACAAGACAGGAGTTTTCTTAAAGCCTTGTTCTTGCTCGATTTTGCAAGACTTTTGCTTGATTCTTGTGAGACTGGCATGCAAATAAGAGGCATTCATCAAATTAAAATAAATACACAAACAAAATTTTTGATATTTAGATATAATTTAACATAGGAAGAAAAATATATTTGTAGCAATGTTTCTTTTTCTATAAACATGAATTTACTACTCTCCAAGATTCTAAATTATGAATACCAAAAAAAGGTCGAGAATTAATCGCCAATTTTGCTTAATCCTTTAGTTAATTAATTTTAATTTGATTAATATTTGATATATTTGATTAATAAATGAACAATTTTTGGTTAATATTTAATAAATATTTTATAACTAGGTACTTCGCGGTAATCATATCCACACCATTCAAGTGTAAAATATTTAACACCTACGTTACACCTAAGGGTAATGTTCCCAAATTAAAAAGCAGGATTTTGGTTAATGGTTTTGACGTTCTTTTATTGCTAAAGCTTTTACATCCATATAAGCACACCCATTTCATCCTGCTTTAAATTCACCTCACATTCCCAAAAAAATAATGCTGCTAATTCATTTAAGAACTCAGTTGTAAGTTTTTAAAGTGAAATCGAACCCGTGTTGTATTCAAATAATTTTTATGTCGGTAATGTTGTTATGTTAGTCAGTTTATAAGAACGTATCCATTCACATTAAAGTTAATTAAATTGTTATTGTACTATTCCTGATAAAAATGTATGAAACATTAATTTTAATTGTTATATAACAACACATTGTATTATATATTTTTAGGTATTAATAATATTGTGTGAAACTAACTACTACGTGGACAAAAGCCCCAACCTGCGTTGAATTACACCCACAATATCTACCCATATATTCCTTATTATTAGCTTTTGTAATATTTTTTTATTGTTTTAGAAATGTATTTTAAGCTAATATAAATCAAATCTCCTACAATTCCTATCGATGAAGTCATATGTATGTTCTCTGCCAAAAAGTGAAGTTAGATATTTATAGAGTGTTTCATTAGCAGGTCAGTAAATTAAATTATTTTCTTTAGATAATTATTGATTAGAGCTTTGTCTGTGGAATTGTTCATTAGCATACCTAGATGTTTGGTATCAGATCATTGATAGGAATTGTAGGAGATTTGATTTATATTAGCTTAAAATACCTTTCTAAAACAGTAAAAAAAACATTGTATTATAATAATGAACCGCTGATGTGTCAATCTACGGTGAATTCCAGCAAAATACTGCAGAGGCACCCACTAGCAATTTGGTGTTTTATAACAGCTACAAGTTTTCGAGTCAAATTTTATAAAAGAACATAAGTCACAAAAATATTGTAAGCCATAATACAACATTTTTGTAGTATATAATCCATTCGTCCGTCTGCAACTGGAATGTAATGTGATGTATTAGGTACTCAATATTATTTTACGTGTTTTACTGCACTTTATGATAGCAATTTTTATTGCGGAGAAAATTTTATTGTGTTTTGTATGGCCAATATCTAGTTAATTTGACATGGACCGCATATTATGTGATTATTTACAATATAATCATAATTAAAATAAAATTGATTTTTGAAATTTCATGATTTTTGACGTTAAAACTAGCGGCAAAAGAATTAAAATCATCATAACTCTTCATAATTGTCTTCGTTTTGACTATTCAATATTAGGAAACCGACTAAATTTGTGATATTTTTTACAGTTATACGTCACAACGATTTTCAGCGTTGCGTGAAAGTGGCTGCCGCCTATAAAATAATGTGGTTATAAAAACTAGCGTTAAATGACAAGTAAGCTAAATTAGCGATTTGTATAAAACACTGGAAATTATGATAATTATAAAATAGTTTCAGGGTGAGTCAGAAAGAATGGGCCAACAGTAAGTTGGATATACTAGACGCCAAAATATTATGTTTGAGTTCATCATGCCTTATACGAATGTCGCTGGTTTAAGAAATACAGGGAGGTAAAGTTTTAAATTTTATTCTGAAATTTCACAATAACTGAGAAAGTTTTGATAGCATAATACTGAAAATTGGTAGTGTTCGGTTTTTTGGTGTGAGAATTATGAATTTGAAGCTTATTTTGACGTTGCTTCTAGAGGGCACTAGTTTTACCGTAACGTTTAGGTAAATCAAAACATAGTTTTGTATCTGTTAAGCTATGCTTAAAAATTTAAAAGAACGTTCAATTCTACATAAAAAATGTACTCTTGTGTAGGTTGCCTAACTTTATGGGTTTCTGAGCTATTTGCATTTAAAAGTGTCAATGTATTTTGTGGTTATTTTCTTTCAGGCGCTAATATTGTCATTTATTTTCTTAGTAGGCTTGTGTCAGATTTTCATGTTAATAAATATTAGCGTATTTTGCTTGCGGTGATTTATTATTTGTGCAGTTATTGAAAAATTTCAGAATAAAATTTAAACCTTGAACACCCTGTATATCTTAAACCAGGGACATTAGTATAAGGCATGATGGACTCAAACATAATATTTTGGTGTCTAGTATCTCCAGTTCAGTGTTGACCCATTCTTTCTGATTCACCCTGTATATTTGTAGTAAAAACTGTTTTATAATTTAGCTGTATAATACAGCTATTTGCTCTTAGAAGTAAAATTGTCTCCAGGTATCTTTTAATATAACAGTTTTATAGATTGACAACCCACATATACGAAATAATTATAATTTTTTTTATAGCGCTGCTAGACATTACTAAAAATTATTACAAAATGCTTTAGTTTTATTAGTTAAAATATTCTGTAAGTTTGTCGCATAAAATAGTTATAATATATTTGTAGTAAATGCTATTTTATAATTTAGCTGCCAAAACTTTCTTGTGATAAATTTATAAAATATTTCAGTTACAGACAATAAAATAATGATACTTGCCGCCAGAGAAAATAGAAAATAAGAGTAGTTATTTATTACTATAAAGTAAAAAGCGGGATATTCGAATTGATTTCCTACTTACATATTTTTTCTGAAAGGAAAATATTTTACATTGGAGCAGAAATCATCAAAATAATATCACATATTTTTATGATAATTAATACAAATTATTTTTTGTGATATTATTATGAGTTTCTTGCTACAATGAAAAATATTACCTATATATTATTATTATACATATCTCACAATTATTCTTTATAGGGACTTCCTTAATAAATATAATAAACTCATGAAAGAATCATAATTTTTTTATTAATGTTAACACATTACTACAAACCAAAAATGATAGATATGCAAAATAAATAACTTTATTGTAATTAAATTTTGTGACTGCAATCTATTACAGTACTAATGGCACTCCCTCAGAATATTAGCCGAGGTAGGAATTAGTGGTCCTCTTGTTTGGAGAATCCTTCACGAGCAACTGCTTTATCCATACCATGTGCAACGAGTACAGGCCTTATCCAATAAATGATCATCAAGCACGTTTGTTTGTCTGAAGACCCTCGTTTTCTTGCAAACATTTTTTTTACTGATGAGGTCGGGTTCACAAGAAATGGGGCGTCTAATAGAATCTGGACATCAGGCACATTTTTCAATAAACATTTGGATGGATATTGTATGTGACAGGTTTCTAGGTCCTGCTGTTTTACCAAACCGATTAACAGGCGCTGCTTACCTCAACTTTCTGCAGAACACACTGTATGAGTTTTTGGAAGATATTTCTTTGACTCAGAGGCAACAAATGTGGTTCCAGCATGATGGTGCTCCAGCTCATTTTTCCATGGCCGTTAGAGAGCATTTACACCAAACTTTTCCACATGGATGGGTAAGAAGGGCCGGACCTGTTTTATGGCCCCCAAGATCACCTGATCGGAACCCCTAGATTTCTTGTTTAAGGATATTTAAAGACATTAGTGTATGGTACTCCTGTAAATAGCCTGGAAGAGCTGCAGCTTCGGATTAATCAAAAGTGTCAAGAAATCCAAACCAAGGAGGGTGTTTTCGAAAGAGTTCGAATATCGTTGTGACGAAGATGTCGTGCCTGCTTGGAAATGGACAGAGGGCACTTTGAACATCTTCTGTAACTTTGCTTTTTGTTTGTTATAAGCTTCCTTTGTCGGTTTATTCCTAATAAAATAACATGTTTAAAAAACGAATAATGTCCATATCTCCGCAACCGTTACTTTGCGGACGTTTCTGCTTATTTTGGTTCATACTAGTGACCTCCTGAAATATTTTACACTCTTTTTTTAACACCCTGTATATCGGATATAATATAACATTATAATTATCGCTCACCATCCGTAGCCAGCTTAAATAATACGTACAGATTACTCACAAAATTTAATGTATTCTTCATGAAATATTTATTCCTTAAATGTGATCACCTAAAATATAATAATATATTGAACATAAACTTTAATAACACGAATTACTATTTTTATCTTACATTTACTCCAATAAGAGATAAAAAATCGAAAATAAACTTTATGCCTGCAGTACGAATTATTGTTTTGTTGTTGATTGCTTGTGCAATTAGTAATTTGATAATGTTGACGTTAAATGCCTATACGCGCAATCCCAGATGCGCAGGGAGGCGCTGCTATTAATGTTGACAATGTTGACATACTTTCAAATGGTCTTATTTTAATTTATTTGTCTATGATTGCCGTTGTAATAAAACAAGTATGTATTTCGAAAGTTATAATAATAAACATAATTTTCGTGAATTGTTTTGCTGGTTAGGCATACTTATTACAAAACGAAAGATAACAATTTTTAGTATTAAACAGCTGCTAATCATTTTAGTCAAAGTAAATATTGCGAAGGGATGTTCGAACTCAAACAGAGACAAAGTCCTGACGCCGGCGTCCTGAATAATGCAGCTCCGGCAATCAGGAACAAATGTCTTAAGCACCTTCTCAACATATTTCTCCAAGGATCAAATATTGACATTTGCTGAGCATTTGTCGAGGCACGACAGCGGCGGAATCAATGTCCATGAATTAAATATTATTCCCGACGAAAGCCCCGTGGACTGCAGGCGCGCAGAAGAAATTCATTATTGATCTTGTTTATATGGGAGTCGTGAAATTAGGCCGAAGGTATAACAAGTAACTTGGAAAAGTTACATGGAGAGGAAGGCGCAAGAATGTTCACCTCCTTTGTGTAGAAGAATTACTCCGGTGCTTAAATTCCTTTATGCTCCCATGTTTATTATAAATTTATGAAAATGAGTTAATTAAAATAATTAAACGTCGGTTATTTAATGGTATTTAGTACGCTCCGTGCTTTTTGGAACACGGTTTGAATAAAATTGCATTTTAGTTGAACGTATTTCGCTGTGAATGTTGCCCGGTCACAGATAACACAACGGGGCAGGTCAAATGTACACTAATAAAAATGCTTCTTTAAACCGAATAACGCAGATTTCATTTTAAATTTGTAGACATGTGTACACAACGGCAGAAGAAAATTAACATTTAATTTCTAACTTAGCTTTGGATATTATTTATCAGACAATATTTTTGCAACCTTAAATTTATTCTCATTAAAATATATTTGTTTTATTATAACAAATATGTTGTATATGTACTTAAATTAATATTTTGTAGAGGTTTAGGATATAATAAAATACTGAAATATAAGAAAATGACTAAAAAACACAAGTTGTTAAATGTGACAATATACTTTTGTTAAATAGCATTTTATAGTAAAATTTTTCGGGTGACAGGTGAGACAAAGTCCAAGGGTTTTATTAACGCCCTCGAGCGTTAATTACTGTAGTTACTGTAGTGCACTGAAAATTCACTCTACTTTGACTAATGGTGTGTACTATTTTTTATTGAAGGACAATATCATTTTGTGTACCACATTTTATAAAAAGATAAAGATAACAAACAATAAATTACAATTTAATCATATTAATAAATTACATTTTTCCTCTCCATTTTGTACTTGTTCTGCAAGACTACTTTTATACCTTCAGTAACATTATTATTAAGATGAATTATTATTACTAGTATTTTTGGAAAATTTTATTGGAAGACCCAGAGCACCTACTAGTTGAAGGCATATAATTTTTTGTTATTTCCACTTTGTTGGACACTGAATATTCAATATAGGCTTCAACAACAGTGGTGATTTTCAACCACCATAACGCTTAAAATTAATTATACCTACTCGAGCGTCGACGAATAAACGAACTTATCTTGGTCATTCAAGATATTTCATTAGGGGCATATTTCAGAAAAGTGTCAATTTGCTCTCCAATCTGTATTCTTCGGATTGTAACCGTCATTTTTTCTTTTTAAAAATTTTTAATTTTGAATATTTGCTAATGTCGATGTTATGAATATTATTTAAGTAACATTTATTCATATAATTAAATAAAATTTGTATATGGATCTGATATAACTACTCCGCTGTACATTCCTAACCATTTTGTTCCAGTTTTCTGTTTAGCAGAATTTGTGGCATAATTTGAATAAAATTGCATTTTAAGTAAAACATATCTGCGATAACAACGCAGCTCCGGGAAAATCCACGCATAACTAGCTTTAAAGCGTCCCATAGGACTTTTATATCACCATAATCAAAACGGGAATCTTATTAAAACAACTTAAACATCTGCAATAGTAGGTAATACTGTTGCAAGCATTTTAGCTTACGTTCAATGTACATAAAATATATAAAAATGAATAATTTAGTTGTAGATATTTTTGTGGAGTACAATTCAAATGTGATTTTCCATAAAAATAGGATATTGGATATTAAAAAAGACTGCATAGGTGAATAACAGTTTTTATCAAAATATAATACGTACACCATTGTTAATAATTTCATTATAACATTAAATAAAAAAGACCATTTATTTTTTAGAAATACAAATAGAAATTTTTATTTTTATAGTGCCTCCTGTCTCGGTCACTGAACGTGTATGTGAATTTAATGATTTATTTTTCTATCAGTATTAAAATTATTAATCTAAATTTCCTCATTCTACATCAAATATCTTTAGAATTATTTAAAAAACCGCTTTTGTTTATCTTTTCTACACGTTATTTTGAAAGGACAGTGCATTTTAAAAATTGTGAAATTTGAATAGAAAATTTGAAATATATAAATAATACTTATATAAGTTAGATATAAACAAGTCCTTAACATTTTTAAGAGCGCTAAAACCGGGAAATAAAATTAATATAAAACTCAGTGGTAGAAATTATAACAAAAACCTACCACATATTGTTTGTGGTTATAATTTAACTTTATACATTTATGCTAGGATAAAACAATAATAACTCAAAATTAATTTCTTTTTTACACTTACAAATTATGGGAACGGATTTTAAATTTTAAAAATGTCCAGTGGCATCAAAATTCCGGGTTTCTATTGACTATTGGTTTATGAAATTTTATATAAATTCAGAAATTCTCAGCTCTGCGCAAGTTGTTATCAAATTTTATTAAAACATCTTCAGAAATATTTGCAAAAATAATATATTTCTTAAAAATTTTACACAGCGGCTATTTTCTTATTATGATAGTTTTTTACTTCATGAACACTCTGTACTCGATAGTATGAGCCTACTGTGCGGATTAAAAAAACTGAACAAAATTTGGGCTATGTGGTGCTAAATGGGAAAAGGTAAGCTCCATTTTTAATCGAAAGTAATATCTCTGGGAACAGAAATGACTAATGACATCATCAATTATACTTTTTCCAGAAACATACCCAATTTTTTTTCTTATTAGATAGCTTCCTTTTTTTAACTCTCTAACCTCTATCAGAGAACTCTAACTTTCATTAGATACATATTTCTATATTACTTCTCGTTTAAAAGTTATAAACAATATCGTCCTACAGAGTCTCGGAAGAAATGCCACCTAAATATCGGATTTGCGGTGGAAGGATCAAGTAGTCGTTAGAAAATAATTGCATTATTTACAGTAGATAAATGTAACAAAATACTTTTCATTACTCAATACAAACGTATAACTTATATGCTTACAAAATGTTTTGTCATTCAGAAAAAGTTGATATGTTGCTAATTTACGGCGAGTCACAAAAAAATTCAAGAAGAGCTGTAGAGTTCTATCGAGAAAGGTATCCTCCTTCTTAGAACCAACCTTAGTAGGTAATTATAGCCGGAACTGAGACTCCCCCCACCACTTTTGACCTTGGGTGACGTCATCCGTGACCTGGGTGACATTGAGAGGTCACGTCAGTGGCTGACATTTACTTGACCTCCACATATGGGAGGAGACATTTGACATTGAATATCTTGATGTATATGTTTGAAAGTTGCAGGGGATACAATCATTTCTATATAATCCAAGGGTCTGTGGACTAAAATCATATACTAGTTTAACCACCGACCTTACAGTTAACAAGCGCAGTAAAATTGGTGCTGTGATTACAGTTGTTTCAAGTGAGCGCAATTATTATATTTATTACTAATTAGATAAAGAAAAGAAGTGCATTTAAAAATGGCTCTATCATGTGAAGATTTAAATAAGATTAATAATAACATTAACAGTGATTTTGAAAATATATCTCTAAGACAGTTTACCTCTTTAGAAATAAATAGACCCTATTTAATTTTTACATTGTCTATGATGAATACAAGATATGGAAAGTGTGTGTTAGCCACATTATTTGATGATAATGATCGCAAGTTTAAATGCTTTTTACCCAAGAGGGTTGTGGAACATTTATCAGAAGAAAATTTAAGTAAAATTAATTGACCGAAGGATAAGAAACAATGTTAATACTTATAGACTGTTACAGTATTAGAAACAAAATCCACGAAATTCTATACGAAGGGCTAGCTGGGAATTGAATTTGGATAAATCAGCCGTTCAATGAATTTTAAAGATCAATGGGCATCATGACTACAAAATTCACAATTTAGAGTATTTTCCTAAGCGTCACATTGAAAACAAACTTAATATTATAATTCAAATTGTAGAGAAAATGCAGAAACTATTGATTAAAATCTTTTTTGTCACATTCTTTGGACAGACGAAAGTCGTTTTGTCAGTAATGGTTTGCCAAACAGGCACAACGAACACTACTGGTTCATTTAAAATTCCCACGTTGTAAATCCACTCTAGAAGCAACGTCAAAATAAGCTTGCAATTCAGTGTCAGAGACATGCTATCAAAAATTTCTCAATTACTGATATATTTAAGAATAAAATTTAAACCTTGAACACCCTGTACTTCTTAAATCAGCAACATTCGACAAGTTATGATGAGCTCAAACAAAATACCTATTTTGGTGTCTAGTATTTCCTGCTTAGAGCAGTGAGTGTCTCTGACTCACCATACCACAGACCAACTAGACTGAACTATACAGGGCCAAGCCAGTGAAGCCACAGTTTATTATACAGTTCGTCGAGTGAAGGTTCCAGAGGGTGTGGCTAAATCGCGGCTAAATGCGCAATGAACACCAATAAAATTCATATGTACACGACGAAGTGGGAGAAATTCTATTTCTTGACAAATCACCGTACCCCTTGAGGGCGCGAAAGTGCGCGGCTAAATGCGCAGTCGTCTTTTGGTCGTCTAAAAAAACCAAATCTGGGACCTCGACATCAAAGGAGCCGACGTGAAGACGCTGGACTGTATAATAGACTGTGGTGACAGTGTTAGACATTCGTTCTGGTAACATCGCGATTATTTTGTAAAATATACGAGTTTCCTTTGTGCAATTATGGGACAGTGCATTGTAGACAATTGTAATAGCCGATCAGATCGGAATAATGATGAAATTTCATTTTTTAGGTAAGTAATAATTAAAAATAATGGAACACGTTTTATGGCATTAACCGGCTCTGTGCAGGCGTTGTGCTGACATTTCCAGTATCGGCTCTGTGTTTTTTAGTGCCCATTTGTTTAACAATTATTCTTAGCGAGGTAACAAGTATTTAATGATTTATTACATAATATCATATGGAACATTTTGGTGATGCGTGTACTGGCATCTTGGAAGCTATAAGAGATACGAAAATCGGCAGTTGGGGGAAAATCCTGTTGCGAACCTAATGACGCTTACAACTAGATCTAGGTTTTGAGTTATTTTGAAAAAAAGTTAATATGGCGTTATTCGTCTGTAACTTTTTTATTTAATTTATATTTAATTATAATTTATATTCGCTATTGCTATTTAATTATAATTTATTTTTGCTAAATAATAATAAGTTAAGAATCTAATTAAGAAATTTACAATATTAGAATTTCGAACAGTTACGGTTGCGCGAAATCATCAACTTAATTTTTTGGTATGGGCGCCATATTGAACTTGAATTTTATTGCAACCGAAACGTCGCATTGAAAATTTAAATATACAATCAAATCCTTCGAAAACATTTGCTGCGGAAAAGTGTTTTCAGATTTAAAAAATCCTCTAAATAAAAAAGTTACAGACGAATAACGCCATATTAACATTTTTCAAAATAATTCAAAAATCTAGATCTAGTTGCAAGCGTCAATAAGTTTTTTTCCCCCAACTGCCCATTTTCGTATCGCTTGTAGTTTCCAAGATGCCAGTACACGCATCATCAAAATGTTCCAAATGGTATTATTTAATAAACCATTAAATACTTGTTACCTCGCTAACAATAATTGTTAAACATATGGACACTTAAAGACAGGGCTGATACTGAAAATGTCAGTACAACTTCTGCGCAGAGCCTTTTAATGCCATAAAACGTGCTCCATTATTTCTGATTATTACTTACCTAAAATATGAAATTTCATCACTATTCGGATCTGATCGGCTATTACAATTGTCAACAATGCACTTCCCCATAATTACACAGTGATTAGAACATATTAGAGCAATTTCTGAAAAATATGTAGATGTAAGAATAAATCATAAAACAAAAATAATCAATACCTTAAAAGGCACAAAACAACAAGCATTAAATAAAGTAAACACTATTTAAAGGGCGATAAAGATTTTAATATAACTAGAATTTTATTTTGAACCCTGATTTAAAAATATTTCACAAAACTTCTCAAAACAATTAAATATTTTATGTTAGTTTATTAAAAACATATTCCTTCCTATTTCACATTACTTTTAAATAAAAATTATTAACTTTATTAAAATTTCATCAAATATTATAATAATATACATTTTACTGAATCAGACTTTGTCAAAAGAGGCAGAGCCAAACTTCCGCAAACACTCCACTGCTCCCCTGTCGAAGCTTCATTGGTATCGTTGTATTGAATAGCATGGGTACAGTCTAGTTGGTCTGTGCACCATACACTTATTCACTTTTTTATCGACCTTATTTGAATACTGCATTTTAAGGAGAGCATGTTTAAACCCGATAACACAATGGCACACACAAGCACACGTAACTGGCTTAAATGCGCCCCAACGGACTTTTATGCAACCCTAATCAACAAAAAGATAATCTTGTTAAAATAACTTAAATGGCTATAGCAGAAACACGAGGCGAACACCTCGAAATCCCAGCAACCAGCTGACGTACACACAGCGAAATCTCGAGCCCCCATTCCAGTGTAAATATGGGCTGAAGGGTCGAAACACATTTCGGTATTAATTCGCTTTTGTCTCTGTGTACCAGCATACGAGGCCCTCATTATAGGCGATTGTTCCAGCCAATTCCATTGGCGTTCGTCGCGTTCTCTAGGCGACAGATTTGTTTGCTGTACCCGGTGTACAATTAATTAGAAAATTAAATATAGAATTGTTTACGCCGCCGGAAACGAGTTCCGCTTTGTCGGGCCATATATGCAGAATCAAAACGGAATTGAACCGTGATTGCGTGCGAGCAAGCGACGCCATGTTGAACGTTTTTATTTATTTATTTATTATAACAGTATCAAACGGGCAGCGACTCAAATACAACATGATTAGAAAAAATAGAAAAATATGTTGACATAATTTACAAACATACATAAAAGATGTCCCTACAAAGGTCTTTAAAACGCTCCATCAGATACAGTGCGACTCAAAATAAGTCTGTTTAGCTAAACTTACCTTAGTTCAAAGTTGCACCGTTTAGAAGCTATACGACCCTGAAGTTGCAATTTTAAAATAATTTTTTTTATAAATTTAAAACGCCTTATGCGATTTTGCTAAAATTTGGTAAGTAACATCAATCCATTGGCGTGGAATTTGTTTTTTTTAGTAATTACACCTTCCATAATTCTACGCTAATGGAAGAAAAGAATTTTCACTATAAAATTTAAATTAAATAAATTATTTACTACAAAAAAGGAACTCTTGATAAGACTCGATTACTCTCATGGTTTATTCGAAATTTGTAATTTTAATTATTGGCAGCAATTTTGACACAAACATTAAATTAAGAAAACATGAATGCACATAAATGAAGATGTCTCGCAGTAGCTCCTCAATGTGTCCACCATGTACATGCATAAAAAGACACACATGACGAAGCAAATTGAAATGTACTTTGCATAATTTCTTTGTCGCTTTTAAGAGTATTTGTTGAATCTTGAAAACGTTGCTCTTCGTTTTCTACCGATGTCATATAAACCAAGGACTTAAGATGACCTCATAAAAAATAATCTAATGGATTTAATGGAGAACGTGGTGGCTAATTTACAGGAGCGTCATTACCTCTACCTATCCATTTGTTTGGGTACTGTTGATTTAAGTGGTTACGAACAGGTTATGAAATATTTGATGGAGCCCCATAATGCATAAACCACATATTTCTCCAAAGTTGTAGAGTATATCCTCTAACAAATCTGGCAACGTATTTTGTAGATATTCCAAATAAATTTCTCCTGTTAATCTCCAACCAGGACCAACAACAAAATTTCCAATTGTTCCTGCCCACATATTAATTTTTCGCGTTGAAACTGTCTAACTCTCACTGTGTGCGTATTTTCGTCTGCATAAACGTGTTCATTGTGGAAATTCTTGTGAAACATGCTTCATCGGTAAACAAAATATTGTAGCCAAAGTAGAAATCCAATTTTCTTTGCCTATTCACTTATTTTGAGCCACGCTATATCAGGAACACCCTGTATAGCGAATGATTAAATGACTCAAAAACAAAACAAAAAAATGTTACATGTGAAAAACCCCTTGGCGAGTAATGAACTAACGACAAAACAAATGTGAACACAGTTGACTTAAAAAACAACATGATACAGTAAAGCTTGTATCTGACAATATAATTTGGGTGCAGTAACAAGATTGAGGAGATTTTGCTGCATGCTTATTATCATACAATGTGAAAAAAATTGCTGCAGGAGTTTGTAGTAGTGCTAGCAACTGCGCATTGTTTAACATATAAAATATCTGGAAGTCTCTTGTAAACTATCAGTTTTTTGTATTCAAGCAAAATATTGTAATAGATGAAAATTTAAAAATAAATTTCTGTACAGTTTCTGTATACTGTATATATATATAACATAACCAAACAAAACTGACAATGATGTTCATCTTTCCGCAGGCCTACCAAGTATGAAATACAGGTTGGTAATAAACAAATCTCTATAAAAGTCACTACAATCCCTGAAATTTGGTTGCATGGAGATAAGAAAAATTTCATGGATTTTATTGCAACAACCAAATCCCTGCAACCAAATTGCATTGTCAGAAACAGCTTAAGAGTTTAGAATTCATATTCCGCACAATAAAACTTAGATTGTCCCTGGTCAAAAAGGCAGGTATGAGGTCAAGCTAGGATTGATAATTAATTTTCTAATGGAGTTAAGTATGCTATTAAGAGAAGAAGATATTGGTGTTAATATTTGTGTTACCCATACAATCATAGTTGTCGGCACAATCTACGGACTCTCTCTGTCATATTTTTCCATTTCGGTAGTGATTTTTTTACAATGTTAACACGGTCTATAAAATTATATCGATCCATTTTCATAAACCGCGTTATTTTCACTACCACAATATCAACGAGCGGCACCTTAAACATATATGAAATAGCCGAAAATTCAATAAGAAAGGTCTAATTTGAACACCTGATATGTTTGTTTGTATTCAATCTTCTGCATTGGAAAAAATTGGAAAGCTATTTGTAGAACTGAATTTGTTCAAACAAAGACCAAAGTACAAACTTAATTGGAAAGGGGGTTTTATGCACCAAAATAAATCTGTTTGTATTTGTTTTCTCGTGAAAATATATAAAAACAAAGCTGATATCTGATGTTTTCGTGCAGTTTTAGTAAATATTTGATGTAGGTAATATTTTTGTATTATAAATAATAAAAATAAAAAGCTACGAAACCCAACATAATACATATTTTTGTTTATTTACCGTCAT
Organism: Monochamus alternatus; assembly: GCA_037114965.1. Taxonomy (NCBI): domain Eukaryota; kingdom Metazoa; phylum Arthropoda; class Insecta; order Coleoptera; family Cerambycidae; genus Monochamus; species Monochamus alternatus. The sequence goes on from CM073428.1 coordinate 7,685,982, forward strand.
ACTGAGAAAAACTAAACTCTTAGGGCAACAGTTTTCTAGTTAACTTTTTGATTGTTGAGCATTTTTCTTGAAATAAGACAATGATGCTTACTATTTAAACTAACAGAAAAAAAACGTTGATGACTTACTGCTTAATTTAATAATTTCTCATATTTTGATGTTAAATAAGCTTCACACTTTGTTCCATTTGCGTGTTATTCTTTTATATACTTATTTACACTTTTGATGATTTCATTCAATGGATTTTCTTTATTGTTTTTATTTTCATTACTGTTTGATATAAAATTACACTGATATTAAATGAACTGTTATTTTGTTTAACTTAATATTATTAAATTAAATATTTCGAATTAATTCTTTAAAACTTTAATTTCGAAGTGTAAACTATTTTTTATTAACCCTATGAAGGGTTGATTCAGATATTTAGGCTTTTACTTGAAAATAAATGCCGTTATTTATACTGCACTTGCTTCGTCCGACATGGAGTAGCTAATGGCCGCTAAATATAGCTTGTTACATTTCTCGTAGACAAAAGAATACCCCTAGTAGAGCCTCCGGCATCGGTCGCAAACGTAGTCAAGGCTGAACGAAGAAAGGGCCCGGGGACCCACCTCTACATAGTTAAGGCGTCCGGTCCTACAAGGCATATTGTGGGAGATAATCCCTGTCGGCCCTATACATCCAACGCTATTTATCTTGCCAAGAATATTGGGGTGCACTATAACATTTAATAACTGTTAAGACAAATACAAAATTTAACCATTTCGAACGTTACATTAACAGTATGATGCTTATATAGAACAGTTTTGTAACTTTTGTTTGAAGTCTTTTTTTCAGTTAATGGAATCAACATCGTGGATTGAATAAATACATTTTGTGGTTCCTCTGACGAATACCTTTACGTCGAACTAAAATAATAAAGTAATATTGAATTAACAAATATCTGTTGACATTTTTAAATGGTTAAGTAAAGTAGTTTTTGGGTTCGCCATACATAACCGCGAAAAACTCTTAATCAGTTAACAGTAAAACTGTTAATCTAACAGTTCTTAAGTAAATTTAAAGATTCTTGTTTCTCGATGTAGATAAATCAATGATTTTCTTTCCTTATACATTATTTAGTAAGGCATATGATTTTTGAGAAATATGTGGTTGAAATTTAATGTTAAAGTATATTATTAATTTTATTCACACCAGATAAATGTTATTCTAGGTTCAAAATAATATATAAGTGTATTGTTACTAAATTATAGTATAATTGAATAAAATACTGTAATATTTTCTCAGCCTAGCATTAACGTTAGGAAAAGCAATAATTAAATTTTAATAGCCTATCATTTATAATGGTATGGCAAAGTAAAAGTAATTATTTGGAAAGTATTTCTAATGGTAATGAAAATAGATATATCCTACTAATGCATGTGATTTCTCATAGATAAATCATTTCTTCAATTTTTAAGAAACTACCAAGCCACCTTTTCCCTCTGTCGGTTCTGTTTCTAATTAATAGACATCCCCATCATCTAATTAAGTAATTTAAGAAACAAGCAACTTTATCTCAATTGGAGCTGATAAATATTTATGGAATTGTACACCTTGTGGAATAACTTGATAAACAAGTTAACTGTGAGAACGGTAGTCGATTTCACATTTGAATAAAAATAGAGATAACTTAATTTTAGTGTCGAGATAATGTTTCTTTAATTGCTGTCGTAACAGATCTGATCACAAGAGAGATATATTTTGCTTTTCATCAGGTTATTTTGCTTTATCTGGTTCCAGAGTGATTCAAAATGGATCTGTAATATTTTTATAGCTTGCAAATAAACAGACCGCAATTTTAAATATAATTTTGTTATCCTCTATGAATATTGGTATCATTATTATACAGAGTGTTCCGCTTAAGAACCGACACAGATCAGGTGCATATAGGGGGTCACAAGTATTGCAATTTAATTAATCATACCTACATACAAAGTTGTACACAGGCGAAGTTATAGGCCTCCAAGTGGGGCCAAATATTTCGAACAAAATTAATATCTCTGAATAACTTTGACTTGGAATAACCAAATTTTGAACATAATTCAAGTCTATTATTGTCACAAAAATAATACTACAAGGTGTTCATTGAGGGTGACTCACCCCTAAAATTATATAACTTTTTGCATTGATTTTTCCGTGCAGTTTAAATTAAAACACTTTTTTTACTCTTTAAACATTTTTAACTTTTCATTAGGAAAGCATTAATTAAAACAAGATTTTAACAGTGTTTATTAGAAGAAATGAAAATGTCAATAGTAGGCTCTGCCTTTAAAATTTGACAGTTAATAATAAAACTATTATATTTCTGCTACTGTTTGTTTTTACTGTTTTAGAAAGGTATTTTAAGCTAATATAAATCAAATCTCCTACAACTCCTATCAATGAAGTCATATGTATGTTCTCTGATACCAAACATCTAGGTATGCTAATGAACAATTCCACAGACAAAGCTCTATTCAATAATTATTTAAAATAAATAATCTAATTTACTTACTCTATAAAAATCTAACTTCACTTTTTTGGCAGTGGGAACACGACAAATTCAACCACAATAGATGAGATCTGACCTATTTCTGCATTTTTAGGATTGCTTCTTCAGGTGATCTCCTTTAAGTTGAATCAAATATCTAACTATAAAAATTATTATAAAAATTAAAATTATTTGAAGTTCAATATCGACAATGACAAAAAGTGACATCCTGTCAATGAATTAAATATGACAAAACCTACTTGAAAAATGTTCGCCTAAAAATATATAAAAACTTTTACATAAAAGTGCGTAAAAAGATTAATATAATATAGTATTAGTGATTATTATTATATTGACCCTTAACCTAATTGAAGACGTTTTTTTAGAATGTTTCTTAACACATTAGTTTCCTTTAACTTCTGCGGTACTAATTCTATCTCCCAACGATGACAACCCATTGTGGAGACAAAACTTGTACTAGTGGCAAATTGTAACAGCCGGAATTACCAGTTCCATAGCAGAAGACACAAAGGCCATTGTTCGAAAGTATCGGCCCATAGTGAAATGCCCTCGAACAGGAGAGGACCCCACCGTAAAGTTTCCATGAATATAATAAAGTTTCCATTGTCCCCTAGAACCGGAATGATCATTCGAATAAAAACAATAACCCGAAGGTGTACGCGTATCATAACTGCCAGCGTGTAGTTGGAAACTTTAATTACAACCTGATCTAATTAAATTTCTCATAAATTCGGACCCCAAGTCTCGCATATTAAGGAGCAGCAGGGGATCATTGTTCACCTAACGATGGGATTGTTGGATGTTATAGAAGTCACGGCGTTTTCATTCGTTCCAGAATCACGGATCGCCGTAAAATAAAGGCTCCAATTAACGCAGCTGCGTGCAAAGTATGTGCGTGTGTCGAATCCCGATTATTTCAGCGACTGCCGCTCCAAAGCTCGATTGTTTTCTTTATACAGTTGTAACTAACCCTTCAAAACAAGTTACGAATCCCGCAAAAAATGTTTTAACCCTTTTAATTAAATTTCAGGCAGACTGTCCGTCAGCTTTTTGCCTTCCTGCTCACGAATTTATTAACACGCCTTATGTAGCTGAAGGGGTGGGTTTTATTTTTACAAAAACACGCACGGAGGCAGAGTTTCGTTTAAGAAAGTATTTTACAATGCTAATCTCTCCATTAGCCATTGGTTTCCAAGGAAACCTAAGAGGATCAGCATTTTTTACATGCACATGTTTACCATACTTTTGAATTTTTGTGTTTTTGGAAAAATGATGTAAAAGGGAAAACGGATAAAATACTAAGGATGTCATATACAGAGGATTCATGGCGATTGTCATACAATTTAGAGCAACATACGTAATAAAACATAGTGTAACTATGCCTCATAAACCCGTTTCCATTGAACAAAATTAAATATTTTTTAGGGACGTATTAGAAATAAACAAATACTTCTTGTTCACTTTTTAGTCATGGTCATTAAGATTTTAGCTAAAATTTTACTATTAAAAAGTTATTTAGTAGTGGGAGATGTCAGACTTGTTTGTTCTAACAAACTTGCAGAATTCTTAGACTGTCTGTTTCATTGTTAAGATGTTTTTAATTTTGAATATTTGCTAATATCGATGTTGTGGTGTAAAAGTACCGTTGTCTTTAACATGGAATAATACGATCAAAAACAGGGCGACTCACAGCTCTCACATTTTTCCAAAAAATATGCTAAGAGTATATTTTCAATGTAGTGTTTCACGTTTTTAAAAGAATACCAGTTAACAAAATAATCATAAAATATGTTTGATTTTCCCTGTAATAGGCTTCTTTTCTCTCTCTCCGCCGCTTTAAAAATTCCAGAAAAATGTTTTCTGTACTACTATCACTATTGAAATCCATATTTTACCAGTTATATATGAAAAAATCTGTCACTTTGCTAAGATTTTTCGTGTACTAAATATGGCGTAAATGAAAATTGCTTCTGTTAATATTATTGCTAGGCATCCGTCGCAACTGTCAATTCGGCTCCAACAAAAATTACGTGAATCTAGTACAGACACTTATTTCCACAGATACATAATATAATGTGTAGCAAATTTATGTATTCCAAATATCGGCAGTGTATAAAATTAGAAGAAAATTATAAAATATTTTAAATTTGGTAACTTGAACATGATACATAACAAATATCTCAAAACACCTTACTTTCAGCTTTAAGATTCGTTGTTCACTTGATAAATTTAAAAAAGCAAATAAAACTTTAATTAGTAAACTTCTGCCATTATACAAAACAATTTTAATACTTATGTGACTGGTATGGTGGGTACAGTGTTCATCCTTTAAACAGGAAATTAGGGTTCAATAGCTAACACCGAAAGAATTTTTCTTTTTGTTAGTCCATTCCCGATACTGTCACACTGAGGAATTTATATTTAGTGACACAAATGTGGATAACCATCATACACTGCTATAGTGCATTATGTACATCATTATACTTGAGGAAACACACGAATAATGTTTATATTATAGTAGTGGAGTAAAAAATTTAAATCACAATTAACTTTTACTTCTCAAATCAATAAGATCATGTTGTCCCAAAATTGTTTAAAATGGACCTACTGAACAGAAACTAGAGAATATAAATATCAATGTAAAACTAAGTTCCGCAGAGTTTAGTATTTAGCCCGCTTCTGTATTTTATTATATATAAATGATTTTCAAAAGGTAGCAGCTCTTAATAGATTTTCCCAAACAATATTTTTCTTAAATAACGATCAGCTTCAAACTTCCAAAAGCCATGCTCTACATACGAATTTTGCTTAAAATTAGCTACTGTATTTATGCTGGAAAATCTATGCATGACAGTGCGCTGAAGCAATTCAAGATTCTAATTCTTATATTCAATTAAAACGACCATCATTCCTTTATTTTAATATTATTTTGAAGAATTTAAATGAAACAATAATAAAAGAATTATAATTGGCTGTCATTTATTGACTGCAGATATTTCATATTTTATTTTCCGAAATTTTATAACGCTCTACTATTATTTTTATTAATTGATTTTATGACTCAAATGCCTTAAAGTATTTTTAAACGGAAATAAAATTCAGCACTATTGAAGTGAAATGGCAAGTAATCATGGGCGCCGGCAGGAAAAAAATGAGAGGGGGGGGGGCAACAAATAGCGCAATAGCGCATAGGTAGTTTTTTCTAAATTTTATTGAAAAATAAAAATAACTTAAAACAAGAAACTTTGGTAAAATCTTTGGTGCTACAGCAGATGACTTACACTCTAAATAAAATAAAATGGAATATTACACCTGCAAACATGACCAAATCATAAAAAGTCACAAATAACTAATCCTACATTCTAAGAAAACATAGAGCCAAATAAAAACAAAAGCAACAAGAAATAACTGTAAAAAAATTCTTACCTCATAAACTGTTATTTTTAACTGGAAGTTAATACTTCCAAGGGGGGAGGGAGGTGTCAACTGACCCCCTTGCCCTCTCTCTGTCGGCACCCTTGCAAGTGATAGTTATCATATCTTATGAAAAATAGATATGCCCCTATTTTTTGTTTTATATATTCAGTATTTATGAATTTATTTATTTATTTTTAATATTCATTCGTATGTGTATTAACGATTTTTTTCTTTTCAGTTTGCCAAGATACGACCGAAGGACGAGGCGCGCCAACGCCAACAGGAGGATGGAAGGTCGGCCCACCCTAGTATACTGAAGGTGGCTGTGATTGTGATATTTTTGTGAATAATTCTAAATAATTCCATTCGTGATGGATACTGTTCATAGTTAATTGTTATTAATTTATAAAACGGACTGACTATTTATAACGAATTTAACTAAAATTTATATTCGGTCTCCTCGATATATCAATGTTCTTTGAATTATTGCGCTTAATGAGCTTACTATGATAGGTGTAAAGACAGAGAAAACTGTATATAGTTACATACGATTAGTTCTTTCCACAGCGCGAAACAAACGGGTTTTGTTAACTTTAGTCCAGGTCGAAGCACTGAAATCGTTGCTTTTGGATCGATTACTGTAGGCATGGCACCAAAGAAAAGCCTGAATCTATATTTACTGAAGAGAAAAAAATACAATAATAAGAATCAGAATAGTAGAATCACAATTTTGAGAGATTTTTTATTATTTATTATATCATGCATGCACGCATGATACTTATTAGTAAAGAGTCTTTCAGTAAGTGACACAACAAAGTATGTAAATAATATTGTTATGTAAGTGTAATTACAATGAATGCCAGTATGTACGAAAAAGGATATCGGGCAAATGACAAATAACTGTCGAAATCAAGATGGCCTATAAATCTTCTAATATTGTTATAATATTGTATTAAACCTGTAGTAACATGTTTGAGGTCATTGGCATACCCAATTATAGTTGCGGCAAGATTCAGACTACTTGTGTCATGAACAACTGAATAAATCATTATATTTTCATCAAAATATTTAAGAAACTGCATCTGAGAATAATAAAACTATATACTGCACATGTTTACACTATAAATTACACCAAATGACAAGAAATTAATGTTTTTAACGCGACAAACTATCGAAAATTTACAAAAAACAAATGCGTAACGTCAACCGTGACATGAGTCGTCTCAATTGTTGCCGCAACTATAGCAATTTATAGCAACTACAAAAACGTTTTCGAAATAAATTTTATAAAACAGAAATAAAAGTAAATTATTTGTTAATTGTATAATAAAGCTATCAGAAGATAAAGTAACGAGTATCTATGTTTAATCATAATGTCTGCAAGTGGAATATTATTATTATTTTACGCGTTTTACTGCACTTTTTGAAATGAATTTTTATTAAATTTTGTTAAAACTAGCGCCAGAAACATGACTACGTAATTGTTTTCGTTTTGATTATTCAATATTAGGAAACCGGCCAAATTTGTGATATTATTATAATTATACGCCACAATAATTTTCAAGCGTTGTGGCAAGATGGCTGCCGCTTATAAAATAATTTGCTTGTAAAAACCAACGTTAAATGACAAGTAAGCTGAGAAGAAATAATTTACCATACCATAGAATGATTTAACAATGTAATTTTGTCTTAAAATAACTGTTATATTATTATTTTTGTTTTACAAATAATAATAATATCAATATATAATAAGTGTATTATAGGTATTACAGTGTATACTACAGCTATCTGCTCTTAGAAATAAAATTGTCACCATGAATCTTTTAATATAGGTAATAGTTTTATAGGTTGATCTATATAACTTTGTTATAGCGCGTTAGAAATACTACGGACGTTACTAAAAAATTGTTATAAAACACTTTAGTCTTATTAGCTAAAGTGTTTTATAAGCTTGCCCCAGAAATCTTTATAAAAAAATTATACTTATATTTGCTGTATAAGCTGTTATATTATTTAGCTTCTAAAACGTTCTTGTGATAAATTTATAAATAACTTTAGTTACTGACACAAAATAATGGTACTTGCCACTATAATAAAACAAATATGTATTTTGAAAGTAATAATAATACGGCAATAAAACATAATTGTCGTATAACCTAAAAATTATAAAACTGTTTTGCTAGTTGAGTTGATCCTTTCAGATAAAAACATAAGAAAAAATCTATTGTCTGTAAATCCCTTATTATATTATTATTATTATTATATTATTATCTTGTTAAAACTAAGATTCACTAAGATTCACATCATTCAGTCTGGACCACAAATACTTGGTTACCATTGTCCGATATGTTTTGCCATTCACAGTTAGAGCACTTCTATAATACACTTTAATAATATGTACACGCTGTTAGATCATGTAATCATAATTTGGTAGAATTGTAAACAAGTGTCAAATAAGAATGTGCTTACTGGAAGACCCTATATAAATTATATTATGCTTTGTAGTTTGCTGAAGGCATTAGTTATTTGTATTAAACTGAATAAAGCAATAGTAAGATACAGAGTATTATGACAATTTCAGGAGAAGTTGAGCAACGAGAAAATACAAAATTCGTCACTTTTTACTTAGAATGTGTATAAGATGGTATCATTTAAATATAAATAGAAGAGTAATATTGCTATATATCTGGCTTGAAATTGTGAAACAAACACTGTTTTTCCTCTCGACCATTCTTTTCGGTACCAGGATGACCTGAAGTCGATCGAAGTGAGAGAAAGTAGTTTTACGAGCAATAAACTCCGAGGCAATTCTAATTCAGGCCCGAGAAAGGGGGAGAAAAAGATTCAGTCTTTATCTGAAGGTAGTCGAATCCAAATGCAAATTTTTACTGTGCGTAATAGTTTTGATCATTTAGGGAGTTGTTCTAATAAGGTTGTGATTTCTGTAAAACACTGTTGGGTATATGTTCAGATTTTTAGCGGAAATTCATTATCCACAACGATACTATAGGTTTTAAGTGTCAACTGGAACAAGGCAGTACGGTACGCTGATGTAGAGTAACGTATTTATTTAGTTCCATTTTAGAGAGCGGTGGTACGTATTGCTTTGCTCTTGGTTTATGATTCCTACTTAATTATCATTGTATATAAAATGTATATAATTTAAAAATATATTTTCATCAGAATCCCAAAGCACTATATGTACATAGTATATTATAATATGCTTATTTGAAACGTAATTTAAATAAAACTATTTAATTTATATTCCTGTTTTTCATTGTCTCTCACGTCCTGATACATTCACATCATGATGAGTTTGAAATCTGTAGCAAATTTCTCTATAATATTTATGACACAGATCCAGGTTAATTAAAGTGCCAAAACAATGAATACTAATGTTACATGTTACAAATTTCAATATAAAAGGTGTTCTTACAAATGAAAATCACCAGATAAAGGAGCCATCTAGTAGACAAATTTATATAAAAAAATAGATACTGTACTGGAGAAAGGCATGACGGTCTACCAATATTCGTGTTTGAAAAAACTCAATACGGAAGGAAATGGAATCCAAAAGAAAAATAATGAAAACCGAGATCTATATATTTTTAAGCAAATTATGTATTGACTTTGCTATTAGTATGCGGTTTATTTTAAGAACATCTGCATATATTCTTCATATTGTTAAAAAGCTAGCTAATATATATATCCAAAACGGTAGATCAATGGCGACAAATGAGGAAAATAGTGAAACTAGTAGCAGTAGTTTTTATATTAAGCTAGTTCCTCACTTGTTCGGCATAGCTTGGCACCACGCGTGTCCAAAGTGAGCACAGAATTAGACAAAAGTTTAGCAGTGGGAACGTTGTTTTGGATTACACCCATTTATTTTTTGTCTAACTTTGCCTTTATGTTGACTCCATGCAATGAGCAGTGTCATTTCCGTAAAGTGGGCGACTAGCTGGAAACTTAATAAATATATAAAAAACTTAAGTTACACAAGCCACCTGTAAAAAACTAGAGAAGATATGTACAATTAAATTCAAATTAGACAATTCTCCAAGAAGTTTATATTTCAGTTAATGAATATGTACAGGCTGTCCCGAATAAGAATGACAATTCTGAAAGAGCTTCTGTATCTGTATCTGAAAACAACAAAACACTTTTAAGGGAACAGTTTCTACTACCAATAATTGTCTTCCATTGCATTGCAATGCAGTACCTGCTATTGTTAACATCAAATTGTAGATCAAAATAGTTGACATTATATTTCCACTAGTGACTTTCATCTATTTGAATCTGTTTTTTTCTTGATGTTTGTGAGCGTACATATATAAAAATGGTATATTTTAGTAACTATAAGCTGCGTGACGTTATTTTACGGCGAGGCAAAACTCTGGCTACGAGAGTTTTACACGGTGAACGTTTTTCACAAGCAGTTGCAGTCATTTTGAATACTTATTATAATTATTTCAAACTATGTTCTACAGGGTTAACTATGACCAAGTACAAATATTTTAAGAGGGGATAGAGAAAATTAAGTATTAACGGAATCACCTTTCAAAAAATTTCAGTTTTTAGTGCCTTTTTTCATTTTTAAACGTTTCATAGTTATTAAATAAAGAAATTTGTGTTGGGGAAATACTTTCCTACAATATAGTTCCCCGGATTGGTTTTCTAGGTTATGGGACAAGACTGCCGCGGGTACATTAAAAGTTTTCTATTATCTATTCCTTTCGTTCGATTTTGTTATAATAAATAGGCTGTGTTATAATAAATTTATCTAGCTGTACCTACTGGAAGTATGTTTTATCGGTAGTGAGTTTATAATGAATGAAAATGATGTAGTTTTACCAGTTTGTAACGAAATAATGAAAAATGGTGAAGTTAACTGGATTAACTGTTACCTTCCTATATATCAGGTATTATTACTAATAAGAATGTTAATTTTTGTCGTTTCTTCACTTAGAAATGCTGCAAAAAACGACCGGATAGTAGTAGATATTGTTGACAGATAGCTTATCTATGGATCTAAACCATCTCAGTCGATACTTATCATAGCCGCCGACTTTCCGTAGGAAAAGGGAGTTTTGCCCCATTTTCTAAATATCGAGCTAAAATTCTGGAGTAATTTTTGTATTGTCTTTTAGGCCTTTCTGAGCACGTGGTTAAAATTTTTGTACTTAGTCATATTTAACTTTGTATGTCGTGAAAAAGCTCTAAAAGACCTCGCACATTATGCCTACACGGATCTGCACATCAAAGATCTGCAAAGAATGTTATTTAATAAAGCATAACACACTAGACCAGCACCAGCACGTACCTGGAACGACGTCACAGCATGCCGTATCGGTGACCTGAAATTTTTTAAGTTCTGGATGTGTTGGGCACTATCGCTTATCAATAACCTCTATTTACTTACCTTAAAGAAACTGCATCTTTTGTCAGATACTGTGAAATTTTGTGTTTTGGTACAGTAGACAAGGTTCTAACAGCTCGAAAAAAAATTTTCTTTCGCACACGCTCCTAAAAATAGTTATTTTGCGGATTCATTTGAGTCCCTAAATTGAATCTATTCGGGACTCAATCTCAAAAAGTTGCCATGACGCATTTTATACGAAATAAACGTTAATAGTTATTTTGAGTTTACATTAAAAAACATAGTTACTATGGCGGTATGATAATTAAAATTCGACGCTCAGTATTTACGAGAAATATTTGCATTGATCACATTAATCATACGTAATAAGAGATATGAATGTGTTTTTTAGGAGCTTTAACAAAAAATGTTTGTAACATGTACCTAAAAAGTTCATCTGCTAAGTACTTAATAAGCAAAGATTTGTCAGAAAAAAGCCGTTCGATACTTTACCAGCAAAATTAATTATTTCTGACATTCGGAAATACTGAAAAAAAATTCTTTGATCTCTCTACCGTCCAGAAAATAAATGTATTTTACTTTCTCGTTTTCCTCCTTCCTCCTGAATCTGAACTAAAAGTTGCTGGTCCATGATGGATAAGTATGCGAAGTTGGGCAGGTTTGCAGCTCCCCTCTGTAGTGGTCCTTGAAAGCATAATATGCGTTATGTTTAAGAAATAGTAAATATGTTTAGGAGTATTTATGACTATTATATCTGGCACCTGACATAGTAAATGTGCGTCACATATTCAAGACCGGTTTGCTTTCATAATTCTGTTACCGTTTTTCCAGAGAAAAACAATTGTTCAGACAATTACGTTTCGTTTGGTACAATTTACCATGCAACAAAATAAAGTCATGTATATTCCACACATCCAGTAAATACATATCTATCCTAAGAGTGAAAATTATTTTTTCTCCAAACTATCACTTCCATTTCTAACTCTTTCTCATCTGTAGTCTTCAAATCAAATAAACTAAAGTGAACATTTCTTAATTAACTACCTGGAAAACATTGCAAAGTGTGAGCTGAAAGTTCAGGTGAGTTACGGAGTTTATTAAAAAACTAATACGCATATCTATAAAAAATGGAATAAAAAATACAATAAAAATTGATCAGCAATTCAAAGAATAAACCCCAAAATATAGTATATAAAAATAAAACTGGGAAACAAAAATAAAAAAGATGGACTGCATAGAAACTATACTAGAAGTTTTATGTGTGAAGTGCAGGGTCATATAAAGCATCATGCACTCTGTAGTGGGTGGTCTATTATTGACAATGTACGTCTTGCCAAGTCAGACAGCTAAGTTTTCATAGCAACAGTTGTATCATGTCATATGTCGCCCCCACACATAGATGTGTAATTCACAGTTAAAGAAAATCCATATGGTACATTAGAGTATGTTACTACTTAATCAGTTATCTATCAGATGCAGCATCTATACTTCATTCATTGTTTTTAATACGCATACCTAAAGTTTAAAAAGTTTGCAAATCTCTTAAGAGTTAATAGAATGTCAAAAAATGAGATTTTATTAAACCATTGGCCCATTAGCGTGTTATTCTGGAGATATGCATTATTTTCCCATTAGATCCATCAAATCTGAAATACACAATATATGATTATAGTTAAGGAATAATATACATGGTTTATAGTTTCATATTACATTTGTAAGTATACCTACAATTTTACAATACTATACAATAATTTATAATTCGGTATAAAATTATCTTGTATTTTGAAAGAAATATCACCAGTTCCCTGTACAGTAATTATATCTTTAAATGAGAATCACTACACATTTTTAAGATACGAAATTGTATTTTATTTTATGCAAAGCACATAGCCAACAGCAAGGACATAAAAATGCTAATAGAGCAGATCCAAATTCTACTTAAGTATTGCCTTTGTTATAGTTTGCATTGACAACACAACACAAACTGTCTACACTACATTCTATATCTAAAGATAATTTGATACAAAGACGATGCTTAAAATCGTGGGATTTTTAACTAAATATTCTTTAGTATACCTGGACAGTCCAAAATATAAACATACAAAAAATTATTTGAAAGACATATCTTCTTTTAGATGCAGATGATTGTCGACAGTGATCAATTGGTTACTTTATAAAGTAACAAACCGCAACGAAACGAAATAAGTGAAACAGAATCGGAGCTCTTTCAGTCAAGTGGCAGTGAATTTATAATTAATTCTAGTTCAGTAAAACTGGACCTAGACTCAATAAACTTTGATTTTAAAAATAATGTTATATGCTGGATGTCCTTTAAATAAAGTATATACGTATAATAGCAATGCAACAATTATCAGTTATCACTAATGTTGAGTCAAATACTCGTATCCCTCCAAGACTTTTTGCTGTAGCAATATTTCTTGTTCTGTCTTGTCTAGCGTGACCAAGACAAGATTAATCGAGACCAAGATAAGATCAAGCGAGACCACGACAAGATCAAGAAAAAGCAGGACCAAGATGCCAACATTACTATACATATAAATTTGAACGAATAAGCATAATGAATAGCAATCACAGCGTAGAGACATTGATAACCTCTTTTGAATTTCTTATGATATAATTCCAAATCTTGAATGCGTATGGCGCCATAGTGTCCAGTGTAGTGAAAGACCAAAAATAGATCCAAATCTTTTCATGGTTTGTTCTTATAAATAATTGCTGCATCAAAACTATTTTGACAGAAAGACATTCTATTCCTTTTCAAGATTTGAAAATTTACGATAAGAAGTGTTCTTTGCTGCTGTCTTATTTCATAACAATTTATGTCCATAATAAAACAAGTTGTTTCTTTTATTAGTTAGGAAAGAAGAGAGTATCTCAAGGCTGAAAATATTCCTCCATCGACCCCTAACCCGCTGCAAAATTGGAAACTCTGCCTAATTTCTAACCGGCATTCAAAATTTAATAGAAAGTTGAAATACATTCCCGCGGCATTTACGAAAAATGGAGATTTATTTGGCAGCCGTCTGCAGCAGCTTTATGATTAGGTAATTTATTTACCCCGCGGCAGCAGAATTATTTACCCTTCGTTTTTTGCGTGGACTGGAATACATAAATTATCGGAGCTTAATAGTACAATGATAAAAGGTGCGAGATAAATCACGCGTGAGTCCCTAAACAAACCCATTTTGGTGTCTAGTAAGTGTGTAAATATAAAGTTAATATGAGCCAACTAACCTCACCCCTCTGATTTATCGTCCCCGAAAAATTTAATATAAAGTTTGGACCGCACTTTTATTTCAAAAACAAATATTGACTTCATAGATAAATATTAACCTTTTATGCTCCCAAAAATAGACAAAACTCACGTGTCGGTCGTACAGGGTGGTGTTTTGTTATCTTTTAAAGCAACTCATCCCTTTATTTGAAGGAAATAAAATGTTTAAAAACATTTTAGCACGACAGTTGCAAAAATGAAGACAATTGAACTCAGCTGAAATAACTTGTATACCAAATCCATTGATAATTTCTACTATTCTAATGACCTGGTGATGTAAATATAGCATGAATTGTTCCTGCGCATGCGAATCAGCAAATAAATAGATCTATCAATTTGCATAGTTTTTCTAATGATTATCATATTTATTTGTATTATTAAGAGAAGATAAAAGAAGTCAAAATATGTGATACTTTGTGAACAAATACAAAAGTCGATAAAACACAGTCACAGTCACACAGTCACATTCAGCTTATACAGATAGGTAGATATTTGTATATCGACCAAACACGTAATAAAAGAAGAAAAAAATAGGTACACATATACAGGGTGTGCGGAATATGAGTGCCGTAATTTTAAGGTCTTATATATCTGACCAAAAGCAACAAAAAATCTTATGAAAAAAATATCTAAAATGAAGAATTTTTCTACAAATACATTTCAAATATAAAAATACAACTGCAATAAAATTCATAGCTCTGTTGCGAAATTACTAACTAAGGTATCTTATGCTGTAGAATGAAACTCAGTCAGCTAACCACCACACCATGCTATATTTCTGAATCATGTAGTAAAAGATACTCCACTGACTGGACCTAATATGGTAATAATGTTGTAACTGGACACGACTATTGTAAAATAAGTTCTGCGATGCTCTTACAAACAACTGATATCTCTCTAATTCAAATACAATTGTTTAATTTTTATTCACATTCGCTGCATCAAGTGTGAGGCCTATATCTTTAATAATTTCTTAGTAATGAATCAAATAATATGCTTGTTTTGGCTTCACTTCAAGTATACTGGTATTATACCTGATGTAAGATGTGGAGAGGTTAGAAGTCGCCTGTGGAATGGGATCGTCAGAAGGATGACCCCTCTGCAGGTAGATGCTGACACGCTTCCCAACTTTACTTTTGACAGAACCTACACGGTAATTATCAGGAATGAGGAGACCGCCCGCGAGGATGTAAGCAATATCTTCACGTACGAATCAAAAAGACAGGAAGGTGTAGGATGTGGAATCTACTCCAGATCCCTGCACATCTGACATCAGTGGGCAATTGATAGAAATGCTACCTTGGTACAAACGGAACTAGCAGGTATAACCATAGCCGTCAATAAAATTATCCGTAGGCATATAACTGGCAAAACCATCAGAATCTACACAGTAGACCAATTACTACTGATCTTACGTAATCATAAGATAACATCTAGATCAGCATGGGAGTGCCACCAAGCACTGTAAGTGGTCTCAACCGACAATAGCATATCTGTATGTTGAGTAAAGTGGCACGAGCAGTGCTATGACAATAAAACAGCAGGTAAGCTGGCTAGGAGTGCATCAGGTCTCAGTCAGTATCTTTGGACCTGGTCCTTAAAGTATGCTTCCGCTGTCAGCTTTCGTTAAAATTATCAAGGATAACACCCACAAATAATTCAGAAGACAGTGGAATGAAACAAATAGCTGTCAATATGCTAAGGACTTGCTAGATTACCCAAGCAAGGTTACAGCCAAAAAATACCTGGTTATGACCATGTTGAATCTTCGTTTAGTGACAGATATTCAAACTGGACACTGGTGGCTAAAGAAGCATTTGTATTATATGACAAAGTGTCAAACACCTCTTTGTAGGGGTTGCGAACAGGAAGATGAGACCGTGCTTCATGCATTTTGTGAGTGCACATCAGTCTCATCAACAAGAGAATCCGTGCTGAGAGAGCGGTGCCCTACAATGGCCTGCATTAGAGGAAACCCCCTGAGCAACGTCATCACGTTATTTTCTTTATTAGGTTGGTCAGTGGTTCAGGTGGATTTATCTCTTAATGGGAGGAAGCACAAGGGGCCCAGTGCGCCTAAGTGCTGTGGCTTTTTAAGGCTACCTTCTCACAATTCCAGAATCCATTCTCATGAGACCTATTGCAGTAGTGAACGGTTCTAGGACGGTTTAATATCGTCGATTACTTCACTACTGACAGAAATTAAATAGAAACTTGAAAATATACTAGGGGACTATTTTGAACCGTTCCAGAACTGTTCGTTATTGGTACTCGAATATGCCAAACATATTGTTGCTTGGTAATTTTTAATAATGAAAGGGTTAATTATTATGACAAGTTGTAGAACTCTTCGCTATCGCAACAAAAACAAGCTTACTGTTTATCACTTTTGGAATGTCATAGTACTCTTGGAAATAATCTTAGAGAAAAATATTACTCTTTCTTTTTTTGTTTAGTTTGATATTGGTGCCTTTTGGTTACTTTGATACCTTATTACACAGTATTCGATAAAGGCTATGGGGCAGAATTCCCATTACTTATAAGTTTACAAAATGCATCTCAGATAATTTATTAGTACTTGCATACGTATAATGACGTGTTCCAACGCCACACCAATTAGTATAATTTAAGCATTCCGATAGTCCTTTCGGACATGTTATAAGTTGTTATTGATTTTAAATGGACCAGAGGTTATTCAATGGTCGTACCTACACTCCGGCTATACTCGTTTAATAAATAATGTTATTTATTTGCAGTTGCCTATACTTAGGTCTACGGTGCCGTTACAAAGATATCGAATAATAACGTTGTAGGTGGATACAGGCACGTTTATACTCGTTAGTCAATTTTTGTACTTTATTGTTATTTATTAGTGTCGCCTCGACTTTGTTCAATGTAGATTGATATTTAATTATATTTATTTAAAGGTATTGGTTTGATGTGAAACTGTTATAAGGTCATCAATCATCTGGAGACTGATAATAATAATTAGTAAAATAATATATGTCTAAACTTGCAAACGCCTACAGATTATGTTACAGTTGTTACTGTCTATAGGTTTTTAGGCTGGGCTATATTTGAGGTCCTATTATTGATACTAAGACTGCTAAAGTTGGTTTTATGATGCATTTTGTACTAGTAAATATAAATTATTGCATCCAGTGTTGCATAATTTAATGGAAGCTACGAAATACTGTGGGTTGATAATAAAATTCATGAAAATGGTTAGTATGGAAATAACGGATTACGTATTGCAAAAGCGGAAGAAGAACTACCCATAGTTGTACCATCTTTCTGTTCATAAAATATGTTGATATATCTAAAATAATTAGTGTCAAAGAATAAATTAATCAAGTATATGAAAATGTCTTTAGTAAAACTTGTGTGCTGACTTATAAGATTTTATTTTTTAACAATGCATTTAATAACACAAAATCTAAACTAACTAAAATGTAGTGTAAAGGTAGGTAGTTTATCTGTGTATAATTTTTAATGAAGAATTTAAATAAAGACGATGTTAGGCAAAATGTTATAAATGCATGGGACAATTTATTATATTTGTGAATTTTAACTATAGTATGTTTGGAAATGAGAGAGAGTAATAAAACTACGAGATAAGAACCGGCCATGGGCGTGGTAATATTTTGTTTCAGGTAATTATGGGGTAACACTAATGCTAACAGGCAATGTGTGTATATTAGTATATTTTACTAGAGACATCATAGGGCAGGAGCCAGTGTATTGTGACAGATCAATCCAGTCTTAGAGCTGAATATACGAAGACGTGCTAGTGCAGTAGAGTAAAATTCGACTTGTGTTTAGTGACTATTGTGCCAGTGGATATAATATTGTTTGGGTAAAGTGTCGAGCTTATCAGATTACGTACCTGTTAAACACGTGAAAAGATGTAAGCTGTCTCAGAATGAGAAGATTATTATATTAAATGTAATGCATTGAAACACCAAAATCCTACCAACAGTGTTGACGACATCGTGGAAAAGTGTTCCAAAATGACAGGGATTGGAAAATCGATATCTACAGACTTTTAAAGGAAACAAAAAATGAACAAGATACTGCAAATCCCCCAACATCATCTACAGGGCGGTAAAAAGTCGTTTTAGATGATTTCTTCAAAAATGTCATTCACAGAAAAGTACACTCATTTTATTTTAAAAAAGAAATACCAACGCTAAACAAAATTTTAAGTGAACTTTTAGAGGACAACGATCAGTAGAAGCAAATTATGGGCCCTCTTACGAGAGTTGAATTTTTGCTGGGAAAAGCAGAACAGAAAGTCAGTTCTTATCGATAAAGATAAAATTATTTGTTGGCGAAGATCCTACTTAAGATCAATTAGAAAATTTCGTGATGAAGGGAGGAATATTTATTATCTAGACGAAACTTGGGTCAACGAGGGATATACTGTAACAAAAGTATGGCAAGATAAAAATGTAAAAAGTTTTCGACAAGCATTTTTGGATGGACTTTCAACAGGGTTCAAGGCACCTTCAGGTAAAGGACGAAGATTAATGGTGACACATATAGGTAGTGACAGAGGTTTTGTAGATGGCGGTTTACCTTTATTTGAATCTAAAAATACACGAAGACATGAAAGCAGATGTTTTCGAAGAGTATTTTACACAGATGTTAGATCTTATTCCTCCGGGGACTGTAATTGTTATGGATAATGCCAGTTACCGGCAGACCGAGCGGACGCCTACGACTGCTTGGAGGAAAGCCGACATAATTCAATGGTTATCCGGAAAAAACATTTCTGTTGAAACAAATATGGTGAAAAAGGAACTTTTGACACTTGTCATTCTTAAAAAAGATCAGAAAAAATATGTTATCGATGAATTGGCAACAAATCGCCAAATAACGGTACTACGGTTACCATCTTATCACTGTGAACTTAACCCAATCGAATTAGTCTGGGCGCAGATAAAAGGAGATGTAGCGCGAAATAATACGACGTTTAAATTAAGTGACGTGAAAATTTTGTTAAAAAATTCTTTGGAACGAGTAACTGCAGATAACTGGCAAAGATGTATACATCATGTACAAAAAGAAGAGGAGGAAATGTGGGAACTCGATAATTTAATTGACGTTACTGTGGAACCTATCGTTATCAATCTAGGAGACGAAGATAATTCATCAGAATATTCAGAGGATGAATTTTAATATACCTACTTTTTTATTTTCTTTATTGTACATTTATACAACACTACATTTACTCACCATAATTTGAATTTTCAAAATATATATATTTTTGTGTGGAATAAAAGTCTATTCATTAAATTTAAATAAATATTTTGATAATAATATTGAATAATTTTATTTAAATTATTAAAAACCCTCTTAACTCGGTTATGATGCTTAAAGTAGCCTCTAGTTTTCAAATGCTGTATTATATTGTGTACTTATAAGAGAAATGGACCAAGAAATTGAAGCGGCATAGACAAAGACGGATTGTCGGGGATTAAATTTTACCTACCTGCTACAATTTAGTACGGTTCGATCACACAAAGTTTTTTTAAAAGTACACCTCATCTATACCGATAATACATAATATAAAAATATTGAATATAAGCACCAGTACTACATTTATTTACGATTTGCATACATAATAAGCTTTTATTACTCTCTTTCATTTCCAAACAGACTATAATCCATAAATTCTGGGTGGCTCAGAGTTTTTTATGTTGATCCTCAGAATCATATAAGATCATCATAGAAGGTAAAATAGTCGATTAACTATATTATTACATTTTGAAACTTATTTTTAAGGCCACGGGGTTCATATCATTAACAACGGTATTAATTTTTGATAAATATTTTCTCATTATTAAAACTGTGATGTTATCTTTATCAGTTTAAATTTGAAAAATGCTTGTTTAAGTTATTAATGTTGTTATAATAATTCTTATATCTTGTTTTCTGTAGCCCTGGGGAAGATTTCAAATAAATCGAAACGTTGGCTTAGTCAGAAAATCCAGACTCTTAATTGTACTATCTTTTTTATTATTCTATCTTCAATATTATCAACTGTCCCTGTATTTTGTTTCAAATACTTTATATTTTTTAAGTCTTGTTGAACTAAGAATTTGCTTTAGAAATAAGACGTACACTTGGTCTTCTGTTTGAGTTGAAATACTGCTCGTATGAGCCACAATTACTATTTATTTCGGCAGTTGAGAAATTCGATTATTTGAAGTTGGAAACTTTACTGCCTATTAGATTTGCCAAACTGATTCCATTTCACTATTTACGAGTTGTGCAAGTCTCTCGCAAGTTTAGGATTTGATTCTGTGGATTTATCTTGGATTTTCAGCTGTGCGAAAGCGTCTAAATAGCAGAAAACTAGACGTACTTCGTAATTATATTTGTACCATTTAACGCAAGTATTAATTGTTCTCTCTGACTTCGAATCTATCAGTGGCGTAGTATGAACAATTTGCATTTTATCTGACTAGTGCTACAAGAATAAAGAACTATTCTTATGCTAGTGTAGTAAATAAAAAGCCTCCTGAAGTAAAAATACAACCAACTGAAACGTAGGATAGAATAAGACTGTTTAAAAATACCCTAAAGGTATTATCTACCTTCCTTTTCGCCTTCTTTCACACTGACATCTCAACTGAGGAATATTGGAGGACAAAAATAAAAATAGAACCACATAATGTACGGCTTCTGGGAAAAGCATTGTTACCTAAACAAGCCATTACCGAGGGTTATTAAAGACATGACGCTGTGCCTCACTTTTGTGCTAGTCTTGGTGAAAAAGGGCTATTGTAAGGTAAACAAATGCAGGTATAAATTAATTTCAAATAATAAATGTATAATAATAATTGAAGATTTTTTAGCGAATTTAATATTATAGCTTACCTAGATACTTGTATGAACAAAGTAGTAAAAGTAAATATGTTTCTTACCTCGATATTGGTCTTTATTACATCCATTGGACGAATTATTCACAACCATATAACCAGACTCTAAAGAAGAGAATTCACATATGCCCTGAACCGGCACAGAGCAGGTTTCGAAAAAAAAATAATATCTTTAAATTACTTCAACTTAGAATAACGAAATTTGAAACATGATTTAGGTTAATTATTAGTCTTCTTTGACTATGAGTTCAAGTAAATTAATACACTACAAGGTGTTCATTAAGGATGAATCACCCCTAAAATTATAGCAATTTTGCTCCATTGATAGAATTAAAAACAATGATAATATCCCGCGCAAAATTGAACTTAAAACACTTTTTTTACTCTTTTTAAATTTTAAAAAACTTCAAGGTGTTTAAGAAAAAATGCATTAATTGAAACAAGATTGTAATAGTGTTTATTAGAAGAAATCAAAAAGTCAGCTTTGTCTTGACAATTTGACAGTTAGTAATAAAAGTAAAATAAAAATAAATTAAAACCAAAGAAATTATCAAAATGGGTACCATTTTCTTTGAAACATAAATTTACTCTTCACTGAAAAATAAATTTACTCTGTTTAATAAATGATGAACGTTTCTTATAACGTTCCATTTATTTGTAATACGCTTCCACAAATATTTTCGAGATTCAATTGGAGAGGAATAAACAAAATTCTTTAATTACATTTGTTGAGGTCTGGCGGTAGTGATGGCAATTTTTGAGGATAGTTATTTCCTCATCCTAACCATTTATTTGGAAGCTTAAAATTCAAAAAGTCTCTAATAGTAGTACTAAAATGAAGCGGTGGCCCATCATGCATAAACCAAAATTCTAGTCTAAATTACAATTGTAAATCTTAAATCATCGAGATTGCAGAAATTTCCAATAACTTTTACCCTAATCGATTTGGCAAAATAACGGGTTCAATCAAATAATGGTCAATCATATCGGCCTAAAGATTTATAACTTGCGTTGAAAATGTCTAAGAGTTATTGCATAGGATTTTACATCCGAATAATCATGTAAGTTATAATCATTTGTCTTTACGAGTGAGATAAGCCTCGTTAGTGGAAAGAATTTTCTTGTGAAAATTAATATCCTAACGCAAGATAAACTCCCAAAAGGTCACTCGTTGATTCAAATCTTGGAGCAATAGCTCTTGGAAATTTTTAATGTTATATAGATGTAGCAGATTAGATTTAGTACTTATTTGCGATTCATCTTAAACTTTTTATATATTTTTAGGTATTAATAATATTGTGTGAAACTAACTACTCAGTGGACAAAAGCCCCAACCTGCGTTGAATTACACCCACAATATCTACCCATATACTCCTTATTATTAGCTTTTGTAACATTTTCTTACTGTTTTAAAAAGGTATTTTAAGCTAATAGAAATCAAATCTCCTACAATTTTTATCAATGAAGTCATATGTATGTTCTCTGATACCAAACATCTAATGCTAATGAACAATTCCACAGACAAAGCTCTATTCAATAATTATCTAAAGAAAATAATCTAATTTACTCACTCTATAAAAATCTAACTTCACTTTTTTTGGCAGTGGGAACACGACAAATTCAACCACAATAGATGAGATCTGACCTATTTCTGTATTTTTAGGATTGCTTCTTCAGGTGGTCTCCTTTAAGTTGAATCAAATATCTAACTATAAAAATTATTATAAAAATTAAAATTATTTGAAGTTAAATATCGACAATGACAAAAAAGTGACATCCTGTCAATGAATTAAATATGACAATACCTACTTGAAAAATGTTCACCTTTTATGTAATAGTTTTTATATATTTTTAGGTATTAATAATATTGTGTGAAATTAACTACTCAGTGGACAAAAGCCCCAACCTGCGTTGAATTACACCCACAATATCTACCGATATATTCCTTATTATTTGCTTTTGTAACATTTTCTTACTGTTTTAAAAAGGTATTTTAAGCTAATATAAATCAAATCTCCTACAATTCCTATCAATGAAGTCATATGTATGTTCTCTGATACCAAACATCTAGGTATGCTAATGAATAATTCCACAGACAAAGCTCTATTCAATAATTATCTAAAGAAAATAATCTAATTTACTCACTCTATAAAAATCTAACTTCACTTTTTTGGCAGTGGGAACACGACAAATTCAACCACAATAGATGAGATCTGACCTATTTCTGCATATTTAGGATTGCTTCTTCAGGTGGTCTCCTTTAAGTTGAATCAAATATCTAACTATAAAAATTATTATAAAAATTAAAATTATTTGAAGTTACAAAAGCTAATAATAAGGAATATATGGGTAGATATTGTGGGTGTAATTCAACGCATGTTGGGGCTTTTGTCCACTGAGTAGTTAGTTTCACACAATATTATTAATACCTAAAAATATATAAAAACTATTACATAAAAGGTTAACATTTTTCAAGTAGGTATTGTCATATTTAATTCATTGACAGGATGTCACTTTTTTGTCATATCGACAATATTAAAAAATTTGTCCCATTCACTAAAAAGTTATGAACTTAAATGACAAAGATACTTTAAATGCGGTTTTTTAATGTTTTCTATTGACCTTGCTTTCTTTGTGTTCTCCAGATTTGTACTTTGATCATCTTCATTTTTGGTCAATTTATACTTGCGAAGTTAAGATTGTCCCTAAATTGCCTTTGACTTTTATTAAATTTTGGGTTACGTAGGATACAGGTGAAATATATGAAATTTTTTGGACGTAATTTACTGACCATATTCCTAGGAATTCTGTGGACTTGCCCCTTTTCTGCATTTTTTCAGGTGGACTTTATTGTTGTGTTCTATGCTTTTGGATATTTTTCTGTAACAAGAAGCTTTGGACCACCTTCTTTTGCTTACATGCATGAATTCAATTAAGAAAACTTCGGCTACATCTTACCCTAAACAATTTCAACTGCAATCAAACTATTCTTTAAAAAATTTTACGTAGGTATTACTGAAAATACCATTTGTATGTAGCTTCTTAAAATGATACTATAACTAAATGGTTTTACTCTAATAACAATTTGATCACGAGTTATTTCAAAATAATAAAATAATACTTTTGTTTAGTTTAATTCTTGTTCATTTTGGCATATTGTCATCATATTTGTTAGTCAAATATTATTTAACTAAAATACACTTATTTTATAATTTATCTATGAACCTATTGCGCTTCCTTTTGTTACTTTAGCGTTACAGCAACAGGAAGAAAGAAATTTTGACTTGTTCTGGCATACCCGCTATTATGTCGTTAAATATATTACCCATCTTTCTACCGTGTAATGAAGGCACGGCGAATGTAAACGAGGAGGAAGGTCATGGGGATTACTGAGTGTGATATAAATACATCCAGAGCTGGAGGACAAGGTCCCAGCCATTATACTGGCCTACATATTAGCGGAATTTACAAACTGAATAGGCAGGAAAATTGCACACGTGTTGCTGAATGCCAAACTTATACCATTTTCCTTCATTAAATTTATACACTAAAAAATTTGGACTCAATAATTTGTCAAGATAAGTCCACGCCAAACTGAGTGAAATTTCATACTATTGATACACTGTAAAAAAATAATTGCAGATTTTCTCACAAAAGAATACAATATTGTGTTCATCGAGGTCCACACGGCATTCTGTATATTTTTACACATTGCTCTGCATGTTACAGGTTTAACACAATTCACTGTGTCAATATAACAAGGATTATGTGTAATTTTTATAGATTTTAGTGTTAATTGTATCATTAAACCTGTAGCCTCTCAACATTAAGATGTTAATTTTATTGTGTAATATTTATTGAATTATGGTACTACACTAATAATCAAATAAAAGGCATTTTACTTTTTATGACTTTATTAAAAATGTAATATTCAGTTAAAATGAGCAATAACCAAGGTTTCTAAAAAAATATTTAACAAATTCACATTCTAATAAAAGACGTAAACACAAATAACGTTCCAATAAATCATAAACAACGACATAACAATCATTAAACAAACATGTATTTACATACTACATAATAATAGTTTAGGAAAATTAACTGGTAATAATCTGAACATATTTTCTTTCTCTAAAATTAAAAGAAAATCAAAATACAGAGATAGTAATCTCAAATTTTTAAGAGATATACTTAATTTTAGCTATATCACAGTTGTCAGCAATTTTTATAATAGTTAGGTAGGTACTTAGCATTTTCTTTAACCAAAACTCAATTTAAATGTTCTTCATTGAACACCGTGAACGAGAGTTAACTGAACACAACAACGCAGCAACGACCAACACAGCATAGTGATGTGTGCTGGAATAGCTGATATACTGCAGCTGCGCAGTTGTGTTCAGGCAGTCAGGCGAAAGAATATATAGAACAGAAGTGTGTTAAGTTTACACAAAATGGCGTACTTTTAACACATCATTGGTAAATATTACAAAAAATCAGTGTATTATTATAATACTTAGTAATTTTAACACATTTTGTGTAAAACATATTAAAAGCCATAATGTGTAAAACTAAACACAAAATTTGACACAGCTTGAATTACACACTGCTGGAAAATCTCACTAACACACCAACTTTTTTACAAAGCATGAGGTATTAGTACAAGTTAAACTGTGTAAATCACATGTAAATATATTTCAGTTTTCAGCAAATTTAATACATCTATGTTTTGTTTCTGCAACAAATAACGTTATTCAAGTTAATTCTAATATTTGGATTTTAACGGTTATTTTGACGATTTTGTGACCGGATGTTTTTTTCCTTAACTTTATAATTATCATGAATATCCTCTTGATCTATAGATATAATTAAATAAATAAAACACACACAAATTTCATCCGGTAGAACGTGTGGATGAATGATTTTTTTGATAATGTTGTTCTTAAAATTATTATATATAAAATACAATTAATTAAATTTGTGGTTTTCAACCTCTTATCTATTTTCTCAACAATTATTGATATAGTTGCGGCAAGAATTCAGACGTATTTTCATAAAAATATTTAAGAAATTGCAAATGAGAATAATAAAACTATATACTACACTGAATGTTCACACTAAATTGCAATAATTTATTGTTTTAAACACGGCCAAATGTCGAAAATTATGTTGACAATAAAAACAATTGCGTAACGTCATCTGTGACGTAAGTCGTCTGAATTCTTGCCGCGACTATAGTAAGAAATTACTGTACATTCTTTTTTATGTCACAGATGCTTTCAAAACTTTTCAAATGTCACATTTAGTCAAACAATAACTAAAAAGAAGGTACTAATAGGCATATTTGCTAGTCCAAATTACGGATATTCAGATACTCTCTTCTATTATTATTCCCTTAGTACAGATTTCCAGGAATTTCGGAAATTGTTTGTGAAAATAAATAAGTGCTGGGTACTAAATAAACTTAAATTGCTTGCTGTTATATCTGTCAGCTTGTGGTCCTATTGTGATAGTCGAAATGTCATTCATTACAAATTGTCCAACAATGCACAGGTAATTTCTTTGGGATTTGTACATACTTAAATGGAGATTATTCTGTAGACCTCATGCATTCATTCAGAAAATTATTTTCAAAAGGTCTGAAATATTTGAATGGGCTTTATTCAACGAACTTAGTAGGGTAATGAAAATGTATTGGTGGAAGTTTAGATAGATTAGCTACTGGTATATTAAAAATAATAGATAGAGAAGGAAAAAAATAAATAATTGTATAAATTCCTACCAAAGTACCAAGGCGTAGGTAGGCAGTTTGAAAAAAAAAGTTTGAGGGCAAGTATCTACTATGATTTTCCATATATAGGGTGTAACAAAAAATAGATTACTCATTCCCAACCATTCACTCGCACTTATAAGACGTTCTTTTCAATAACTGATTTTGTATTAATATTCTCTATCAATTCAGGATAAACATCACATCTAATTTAAATCCACAAACAGAACTGAAATACTGAAATACAATGAACTAAAATTAGGAGTATTTGGTGGCCTCTGATTAGTTGAGTCTCTTCCATCTGTCTATTTGAAAAAACTATGTTTTAAAAAATATTTGAAATAATGTAAAATAGTTATTTAATTCTCTGAGTGGAAGTATACAAATGATGCTGAAAGATTTAAGCAGAAATAGGTATTCGATTTTTTCTAATTTTAAAAAGCCGTTTATGCATTGCTAAGACAGGTGGATATACGTAGAAATTCATATAAGTGCGTTTAAGTATACTCACGATAAGAATTCAGACGACTTACGTCATACGAACAAATGAATAATTCACAAAACTATATACTACACTAAAAGTTTGCATTATATATTGCACTAAATTACAAAAAATAATTGTTTTTAACGCGACCAAATATCGAAAATTACGTTGACAATAAAAACAAATGTGTAACGTCAGCCGTGACGTAAGACGTCTGAATTCTTGACGCGAGTATAACCTATTTCTTAATTTTTCAGAGTTAACGAAGTTATTTAGTTAAAAAGCATTTATTTGCACAAAAATAGTAAAGCTGGTTTACCCCACGGTTAAAAGTTGAACTTCAACACCCTGTACTTTTTAAGGGGATATTAAGAGTTAATAGAATAACTTGCTGCTTTATTACACCCTGTATAATGTTTCACAAAATCGTCTATAAACATACAACCATGCAATAAATTTTAAAGTCAACATTCATCAAAGTTCTTAGCTTTCAGCAACTTTCTGAAACAGCTCTACGAGGCAGGCAACAACATAATTCATTTTTTCCAATACTCTTCTGGCTGATCCAAATTAGAAGATTAGTTTTTATCTCCACCGTATTATTGGGGCAGTGGGTTACAGCCAAACTGAGACATAAATCTTTTATTATTGGGCGGGCATTACGTGTGTTCCGCACTTCTTTAGGCTACAGAAGATTTATTGTCTACAACTATATATCTATACAACGATAAATTGTAATTTTGATAATTTATATGGTCGGAAGTTAATGGGATAAAGATCTCTCAGTAAAAACATGACAGTTTGAGTCCCTACCTTTGTTTAATTCTTTTTTGTTATTTGTTAAGAATAGAATAGAATAGTGTTTATTAATAACATTATGCTTTACATAAGCATTTGAAGCAGGTGACAATTTTTGTTTAAATTAAAAAACTACAGGAAACACTGAATTTGTAAAAGTAACAATTAGAAATATAAATATAAGTATAAATATACGCATACAGTACAAAAAAAATGTGACAAACAATTGAAGTTAAAAAAAATAAAAAAAGAAAAGAAAATGCCAATGTATTGTATACAGATGAATGTACATGTCAACATACAGTAACTTAAGTAAGTGACACTTCCAGAAACTCTTCTATAGAGTAGAAGCAATATTTGAGGAGAAGTTTTTTAATAGCATTTTTAAACAACATTGAAGTTAACAGACTAAGTGACTGAACAAATTAAAATTAAGGGAATTTTTTGCACTCAGAGTTAAATTGTAACGAGGTGTTCTAAGAGAGTTTGCTTTACGAGTATTATATTGGTGAATATCAGCTTGAATGGCGAGACCCGGAGCACTCCTATAGATCTCAAGCAGATTATTGTAGATATATAATGAGGGAAAAAGCATTACGCCCAATTCTTTAAATATAGGTTGACAATGTGTTCTGTAATTAGCACCAGAAATTATTCTAATAGCCTTTTCCTGCAACCGAAATGATTTATTTGCATGTTGTAAATTTCCCCATAGCACAGTAGCGTACGTAAGATGAGAATGAAATAGTGAGAAGTAAACTAATTTCAGAGTACTAAGGTCTAGAAAATTTCTTAACCTTCTAAGCAGGAAAGAACTTGCTAACCTAGAGTTTAAATGGTCAACATGAGACGCCCAGTTTAATCTGTTATCAAGGTATACGAGTATACCAAAATTTTTACACTTGAACCCCTTGTCTGGATCTGTTAGAAGAGATAACTAATCTATGTGTTTTATCTTGATTAAATTTCAATTTATTGATTAAATACCATTGATTTGCTTGCATTTCGTTCTATGTAGAGTGGCGCAATAGCCCTTTAACATTTGCATAATGGGAGAAATCATTCACATATATTAAAAATAATAACGGTCCCAAAACGGAGCCCTGAGGCACACCATGACTTAATTCTAAGAATTCAGACTGAAACTTATTTGTAGTAACACACTTCTTACGATTAAATAGATAGAGTTAAGTTAGTTATACAGGGTGATTCAGAAACACTAGGAGAAAAATAAGTACAAAACCTACGTGAGATATTATTTGACTCATATTTTTTTGTCTTTCCGATTTCTCACTCAAATTGGACCTAAAATGTTGTTTTTTTTGCAAATATCTTCAGAACCACTAAGCCGATTTTAATGGAATTTGACGCAGGGTTGTAGATAGTCAATCTGAACATTATTAAGAAAGTAGTTCTGTCAAGTACCACAGAGGTCGCTAGTTGTGCCTAATGCTACTCAGCCTTTTTCAAAAACTTTTGTTTCCATTTCCTTTTCTAAATTCTTTACCATTGCATTCGAAACATTTTACACTACACAAGTACTCTTTACTTTATTTCATTTGAAGTTTAATTTTCCAAAAAAGTTGCTACAGCTGTTGTGCGATCATTAAAAATTAAAACAAGATAATCAATATTGTTGTGTTGCCATGAGAAACCTTTTTCTCAGGAGGGGTTCAGTGATGCTTTGATTTCAAGGTAAGTAATTTTTTATTAATTTACTTTCTCTAATAATGATACCCAAATTATTATTATGATTTTTTGTATATAAAAAACTTTAATAAATAGATAGCTTTCAATTTTTCATTTTCAAATTAAATCACTCGAAGCAACCTGCGCTAACTGAAATTGATAATTAAAAAAAAAGTTCGTAATTTTTAGGTTCCATAACCTTTTAAAGCACTAATTAGTCAAATTCTTTACCATCCCAATCTTCTCAGTTTTGATTTTTCTTCTGCGCTTGCCCTTATTTGTTTGCCGTCGTCTGCAAACGCCTTCTAGTACTGCTTCCTGCTTTTTAAATTTCGCGCTTCCAAATCTGCTGAACTGGCAGATTTCCTCTAGACCAACTCTTCGAATAGTCAGCACATTGTTTTGATCTGCTTTTGGGACATTATTATTAAAGTTTTTACCTTTTTGGGGTGTTTTCTCTGTGGTTCCTCTCCAGTGATATGTGAAAAAGTGGTTTTACCACCTAATTTTTTTTTCTTCGGCCCTGGGATATTAGATTTTACAGGAATAACGCCTTGGAGGTTGGCATTTTTTTTAATTCTTCTCTTTTTATGCAATGACTGAACCTTTTATTATTTATATTTCCTCTTATTAATATTTTGTGTTCATTACAATATGCATGAAATATTTTTCTAAATGCTACAACAGATGTTTTTATTTAAGGCTTGATATTCTACCAAAAATATCATACCCTGTATATCTTCTTACAACAACACTAGTCTTTTCAGAATAAAATAAATTGTTCATATTTTTAGTGGAGTTAGTTGAGATAGCCGTATGCAGTAAGTAGTGTTTGCATTGAGTATATCATTTACCTTGTTTATAGAAATATTTTGCTCTATAGATAGTGTTATCTAAATATAAAAAATATAATTTATTTATTCTGAAGAAGCTAGTACGATATGTTTTTCCAAAATAACGATTAGTGAAAAGATTTTAGACAAAGAGTTTTTTTTATTCATTATCCTCTTGTTGGATTGCTGTTGACTCACTTTGTGATCACATCGTATATGATCTAGTTGTCTCTATGTGTTCTGATTCACAAATGGCTCGTCACGGATGTCCTAGAGTGTTAACAATCCATTATTTTTAAACTGAATAGTCATGAGATATAGTATTTAAATATCTGTCAAGTGTTCTTTAAACACATTGTCTTAATGTGCCATCTGATTCCCTCTCTAAGGATATCTAGAAAAGGAAGAGAACCATTTTCTTGCAACACCATAGTACCCAATAAAAATTATTAGAAATTCCGAAACTAACAGTTGTCAGATGCACAACAGTACTCAAGCTCCTTTGGTTATAACCTCTTTTATAAAAATTTCACGCAGAATGCTGCCATGTTTATACTATTTTTACATTTTACATTTTTTCAACAAATGTCCGCCATATTGAATCCGTCATCTTATTTAAACGTTTCAAACTACAAATTGAAGGACAAGAATCATACCAGTCCATTTACATGCTCTCGATAAAAAAAATTCTAACAACAGTGATATCTAGAAATATCCTAAAACAGCTAAGTTTTTGTTTTTTAGGTTAGAATATTTTAAAATACAAAGATGATGCGTCAAATTTAAATTCAGCTCACCGAATTTCAGTGCTTATCATCAATTATTTCTAGGTTATACTTATTTCTAAAATAAGTATTTCTTTTGTGTGGTAGGTTCATTTCATGACTTTCAAGGACAAACACGTTCACATTATAACCAAAATAGTTTTAGGAGTCGTTTTGTTTAAATTTATTTGTTGTTAAATAGATAGTCGATAATTATTATAGCAGTTGAAAAAAAGGAATATTCTTTACTCACACGTTTTTGTAAATTATTTTATGATAAAAAAATATGGGTACCTAATTATTATGTGTTTTTGCATTATAATGGAATAGTTTAACATTTTTTCCACAAATATTTTACACAATGTTAACGACGAACGAAGCTGCAACGGAAGACGGCGCCGGCGCCGGCGCAGCGACCCCAATACTCCAAAGGCCTCAACTGTGCATACGTAAATTGCATTCAATACATTATTTAGCGTTATTTATGTGTAATAAAATGTAATACTTTATGCCATTAATATTTGACAAATCAATGTCAATACATAGCTTTGACGTTTACCGATATTAGTTTCTTCTAAGTCTGGCTCAAGGCTATACATATTTTACATGACAAAACAATGAAATGTTGGCACTCTTCGGAGACGTTTTTTTATGTTAAATTTTGTTATGTTTATTTTTCAGAATGTGTTTATAATTAAGTATATTTCAATTTAAAAGTTTTAGTGGACTACCAAAAAATCTAAATTAAATTGATTTTCTGAATAATGGAAATGGAACACCCTGTATAATCATTGATGTTGCAGATTCTATGCGCCATCTAGTGTCTGCATACCAAATTTCGTCACACCGGCTATGATAGTTAGTTTGTAAGATATGTTACTTACTTTCAGGAAACTGATAACATGTAAACTACCTTGGAAATTCTTCCACCATTGACAATTGCCAGGAAAACGTGGGAACGGAAATCATATTCAGTTATCTGTTCTCCACCAGAATATCTTCATAAAGATCTGTCTAACATGAGCGTGGCTTTCGCGTCTAAAAGCATACGAGTAAAGATAGCTCATGTGCTAAATTGGTATCCATCAAGAAGTTATCAAGGGATTTGGATGTGATGGAGGAGCCCCAAGAAATGCAGCCGAATTAACAATATCCAGTCGCAATCCGCTTGAGACGGAGACAGTCGACGGTCAAGATGAATCGTCACATTCAAAACTCACGACTAGCTCTTTCTCTGCTCTGCTACCGTGTCCATCAAACTTGAGATGCAAGATGCCCTTGGGGAGCTCCTTAAACTTTATATTCAGAAAATTTCTACAAAATACTGTGGCGACATGCGATGCTTAAGTGATATATAGCTGAAACTTATAGTTTTGTATATGCAGTTGGAATTTATAGCTAGGAAATTTCACGGGTTGGGCTAAGAGGATTTGTTAGTATAGATTTTACGAGATGATTTGGTAAAATATTGTTCGTTGGAAGGAGTATCAGTTACAGGACAGTTAAATATTATTAAGACACAAAATGTAACCTTCGAAGTGGATATATTAATAGACACGACTAAAATATGAGATGCCGTAAAGGTAATATGTTAAAAACCTGATTTGATATAGTATCAGTTACAAATAAATTGATTGATTTAATCGATTAAATTATGAGTGCAAAACTAAAGTTCTATTGAAGTGGATACATGTGTGAAAGATCAAACTGAAGGTTAATAAAAAGGAGTTCTGATAACTTTTCGGTGATTCGCTGCATTATTAATTACACGTTAGTTGAAAAATTATTACGAAAAATATATACTCACCGTGTAATATGATACTCTCAATATTATTCAATGGAAAATAGAGATAGCATCAAAACATTTAATTGATATATGTACAATGGTGGCTAATATACTACATACATACAAGTACATATGATAATAATAGTTGTGAGCCTCTCGGTAATATTCCTAGCAATGCCCTTCCTTATCTTTTTAATACGTCTCCGTTATTGGCTTCGAAGTTGTTACAGTAACAAGAATATTTTTTTAAACAAAGAAGTTTTATATGCAAGTATCGATCATGACATGCTCAGCATGTGCTAACTATTACCCATTGTTGTTACCAAATGTATCTAATAATAATCATAATGCATTGATTGCCCAACAGAAATAATCCATTTACAGGACAATCAAAATTGAGAGATTTCTAACAAAACAAATGAATCTTAATAAGTACATATACGATATGTCAGTGTGATAAGTGTAAGTAATACTAACAGTTTGTTTAGAAATTTAAACCACAACAAAAAATACAAATCAAGTACTAATTAACATTATTTGATTAAAATTGATGGACATAACATATACTGGAGATTTCATACCTAAATTGGTTCTTACATTATGACAATAGAATGTACAGTGATCTCGTGATCCAAATCTAGGAACTCGTAGATCAAACATATTCAACATAGATGCTGAATCAATTCAGTTGTGCAATAATTTATACAAAAGTGACAAACTTGTAAGCACTCGTTTGGTATGTAAAGAATCAAAATTAAATCCTTGTAGCAACAAAATGTGGTTATATCCTCTAGGCGGATACTAACCATCAACACGGTAGGACAAAAACTTAAGAAAACGTCTTTGAACTGATTCCACTAAATTAATATACGTTCTATAGAACGGGAACCAAATAATACTACAATATTCAACTTTCGAGCGTGCTAGAGGATAATGGAGGGATTTTAAAGCAGCAACGTCATTAAAGTTGAATGAATTTCTGACAAAACCCAATGTTTTACATGCAATGTTAACCATTTTTTGATTGATGTGGTTGGAAAAAGAAAATTTGTCATCCATGATAAATTCAAGATCTTAATCACTAATATGGAAGCAATATCTTCTTAGGGTTAACTTTTGATTGTAGAACGATGTCATTTTGTACTAATTAAGATACTGCTACTTACGCTTAGGTATGAGGCATCAAAAATAGAAGAGTTCGTGAATAATGTGAAAATAACATGACTGAAGATCTACTAAAATTACGGCACCAAAAAGTCATCCACTTTATATTCAACTCAATAATAAAGATGAAAAATGCTTCGAATACTTGGAATATAATTTCCCTTGATCGCAGATGGAGTATAAATTAGAAAAGTGCTGAAAAACCAGCGCTTTATATCAACAGTGGCTGACAAAACAAAGTTTTCCTTTTAAAAAGTAGTTAATAGTTATTATATAGGCAGTAAGTGAAGTATAGACATTATTACCGTACAAATATGAAGTCTGTACGACGAAGCTGTAGGTTGAGTCGTAAGTGCGATAATAATGTACTATGCCACATATAGCGTTTTATACAGGGTGTTTCAAAACAAAGGCGAAAAATTTCAGAGGGTGATTCCTTGTTGAAAATAAAAGGTAGTTTGTTATATAAACGTTCGGTCACCATTAGGGAGATATCGCGTTGCAAAGATGGCGGAAAAATAGTGTTTTTATTGTTTTTCTCGGAAACGAAAAGCGTGGGAATGGTAAAATTTTGTGGAAGTGTTACCATCATCAAAAGACAGCTGTGACATATTTTTTCACTTTTTTAAAATAATTGGAAAGGGTAGAAATAAAGTGCCCCTTTCAGTTTTTTTAGCTATACTTCCAAAAAACTTCCTTAACGGCGTAGAAAAGAATATATTAGGTTAAACCGATTCATTTAGAAACTTTTTTCTCTCTTATATTTTTTTGATGATTCGCTTCTTTCTTCAATATAAATCTGGTAAATGTACCAAACAACCTATTGTTATAAATACTATTGGTAATGTGCCAAAACTAATTGCACGATTTCTTAAACTGCTTAATCCAAATGCGTACACTGGGAAGTGCTTTCAACGATCTTCTACTTCCCTTATTTGAGTATAAAAACATTTGGTAATTGAGTATAAAAAGATATGCTAATTCTGTCACTGGAGGATACATTGCAACTTCTACTGAAAACAAGAAACGAACGGTCATGAAAATTCTAGGTGAATGTGAGAATACTTCCTTGGAAACCGAAAATATTCCCTCAACATTTAAAAATTATATTCACACTCAAAATATTTCCACCGATTCAAGCAAATTGGTAAGCATGTCGGCATCTGGTGTTCATTTATCCAATTGTGAAGATTTTACTGTCAATGTCAACTTTAGTAAATGTATTTTCATATTATGTTTCTACACAATTTATTTAATTAATGGCTAATTTGGTTATAATTTAATTTACAATGTCATTATCACACAGAGTGCGTTAATAAATTATAAAAAAACACGTAGGATAATGTAAGTTATTATGACGTATGAAACAGTGTCAAATCATAGTCATTATGAGACAGATGCAGACAAAAACTTTTTATATAGCCAAAGCTAGTTTGTAATGTGGCAAAATGGCAGAATGGAATTCTTTATGTAGCATTTCCTGAATTTGTTTGTAGATCACTTTCCTAACTATTCTAGGAGGTAGGGTAAGTGGTGGGTAGTGTGTTTATGTCAACAATAATACGATGTAAGACATTCAAAGTACCAAATGATTTAAGCCGACTTGAACTGTACATGTATATCTACATACACTATGTATCATAAGCAAAAAACTTGTTTACTCTGTCTTAGTGTTTCTCATACGTTTTATTCATCTTTGGTTGTATATTTGTTCCTGTCACGTTCAATTATTCAAAAATATAGATATGGCGTGTTTCAACATCACCAATTTTGTCCTTAAAATAACTCACGGCCGTGACTTCTCATTAAAATCGCCCTTGTTCCCTGGAGCACTCATTAAGACAAACGCTATTAGTATACATTTATAATAGCTACATGTGGCGGTAACTAACTAGTAAATCTTAAAAGAATTCCAACTCATTAACAACTTGAGGCCATTCAGACATAAACAAAAGCTGTTTATAAAGCAATTAACACTTTCAATTGAAACTCATTTATGACTGATGGGTCTGTCATGCGACTAAAAATAGCCAGGAGCACTAATTTCTATTTTAGGATGAAATGAAGCGTTCTTCGACTATTTCTTAGTGGCCTGTCTTCTCAGAAACACAGACCAATTACTTTAGAAGCAGAATTTTTTTGCATTGTAATATCTTCTACCGTTATTGTCAGTCGTATTTTTGGTATAATGATTTATGTATACAGTACACAAAAGAAACGAGGTAATTACAGTAAAACATATTCCTTTTGTTTTACAGTAATGAAATAAATTTAAGTTTAAGAATAAAAAATTAAGGGTGGGAAGAACCTGAAATATGTGAGCTATATTTGTAAAGGTTTCAACTAGAAAGTTTAGTTATTTATATCTTTAAATTTTTTATTCACATAATATACATACAGCTTACAAACATCATATAATAAGCAGTATACAAATAAAAATATAAAAAAATAAATAGTTACATAATAACATAAAGTTATACGTTGGGTTTTATCCAAATTTAGTCTAAAATTATGACATATCTAGATACCTATAATCCACTCGTAAGCTTTAGTATCTATGTCATTTATGCTATGTTGTAAAGCTACTATACAGGGTTAACTATGACTAAGTACAAATATTTTAACCACGTGTTCAGGGAACCCTAAAAGACAATAAAAAAGTTATTCCGGAATTTTAGCTCGATATTTAAAAAATGGGGCAAAACCCTTTTTTCCTACGGAAAGTCGGCGCCTATGATGAGTATCGACTGAGATGGCTTATGGCTTAAATCTTAGATCCATAGTTGACACTACATCTGTCAACAACTACCATGCCGTCGTTTGCAGTGTTTCTAAATGCAGAAACGAGAAAAATTAACATTCTTATTAGTAATAATACCTGATAGGTCTGTAACAGTTAATCCAGTTAGCTCCAGTATCTTGCATTCGTTTTTCATTGTTTGGTTACAAACTGGTAAAACTACATTTTCACTCGCTACCGATAATCACACTTCCCGTAGGTACAGTTAGAAATGACAATGTATTATAACAAAATCGAAGACAGGGATAAGTAGGTAGGTTCTAATAGATAACAGAAAACGTTTAAAACCCGCGGCAGTCTTGTCCCATAACCTAGAAAAACAAACCGGCAAACTATATTGTGGGAAAATATCTGTACCCGACACATACTCCTTTATTTATTAACTATAAAACATTTAAAATTAAAATAAGGCACTAAAAACTGAAGGAGAACACAAAACTACAACGTAAACACAGGAATTAAATTATAACATGACAGCGAACCGACTCTACTGGACCGACTGCCGACTGCGGTCGACTGTTGCATGACGGTTGCTTGCGGGTTGCATACTCTGATTCTCGCATTGGCCGCGTTAAATAAGGATTTAATATAATATCGAAAAAAATTTTTTTTCGCTTTATAAATAAGTTTGGAAATTTTTTGAAAGGAAATTCTGTTAATTCTTATTTTTTTCTATCCCCTCTTAAAATATTTGTACTTAGTGATAGTTAACCCTGTATTTCTATTACAGCTAATTAGTAGTAGAAGCATCGTCAGCATCTGGAACACATTTATTACGGAACAAATAAACTGGACGGTTATTTATACAAATTATGTAGAGTA
Source organism: Monochamus alternatus (assembly GCA_037114965.1). Lineage (NCBI taxonomy): Eukaryota > Metazoa > Arthropoda > Insecta > Coleoptera > Cerambycidae > Monochamus > Monochamus alternatus. The sequence continues at coordinate 7,724,401 of CM073428.1, forward strand.
TGTGTCCCAAAACTGAACCCTGAGGTGATCTACTCCTCACTGCAGTATATTCAGATATATTATTCTTCAGATGAACACATTGCTTTCTGGAAAAAAGGTAACATTTGAATTCCTCTATCATACGTATGGATGGGACTTAGCAATAAAGCTTGGTCCGTATAAACATCACAATTCATTTATAATGTCCTGTTTAAATCATTAACAGCTTGCTTTTGATCGAGAAGATCCTATAGATGCACTTTACTTGGATTTTTCCAAAACCTTCAATAACGTTCCCAGATAGACTTCGTTTGAAACTTCTGTGCGTTTTGGATCAGATCATTCTTATTCGCATCAAGTATGGTCCGGAGATTCACAAGGCTCTGTTCTTAGACCACTTTCATTTATGATTTATCATCCTAAAAACCCCTAAGTACCAAATTGCTTGAGAATTATGCTATTATTAAAATAAATATTTATACAGACCTCTTGAAGACACCTTACATTATACAAAAACTGTTTACTTTCTTATTAATATATAATAATCGATAGATCATATTTTTTTGTGTATTCCGTAAAGCAAGTTTTAACGAATATGCAAACTCTAATTCTATTCCTCTAAATGAAGCATTTCCAATTAGGTTCTATGCTGCAGTTTCTATCACGGCGCATGATACACATCTTAAAATATGTAGGAGCAGCGTCATCAGTGTATCAGCAAATGGAAAACTGCTGTAAAAATGGAAGACACTAAACCATTACCTTCAATCATGAAGCATCGCGCTGTATTGTTCTGCTGCAATTCGACATAAAATCGCAATAAAAAAGAACAGTATTTTATTATCAGGAAGAAACGGCGTGTGTTCTCCCCGTTTTACACATCACTTTACATTTGGAGAATGGTACTCTTCCACTTTCTTTGGAAAAGTATCAGCAATAAAATGTTATAACCATAAAACAACTTTATGCAGTTGTAATAACGCACGCCGCATTTCAGAATTCACAGACGCGAATTCCATATAGGGGAACGTGGGGGAATATCGACTAGTTAAGAACTATTTTCAATTTTAAGTATATTTCTTATTGAAAGTGATACAAAACATCACAGAGTCGCATACATGAATATGTCTTACTAATTTAGCATTGCAAATGTGGTATGAACATTGTTTTTTCTTTATATAAAAGTTTTTAAAGTTATAAATAAATTCGTGTAAAATCGACCAGTAGGGTAATGTCGACCATATGTGCGGGTAACGTCGACCATAGGTGCTGGTAATAAAGACCAAACAAAAGACCTTAAATAAACATTTATTTATTACGAACAGTTATGACAAATATATTGGGAAGCTTCATCTGCATCCGTACAAAGAGAATGGACCCATACACCACAAAAACGGCATTCTACCAAACTTCATTATCGGATCCAAACTCCCCGCAAACAAAGAATGTCTCTTGATTCTCTTTGTTTGTGCGATTGCTCTTCTGCTTATTTTTAAATTGTTTCTTTTCGTCTGTTTTGTTATTACTATTGATATTTTTTCTCACATTTTTAAATTTTTCGTGTTCTACTTTCTTTTGTTTGTTTTTCCTTTTTTATTTTGTAATTGTAATTTTTATTTTATCACGAATTTTAATAGGTCCTGGCTTGGATGATGTTGTTAATTGTTGTCGCTGTCCATTCGTGGATGGTGTTCTACGAATATCTGGACGAGGTGATACAGTTTGTAGAGGTAAATTTTCTTGATCATTATCGTTATCATCTTCGCGGCGGTTTTCTACCCAGGTTGTACTTTTTTCCTCTTGAAGGGTACCATATGGTACATGAAACGTAATAGCCGCACTCCATAGGCATAGCATTTTCCTTGATCTCTCTAATTGCCCTCTTCATGAGTTATTCACTCCATGAAAAACGGTCTGTTTTTCGATTATATTTTCGAGGCATCTGGAACAAAAATGTGGAGACGGTTAATATCAACCGGTCTAATGTAAGGTGAGTAATATCGACCTCTCTGATCGGTATTACCCCAAAGCGCCTACATAAACATAACCTTAGATTGTTTAAGAAAACATAAAAATAACGGATCAGATTTAAGTCAGTATACATTTAATATATTATTACATCTAATAGCACTATAAGAAGGCATATCCGAAAGTACAGATCATTCCTTACCTTATTAACAGCGGTGGAAAAGTTATAATTTACCCAATGATATGCAATAGTGCACGGATTAACACACACAACAGTTGGCATCACTGAACTGAGCAGGCGTAGCACGTTCGAATGGAACTAGCTGTTGCCAGAAGAGGGCACTGAGATCGTAGAATTGCCAGTTGCTTATATTTGAATGAGATCGACATTACCCCATGGTGGATATCCCCCCATGTGCCCCTACATGTAATTTTGTGTGCGTTCGTAAAATCACGTATCGTATTTAGAATTTCATTTTGCCTCTGTATGTGGAATAGTTGCGTGGCGTACTACTAATCTACTATTCTGCCACACTTAAGTATGATGGGTTTTAAACTAGATATGCGTTTATTTTGCTATTACGGTGTCATTATGTTTTATATTCTCATAGCCTTTAGGAGGCTTGTGAAAAAGTCACAGTGGCTGTTAAAAATGAATTAGATTTTGTGCAACTTATGCTAATGTTTAATTTATTATATCATATCCAACTGCCAAGGTCACATTGCATATAATAAAAGTTATAATAATGATATTTACCTACACATTACACACTTGCTTCGAATTACGATATACGGGGTGATTTGGAACTTATACAAAAAGAATTTGAATGTGCAGGTGACTCTTGCAAAAACAATTTTGTAAATAAAATCAAAAAAGGCAATTCAAAAATAGTTTAACAATACACTTTTGACAGCACTGGAAACTAATCCACTGTAAAACCTGATCTTGCGCAAGGTAAAGCAGTTAGTCAGCAACAGGCACGGCAGCAAAGAAAGGAATCAAATTTTACACATGCTTTATGTCAGCAAATTCAACTGCTCTTGCTGTTATTGTTATTACTGATGAATGAAATTATTTTGTAGTTTTAATTAATAAAATAATTCGACATATCTGATTACAACTGTTCAAAATTTTGTCCACCGGCGTGTAAATATTAAATACATTTGGGCCCGTCACAAACACAAATGTTTCTGATTCTTGTTCCTTTTGAATAAGTTATTAGCATATTGAACCTCGTATGGTTCGTCACACTGCTGATTGGGACATTCATTATACTTGTGTGATTTGCTTATTGCTTATTTGGGGATTCCGTCTACGCCCTGGACTTCCATCTCTTCCAAGATTCGGCTGAAAATTTCCTATGTCACGCCCGCGTTGCATTATCACGGTAAGAGTAGCTGAATTTGGTGCATGTCTACCGGGAAATTGTTCTGCGTACACATGAGATGATGCTAAAGCATTTTGTTTTACTTCAACATAAATTAAATGATACCCCGAACTTCAATAATTTTTTGCTAGGAAATTATAAGGATTTTATAAAAAAAATGTATGGTATTGACCCAGTTTTTCATGAGGCATCTATTTCCAATTTTTTTTAGATGACTGGTGAATCACCTTGTACAATGATGAATAAGTACATTTGTAAAATTTATAGTGATATTAGCTGGCCATTCACGAACGGAAATCCGTTGACTTAATACCTATTAGGCCCGTCAAAAAAAACATTCGTATATGGTTAGCTATATGTAATGATGTATATCTGTTTAGGTAAGATATTATATGCATAGGAGCATAATATAATATGTGATGTCTGGTCCACAATTTTTGCTATAGATGGAAATAAGTAATTACTTTTTTGTCGTATACTTATAGTCATGTAGTAGTAATGAGAAGTTATTTTTAGATAGATGATATTCCACATTCATGTTAAAGTAATTTACGTCTGAGGTCATTGAAAAAAAAAATATTGGAATATTTCATAGAATCAATCATAACATAATATTGTGTACTGGTATTCACAATGTTCAATTTTAAATTCCTTGAAAAGTCTAAATGGTTTTGATGTTTCACATGTAAAGAAGTAAGTTTTATCAAAATTTAAAATAATCAATTTGAAACCAAAACAATTTTTCAGTTTTATGAAGTTATTTTCAACAGATCTTTTTATCTTGAAGTCGCCTCTTGAAAAAAATTTGTTTCAACAGCAAAAATCTAAAATATCTACACTACACTTAAGAGAAACTAACCTATTTATATATTTATTGAAAAATATGGGCCCAAGTGCTATAATTTATTACACACTATATTCGTTAATTTGTGATTAAGTTTTTACATGCTTCATTCTATCTGCTAGAAAATCTTCAATGTTTGTTGTATATTACATGTTACAACAACATTACAATGTTATATACATTATAAACTTGCTTTCTTTGTATTGTTTTCTACTTTTTGACTAATGACACTCATCTCGCTGAAAAAGTAAATGTGATTAAAGAATTCAAATAGTTGTATAAGTAAATATACAGCTATGTGAAGCGTGATGGTTTGTTGTTATTTTATTAGATACCTTTCCCATGAAAAAGGAAATAAAAATTAAATAAAGGCACCCCTGTTAGCAGGACTAATGAGGGTTTAGTTTTTTACATTCTTGCCGGGACAAAAAATCTCAGTCAGAAAACTAGCGTGGGTACACCTTTTATATTTATATAGCATGCTTCTTTATACCAGATTTTTTGTTTCCTACTTATATTTATAATAATGGCAAAACGAAATGTGTTGTTTTCTTGCATTTTAAATTGTTATTATAATTTTACTGCAAAATTAAAGATTTTTTGACATATCTCAAACAATAGTTTCTACGCTATGGATTCAAGGTCTCTTGTTTAAAGATCAAAAACGTTTGTGAAGTGTCTTCTTTTGATAACGCAAGGGTTAGTGATTTGTGACAAGAATTCCCGTAGTACAACCAAAATTGCAGCCACTCTCACTCTCACTTGTAAATAACTTCTGGAAACAAAACTTGATATTATAGTAAACAGTGGAAGTCAATATCAAGCAATAAGACAAAAACTTCCAGGAAAGATGAATGTTATTATGCTTTTGTGTGTCAATATGGTAAAAGAAAGTATCCACCCACCACATAGAACAAATTTATCGCGTTATGACTCTCATATTTATTACTATTAAAGGTATTAAAAAACAGACGTTTTAAGTCAAATTCAGAAGTATGAAATATTCAACCTGCAGGCATAGGAATTCTATAACCATGGCCTTATCGATGATCGCAATAATGTGATTATATTTCTAGTTTTTACGAACCATGGATTAATTTCAATTGAACACACTTTGTATTAAAAAGACTCGAGATATTATTTAAGTATATGTAGGTGATGAATTCATTTTAGATATTGTTGAAGAGAATCCCTGAATCAGTACCATGTACAGTGTGTTCAAGCATTAATACCAAGGGATAATTCTTTACGAATTAGATTTTGTGAATGGTTGCTTCAACAAAATGCTGACGTGTTAGTTACAGACGAAGCTATTTTTACACGGATTCGGGTGTATAACATTAATAATACTCATGTTTGGGATTTTGAAAACGCTGTTCAACGCTTAAATGTATGGGCAGACATTGTTGATGATCGCTTGATTGGATCATTTATATTACTAAATTAAATGGATGGGGGTTCAGATCTTGAGTTCCACCGAAATGATCTGCCTAAACTTCTGTAAGGTGTGCCCTTAGCTATCCAATTCCGAATATGGTTATTGCTCCCCCTTATTTTCAACAAAACATCAGGGAGTACCTTAATGAAGTTCGAGCGGTATGATGCATTGGTCGAGGAGAACCGGTACCATGGCCAGTACGATCTCGTGATTTAAATTCTTTGGACTTCTTTTTATGTGGATGTTTTAAAAAACAAAGCGCACCGAAATGGACACTTGATGATTTACATGAACGTATCACAGCTGCTGCCAATGAATACGGGTTCAAAACGGACATGAACTAGAAACATATGTGTTAGTTCATAGAAATGGGGTAACACCGGTGTGTGTTTACACGTCGGTGGACAAAATTTTGAACAGTTGTAACATCAGACATGGCAAATTATTTTATTAATTAAAACCACAAATTGATTTTATTAATTAATAATAACAATAGCGGCAAAAGTGGCAAAAGCGAATGAATTTGCTGATAAAATAAATGTTATAAAATTTTATTTATTTTTCCTTGGGAAATTGATTCAATCAGTTTTTATTACACTTTGCCGCCGTGCTGGTCACCAACTGCATGCTTTGTCATGCGCTAGGTCAGGTTTTACGATGGACCAGTTTCCAGAGCCGTGCAGAAGCTTACTTTTAAATCATTTTCGAACTGACCTTTGCTTTTTCTGCATTTGTAAGAATCCCCTGTACATTCTATCCTTTTTTTATGAATAATTTCTGAATCATCTTGTATTATTGAATGTAGATTGTAAATTATGAATTACGAAGATACTCTGTTTATTAGTTCTTGAGTACTGTATTGTTATTTTTTGATGTTACACTGTTTAATCATTCATTCACTACTATTTTTGTTGTCGTATCTATTTGAACACTATTCACTTTGTTTAGTGTTCATGTCAGTTTATCATCCAAATCATCGCCAGTCCAGAGTTCCAAAAGGCTATGCACTCTTTGCTTTTACACAGCGAATTCGTCAGACCCTTTCCACAATAACAAGCGACTCATCCCAGCGAATACAGCATAACATAATCCTTCAAAAGGAAACGTTTTCTATAAAAAGTTTGGCGTTTTTGCCCTCCTCTTTGTTTCATTTTAACTTCGGCATCGAAGTATCGACAAACCCGGGCGGCGGCGACGGAGGCGGCGGGCGGATTGACCGTGTTTTTACCCCGGCTGATTCGCTATTCAAAGGCCGTGGCAGGACATGTATAGAATACAGGGATAAACCGAATATGACCAAATATAGACCGCGCCGGCGAGTTCCCATCTTTTCACAGCGCTTCAACACGTCCCCTATTCATGTGTCGCCTACCCAGGGCTGGACTGAAAACGACGTTTAAACGATTTGACCGATACCATTTCCCAGTTTCAATCTGGTTGTAAATGTGGAGCTCCGAACGAAATTAATTAAGTCTTTTATGTGGAGCCTCAATGGGGGTTTAATGAAAAACTACCGCAAGATATTTACTCGCTGAGTGCTTATGAATGTTATTAAATGAAATTAATTAAATGCTCCTGTACATGGGCGAATTCGAATCGTGTTTACAAGCGTTGGAATTAAACGAGGAAAAATTGCCGTATGAACTTTTCCTAAAGAAATAACTCCATATTATATTTCCTATAAAAGAGCATACGAAAAAGAAGAGGAATGTGTCTACTTTTATTTGTGTACAAATCCGTGAAAACTTTATTTTTTACCACGGCTTTTAAGATAATAGACTAAGGTGAGGAGAGTTGGACACCTTTTAAAAAACTGATAATAATTTCTTTATTAATGAAAATAAAAATTCATTCAAAACAGGGAACATGAATATAGTAGTTTCTTCCACTGCAGCTTAAATAACGAAACGCAAAATCATAATTTGACAACAAATTAAAAACAAAGAATTCAAATTGGTCCATCTTTCCTACCTAATGCAGGAGAGTTGAACCACCGGGGTCTTCTTCCTATTCTTTTTTGCGGCATGGGTCCTACAGTTTTGACACGTATTCTGGTAGGTCGTGGATCCCTCATGTAACCAACAGTTACATATCAATCACTTTAATCGTCCTTTGTAGCGTTACAATTTACGTCTATTCATAAAAAAATTAAATAAATAAATATCATACTTAATTTACTCTTTATTATTATTATATTACATTACATTTTATCATTGTATTGCTTCATTGTGAATGGTTCCTGTTCCTACAGTGATTGATGTTAATCTGCCATCCTCAATTACCAGGCCGTGTATTGTGCGTTGCCCTAAAATATATTAAAAGTCTAAATTTTTAACCAACCAAAACAATTACCATAGTTACCATAATTCATCCGTATTCAGGTCTATTAAATAATGTTACGTCTTCTGACTGACGCCATCCGTTAGATCCTTGAGAGAAATCATATTACAATTTCTTAAGGGCATGCCTAGGTCCTAGAACAAAAATAAACATGACAATTACACCGAAAACCTGAATGTAAACAACTAATATTTCGCGGTTTATCGTTACACTCTGTACAGACAAAATTAATTAAAGACAATAATTTACTTGTTCCGTACTTACCATATTTTGGAGATCCGTAGAATAATGGTTGGTATTAAGTCAATTGCTCCTAAGGTTAGATTTTATGTTGACATTTCTCCATTTTGCCTTGTTCGTTTTCCTGCTGAAACCCCACCTACTTACCGGCCAAATCCCAACAGGATTCGGCGCGGCGCGTTGTTGCCGGATCTTTCCAAGAATCTTTCACATTACTACTTTTCCTTATGGAGGTATTTTTAATAAATATACGTTGAATGGTGTATTTTTCTGTGTAATTATGTTGAGAGAACTTAATTACTACGTGGTAAATCATTTTAAATTTAATTTAATAGTTAATAAGTGTTTACTTTAGTTTCCTTAGTTCCAATTGGTTAGACTACAGCGAATGGGAGTCAAAGATAGTTTTTTGCAGCTGAAATTTAGGAAACGGGATCTGCGCTAATTTTCGAAAATTTTATTTCCGGTAGGTTGTACTGTGAATATTAGGTGTGTGGTAGTGTTTGGAAAATCTGTGTGATTTTTAAAATCATCTCGTCGAGGATTTTGTTTTCCAAACGCCTGTTGTTGATTAAGGTTTTGTTGGATTTTCGATGATTTTTGTGAAACCTAATCAGGAAACTTTCTTAGTAAAGGATCTGTATCGTCACACCACGCCAGTCAAGAATGCGATTCCGTCTTAGGCTTCCAGTAAGTTGCAATTTTAAATGTTGTCATTTCTCTTATAAGTTTCTTCGTGCAAATTTGCATTCTAATTTATACCGTATTTACAGTGTGTATAAGGTCTGCATTCGTTTAAACTTGTGATCAAGAAGATCCGGTGTCCGGCCAAGGGTAAGTATTTCTATATGTAAATTTTAGTCATTTAAACTTTCCTTTTCCATGTAAAAGACTTTTACATAAATTTGTAATAAATTGGTTACCATGTGCTCAATTTGCGATATTGCCGAATTGAATTTCTCCTTTCTCAAAAATATCCAATGTCCAGGAATTATAATGATATTAAAGTATTTAGAAGGTGCACATTTCGCTACATTTAATTTATTTGTTTCCAAAGAAGTCATTTAGCGGATAGTTATGTTAGTTTTATTTAGGGTTCTTATATTGGGCAGTCCGTGGAGTTAAGGAGTTTTGGGTGTTTCTTTGGAGCTGTAGCTTACCACTTTCGTGCTGAGCCATTGCTTGCTATCTCTTGTTGCTGTTGGAGTTGCTGCTAGCCACGCTGCAGTTATTGTACCACTCAGATCCACTTGGACGCACGTAAATTTATGATATTGCTTGTATTTCATTTAAAGATTACTTTTTGCACATATTTACTACACGTATGCCTAGTTCTTGTTCTGCTATACGCTCAGAACCAAATATTTTTAGTATAGCTTTTCTATAAGTAAAAATTAGTAGTAATTAGTAATAAATTTAGTATTGCTAGTAATTTTAGTGCAGATATCAAGTTTATAGTGACGCTTGTTACTATTGTTCCACTTATTATTAAGTTTATTTCTGAATTTTGAAAGTGGGTGTTGTATTATTAACACTTTAATTAATTTACTTAAAGTTATATGCCGATATTTATTGTTGTTGTTTACGCTTGTACACTCATATATTTTTTGTATATAGATGAATATATTTTGTTAACTACCTACGCCATCTAACCGCCATACTGGTAGATGTTCCATTGCATTTAAGCTATTTTAGTGGCTTATAGTCTTACATATATCTGCACGTTTGGGATTGACAAATAATTAAGGTGTTGTGACTGTTTAATTTAATTGCCTAGTTTCATAAAAGTTTGCTTACCCAATTTAGGTTTATATGAAGCCGATTCGCCTGAGCTCACGCGACTCTTGACTACGCATTAACTGCTATTAACTGTAGTTCGGTCTGCTGTGACCAATGATAGCGTGGGTTTACTAGTGTGAGCGGCACATATAAGTTGCGATTCTTAACAATAATTATAAATCTTTTCATCTTCTTATAGTCTAAGTTTTTTTTTTTATAATAGAGTACAGTATAATAAATGATAGTTATTATTGGTGAGCCTGTTAATTGATCTTGTTTGACAAGTTTTCTCGATCAAGTACTGATATTAGTAGAGGGTGATTTGGTGGTGGAAAAATTTGTCTGGCGCCCATATCTTAATTAATTAAGTAATACAATATTACTTCTACTAATAAATTCAACCCACCCCGTCTCCATTGAGCTGGCCAAACACCCTACTGTCTACAGTCAGCTGAGGTAGACAATCTTTACTCTACTGTTTTTACTACCAGTAAGAGAACGACGTTGGGTAAGTCGTGGCACCTTCTTCGCGGTTTTGTAATAATCCATTAATATTTTCGTCACCGCTTGAATCCATCCATAATTATATCACCAGAGTCTGACAAGGAAGACTCTCGCCTGGGTTTCTTTAAACATTTTTAAGCGTTGGTTTAGCTTTAGTTAGTTTTTTCTTTGACAGTTTTTGTCGCCTCATTTCTATATGTTCCGGTGTTGTTAAAAGGCCAGTGAAATTGGTACGAGCCATTTTTTGACAGCCGGTGTTGTCACAGGTGACGGTGAAATAATATCAAGTGCCTTTCCTGGTGTTAAATCGTCTTCCCGTTGATCTGGAAGATTCTGCAACACCGTTACAGATGAATTTTATCAAGATGAATCTGGCAAACTGTTGAATCCCAGAAGGACTTGGTTGAGGGGAAGCTGTCGAACGAATAGTTTCTTCGTTACAAATGGTAGGCGTCTCTGGTTGTGGAGAATGGCAATCTTGAAGTTAATTTACTGAATGTTGTTCATAAGCTACAGCTGCCGTCTCTATTAGGAAAGCGTAGTCTGCCCAACAGCTTGCCGAACTGAAGTCTATTATACATTGTGACACGAGAATTTTACATATATAGATATAGTTTTGCAATCAATGTGTTAATGATAAGGACAATAACTTATTGAAACAACTGAAAACATGGCGTATTATTATAAAGGTACATCTGGTTCAGTTCGGTGAGAATTTTTTTCGATTTTGTAGGCTATACCTAAAACTCTTTCCAATGAAGTGTGCAAAATTTTAAAATAAGTTGGTACCTATGGCACCACTGCACATTGTTTTTTATTTGTGGTGTGGAGAAACGTCAAGTTTGCCCTTTCATATAATAAAGGACTTTCGTTTTTCGTAGATGTGTGTGCAAAATTAACAAATAATGTGCAAAATTGTGAACTTAGGGAGAGCTTCGGGACTTGACGGACATCAAGCTGTCATTAATTTTGTTTCTGGGCAAATTTCAGTGCTTTTGCAACTTGTAGTCCGTACTTCGAGTCAAGGCCGTCAGGAATAATAAATAAGCCAATTTGGCCTGTTATTACGTATGCAAAACCACCGCTTAACTAAAAAGTGGCGTATCTTAGTGGCAACGCCTTCAATTAAGTCTAACACTCGATCATGCCGCCACTATCACCACTTGAATAGAAATTATAAGTACCTACTAGCAATAAATCGCCTATCAACACGTAGTAATTATGCAGAGTGTTATTTTACCGGCTTTCAGATATACCTACAGGTCGTCACTCTTCCCCCTATTTCGCGTTCTAAATCAGAGACGGATAGCTAAGAAGCGGTGTAATACTTCAGAAGAAATTAACTGACACAAAAGCCTTGGTTTAGGGGTAATAAATTTGACAACCCCCGTAAATATTTTATCACTTGGAGGGTGAGTAGATATATCATTAGCCTACTAGAAATAATAGGGATGCTGTACTATTTTTATTCGTATTTATTATTAGGCAAAATGAGAGAGTTTCAAATTGTGTAAATAAAACAATTTTAATAAAAATTTAATGTTCATTTAATTAGATATTTATACTCCTAAATTTTATATACTTCGTCAGCTTACCCTTAAAAATCGCGTTTTATTATGGGCTTGTATTATATTAAAATCATTTCCTAATTTAGTAGGGATTGTATTTAAAAGATTTTTATTTATTTATTCCTCTTTTTAGTGGAACGATTTACATTCTTATTATTAAAAATATACAAGGCAGTCACTTTTATGGTACTCAGTACGGGATCTTCGAAACAATATACAGGGTGATTCACAACTTATCTAAAAAAAAATTGAGAATAGATGCGTCATGAAAAAAGGAGTCAATATCGTAAACAATTTTTTTAGAAAAACCTTAAAATAGTTTTCGAGTAAAAAATGACTGAAGTTGTAATATTTTAAATTTTTACTTCGATAGGCTACTGTAGTCCCTAGTTAGGCGATTCTGAATATTGAAATTCGATAGTAGTTATTAACGCTTTTGTGATGTGAGTCTTTACATTAGTTTTCCAAGTGACAAAAAATAGATTAAATGTATAGCAACTCGAAGTTGATGGATATCGTTTTAATTTACGGTGATGCGAAAATGCTTTAGAAGAACGATTTCCCGGTAAACATGTGCCAAATGCAGCTACCTTTACAGCGTTGTGCAGTGAGTGTAAGTGTAGTGCAACGCAGGCGTGACCCCTGAAATTTGAAACTGAAGAGATGGAGGCCCAGGACGTCTACAGCGTATTGCAGCAGTGTGGCGTATCATACACGAGGCTCAATTATATCCGTACCGTGGTTCAACGTACGTTTGCTACCTTATGGCGAATATTGGCATGACAATAAATCAAATCCAACGACAAGTAGGATGAAAATCGGCAGCTGAGGCGACTGGTTACGTTGATTGCAGTATAGGTAATAAGAAGAATGTTTTAAACATTATTGGGAGTGCCACTTATTGGAAGCGTATTAATTTGAACAGCATTTCCTCCGATTAAAAAAAACTGAAATATTAATATTTCAAACAATACCAACTGTAGTTTTCACATTCATTTTAAAAATTATTGAAGATTGTTGAATATTTGAATAAAGGTTTTGAATTATTTGTTAGTAATTAGATTCGTCGGTCCATAAAACCTGAAACCTATGCAGACATTGTAGATTAATTTATGTTGAATCTAAAACCCATCTACAAAAATTTAAACGTTTTTCGACGAGCACAAACAGCACCTGTCCGTGCTTATTTAGATGAGCTGTTCCCGAATCGTTGGATAGGGAGAAGGAGGCCGATTGAGTGGTCAGCCAGATCACCTGATTTGACACCCCCAGATTATTTCTTATGGGGATACTTAAAAAGCAAAGTATACGTTACTAGACCGGTTAATTTAGAAGATTTAAAAGCAAAAATTCGTCACGAGATACATTATGTTCAAAAAGAATTTATTAATCGTCTTGGCTACTGTCAGGCAGCCAACGGTGCACAAAATGAACATTTAATTTAGTAGTTTTTTTATATAATCATTATCATTTTCAGTATTGTGAAAATTAAATTTTAAAATCTTCAAACATTATTTTCTTGAAATTTTTGTTATGTAACACCATAATTTTGCATGATGTATGTATGTAGAATGACACGCTCTTTTAAATGGCATGGTCAAAAGTGGAGGTTGCTATTTAAAAAAATTGTCGAGGACGTCATATCTCGAACAATTATGACGTAACAAATGTGGGTCGTATGTCAAAAAATGCCTTTTTTTAAAACAAAATCGACGTGCCAGGGGATTTTTTCGAAAACTTCTCAATTTCAAAGGTAATGAATTTTTTCGTTACTTTTCGAAAGCACCGTATTAGTAATTACCCTGTATATAGTCAGTCCAGTCACTAAAACCATGTAAACTTCTCACGGCCCATCACCGTGAATCAGCCTGTATAGTTGTGTAAATTCATACGGTGACTACATCTTAAAGTGTGTCATGCGCACGTGCGAACACAACAGCGTCTAATAAGCAACGAAAATGCATAATCTGTAATGAAAATCGGAGAAAATCGACCGAGTATGTTAGGAACGCCGACTCGCGTTCTGTAACATTACAGCCTCCTCGCTTGCGTTCTCTGGCGCATCCTTTAGAGACCGCGTGGTGGTGGCCTCATAAACTATTATCACTTCCAGGACTCCGCAAAGGGCTAGACGTTGCGCCAGGCCTGCAATGCAACATACACAATTCACTCCGACAGCGGTGAGCATAACGTATGCTCGGAGTTAATTTGAAAACAGTGCGGTTCATACATCTGCTGGATATTGCAGCAGTGTGCTGTTTACGCGCCAGCGATTGATTAAACCGCTCGGACCTAATTAATTGATTATAATTCAGGAACGCAGTTAGTCCACATTATGATGACTATATTGATTAAAAGTTATGTTTCCGTTGGCCCTGCTTCATACTCGATTATTTGATCAATCAATATTTTGAGCTGCTCTGTTTGTCTACGGAGTTCCGTGATGGATCACATTCAAATTAAAAATGACATCTACATGGAAGAAATGACTGAAGGATACACGTTTATTTTTGTACAGAAATATATCTTCGATGCGTCTGTGTTGATTTGTATGCTGAATTTCAGAACAAATCAAATGTTACGTATTCCAAACTTTTGATATCAGTAAGAAAGGCATCACATTTGAGAACATAGTCTAAAAGAACCTCTTACGTTGCCCAAATTGAGAATTGAAGGACCTCTCGCTAATACAAAATAATATTTTCATATTTAGTTTCTCTTTCATATTGTTTTGTTGTCTGTTTTATTTAATAGCATGCGACACAATAATATAGATATTTACTATTGAATGAAAAATGACACTATTGTAAACAATGTGTCGTTTATTTTTATTTTAGTAATTCATATTTATAAGCTCTCTTATCCACACACCTTCCACAGTTATTAATTTATAGAAAATAGGTGTTCCTTCTGTGGTTGTCAAATGGGAATTAATGATCTAATGCTATTGGAACTTTTTAAACAGGGTAAAAAAGTAATAATAATAATAATAATGTTTATTTGGTATTAGCATTTGAAATATATAAATCATGCGACAATAGACAACCAATAAACATAGTGACGTCAACTTAAGTTTAAACATAAACTTGTTGTGACCTACATAGCTAAAAGGTAAGTAGCAATTAAATTTACTCATCATAAAAAAAACAAACATAAATAAATCAATAATTGTACAATTTATACAAATTACATTATCATATCCTACACCGATATAATAAATACATATATTAAAACAAATATATAGATATAATAATATATATATATATATATATATATATATATATATATATATATATATATATATATATATAATTAGAATCTCCCTATACATATATTAACTAAAATCTATTAGTTTGTGTATTTCATTCCTAGTATTTTGAAGAAATATTTTGACATTCCTCTTGAATGATATTTTATTATTTATATTTGCTATTGTTTCAGGCAAGAAATTAAAAATTTTTGAAGCTAGAAATATATGAGATCGCTGCCCTACACACTTATGCGTTCCTTTGACAGGTACTAACTTAGATTTGTTCCTAGTGTTATATTCATGTTGTAAGCATCTCTTTATTTCAGAATGTTGCATAATTGCCAGTGCACAGAAAAATATTTGGCGTGAGTCCATAATTGATGTTTCTTTATATAGCAAATCAGTTGGATAGGTAAGTTTTTTATTATACATAATTTTTATAATTCTTTTTTGAGTAACTTCTAATTTATTCAAATAAATGTTTCTTACACCCCCCCAACCAATTATACCATACCGTATATGCGGTTCTACTAATGCATTATAAATTATGTTTAAACTCTTGCTATCCATAATATTATTCAAAAACTTAAACAGGTGAATGCATACTCTGAGTTTTTGCGTTACATAATTTATCTGTTGGTTCCATCTTAAATGACAGTCTATCATTATCCCTAAATATTTTGTAAAAGATTTTGACGTTATTTTGAAGGTATTATTATCTGTTATTATTTCTAAAGACGTAAATGATGGTAATGCAGATTTATACGAGGCAAAAGGCACATATACTGTCTTATCCGTATTCAAGGACAGTAACTTGTAATCAAGCCATTCTTTAATATTTATCATATCATTTTGCACTGTTTCTTTTAAATTATCCCAGTTATCACTTTCATAAAATATTGCAGCATTGTCTGCAAAACTGATAATTTTACCTTTTGTTTTAATGCCGTAAAAGTTATTTATATAAATTAAAAATAAAAGTGGACCAAGTATTGTCCCCTGTGGTACTCCATATTCTATAGTCTCAAAATTACTCCTTACATCATTTATTTCGACACACTGCTTCCTGTTTGTTAGATAACTGCGAATTAAATAAAGTGCATTTCCTCTAATTCCAATATCCTCTAAATTTTCTAATAATAATGTGTGACTAATAGTGTCAAAAGCCTTAGCTAGGTCTAAAAATATACAGAGGGAAGATTTTGAATCATCTAATGCTTCATATACATATTTGGTGAGTAATTCAATAGCATTTTCAGTTGATTTACCTTGCCTAAAACCAAACTGTTGCGTCGAAAGAATATTATGTATGTTAAGAAATTTTAAAATTCTAATTTTTAGCAACTTTTCAAATATTTTTGCTACATTTGAAATTAAAGAAATTGGTCTATAATTTAATGGCAGGTTTTTATCACCCCCTTTGTATATAGGTTTAATTATAGATATTTTAAAAACATCAGGACAAATTCCTAGACAAAAGGATTTATTTATTAAATAAGTCAATGGTATAGAAATATTCCTAGCTATGGCTTTAAGAGTTTCTGATTTTATTTTATCACACCCAGGAGCTTTACCGTTCTTTAATTCGTATATGCAATTTTCTACTTCATTTTTTTGGCAAGGGTATAGAAATAACGTGTAAGGATTTTGTACCTTGTTTTCTTTATAACCTTGATTTCTTTTTATTTTAGCTGCTAATAACCTTCCTACACTTACAAATCTACTATTAAACTCATTTGCTATTTGTACGTTATCTTCTAAAAGTAGTCATTTAAATACAAGATGTCTTGCATAAATATAAAGCAGGTGTATGTAGATGTAGAAGTGCCCAAAATATTGTAATTTAATCATATTTATCTATGTAAAAAGTTGTACCCAGGCAGAGTTTTAGACTTTCATAACATTGTCACTTAAAATTTGAAGTAAATACAAATAAACCATAGATTATCGATTTAATCAAATATTTTCTCAAAGGTTAGATATTAAGATCATATAAAATCCGAAACTAATATGAACCGCTTCCAAAAGTACCTGCTCTAATCTAAATAATCAATGAAAACACCCAAGAGTTCAGATTAAACAAATAGGATTCCAGTAACTAAGGACAAACCTTCGCCTGGTGACAGGTATTCAAACTGAACATTGTTTGGCAAGGAAACATCTTTATCATTATGAAGAACTGTGAAACATCTCGATGCGAACAAGAAGACGACACAGCACTCTGTGAGTGCACTGACGTCTTGTCAGCAAGAGAATTCGTGTTGGGGGAACAATGGCCGGCTATGCTTTGAGCAACGTCATCATCTTTTCCGCTCTAATATATTGGTTAGCGGCTCAGGTGGACTGATTTCCTAAAAGAAAGAAGTACAAGGAGCCCAGTAGGACCTAAGCGTTGTAATCAAGCTACCATCCCAGAACTTGAGAATCCAGAGAAGCTAATTCATGATATATATAATTGACATTTAACATTTTGGTCAGTAGTAGATGAATTCATTTACAAATTATTTTAAGAGCGTCTGCTGCTGACTGTTTAACAATTTATCTTAGTTTTTACATATTGACAAAGAGATATTGAAAGGATCAATTTTAGGACCACTGCTATTTATTGTTTATACGTCTAACCTTTATGTCATGCATGCAGTATTATTTTGATGATGATAAGTAAACAAGCTTTAACTCAATATAATGATTTAAATAATTTTGTAATATTGGCTGAGGAGCAGTATTTACAAATTAATGGAAACAATCTATGGTTTTTACTTTCGATAATAAAATAATAAAGAGTGGATTTTTGTGAAACAATTTGTGATCCAATTTTTTATAAATGATGTTAATATTAACTTTACTAAGTCTGTTAAAAACCTAGGATTAACAATTGATCAAGACGAGCTTTTCACTACATGGTAACCAATGTTTGAATAGAGTATCTCAAATATATATATAGGTCATTCTAAAAAAGGGATAATCGGAAATACCAAATATATATTTTTTAAAATGAATGAGTTGATGATGAATGCTTCGGAGTTGACTTTAGAAGTCCTTATTAAGTAATAAATGCTAAATTTTGGGGTATTGCATATAAATAATAAAATCTTTTATGACATAATCTGCTACTAGTTGTTTGGAGAAGGTAGATAAATAGAGGTAGTGATTATCAATTTAGATGCATCGGAGTTGATCTTTATTTAATTAACCTTCTTAAATCAATAAACGGAAAATACGTAAACTTTTATTTATATGTAATTATCATACTATAATATAATGGATACGTAATTATCATTAAAGAATGATAACTTCTCACAACTTATAACAACAAAAAATTATGGAAAGGAAACAAAGATTAATGTGAAGGTACTACCTAGTACAATTTTGTTTAATGCTTATCAAAATCTATACCAAAAAAGTAATGATTTCTTTTGTAAATTCTAGGTACGGGTAATATTATCTCAATATCTTCTCTGCCAATTTTACTCGTATCGGCTGTTAATGGAAACACAAAGTAACCTCGGTTACCTTCTTGCCTTCTTAGAAATTTTGTAGTACTTGGTCATTTTACTATTCCTCTGTTTTTTCTTTAATTTGAAATATCTACTCATATTTTTTTGCTTTAGTCTCTTAATTAATTTTTTAACTTATTTTGACCTGTTAGTGACTGACGACTCGGTCCGGCTTGCATTTGAATAAGAGGGGTTCTGGTGTAGATGGTGGGGCGGTTTCATTTATGTACTGGTTTATGGCTGTTTCCCTTTCTTTCATATTTCTCTGTGTATTTTTTTTAGCTATGTTTCCATGTTCTTTGTTTAATGTATTGTTGTCGGTGTGTGAGTTCTTTTATTGATTTTATTTTGATTTTTACGACAATATCATTCGCGTTCCTTTGGTTTTTCTGGTTCATAATATTCGGGATTGTTTCTGAGCTTTTCACGGCTTAATATTTACAGCTCAGTTTTTCTCCGTTTTAGCTCTTCAGCAAATTTTTTATTTTTGCCATGTCTATTAAATCGACATTTAAGTAGTAAAATAGCGCTTAATCGTCAACTCCATAGATCTTCATCAACTCCGAAGCCATAAAAAGCTGATGATGATGATTTAACCGTTACATTAAAAAATGTTGAGTTAAAATAACTTCAAAATGTGCTACTACAAACAATTGTTCTGATCAGTTTATTAGCAATTTCGTAAACAACTACGGAGATGTTTCTAATAAAGGTACTTATCCGGATTTATACTTTTCCACAAAAAAAAAACATATAAATATTGTATATTTCGCATAGCCTGACCCTCTGGCTTGTAAACAAAACCCAACTGAGGATCAGCCAACTTATGAAAAACTGACTCTCTCGCCATCTAGTGTCGAACTTCTTTGATTAAATTGGCTGCTTCGGAGTTGACTAACAACGTTTAATACATCAGTTTAGAGTGTGAAAGTGGTTATTTTTTCTTGAATTTTTGTTAAAATAAGGTAGTATAAAACGTTTTTGATTTCATAGGTGAAAAGAGGAAAATAAAAACACAAACACAAATCAATTATTTGACAAAGTACATGTACTGTGATTTCAGCTTTGGAGTGTGACAATTTTGATTTAAATTATAAAAAACAAAGTGAAAATGAATACTGAATTGCATTTTTTTGTTAGCATCACCTTAAAGCCATTAAGAAGGTTCTATGTACGCCTAAAAATATGGTTTTTATACGCTCTTAAAAAGTATTTTATTGGGTTTCAGGAATTTTCCCTTTTCTTAAGAATGACCCATATGACAACGGATTATTTTTAAACGGTGATGGAAAGCTACACTTTGTGATTCATTAGTGCTAAATCATATGAATTATTGTGATGCCAGCTACAACATCTGTTTATCAGCATTTAATACCAGTTGAATCCTGCAAAATTCTTTTTTTAGTTGAATCTTTGGTATTCGTAAATATGGTCATATAAGCCATAATTAGAATAATTCGTTGGTAGATATGAAAAATAGAAGATTTGTTCATTGAGTATATTTTGTCCATAATCTTTTTTTAACAAAGACACCACCCTATTTATATAACAAGATACGCTATGCGACTGATAATTTAAATATTCATCACAAAGAATAATCTCTTAGATATAATATGCTATATTTAAAAAAAATATATGTGCTTTAATAAACATAATAAGAGTTAAATGAGGAAATATATCTCTGATTTACTTTCTTATTTCTACTTAGGCATATCTTATTTTAAATTTTTCTACTAAACATTCCTTGGTCCTTTAAATTGTTACAACTTCCGACAAATTCCAGCATACTGATTTTTTAATTACACCATACTTGACCCCCAGGTCAGCATGCTTTAAAATCGTATCTAATTCCCCTTCTACACGGACCTCCTTTGGAGATAATATTTCCGCTTTAATTGGCCGAATTAACGTTAACTCTGATATAGCGAAACATTTTAAATTCGGTGCAATTATATTTTATTAACACTAAACGAAGCGGGGAGAATGATGCTACGAGTTTAAAGTTCACTCCTTTATAACCGGAGGAAAAGGAATTACTTTTTTAATTAGAGAAATAAACAACAGGCCTCAAAAATGCATCCTCTCGGCGTTTATTAAAAATTACATTGCAGCCGTTCTTTTCCTGAATTAAGTCGGGAATGTCATATTTATCTTGAGTATTATGTAAAAAAGTCGATACAGTACCGGACAGGTCAATGATAGAACCACCCCGATGATATTTTGATCCCAGTAAGTCACAAAAAAATAAATTGTTTTTAAAATATTTGTGCAATAAGTTGCACACATGTTTTTTTATATAGTGTTTTGAAGAAACTGAAATAGCTATAGTTATCATAAATTCTTTATTGAAAATTGTGAATTTAGAAAATGTGAATCGAGAATTCTGACGGAACAGTTGTTTATTAGGTTTTCGTTAATAAACTCACCCGCAAAAAAAACCGGCCACTAAAAGCTAGCCCCAATTTTAAAGTTGTCTTCCTCGCGAACTGCTCATTTAATTTTGATGATCTTGTTTTTAAATTGTACATTGATTTCTCAGGAACGCATGCTGTGTCGGAAATTTTTGTTCGGAATTTAATTTGAGCATATATGGGGCGCAACAAAAAGACGAAGTTTTTTTTCCGAAATTTGTAACACCCTGTAGGGTGCAGCCGGTGGCCGGTTTTTTTGCCGGTGTGTGTATTACAGAATCTTCTGTTTACAATGATAATATGGAAGATGATATAGAAGAATCATCAAAAAGCGCGATGCAACCATTATTGCCGACAAAACAATGATAAGAACAACATTCTCAGTGAAAAAGAATATTGACATAAGGAAACTTCAAAGTTTAATTACTTTCTTTAAACGTAAATCGATAGGACATAAATTCTGGCAGTGTAGGGTTTTAAGAAAATCAAAAGTTGAGAAATTTTAGAAAGAAGTAGTTGACAAAACCTACTTGATGATGAAAGTAATTTTCACACTTCTCTCCAATATTGAAATTGTTTCTTATTTTAGATATTGTTATTGGTCACGAAGAAGAACTAAAATTTCTTCAGTTTGAAAATATAAAAGACATGGGAGAATATATGTTGAAGAGAATTTACTATTTCTGACAGAAACATCGAAGGAGTCAATCTTGCGAAAATATGTCGAAAATATCCCTCTCTTCGTCCATCACCAATTCAGCATTCAAGATCCTTTCTAGGATATAGAAATATATAGAATATGCAGGAGACAATGCGTTGGTATAAATACTATAGGAGGTTTTCCTAAAAAATTGCAGAATTTTTCAAGCTACAAAATCGATGATGAACAGAAGACCTAGTTTCTGCACAGCTGCTCATGTAATATGATACAATTTTTATATAGTATGACTTTATAAATACTTATGATGTGCATTGTCAGAGCATCAAATACAGAAAATGAAAAACGGATTAAAATACCTTGTTCCGATTTATTTCTTGGTATTTCTAGGTTTATAACAAAGCTTTATAAAACAATCCAGGTCACCGGAGGTAAATTCGGTCACTATACCGCTGCCGGATTAAAATAAGCTTATTACGTACCGCTTCAAGTCTGAGACCTCAGAATAAACCACCGAGACATAAGCCACTGCATTCTCGTTAGTGGAATACGGAATAGGCTTGCAGTTCATTGTGGTCAGAGCAGAACAGACTCCTAATGGTAATCCGGACAGTCTAAGTTAGAATATGTGCAGATTCCGGAAATCCTTTTAGAACTATCTATAAAATTTCCTGCTGACAGATAATAATTGCTAGACTGTTACTTAATTTGATTTGTTTTTTTAAATATTGATAAATGTAGTCGTGGTCCGAGAACTGAAGAAAAAATCCATATCAAATATTCCTTCAGGCAAACAAGAAGCAGGTCTTTGATAATATATTTCAGAAAGCACCAAATACAGTGTCATCAGTTTGGAGTATTATTAATAGTAATAAAAATAATATTAACAGTTAATGTATATGTCATTCTAAAATGCTAAAAACTGATGAAGAAAATTTAGTTATTGAATTCATAAATGTGTCTTTTTCATGTATATCTAAATAACACCGAAAAAAAATAAGGGTCGATTTTCATTTTTGAAAAAGTTGAAAAGTTATGCCGCTAAAAAAATTAAAAAAAAAATTATTTTTAATTTTTATCTTCTATCAAATTAAAGAAACCAAACTTAATGAAGACTATATGTCAATAAAATTACACTTTTTTATTATTTTTTTCAATAACTAAGTATATTTGTAAGGGGTTGAAATAATCAACTTGTATGACATTTTTTGTTTTAATTTTTCTTCCGATATATTTTTTTAAATATATACAAAATACCCCTTTTATTTACTAACTTTTCGATTCCTTCAAGTTTTTTCGAATAGATAAGGATTTATGAGAAAAACTATAAATGTATTACAATGTATTTTTCTAAGGGTACTGTTCAGCAAGTTTCGTTTCTTTAATTTGATTTACATGGACGATAAATAACAAAAATATTTTTTTTTTAGTTTTTGGAGGGGCGTAATTTTTCAGGGAAGGATTTTTCGATAAAATTGTGTACCAAAAACCCCTATTAATTGCATTTTTCGGTGTTATTTACATATACCCTGTGTATCAAATACCATTTTTATGAAGGATACTTAAATATTATATTATAATAATATATTCATATCTCTACCCCTCATTCTAATCACGAAGATAAGCCCAGAAGTCGAAAACTTGTGCAGGGGCGACATGTTATTATTAAGCAGGCTGCATTTGCGCCCAGGAACGACTTACGTTAGTAGGCCTTAACCACCATTCAGTGCAAGAATGAAGGACCTGGAAACCTGGAAAACCTCATTAATTAGGGGAGCAGTCAAACGTTCACCCAAGCCTACATTCTTCCACTCTACCATACCCGTAGAGAGGGTACCAATGCTCTCCACGAATATAGCTGCGGGGGTCCAACCCACAACGATCTAGTCACCTCGATTCAAGTACTGACGCTTTAAACCGCGCTACCACTGACCGATAATTATATTCCAGGTATTACATAAGTAGATCTCGATTCAATTCTATCTTGTAAATATGTCAGTAATGACAAGAATGCTCTCGACATTTAAAAAATAGTGCAAACAAATTTGAGAAATTTTCTCTACACGAGTAATCAACTTTTCAATTGTTTGATAAAAATGATGTAGTTTTAATAACACCAGATCAATAAGGACTTTTAAAAACAAAAGTATAGAGTTTGATTTACTTCCAGAATTGCCTAGATAACAAATACTACCAATGGTGTTTTCCCCAAATTACCTATCTTATTACTAGAATATATACAAGGCGTTATTGTATTCACCACTTCATTCCTATTCCAAATAACATGTTTTATATTTCCTACCCCTTCCATTTACGAGAAGTAGAATGTAATTTGAGACATTTATAAAATTTTGCTATCTGACTTCACTACATCAAATTACCCATTTTATTCTGAAAACAAGTAGTTTAATGTGAAATCAGATTGCATAATTTTTATAAATACCTCAAGTACAACCTTCTATCTGGACGTAACTAACAGCATTGTTTCCGTAATTTTCACGAACGGATATATATTGTAAACAAAGAAATAAGTTACGTTTAACAACACCGTAAGTTCACCACATCACCACTAATAACTATGGTAATGTTAAAAGCAAAAATAATAGACACCTGGTTGCTTTAGGCCACTTGGATTTGCTTAGATTCCCTGGCAGTTGTAGCCTTGACGTCCCAAAGGAGGCAAGTGCCAAAATCATGTAACAGATATTGATAAAAAACTTAATAACATTTTTGTGTTAATAAATTTAAGCAGAGTGTAAGGACTCATAAATCTAACTGCAATTAGAGTTCGTTACTATAAGGGTTTTTATGAAAAAAATAAAGACTTTAATGTTTTTAAAAAAGGGGTAAGTACCTGGATTCGATGTTTTTAGAAAAGGGGTAGGTGCCCATAATTAATGTTATTGTTATTTATTTATTTATTTTGTATCATTATTTATTTATTTTTTAATGTTATAAATAAAAATTCAGTTGTTACAAATATTTTTATTAAACTATTTAATAAAGCTTAACTTTTTTTATTCTTTTTTCAGAAAGTAAACTAAACTACTAGCAGTTAGGTAATTTAATATATATATATATATATATATATATATATATATTATTTTGCAAGTAAATCTTAATAAAATTTCTTGGCTTCAGCATTATTCTGCAAATAACGGGATCATACTGTGAAGATTTTCTCAGCTGATATTGAATTCAAACTATAAATGGCTTTCAACTCAGATTTCCTTACATCTTCCAATTTTTTTCCTTTTTTTAAAACATTAATGCATTTCCAGACCTCCATTTCATTAAAGGTGTCTCTTATTTGCACTACTGCTGGGTTACTACACTACTATTTACTACTTTTATCCATGAAGCTTTTTTAATATTTAATTTTGTTGTATTAATAACTGCATCACAAGCTCTTGTTACTCTCTTCCTCTTCTCAATGTGAGCAAAATCGCGATCGCAGAGAAGGTAGCTATGACCACTTATGAGAAATTTGTGCTCCACACTTTCAAATAATCCAACAGATACCATGAAGACTAAAAGAGAAATCATCATTCGATTTTTATTTTGGCTTGTGCCGAAACAACTTACTGTGGTCACTCGATTCGATTGGCACTCACCACATCTTCAAGGAAAATTACCCTGGAGGTACACCCAGCACTATCTTTTAAGTTTATTAAACATTACTAGAATAAACGCATGGTACTTGCCTTGCATTTGCCCCAGGAACACGGCGATGGTAATTACAGCCTATTGATGTACAAATTTCCAAATTTTGGCACTTGTCTCCTTTGGAACGGCAACGCTACAATTTATTAATGTTAATATTAGATTACGTGTAGCACATTTAAAAACCAATATAAAATTCATGGAACTTCCCCATTACCAACTTCATCGTTAAGCTTTCATGGTATATATAAAAACTTACAAGTAAGAATGCTATTTTGTGTCCAAAGTTATACATACGTTAGACAACGTCAGTCACGAATAATTCTCGCTAAAAATATATTTAACTACTGTTATACAATTTTAACTTGATTCAGTTTCGAGCCTTGCAACCAAAGGAAAATTATTTTAACTATTAATAGATAGGTCTCGCCCTATGTCAATTACCAACTACAGCAAGTTATCTAGTTATCAAGAAGAGAAATCGTATTTAATATCACAAATTTTAATCATGCAGATTATCTTTTATTGTTCGAATCAATTAAAACGTAGAAGTATTATGTTTTTCTATTGGACCCTTTTTGGTAAATTATTGTCATCAATTCAATTTATTTTCCTTCATTGCGTAAAATTTAATTAAGTAATCCATCCATTCATTTATTCCTACTAAACTCAAATTACATTCCAGTTTTGCTATATAACCATACTTTCTCTAAATATTTAGTAATTGTAAACTTTCAATCAGCATTGCCTAAAATACTGAAGCGCGTTGGTATCAGAACAATGCATATCTAATTAACATAAAACACATTGTTCGCTAATTGAAATGTGATTAACAAAATCTATTACTGTTTGATGCACAAATCGGCACACTCCACAATTTAATAACTACCAAAAGATTTCAGCTATGCGCTTGTGTTATGAATGGAATATTCTATGAGTAATGGTAGGTGATTTATAACAAAATGGAATAATCTTGCGTTAGCATCACCCACACACTAACGTGTACGGCAGCTTGGAAATTATGTCCTATTTCCATCTACAAATCGTTTTTCCTTATAAACAATGAAGTCCAGTAATGGGATTATATTTAGGGAAAATCTATTTTCATTACGCTGGATTTACGTGGAAGCATTAGCTTTTTAGGTTTAAAAATAATGGAAATGAGAAAGTAATGTAACAACGTTTACAAAATTACGTAGAAAATGAATATATTTTTGCTTTGCGGTCGGACCTGTGGTGAATACAAAATTGATGATAATCAAGTTGCTTATCGAACCTTTTCAAGATAAAATTAAATAAAATCTCCACCGTTCATACTTTAATCGTTTGGCGTGACAGAAAGAGATAATAAATGGCGCCGAGACTTTGTTTTGCTTTTGCAGGTTCGAGGTGACAATTTTGTTTTGATAAGCGCAGGAATATTTTTATCAGATATTCAGGGTGTCCAGAAACTAGTGGTCAAAAGTGATAGCGCATACAGAATAAGTGTACATAATATCAGTACTTCATATACAGGGTGTTAAAAAACCGTGTAAAATATTTCAGGAGGTAATAGTATACGTAATTTAATATATTGGAAATTCATATTTTTGAAGGACAAAAAAGTTTGACATACATTTACTCCGAGGGAACACTACAACTAGCGCATCCTAGACGTGATTGCAAAATAGTTACCATTTTCGTAATTATCAAATTACCATTCGGAAAATATATAGAGGTGTACAAACTTTCAAAACAATCCGTTCAAAGATGCTTAAGATATTTAAAAAAATCGAAAATATTTTTTCAACTTTAACACCCTGTAGATCAAAAAGGAGCAACAAGGTGTTAAAAAAAGAATATAAAATATTTCAGGAGGTAATAGTATGAACCAAAATAAGCAGAAAAGTCTTAATAAATATGGGTCCGCAAAGTAACGGTTGCGGAGATATGAACCACTATTCGTTTTTCAAACATTTTATTTATTAGGAATAAACCGACAAAGGAAGCTTTTAATAAACAAAAAACAACAAAGTTGTCAACGATAGTCGAACTCTTTCGAAAACACCCTCCTTGGTTTGGATTTCTTGACACTTTTGATTAATCCGTAGTTGCAGCTCTTCCAGGCTATTTAAAGGAGTACCATACACTAATGTCTTCAAATATCCCCAAACAAAGAAATCTAGAGGGTTCAGATCGGGCGATCTTGGAGGCCATAAAACAGGTCCGGCTCTTCCTACCCATCTATGTGGAAAAGTTTGGTGTAAATGCTCTCTAAGGGCCATGGAAAAATGAGCTGGAGCACCATCATGTTGGAACCACATTTGTTGCCTCTGATTCAAAGGAATGTCTTCCAAAAACTCATACATTGTGTTCTGCAGAAAGTTGAGGTAAGCAGCGCCTGTTAATCGATTTGGTAAAACAACAGAACTTAGAAACCTGTCACCTACAATACCCATCCAAATGCTTAATGAAAGACGTGCCTGATATCCAGATTCTATTAGAGCATGAGGATTTTTGTCGGCCCAAATATGCGTATTGTGAAACATAAACACTCCATTGCTTGTGAACCCGTCCTCATCAGTAAACAGAATGTGTGTAAGAAAACGACTTTTTTCTGATTGCTTGAATATTCAATCTGATCTCAACCGTTTGGCTAATTAGATACTGTAAAATTAACAAATTATTCTTAAATATTAACAAATGTCAATTAAATTCATCCGTCTAAAAAATACTGCTACAAAAAGTGGACTTCATTGGACTGGGACTTGGACTTGGACTGGGTGTCAGTCTGGATTCTAAACTGTCTTTCCAGATTCGTATAGAAAATGTTATGCTGAAGGCTTTACGGAATCTAGAATTTATGACCATAATATATAATTCCATGGTTTCATCTTGATTTTGCAGTTTTATTGCGGAATCCTCAATACCATAAATATATCGATTGCTTAGGAAAAGAAAACAACTGCCTTTAAAAAACATTGCACATGCGGATATTACATCATTAGATGTAGGTTGAATGTTTGTTGACGAAATTTGTTCACTTCGTCCAAACGTGTTTGTCAGCCAATACTATTGAATATTTATTATTGATGCAAATTTACCCCGAAATGCAGAAACTATATTCGATGAGTGAATATAAATTGAGTTAGTTTATACATAATTATTTATAAACATACGCAGCTGTAAATAACACAGAAAGTTGTCGACCGTGAATCGCAACTACACCGTGTTGACGTTAATAACCTGTTCCGCAACGATCCAGCCCTGTTATTAAAAATAATTAGTTAATTAATAGTATTAGTTTCTGGTGAGACACCCTGTATTTTTGTAGTCTAACACCATGACATCCGACAGTTTATATCAGAAATACGTCTGTTATGTCAAAGCAAAACAATATTTTTACTGTATCAGAAAGATATTTTCAGCTAATGTAAATCAAATCTCCATCAATTTCTATAAATGAAGTCATATGTATGCTATATTAGCATACCTAGATGTTTGGTATCAGAGAGCATACATATTTCTTGTAGGAATTGTAGGAGATTTGATTTATATTAGCTTAAAATACCTTTCTAATACAGTAAAAAATGTTAAAATATCTAATAATAAAGAATATATGGGTATATATTGTGGGTGTAATTCAACGCTTTAGTCCACAGAGTAGTTCTGAGTAGTTGCACACAAAATTATTAATACCTAAAAATATATAAAAAAACATAATATTTAATAATTTATTTGAAGGCGATCCAAGTGAAGAAAAATCAACATAAAATGGATATGGGGTGCAGTAGTGACGATACCTACGGGTATACACCGCCTTTAGTAGTTCAGTCAGCTAATAATTAATTAATCACTAAATTTATTACTCGAAAAGTCCTGTGCAAGATGCAAAACATTTTACAAGAATTTTATGAAATGGAGAACGGCTAAGAAAATATTTTCTGAAAATGTTTTGATGCCTTATGAGGGTCAGTTATCTAATAAAAATTAAACCTACCAGTTTATGGATATTTATTCTGTGCCACGATGTACTTTTGCTGAAACGCAAGTTAGACGACTAGATACATATAAAAAGGTCAAAAACTCCCAGCAGGTTAACAAATTTCATCGTAAAGTTCCTGACTGTCAGTATTTGTTTACTAAAGTAGCTTTAATTGTTATTATTTCACGAGTTTATCGGAATCAAAACTCTTGTTAAAATACCGGATACGACCAAGAGCAGTCACGAAATTTTTAAGAAATGTGCTAATCTTACACCACCTGATATATGTATAAGAATTCCGTTTTTCCTTCAATTATCAGATAGCAAAATGTACCAAGCAACCTGTGGGTGCATTTTCTGTTCGGAATCAAACAATTGATCAAAGAGTAAGAAATAATGTTAATACAGCTAAACTGTTACAGTATTTCGAACAAAATCCTCGAAATTATATACTGAATTCTAGTCGGAAATTGAATTTAGATAAATCAATCGTTCAACGAATGTTAAAGACCAATGGGTATCATGACTACAAAATTCACAATTTGGAGTATTTGCCTGAGCGTCGCATTGAAAACATACTTAATTTTATAGCTCAAATTGTGGTAAATATAGAAGCTGTTGATCAGAACCATTTTCGGTACGTTCTTTGGACCGACAAAAATTAGTTTGTTAGTAATGGTTTGCCAAATAGGTGCAACGAACACTACTGATTCATTAAAAATTACCACGTTGTAAATTCATTCCAAAACCCAGGCCATTTTGGAGTAAATGTATGGTGCGGCATTATCGGTAGGCATTTAATAGGACCTTATTTTTATGAACATACCTTGAACAGCGTGAGTTACCTAAATTTCCTGCAAGAAGAACCTTCTGCATTTCTGGAGAATGTACCTTTGCAGGTAAGGAGAAACCTATGGTTTTAGCATGGTGGAGCTCCACCATACAAGGCCAGGATTCTGCAGCAATATTTAGATAAAGATAGTGGTCCAGAAAGTTACCAGGTCTAACACCCGTCGATTTTTTATGGTGGGTTTAAAGAATAAGAGATCGAGAGGTTCGCGAGATATTAATCATTAACGGCCAAATGTTAATAAACATAATATAGATAATAGATTGTAATATGTGTGTAGTATGAGGTCGTTTGCCTCATTTTTTAAATTTAGTTATTGTTATAATCACCTTCTGTTTTAAATGTATTAAAGAATTATCGAGTTTAATCCTTTTATTTATTTTTAATGACATTTATGCACTTTAAACAATGAACATTCAATTATTTTCCAACGGCTACTTGATTCTTCCACAGCCAATATGATTTTTAGGTGGTATTTCTTTTGAGATTCTTTAGGACAATACTGATTAAGCGGGAAGTAATACAGAAAATTGTTTCTAATAAAATTTTGTTATAAAAAAGAGATTTTTTTTAACAGGAAAACAATTTGGGTATGTTTGAGGAAAAAATATAATTGATGACGTCATTAGTCGTTTCAGTCAAATCCCAAAGATAATATTTTCTATTGAAAATGGAGCTTACTTCATCTTATTTAACACCACGTATCCCAAATTTTATTTAAATTTTTTAGATCCTCACAGTAAGCTCATGCTATAGAGTTTGAGGCACCCTGTACAACTTTTGAAATTTTAGAGATGTAATAATTTCTCAAACCCTTATGCTGGGTTTAATTTAAAATTTTAAATGGAAACAACTATTGTATGAAACATTATTTAAAAAAGCATACAATTATTTTTGAAGAGCTATCTAGATTTTCAATTTTGAACGACCAGTTCACAAAAATGTTCATAAATTAAATTATTTGAGAAATGCAATAAGTTCGGTAAAAATCGTAGCAAAAGAAAAACAAATGTGAGTAAACACATAAACAGTTTAGTACCGCATTTACTTTATCGTAAGCATCATTGTTTGTTATCAAAATTGTATACGAGGTGTGACAAGGGAATTTAGTTATATCTCGGAAGCTGGCAACGCTGCATCGTTCATCTACGTTTTTGTAGAGAGGGAGACCTTCCTTTTAGTTTCAGTCCAAGGTTGAAGTCGATAGCACGTTTGATTTGTGTTTTATGTGTATTTTTTGGAAGTAACTTTTTTAGTATTGTGACTCAAATTACAAGCAACGTGTTATGATTCAATTTTTAGTGAAATCTGGTGAAAAACCCTCGGAAATCCTAGGAAAATTGCAGGTGGTGTATGGAGACAAGTGCATGTCGAGAACACGCGTTTTTGAATGGGCAAAACCGTTCAAGGGGAGGTGTGAATCGGTAGAAAACAATCCACGTGACGAAAATTTGAATATGCGAAAGATTTTTTGCAGAGACGGTGCGAAAAGTTCTCACCCGTGAACAGAAAGACAAGCAAACATCAATTTGCGACGATTTGTTGTTCCGCATTCGGAGCGACGGTAGAGACTGGATGAATCGGGTAGTCACTGAAGATGAGACCTGGATATTTGAGTATGACCTGAGACCCGTAAACAAAGTTAGCAGTGAGTGGAAAAGGGTGGAGGGTGGTCAACAAAAGCGAGAATGTCCAAGTCACGACTGAAGGCAATGTTGATCGTTTTTTCGATATCCACGGCATAATTCATCGTGAATATATTCCTGTCGGCCAGACAGTGACTGGACAGTTTTATGTTGGCGTCCCGGAACGGCTGCGGGCCCGCGTTTTCCGTGTGCGATTTGAACTCGCCGAGAACGGCTGGATCTTGCACCACGACAACGAGTCAGTCCATTTCTCTTTCATTGTGCAAGAGTTTTTGGCAAAAAAAGGGCATTGCAACGTTGCCGCACCCACCCTATAGCCCCTATATTGCCCCCTGCGATTTTTTTTATTACCCAAAATGAAGTCGCACCTCAAGGGAACTCATCATGGCGGCGTACAGGAGGTCAAAGAATCTATAACCGTGGTGCTGAAACGGGTTAACTGTGGAGGATTACCAAGGATGCTTCCAATCGTGGGAGGAACGTTGGAATCTTTGTGTAGAGTTAGAGGGAAACTATTTATTGTGAATGTCGATAATGATATTTTGGCGAAATTTAATTTGCTTGTTTTTTCATTGACAAGTTCTCGGAACTTAATTGCCACACCTCGTATACTATTCAAATAAGAGTTCAAATAATTTCTCATTTATTTATGTATAACTATAATAACCCAAATTTTATTTAAATTTTTTGTATCCTCACCGTGTCCATGCTATCGAGATTGAGACTTTATATTAGACGATACTTTCCATGCTCGTTGTGTAATATACTATTACACCTACCGTAACTGACCTGTCTCATGATCTCAATTTGCTCTTCAGCAAACGAATTGCCCGTGAATGCCTTGGCTAAATCGCGGTGCATATAATTTACACTACATTAACCGATTCGGGTCCCGCGGCTCGCTTTCCGTTTCCTGAATCCGATATTGCCGACACGATTACCTGACATTCATCGAAACCATCAATTACGGCTGTGACATATTATCTTCTATTTTTTGATGTGTAATCTTGGCACTTAACCCGAAATAAGGTTCGGGCCAGGGACTTGTATAAAAACGGTTTGCGTAAAAAGCTTTTAGACGTAATACGGGCCCGTTTGGATTTGCAGGGGTATCTGCTTTAATTATGGGAGGGTTTACAAGGGAAATGGAGTGTATTAGTATCTGGGGGCGCCCCTTTATACTTTTAGTTGCTAAAATTACTTCAGCGCGAACTTCATATTTTTTTAGGAGCTTGGTAGGTAAATGTTTTTCGCGTAATAAAGGCGCAGACAATGGTCTGCAAAAAATACGTAAAAAAACAGAAGTCTTTCAGGGATTTTGCGTCATAATAAGATAATAATAAGGCAAAAAATATATAGAACTGGATATGTAAGCGCTTACTCAAATTATCCATCATTATCGTTGAACGCGGTACACAGAAGTAAACACACTTATAGAAACTTGAACTTGCAACTTCGGAGAAAATTTGTTTCGAATATAAAGGGTGGTTATAAAAGACATAGTAATATTACTGGAGCTGATAAAGCATAAAAATGCGTGTTATGTTTAATAAATGTATGTTCAAGAGGCACTCATTTTTGAAGCAGGGTGTGTAAAATAATTTTAGAAAATCTAATTTTGGATGTAAATTTTTTAAAGCACATATTTCATTAAAATTTAATACAGTAACGTGTTTGGTGGTGCACACACTTGTGTTATTAGTTTTTTTGTACAAAGTAGAGGGTGCTAATTGTTAGCACTTGCACTGATATTTTATTCTGTATTTTTATGATATTTAAAACTTCATTTCACATAAGAAGGACTTTTTTTGAACATTTCTAGCCAATCTATGTCTACTGGAATTATTTTTTAACGTTTAATATCGTCAGTTTCTTAATAACGCCTTTTTATTGCTAAAAATGTTTTCCTATTTAGCATCTGCCTCTCACAATTTTTTTTCGGAATAGCATCTAACGTTACTATGGCACTTTCAAAACCACAGCATAGATAGACCAGCAGAACCACTTGAGTCGAAATAAAACCTCGCACATAGCAACTCAGGTATCTGTTTCAGGCTGCAGATACCTCCGTTACCCGTCAGTTTGTCTCAAACTCTGGCATGCAAGTAACGTAAGTAAAATTATGAATCGCAATCTAGTAATGACTTGCAGCAGCCCAGCTTGCAATGGTAATTTCAGTTCCTTTAAATTCACAAAGACATAAATAGGTAGGTAATCTATAAGTATACTGCAAAAAGTACAGATGATTTTTTAATGCCATTGCCATATCTGATTAAATATTTATGAAGTCGGTAATATAGGTATATAAATACTTCTAATGAAAGTACAGTTTAGGCCATTTCGACCATATTTTTGGCACAATAAGATAAATTATGTAGATGACCGTACTGCTTTTAGGCATTGTAATGAGAGGATGTCTTATGTACGGTTATGTAGAAATATTTAAACTGTAATTACTTATACTAACCATAATTTTATAACATATTGTCATTAACACAAGATGAAACCAATGGATGTAATATTGAATGTAATATAATAAATTATACAAGTGTTTTGACATGTCAGTAATAAGCTTAAAAGAAAAAAAAATAGTTGTAAAATATTCATAATTCGATATTTGGCATAATTGTAATTATATTTATTTTTCAAAAAGTCTTGAGACTTATCGTTTATTATTACCCATTTTTAAGGTATTCCTCAAAAAAAATAGCAATAAAAATATATTTTTAACTTCAAAATTGAAATAAATTTTGACACAACAGAATCAGTTACTCAAACAAATAAAAAATCTCTGTTTCTATTCACCTATAAAAAATATATAGGGCACTTATACAAAAGTTGTAAAATGAAAACAGTTATTTGAAAAAATAGACAGAAAAAATAAAATAACTAGAAAGCTTTTTTCTTGAAAATGCAAATTAAATGCATACAGTGTTAATTTACAAGTTATATCGATCAAGAGAATTAGCCGATTGTATTCATGTTCAGATTACTGAATGTCTTAAATTTCTTAAAGGCAGAAAATACTTTGTGATTTTAAAAAACGACCCAGAGATTCTATAAAAATTAATTATGTTTGCCTAGTGTAGCAATATTACGAAAATAGATCAGTAATTATAATTAACTGCTACATAAGTACACAGATATGTTATAGATAACGTAAATTTTTATCAGGCTGAATAAGTACGCTTTTCTGTATAAATAATTGTTATTCCGGTCCTGATCGTCATTCTCTATTTCTCTCTGATCCGATGGTTGCATACGCATTTCGAGGTCACCGCAGATGCTTAAATTTAGTTCAAAGTGTCGACAACGAAATGAAATTGCTGGTCTATCTATGATGTGATCCAAACATTTCCTAAAGTCAGCAAAGTTTCCATTACTTATTATATAGTGGCGCGTAAAAACATAGATCAGAATACAATTTTAAGAAGGTTACAATATTCACTAAAAGATCAAATAGTATTTAAATCCGGGAATAAACAACATACCGTAATTCCTGTTAAACAAAATACGATATATCAATGGAAGAGTTCGGGATTTTCACATGCACACTTGATTAGTAAGTGTTATTACAGAGATCGACTTTGCTACAGTTTTCTTACAATATTTTGTACACTAAAATATCAGCAAAAGTAGCGCCCTCTACATGCTACAGAAAAACGGATAGCACCAACGTATTCACCATCACCATAAACGTACCTACGTCAAATTTTGATAAATATATTCTGCTTTAAAAAAATTACATCAAAAATTTAATTTTTTTAAATTAATTTACACGCCCGGTATCCTCTAGACTATTAAATAGACCCCACTTATTTTTCAATGAGACAATTCTATTAGCTCCAGACAATATTGCCATGTTTTTGAAGCACCTTGTATATTTGTTTCCCTCCAAAATAATAAAGTCATTCCCTCCCATTTTTCAATGGTGAAAAATTTTGAAGATTGTCAACGCGGTTGTGAAATATATTAATAATACGGAAGATAATAAATAAGAACTATACATAGCAATAAATATTTTTAGATATAAAAAAGAAGGGTTCTAAATTCAGAACGGAAAGGAAAAGATTATCCCTTCGACGTTGGGAGAAGTAAATGACCCTCGAAATATGTGGCAAACCTTCATTGAAGGAAAATATATGGGGTATTTTGCTGCTAAAAATAATACTTTGGTGTTTTTTTTATAAAATGAATTTTACCGGTCATCGAATTTTTTTCTGCAGGATATTATTACAGTATTCAAAATTGTCACAAAAGTATTACTAGAAAAGGAAATGATAATAAAGAAAGACTAAGTCTTGAGTAATCTACATATACAGGGTGATTCATTCATAATGGGACAGAGCTTAAGGGCATCGATTTTTAACAGGTATATCTTTTTTATTTAGAATTGAACGTAATTTAGTAATTTCTTATTGGAAATTCAGATTTTTGAAGGACAAAAAAGTTTGACATATATTTACTCCGAGGGAACACTACAACTAGCGCATCCTAGACGTGATTGCAAAATAGTTACCATTTTCGTAATTATCAAATTACCATTCGGAAAATATAGGTGTACAAACTTTCAAAACAATCCGTTCAAATATTTTTTCAACTTTAACACCCTGTAGATCGAAAAGGAGCAACAAGGTGTTAAAAAAAGAATATAAAATATTTCAGGAGGTAATAGTATGAACCAAAATAAGCAGAAAAGTCTTAACAAACATGGGTCCACAAAGTAACGCTTGCGGAGATATGGACCACTATTCGTTTTTCAAACATTTTATTTTATTAGGAATAAACCGACAAAGGAAGCTTTTAACAAACAAAAAACAAAGTTAAAGAAGATGTTAAAAGTGCCCTCCGTCCATTTCCAAGCAGGCACGACATCTTCGTCTCAACGATATTCGAACTCTTTCGAAAACACCCTCCTTGGTTTGGATTTCTTCACACTTTTGATTAATCTGTAGCTGCAGCTCTTTCAGGCTGTTTACAGGAGTACCATACACTAATGTCTTCAAATACCCCCAAACAAAGAAATCTAGAGGGTTCAGATTAGGCGATCTTGCAGGCCATAAAACAGGTCCGGCCCTTCCTACCCATCTATGTGGAAACGTTTGGTGTAAATGCTCTCTAACGGCCATGGAAAAATGAGCTGGAGCATCATCATGCTGGAACCACATTTGTTGCCTCTGATTCAAAGGAATGTCTTCCAAAAACTCATACAGTGTGTTCTGCAGAAAGTTGAGATAAGCAGCGTCTGTTAATCGGTTTGGTAAAACAACAGGACCTAGAAACCTGTCACCTACAATACCCATCCAAATGTTTAATGAAAAACGTGTCTGATGTCCAGATTCTATTAGAGCATGAGGATTTTCGTCGGCCCAAATATGCGTATTGTGAAAATTAAACACTCCATTTCTTGTGAACCCGGCCTCATCAGTAAAAAGAATGTTTGCAAGAAACCAGCGGCAAAAAACTAAACGTGCTTGATGATCATTTATTGGATTTAAGGCCTGTACTCGTTGCACATGGTATGGATAAAGCAGTTGCTCGTGAAGGATTCTCCAAACAAGAGAACCACTAATTCCTACCTCGGCTGATATTCTCCGCACACTCATATCTGGATTCTGCTCTACCAGTGCTAGAATTTCTTCTTCTGCTCTAGGAGTGGATACCGACCTTGGTCTTCCGGATAAATGGCACTGTTTACTCAAGGAACCGGTATCACGCATTTACGTGAATTCTTCCAAATATGCGTTGTGGAGGAATCTGGCGATTTGGATAAACGTCAACATAAAGACGTCGCGCTTCGGTGACGTTCCCATTAGCACGACCATACATGAAATACATGTCTGTTAATTCTGCGTTAGAGTAACCAGCCATAGCGAAAGAAAACTTGTGCAGTGCACTGGGAACAACTGCCAAATACGTACTGTTTATTTCACTAAACATCAACCAACTATTATAAGAAAATACACTACATTTTTGCAAAATAAAAAAGGGGCTAAAAAAACGTAAAACATTCCATATCTCCGCAACCGTTATTTTGCGGATCCATCTTTATTGAGACTTTTCTGCTTATTTTGGTTCATACTATTGCTTCCTTAAATATTTTACATTCTTTTTTTAACACACTGTATATCACCAGAAAGAAAATGTTGAAAACCTGTGAATTTGTTCCAAGTATCCAACATTGAATCCAATAATACACTTTTTTTGTGAAGGTGTGCTATTAGATAGATATTATTTTCAGTAATTATTTAACATTACTATGATAGCTTTTTTTTGAAAAAGGGTCAGACGTACGGGCAAATAACACTTGCAAACTTGTTAGATAAAAAACCTTAAACTGAATTCGTTTGCAGAGCTTTTGCCTAGCTCGCAGAAAACACTTTAGAGAGATTTAAAGGTGATTTCATAAACTTTTATAAAAGTTTTTCACGGTAAACCAATCATCTAAAATATTTTCCGGTTCGACGAAATGTGCAAGATCCCGCATTTCCAGATTCATCTCCTTTTATTCAGGCTCCGACTATTTCCATTTTCTGGTGCTAGGTAATTATCCATATTTGTTAAATGCTCTTTATCTCATTAAACTTTTGAAGTTATTTTTCATGTAACTGCATGGTAAAGGTAAACGAAGGTGATACATTTATCGAATATATTTTTATTATTGATCTTCTTTAACTATGAGTTGAAGTAAATTGTAAATTGTGGCAGTTAATTTACATAAAAAAATACGTAGATTTTTTTTATTCCAGATATTGTCAAGAATCTGTTTATATACAGTATCGAACAGGTCGATTTTTAATTTAAAAAATACATATTTTAGCGTAAAATGCGATTTTCAAATGTCATTTGTTTTCGAGTAATGACGTCATCGATTTTTTTTAAATGGCAACACCATATTTTTTTTATTGATTCTGAAAGATAGTTTAATTCTCTATCAGACAGTACTAAAATTTTGCCCTCTTACATAGGAAAGTTTTCGAGTAAATGACAATTGAATGTTAGAAAACGTAAATCAATTAAAATAAAGCAAACACGTTATCAAGTTTAGTTTTTCGAATTCCATAGTTCTTTTATGGATCACGTAGGTGAAAATCTTTGCAAAGTGTCATTGTCACACCGACTTTCTAATAAGTATTGTAAGCGAAATTATTATTCAATTTAAAGTATTATGGCACATTTAACTGTTACTCAAAGAATTGAAATTTTAATTCTTATCGGATGCGGGAATATGACTAGAACTCAGCAGGAAGTTTGCGATTTATTTAATGAAAAATATCCAGATCGCCCTATCAGCCAATCAACAGTCAGTAAGGACGAGCCTAAATTTAGAGAAACTGGCAATGTTATAAATATTCCAAAACCTGGTCGTCCAAGCATTAATGAAAATCAGAAACAGAACATTTTGATAAGTATGGTGGATAATCCTCATAATTCCTCAGTGCTACGTATCTTGAGAAAGGAAAAATATCATCCCTACAAAATTCAACTTGTGCAGGAACTCAATGAAGATAATCCCGATCGCCGCTTGCACTTTTGCGAAATTCTAACGAATTTATGTCAAGGAAATAGAAATTTACACCGGCAAATACTTTTTTCAGATGAGGTCACATTTTGTCTGAATGGTACAGCAAACCGTCAAACTTGCAGATATTAAAGTCGGGAAAATCCTCATTGGATGGCAGAGGCTCATACCCAACACCCTCAGAAATTAAATGTGTGGGCTGGAATAGTTGACGACAGAATAGTAGGGCCTTTCTTCTTTGAAGGAACCCTTACAGGACAAAGTATTTAGAGTTTCTAGAAAATGACCTTGTTCCACCCCTTGCAGTAATTTTTCCTAACGATAATGGCCCTGACATTCCTGACGATACCATATGGTTTCAGCAAGACGGTGCACCTCCGCACTATGCGCGCCCTGTACGAGATTTTTTGGACAACTGTTTTCCTGGGAGGTGGATCGGCGGACGCGGACCGATAGAATAGCCTGCAAGATAGCCAGATCTTATATCTCTTGACTATTTTTTATGGGGATACTTGAAGTCAAAAGTGTACATTAATAAACCACGTAATTTAGAAGAATTTCAAAATCGCATTCGGGACGAAATACGCAGAGTTACCCCAGAAATCATTCATAATGTCCAAGAAGAATTTCTTCACAGACTTGCGCATTGTCAACAAGTTGGTGGATGGCAATTCGAACATTTAATTTAAGTATAAAATTTAATCAAATGTATTTTATTTTACATACCTCAGAATTGTTACTTTTTTATGGATACAATTTACGTTTTCTAACATTCGATCGTCATTTACTCGAAAACTTTCCTATGTAAGAGGGCAAAATTTTAGTACTGTCTGATAGAGAATTAAACGATTTTTCAGAATCAAGGAAAAAAATATGGTGTTATCATTAAAAAAAAAATCAATGACGTCATTACTCGAAAACAAATGACATTTGAAAATCGCATTTTACGCTAAAATATGTATTTTTTAAATTAAAAATCGACCTGTTCGAGGATTTTTCCCAAAAAATAATTATTTCGTTTTTATTGAATTTATTCCATACTTTCGGCGCATACTGTATAATATATATATATTATATAATTTACATACGTCACAGCTCTTATATCATTCTTCCTGTGTACTTAGGAAATATAAAATTGTGGATTGTTCTAATATAGACGTGGTGTGAAGGGTATCAGAAAAACTGATGGCAAAAAACTAACCCTATAGAAGTATTCTTCTGCGTCTGTAAAGTTAAAGGTTATATGAAATTGAATCCAAACTCAGAACTATCAGACTTAGAACTTTGTCGAAAATAGAGAACGGTAACGCCGCCATCGATTTCCTGCCTTTAAACAGAACATGCAGCAGTAAAAAGTTGTCCAACCTAAATTCAGTTAAACAAGACATCGACAAGGTGCGACTGGACTGCAAATAATAGCCCTCTGGGAGCCTTCAAGTCAGATGGAGTTAATGTTATATTTGGGAATAACGCAAAAATACTGGCAGAAGAAGTATCCAGACCGAAACAGTCCCGAGCCATGTGTCTCCTCTCTTAAATAATCTTTTGTCGACGAGACAGACATTTTCGGTTCGCGCTGGATTTGCGGTCGAACGATTTCGCTTTATGACTTCAACGTATTTTATACGCCCTATTCTCGTATATTTACTCGCACAGTATCGTCAGTAATTCATTAAGATCTTATAACAGTATACAGTATGTACAGGATGTCTCGAAGTCGATAGTATGATCCTACTGGATATAAAATATTTAAATAATATTTGGGACACGTGGCGTTAAACAGGATGAGGCAAGCTCCATTTTCAATCGAACGTATTATCTTTGGGATTTGACAGAAACGGCTAATGATGTCATCAATTAAATTTTTTTCCAGAAACATACCCAAATATTTTTCCTGTTGTTACGGGTTCAATTTCTATTAATTTATATCAGAAAAGTGTCACTGAATTTCATTTGTTCGCTGCGTAAAGCTTCATTCACATAAGAAGAAATACAAATAATTTTAGACATTTAATAACTGAATAATCTAGGGTTTAGCCAATAATAGGAATGTTAACTCATCCCACCTGCAAATATTCAAAGATATTGATGTAAAACGGCGAGAAATACGGGTGACGTTTGTAACGTTCAAATAAACTTAACAGTAACGCCTTTGTACTGCAGTTGTATGGCAGAAGCTAAAAGCATTTTAGCTTATACCAATCCTTTTCCAACAATCATACAAGGACCAATCAGAAAACTGCTTTTTTGACAGTAAACAGAAGATTCACATTTTTGCAGGTTAAATTTTTAAATTAGATTCTAATTTAGATATTTAGTTTAGAATTGATTTGTTTTAAAAAAATGGATGAAGAGGACTGTTTGGTTTAGAAACAGTTACTTTTGCTCCTCTTATTCGCAGAGATGTCAATATGTATTAAAACTATACATGCAAAAAAAATTAAAAGAAGAACTCGGAGATGGTGGGTGCGACCTATTAACCCCAGATAGCACATGCAAGGTGGTTTCTATAATTTATATAAAAAAATGCGAAATGAGAATGCCGATTATTTTTTCATTTCATCCGAATGACACTGGCAGTGTTTGATGAATTAGTGGGGCCTCATTACCCACAGTATACTAGTATACTGTGATTTAACCAAACATTCAAATAGACCATCTATTCCTGCAGATTGTAGGCTTATATTTTATCTAGGGTAGGCTTTTAATTACTATTCGGCAAATGATAAAAACCAACAATTTCCGTAGATAGAGACGTAGTTGACAAAACATAAACACCTCTCTGAAGGGCAAGAATCTTGAGTTTTTGTCTCTGTCAAATGTGTCATTGTCAAGCCAACACGTCTACCAGAATTCCCCTAGAGTAATTAAAAAGTAAAGAAATTAGAAAAAAAACCTTCTTTTTGATATTCTTGGCCTTGGCCTTTCGCAAATTCCGGATTTTGAGTAATTTTTGGGCAAAATTAAACAGTATTGGCATTTTTACAACTTTAAGAGCTGGATCTCAGTGCCCTTTAAAGAGTTTTTCCAATACTTTATATTTTAAGGCCGACCTACAACAAAGGTAAGAACATTAGGTTAGGAAAAGCATGTGCTTGTGCTTTACTGCTTACTTTATTGCTTTTAGAACCATTAGTAGACATTTTTAGTATTTACCTACTTTTTCTTTTAGGCCTTTTATTTTCTCCTGTTAGCTTTTCTCCTTGACGCATCAACTTCAAAGCTATCGTCTTCTTGCCACGCTAGCAACTTGCTTTGTTGCAGATTGCGGCATGCTTGCATGACTGAAGTAGTACTACAATATTTTGTGCTTGCTGTACCCTATGCTATATTCCGCTTTGCACCCGCTCAGACCTAGTGATTGGTGTTTGTATCGCTTCACTCTCCGTTGCATCTAAGATATTTACCACCCCAGAGAAACCTGACCTGAACCTGTGCAACTTTAACATACGCCACTCTCAGATAAGATTAGCTATAAGATTTAGTATGAGGTAGATAAGTTGTTAACATTTCAGGGGTCTCATCCCTTGATAGAGGCTATTTAATAATACTAAATTTGATAAATTCCAAGTTTACCTGTGTAAGCCTATAGTACAGCGCTGTAGTAAATGGTAATTTGAGCTGCTTTTGTTCATAAATCTTGTTTTGTTATTTTGTAATATATCTGGCATAAATTTGACATTTACCATAGAACCTAGAATAATAGAACTAACCTATTTTGGTCATCGACCACAAAACACGGTCGATTTTCTTCTATTAGCCAGTGAATCAGTAAGCTCTGACACTTGCCCGCTAGGCCCCAGGTGCGTTCCACTGGTGCAGAAAGTGATCCGATCACTTGTGCCGTACCCTGGTTATTTTCTTTTGTTGTAATATACTTTTAGCTTGTTGTACTTTTAGTGGACCTGCCTTTTTCCCGTTTTTTATATGAATAAAGTAAGAGCGAAGGCATTGTGGCAGATAAAATCCACAACTTTATAGGGTAGAAACAATATCCGGGGTTGCAAAACGGGTGGCGCCTTTAAAATTTTCTTTTATGCTTTATACCCACCCCGTCTAAACTGAAGCCAACCGGCCAACCCCTACCTTAGATATTATCTGTCCCCTTTGTCCACTAACCACCCAAAATTTTGGAACTACCCCCAGTTTTGTGGTGACTTTCCCCAACCACCGTCACACTGTTAAAGAGCTCTATTTTTTCTAATAAACATTTATTAGAGAATTTTGTCCGTATTACTTTATTTTATTTAAAAGTTACAAGCAATATCGTCCTAAAGTCTCAAATGAAATAAAACCTAAAAATCACATCAGCGGTGGAAGGATCAAGTAGTCGTTGGAAAATAATTGAATATCCGTTATTTGAAGTTCATAATTGTCGTTCAGAATAAATAAAAGGATTAAACTCGATAATTCTTTAATACAGTTAAAACAGAAGGTGGTAAGAACAATAACTAAACTTAAAAAATGAGGCAAAAAGCCCTAATTCTACATACATATTACAATATTCTCTATATGACCTCCTCTCGTTTTAAGACACATATCCAATCTTCACTTGTCTTCTTTGTGAGCTGCGTTTAATAACATTTCGC
This sequence comes from Monochamus alternatus, assembly GCA_037114965.1. Taxonomy (NCBI): domain Eukaryota; kingdom Metazoa; phylum Arthropoda; class Insecta; order Coleoptera; family Cerambycidae; genus Monochamus; species Monochamus alternatus. Next base: position 7,768,499 of record CM073428.1, read on the forward strand.
CGTTTAACTGTTTTGTAAACCTTATTTTTAAAAAACCTCATAAAAAAATCTCAGTACTGGACTTATCTGCTCTAAATGATTTGTGGTTTGAGTAGATGTTTCTGGTTGTGGAGTAATTGGTCTTTGTAAAGTATCTTAAAAATTTTCAGAGAAAATTGTATTGAATTTACCCAGTATTGCAGTACCTTGCTTAACTTTTTTCATTCTGCCTTGAAGCGTAGATTTGGGTACATTGAAAGACAGATAAGCTTTTAAATATCCCATTTGGCCACTAGACACAACATCGAGAGCTTTCTCCATATCAACTGCATTCCACGACTGGAATTTGGTGATTCCTCGGGCCACTGAATAAGTATAGTAGCAGTTCGTTGCGTTTATTTAGAAACCCTTAACAGACAAACCGACTTTCATCCGTCCAAATAACGTGCCGAAAATTTGAGCTATAAAATTAAATCTGTTTTCAATGTGACGCTCAGGCAAATACTCCAAATTGTGAATTTTGTAGTCATGAGTCATTGGTCTATAAAATTCGTTGAATGTTTTATTTATTCAAATTTAGTTCCTGGCTAGCGTGCCGTATAGAATTTCGTAAATTTTGTTCGAAATACTGTAATATAATAGCTGTATTAACATTGCTTCTTATCCTTCGATCAATTATTTCATTCTTCCGAATAGAAAATGCATCTTCATTTCGTCGCAAGATCACCTCCTATCTTGTAAAGATTCTACGATCATGAATGAGGCCCTCTGGATACCTTTCTTGATATAATTTTACAGCTCTTCTTATATTTTTTTTTTGTATTTGACTTAAAATTTTAAATTGAAGGAGCTATTATATGTTCATAAATTAAATTAATTGAAAAATCCAATCAGTTCGGTAAAAATCGTAGCAGAAGGAAAATAAATGTGAGTAAACGCAAACAGTAGTACCGCATTTAGTTCGTCGTTAATATTATCTCTTATTATCAAAATTGTGTATACTATTCAAAATAGTGTTGAAGTAATTTCTCATTTCTTTATGTATTACTATAAGATTGTATTCTATAAACTGAATTACGTGATATTGTTGTTCTTGATTTATTTTCTTCAAACTGTTCATACAGGAATGTAGCAGGAACCCGAAAATTGTTTAAGGCCGCATTCGCACGCTCCTGTCTAAAATCGTGATGGAAATGAGAAAATTTCCCTTTTAGTTCAGACGACCCTTTATAGATGCCGCCATATGTATAATCTAAATAATATATTTGAATAACAATTTCGTCGGTGACCTTGGCTGCAAAACATCGTGCGATATTGCCACAGTTTGCCTTTGCCGCCTGTTCTTTACATGAGTCATAGGTCATAAGTTTGAGCTGCTCAAAATTATAAGTGTGCTTTGAGTTTGGAAGTGAAGTTGTAGTGAATTATTAGTGAAGAATTTGCCTAGTGTTTTCTTTTTTATTTGGTAATTATTTACATTAGCGTAAAACTCTCCAATCTTAACAAAAAAAAATCCTACCCCCCTATTTTCGAGGGTGCTGATCACGAATCTGAAGTCAGATTTCGGCGCTCGCATGTAGTTTTTGAAAAAATTTTTTTTTTAATTATAACCTCTATTTGTACATTACATTAGGTTGAAATTGCGATGTTCATCTCTGCTCCATCTACTTTATTCATTTCATGACGTCACACTGTTGTCAAAATATATAGGAGTTATATTGTAATTTCAACCTAATGTGATGTATACATAGAGGTTACAATTTTGAAAAAAAAAATTATCGAAAACTACATGCGAGCGCCGAATTCTGACCTCAGATTCGTGATCAACGCCCTCGAAAATAGGGGAGTAGGAATTTTTTTGTTAAGTTTGAAGAGTTTTACGCTAATGTAAATAATTATCTTGATTTTTATTAAAATGTTATTTTGTATCTAATTGCTCAAAAAACATTAACATTTTTTTTTTTGTTTATAAAACTTTTAATCGTTCAATAACACTAATGGAAAAACAAGTGAATTGAAAGTTAAAACCACAACCCAGCTGAATAGGCATTTCTTTACGATATTTTCGCACATTTATATTCAAGTTTTAGGAGGTGACTTATGTTTTACTAAAATTATAGCGGCATTACAGATGAAAAAGTTAAATTTTGATATAATCCTAATTATGAAATAATAGGTACCTATGTAAATTTTAGTCCTATAATAGATAAAAATTAACACTTCTTTCAAGAACAAATAAAAAATAAATAGCGCAACACTGCTATGAAACCCTTCTCTTCAATTGTCAAAACAACGGTGGCGACACGTAGTGGCAAACTAGCTCAACTAAATTCTGACATTTATTTGACAATTGACAACATTTCTCTATTATGAATCCGATGTTTATTTAGGTATCATTTTTTTCTAAATTCTTTTATAAAATCTCAATTTGTTGTGATAATGTGAAAGAATAATGAGTAATCCACGCGATGGACAGGTTAAATTTAAATATAGTGTTATGGTTTTGTTTATAAAAATACAATGAGTTCAGTGTTAAACAGGGTATCAAAAACCTCTTTCCATACTTTAGCCAGATAATAATATATTAATTTTAAGTAGTGCCCTTTGTTCTAGAAGTATGTATTTGTCTAATCATGGCAAAAAAATTATTTATTTTTAGAGAACAAAGAAGAAATTGATACCTAAAAATGATGTCTAAATCACGTACTTTTTCAATATGGCGGCTCACTGAAAATGCCCCCTTAACCACTGTCATAATTGTTGGTAAAACAAATTGAAAAATCACTCTTTTGTACTGTAGCATAATTAGAGAATCAGTATTTACAAAATTTCTCTCAATATTTGCTTATATTTTGCTCAACTGTTTTAATAGTTTTCAAAAATAGGAATCCTGTTAGAAGTAGCTGTAATTTTAAGATATCATTCTCTTAGATAAAATCATACTATTTTTTACGTATTCATAAATATTTTCATAGCACATAAATCTGGAAGAACATACCATATATTTTGGTAACAATATACCTTAAAACCTTTACTTATAAAATATGATGACTTTAACTTGCATTCTTTACGGCACCATAAAAAATCTTTATGTAGCCTTAGAGTAAATAAAGAGGCCTAAATATTAAGGCAATATTCGTGGGTAATTGCCCAGTTTATTTTTGGAGTAAACGCCAGACCTCGCCCATCATTACTTTAACCTTCGTAATTTATGTTCAAAATTAGCCGTCTTAGTTAACAAATTACTTCGAAAACAAAACACGGTAGTTATCAAGGAGCCCAAGACACAACATTGCTTTGAAGTGGCGCCACAGCTGCCACTATTTGTGACAGAACTGTAAGTAAACAACGATTACACACAACTAGAAACCCATGCTGACAGTGACAGAAGGGACAATTTAATCACATCGCTCTTCAATAAAGAAAAAAGTTACTTACTTGAAATAGTACATTATGCTATAAGGGAGAGAAATGCCGAGGGCTACAATGCACCGAGGACAAAATAGCATCTCTCCCGAATGGTATATACTATTTTTTCCACGATCTCATTAACTTAAAAACACATACTTTGTCATTATGAAGTAAGTAGCACCAGAATTATTGTATTCGGATTTGAGCATTTATTTAGTAGTCGTTGACTTATTGTCATAACTACAAAATAAACAAACAAACAGAATTGTCAAATTAAGGTGCTAATTTGGTTTAGTTTAAAGTTTGTTTAGTGCACAATGAATAATTGTGAGTCGGAAGAGATTGTGGAGGCTGCAAATATTGCAATAGGCAATTTGCTACCTACGAAGTCAAGATCTTTATACGATATAGCCTACAATCGCTTCAAAAAGTGGTGCGCCGAGAAAAATGTTCAAGTATACAGCGAGAATGTTTTGTTGGCATACTTCAGTGAAAATGCAAAGAATTACAAGTCTTCCACATTATGGGCGCAATATTCTATGGTTAAGTCATGCTTGATAATTTACGACAACATAGATATAAGCAAATTCCCCAAGCTGATCGCATTTTTTAAAAGAATCGGTGACGGATATCAAGCGAAAAAATCGAAAATATTGACAAAGGGTGAAACCGACTGTTTTCTATCAAGTGCAGATGACAAAGAATTCTTAATGATTAAGATAAGATTACTTTTGTTCTTAGGTATTTCAGTTATTAAGTATTTTGATTTTTTATAGGTTGGATTAATTCTGGGGACTGCCGGAGCTTGTCGAACTGATGAACTAGTCAATTTAACTGTAGATGATATTGAGGATGTAGGCTCTTCTTAATTAATTGTAAAAAATCCAAACACTAAGACAAAAATTCCACGAACCTTTCTGGTTACCGATGTGGGAAATATGCTTGAATTGTTTCGAAAATATCTGTCCCTTCGTCCTCCCCACGTCAAGCATAAGCGCCTTTTTTTGTACTACAAATCAGGAAAATGTAGTTCGCAACCAGTTGGCAAGAACACCATGGGAAAATTTCCGAGTGTAGTAGCTTCGTATTTAAAATTACCTGATGTTGCATGTTATACTGGTCACTGCTCACGAAGATCTTCAGCGTCATTACTGGCAGATGCTGGTGTGGATATCACCGACCGTGGAAAAAAATTATTTTTCCAATTCTTCACTAAAAGAAATACTTCTGAACAGTTGCTAAAGTGCTTACAATTTTGTCGTAGAATAAACTACAAATATTTATTTATTTATTTAATACATATCCAAACAGGCACATGCCCAATTACAGGAAACGGTAAAAAGTATGAATGTGGAAAAATACACAACAATAATATAACATAATTCATCTAACAAGCATACAAAACTTAAGTATACCTTACATAAAAACAACACAACTTCAGTTTAAAACAATTGAATATTGAAATGTTCAATGACAGAAGAAAGTATGTTCAATTTTAACTTATTTTTTATAGTCATTACCGAGAGATTGTGATAGTGAGCCCGCAGATTATTAAGAATGTGTGAAGCCATATAAGGAAAAGAACATTTAAATCTTTCGCTCTTATGAGAAGGAATACAAATTTTTCTTTTTCGACCTGCCTGCATTGACGACTTTATGAGAAATAGGAATAGTTTGACCCACTCAGATTTTTTTTGAGTTGATCTTAATATGTTACCAATCAGCCACTTGCACCATATATGTAACCTCAAGTACTTCTTGAGTATTAAGTTGCTTTTTTCCAGTAGAACTTGGGTTCCCTTATTTGCTTTTGTTCAGCCAATCCAGCTCATCGAGTGTATAACGGTAAAAGTCCCAAATTTCCAAGTATGCGCCTTGACAAATGGATTTTCCAACAAAAGTTCCACTGTTTTGTGGATAGGAAAACTCGCAATAAAAAGAAAAAGGCCTAAAATAAATGCAATCTGTAATACCTGGTATAATCAAACAACAGACTGTGTCACACAAGAAACGAATAGCCGAAATTATTCTAGGAGTTTAACATTAGCATTTAATAACCATGTGTTTAAGTTTCTTTACAAACAAAGTAAAAATTAATTATAACTGTATACAATATGAGATATATGAGAATTTAAATAAATTTAGTTACCTTAGTTGTTATTTGGCCTTCTCATTTGCAAAAGATATTATTTTACATTAAATATTATCTTGATAGATAGCTTAGATCTTCTCTCTCTCTCTAACTTTCTAGATTCGCCAGGCGTACGTTCGTCGCTCGGCTTTTCCAAAAAACCCTTTCTTTGATTAGTTTTTACTCGCGTTTCAAACAGTGTATACCTGCTGTTCCTACGGTGTCACTTGCCGTTAATTTCCTATACCAGATGTCCTTGCTTTTGTTGTAGATGCATTTATTTTAGTGGCAGTTAGCTGTTCAAAGGCTTGCATTCAGATTGCAATGAACATTATATTTACCGGTAGTGAACCGTTACAACATGTAAGCCATTTTTGACGTTTGAAAAATTACTGTGGACACAACGAAAGGCATCGTCTGTCGTAGAGGAACCACAGCGTGAAGATCGGTGATTGCGACTTTCAGCTCTCAGGGACCAATTTAGGAAGGGAAGGATAATCGGTATGCGTACAATATATCTCCTAATACGAAATTTTGACCTCTTGTCTTATCGTCCACATTGGGTGCTGCGTTTCACTCGTCAACTTCAAGCTAAAATCTTACAATGCTGTAGAAAGAGAATTAAATGGGGCCAAGAATGGAATCAGGTAATCTCTAGTGATGAATCCCGTTTCTGCCTGGGGATTCAGTATGGTCGTGCAAGGGTGAGAAGGCGACATGGTGAAAGACGCGATCCGCAATTTACCTGAGCCTACGCCTGGTAAAATCGTATTATGGTACGGCAGGATTTCTCTCACCGAAAAGCCTGTTTCGCGCATTCCAACAGTTGGCCTCCTCAAAGTGACTAAGCTGGGAAATCTGCCCAAATCTGCGTACGCTAGGCATAATCAACTGCGAAAAAATGTAATTTGCAACAAACTTTACAACACAACACAACGTAGCACAAATGTGACCAAAAATTTTCAAAACAGAATGCTGCGTTATCAAAGTGCGACTTATGCACACTCGAAAAAACTTAACATGCAGAAAATTATCAAAATAAAATGATACTTAATGGGTGTTTACCTTTCTTTGTCGTGTACTTTGTTGTGTACTTTCATTTTTTTTAAACCATACCATTCCTTAAAGTCTTTGTAAAAAATACAGAATTCAATCATGAAATACTTTTCCTCTTAAATGACTTTTTCAAAAATTTTGCTCTCAAATGCAAAAATAACATTTTGCACCATCAGAAATAACTAGGTATTTAAATTCAAGACCCATACCTTCACAGTGAGTCCCAAATTCGAGTTGGTTCACTGTTTTCTGACACCCTGTATTATTAGAATCATGTTGACTATTTCAACATTATCTCTTAAAACGACAACTATTGTCGATGGACCAGAAGCAATAGTGTTTCTTTTGGTCTGAAAATTGCACAAGGGAGGTTCTCATGAACATAAAGAATTAATCAGAAAATGTACCAGTATCGTCTCAACAAGAACTCTGTACGACTAATATGATACTAACGTTCTAAGAGCAAACAAAGAAGCTGGAGATAAAGCGAATTAAATTTTTTCGAACGTTCAACTTCTTGTACGTTCCTGCAATTCAGTGTCGCTTCTAAAATTGCCTTGAATTTGTGCCGAAATTCTACGATGGCATAAAATATCTCGACAGCGATACACTTCCTCGAAGTCTCAAGTAATTTCTTATAATAATAGCTCCACATGTCGCTCGCGAAAGGACGTTAAGTTGATGTAATTTAAAAAACTGCAATACTACGTTTTCAACCAGTATTCCTTATTTTATCTTTAATCTAGAAGAGTGAATAGGCTAATTTTATCTTTCTACGAAATCTCGAATTACTTTGAAGCAGTTTGACATAAAATATGTGAATGGATTTTAGGAATAAAATGTGGTGCGCTGAACTATATACAGAGTGCTTCCAGACAAAAGAAATTTTTAAGAAAAGTGTTTGCAAATTGTATTAAATTATTAGCTTATTCACAGTTCTTTGCGATTTGTTCAAAAAGTTGTAATCATCGATTATACAAGCCATTAGGAAAAGTTGTATGCAACATAGATGACACAATGATATTTCCATGCATTTTAGGTCAGTTTAAACGTCAGGATTTGTTTCTATATTCGAAAAAAAAACTAAAAAAAATAATTTTTATACGGTGAATATATGCGTACAGTATGTTTTATTAAAAAATCTGGCAACGTTGTCTTGTTCAGCGTCTTCTGAAATCTAAATATAGCGAATTTTCGGTAAATCCTCTATAAATCCTAGGCATCTTTCTAATTTCCCGTACATTCTCAGACATCTTCAAAAAATTCATATACATCCTCACTAAATCCTCATGTGTTCATTCCTTGGTTTTTATTGAATTCAAAATGTGTTTCTTTTTAACAAATAAGCATGTACTTAGCGTTATGCAGCACGTAGCTACATCTAGTGGCCATTGGCTACTCTTGATCTGAGCGGTTCTAATACCAAGCGACCTACCATACTGCAGGTGTCATTGAAAGCCACAGTCTCTGTCGCCGGCAATAAGTAAAATATCAATTTATTAATCACGTAATTTAGTGATCTCATCAAGTATATTTCCTCTACTGTTTCCAATTGCCTTTCATTTATTCTTCTGAAGAAATATGTAGGTTTGAAACTGAAGACATAATCAAACTTTATAGATAATTATGTGAAAAGAAACTGCAATCAGGAGGCGGTGGTTCTTATTAGGGTAAAGCAAAACTATAATCCTCAATTAATCTTCTTTAACTTTTGCAGAAAAAAAATATGTTGGAGAACATGCATCACTGCCCATAGAAAGAGCATGATTTCTACCAATGATCTGTTAGATCAGGATCAGGAGATTAGGAAGAACGTGAAATAACCTCACAATCGATTTTTTTGTAGATAGAGCCTTGATGCAATAGAAGTATTGACAATAAATAGCTTGTTTTTTACATTTCTCGGTGTATTATCTGGCTGATTGACGTGCATCATCAAAAATGGTCTTCAAAGGATCTTGATCAAAGTCAGGAAAGCTATTTCCTGAATGTTTACTTTGTATTATACTTACCTAATAAAATTTGTAAGAGACAGTATGCTAACAAAATAACTATTTGCAAATTTTCGAGCCTATGAAAGTCTGCCAAAATAAATATTTATTATTACTTTATTGTTTGTTTTACAAGCGAAGTTTGTTACGATCTCTAGTATACCAGTATAAGTGAGCATATAAATTGTACACTTTAAAATTCATTGCTCTTTTAGTTAACCACATCAAAACTGGGCAGAAATAGAATCTAGCAACAGCTATGTTTTCACAAAGTGTATATTGCTGCCTTGTTATAGCTCCTAAAATATGTATGTAGATACATACAATGTGTTCCATTTTTTGGTTACATACATGCGGGTATGTTTGAATATATCTCTAAATTCATTTTCTTTATGCCACCCACCGCAGGTTCGAATCCTACGGCCGGTAGACCGTATATTAGCTATCTTTGTGGAGAAAATTGGCAAAATAGTACTAGTAAAACTGGAATTTTGTCTAAATTGTTGCAAAAACCATTTTGCGTAATTGACTCTTGCCAGATACACCCTAGATCAGCTATATTTGTGGAGAAACTTGGCAAAATGATACTATATTTAGATTTTCTCTAAGTCATTGCGAAAACCAATTTACGTAATTGACTCTTGTAGCATACTCAGTGAGAAATATGGCATGTACCTTTTGGAGATCCTTAAGGATGTAGCAGTTGTTCTCGAAGGGTCTCATGAACGGCTCACTCTGTCCCATGAGTTTGGACCGACAGCTTTCTTACACTATTAGGTGGATTTTCAGCAACCTCATCTGGAATTTCCTCCTCTAACTGGGGGTTTCTAGCTCTTCTTGGAGGCCACATACTTACAAAACACCCTGCATACGTAATAGGTATTTTTTAAAGTAAATAAAGACTGCGCTTAAAATAAGGTCATACTTATATTTTTTGTACGTATTTTGGCATTAAACTATAAAAAGAATGTTATGATAAAAAATAAAAGTTCAGGATAATCATACTTCTACATTACAACATACTTACCAGATTCCTTGTATATGTTACAGCAATATTTTTAATTAAATAAACACTGCGCTTCAAAAACAAAGTCATATTTATAATTTTTATATTTATTTTGGTATTATACTATAAAAATAGCATAATAAAAGTTCATGCCATAATACGATAATCATGTTTCTGCATAATTTCAATATCTTCCATCTTTGAACTGTATGGAATAATTTGCCATTAAACAACAAAAACCTGCATCTATATTTTGACTTTGGAGCACACACATTCTTATTGGTCTTGGTAGTTGAAAGTTATCTTTCAAATTCCACCAGAGTTATAAACACCTTAAACATGGAAGTCAAAGTCTAACGCTAAGTTTTATGTGTTAAAGTTTTATCTCTCCCCCTGTGACGGTTTTTCGCCGAGGAGTTGTTTATCCTCCATGTCAGACTTGTATGATGTTGGTAACAAATATGAAAATTAAACAGCCACAAACTTCCACAAACTTACGAGATATTTCCTGATTTCCGGGATATTTGTATTATATAGAGTCAACTTTGTACGATGATAAAATTTTGTAATCTTGTTGCACGAAATCTGGGCTTCGCGAAACATAGTTATTTATATAAAAGTTGGGGGCACTTTCGGAACTAAGTTTAAATTGTATAAAATAAGTTGCGGACATGACAATTTTTAATAAAGGTTTCTGGGGTGAGATGCTTTCTGGATTACACAAATTGTACTTTTCGTAGAAGCGATTTATATAAAATGTATGGAAAAATTTCAGAATATTTTATCAGTACCAAAATTAGTAATTATCTATTGGAATATATAAGGTGTTCCGCATAAGAACCGACACTGAGCATATAGGGGGTCCCAAAATATTGCATTTTAACCAAACATATCTAAATACAAAGTTACAGGCCTTAAATAATACGAAAAAAATAATATCCTTGAATAACTTTAACTTGGAATATCCCAATTTGGTACATGATTTAAGTTTATTATTGGTCTTCTTTGACTATGAGCTCAAGGATATTGAAACATTACAAGGTGAATCACTTCTAAAATTAGAATAAACAACTTTTTCTAGTAGCATTTTGCTGTATTTTCAGTAGAAAAGGCTAGCTAACTTTCATCTATTGTGGTTGAATTGTCGTGTTCCCACTGCCAAAAAGTGAAGTTAGATATTTATAGAGTGTTTCATTAAAGCAGGTTAGTAAAGTAGATTAATTTCTTTAGGTAATTATTGAATAGAGCTTTGTCTGTGGAATTAATCATTAGCATACCTAGACGTTTGGTATCAGAGAACATACATATGACTTCATTGATAGGAATTGTAGGATATTTGATTTATATTAGCTTATAATACCTTTCTATTAAAATTTTACCTTTGACACCCTGTATATTTTTTATTATGCAACTTGGGATGTAGGTATGTTAGGTTAAATCGATTTATTTTTACCTAAGGATAAGTAGGTACCAGGCGTAAATTACAGCATTCTATCAATTTCCAACAAACTATGCTGAAACAATAGTCCTGGACTTGATTGATTCATACAACGATAGTTAATTTGAGAAGTTATTAATTACGGCACTTCTAAAGGCCTTGAAAAGTTTTCATCGAGTTGAATTTCAAATATTGATTAGGCACTCACATTATTCCAGTTAAGGGAAAATAACTTTGCAAAGCGTAGTTAGCTATGTAACTCGAAGGATTTAATTTTTCGCATTACACAACCGATATGGTGAAAGTTTTAATAGAAACCTAAATAAGTTTCCAATGACACTGATAATTACTGTTTTTTGCGTTAGTGGTTTTAGTCCTACAAAAAAAAATGGTGCAATTTTGATCGTGAATCTGCTAAAAATATTTTCAATCAGTCAGCGAGATATATTTTTGAATTCTATTTTAACTTTTGCGAGAATGGAATCCGAAGAAGCTTCATGTACTCCACCTGAGTTAGAAGAAGCGGCAACTTGTTCTGTAGCCAGTATATTTCCTCAAAAATCAATGTATATGTATATTGCAGTTGTGGTGCAAGACGCTGATCGCTAAATACCTGGCTGAAGAACTTTGAAGAGTTTAACAGATACTGCTTTAGGAAAACTTCTGCAATGTTACTCATCAACACTGGAGCTGATTAAGTGTTTCGAAAAGGTTCAATGACTAAAGATCTTCGACGGTTGCCGGGGGGTATCTAAAGAAGTCCATAGAAAACAAAAATAATATTTCCAGGCAAATCTTACCATCAAAATCCAAAACGGTTACAAATACTTCCAACTAAGTAGTATAACGGTCACAAATACTTCCAACTAAGTATACGTTTGTAAAATACAAATAACAATATTGAGTTGGGGTCACAGTTTCATGAATAACTATTTCTAATAATCGTATTTGTATGAGTATATTTAATATTTATGTTAATTCACAATAAAAGTTTTCGGTTCCCTAAACATTACTGTTTCAATAATGGAATGTATAGGAACAATTAGTTGTAGGAATGTGCGTTATCAATAGAAAAAAAGAAACATATGGCATGAAGATGTTGATGATACCCTTGTTTTCTACAGTACTGTGGTGTACTGTAAATTTCAATATTTAGAATATTTATTCTGACCAGCATCATATAATCATATTTCCTTCAGTCAAGGTTGACAGTCACAAACATTAAGTGTTAATTTGTCGGTTGCCTCACCTATGGCATACTCATCAACAAGGTCAAAACTGGAATATGTCTGGTGACACAGCTGACAAATGCCTTTAGGTATTCGCTATAGATTTTTCAGATGTAATTCAATGTTGGTCGGGGCATTGACCTGCAGAGCAGTTATTTCCTGAAATTTCTGTAAAGTCACCCTGTATCTAGGTAGTGATAAATTAATGTAATACTACAGCGCTACAAACGTTGTTCTCACAGCATTAGATTATTGAAAAGATTAAACACATAATTTTATCCTGCTCTTAGACGACCAGAGCTGTAAGTGCCTGTTTGATCGGTTAGGTTTACGTGTTTATTAAGTATGATTTATCTTATGTCTTTTTATTGTCAGGATGCCTGTATATTGCTTCTACTTATAAACTAGTTGACAAATCCTCTTAAGTAATCATTTTAGATCGCTCTTATGTGCTTTGTGTACTTTTAAAAATAAACATTTTTATTTACTTTAATAACTTCATATTACTATTAAATATTGATATTAAGATTTTTTTTTCAAAAATACACAATTTATGTTACGTCAAAGTAAATTATTGTATTTACTTCGACTATAATTTTTGTTTAATTATATTTATTACATTATTAATTAATATTTAATATTATCACATTATTTTACTAGAACGGGCGCCTAAGATGTAAAGAACAGTTTTTAAAAAATTTTATAATTCAACCCCATACATATGTTTTACCCGCAAAAAAGAGTTAATTCCAAATAAGGAAAGTGTAGTCTCATTTAAAACAATACAATTGGTTACCATGGCAACGAAACTACTGGCTCCGCAACAAACTCAAACTTACTGAAGGATGTAGAAAATTAACTAAAAACTGCTATCTCAATAATTTTTGTACAAAAATGCAGGTGTATCTACGAACTCTTATTGCATATTTCTTCAATATCTGAGAAATTATATTTATTTCGGCGTAGTGAAATCTAGTATTAATGCATACAGTTTCATCTGACACTTTTATCTGGAAATAAATGTCAAATGTTTATATTCTGATATAAATTGCTATAAATTTGTGTCATGAATATGTAGACGACATCTCTCGACCCTTTAAATTTATAAAAAATACAAGTACTTGTTAATGTTTAATATAAATTATCTACAGTTTGGAAGACGACTTCTCACAATCCTAAACTTTTACGTGAATTTTCACACGATTATATCCAGAAAACTTAAATTAAGATATTTTTACTACGCTAATCGTGATGATGCTGCATTTTATGCTTCTACTGTCACTGTGGGAAAAAATCTTCCATTACTTTGACGAAAGGCAAAAATGATTAGAAAGGTACAGCAAGGTTGCTGTGTGATCAAATTCCGTCAATCTCCAGTTTTTTCGAGTTTGGTTCTATTTTTTCGAACGCCCTCTGTTTGAAAAATTGAATCGGGTCGTCCTTATTTTATGTTAAAAGTTTCATATATATATTTTTAAATGTGTGAAGAAATTAATGATAAGTAAGGGCAATCAGAGCAAGAATTAATAATTTTGTATAATAATAAAACATCAGATTGTGATCCTCTATCTTCGAGATAAATTAATTTAAATTGATTCTTAACTGTATTAATTTGAGGAATATCATATGTTCCACCGATTTTAATGTTCAGATATTTTATAAACCTATTTTGGGTATTTTCAACTCTGTTAATCTAAAATTGATATGAAGACCAAATTACACACGCAAACTTTAAGATATTGTAACATTGACTTAGCCTTAAAATGCGTCACGTAGAAAAACAAACTTTATTGTCACTACTTGATTACACATCAAATTATACTTCAAACAAATTCACAACTGTCAAATCTTTACTTTGACGTTTCTGTCACTCGCGTTCGGCCTCATAAGATAAACTGACATAAACTCAACTATAGTGGCGAAACTGATCCGCTTATATATTTTTTTTAGTGTTCTCGCGGTATCGAGAACATGTGGGGAACTAAATATGATATGACCTGTAATGTTCTAGAAAACGTCAAAATAAAGGTTATTATAAAATATTATAAGTTCTACCGCAAACAGGAACATAATTAACAAACTATAAAGGTAAATGATCTTCCCTAACAATACTATAAATGTAAGAAAAGCAGATTTTATTGGAGCGGTCATAACAAAGGATTTTCAAGTTTGTGTTAAAAGGCCCAGCAGTCTATAAGATTTTTAACTAATATACATATCCATGTGATTATTAAAATACATTTTATTGTCGAACAGTACTTCCGTTTATATAAAAACCTTAATTAATACACAATGATTCATCTTATAATCCCATCTGAATTTAATACGATTACTCGTAAAATTAATAAATTACATTTCTTTGAGTTGAAGCAATTTATTGTTATGACAATAATGAGAGAAATTATTTAAACCCTCTTGAACTAGTAGACTATGCTATAAATCTAGTTACGGAAAGTGAGCGATTATATAATATATATTTATTTATTTGTATTGAGATACTCCTACAGACAAGTAAACCGCATAGATATAAGTATATATGTTACGCACTGATGCTATAATATATATTTATATCTATGCTTTTTACTTGTCTGTAGAAATATATCACATTACAAAAAAATAGATATATATTATATTATCGCTCACAGTCCGTAACTAGCTTAATAAGTACTTGAATGATTTCAAACATTTCAGAATATCATTAATACATATACGATAATTTCTGTTCGACATAAATATCGTACAATTAATGTCAGATGAGATATACCTTTAGGTATATCTGTACAAATTTAAAGGTTTCGTAGAAAGAAATGTTGCTCCTTTTTATAAAACGGAAGTATCTCCAGAATCTCAAATTTATTCCGTAATCTTACCAGTCAGTATAACCACCACTGTTACTTATTTTAAGGTAATATAAATTCGTAATTAAACTGGGGAAGCTCATGCTATTAAAATTTATGAGATCGTTTCTCTAAGGAATATTTTTAGGTGGAGTAAAATTGGATTTTCTTACAACTATGATATAGTTACGCGATGGATTTAAAGTTGAAATTATTTTTAAGAGAAAAAAGTGTGTAATTAAAGGCAAATTTCTGAATAATGCACGTGTTCAGTTAAATACAATATAAAATATGTAGTTCTATCTGAATAAAACAAAAAGCTGAGATTAAGCTTCGTTGCTTTATACTTTTTCTTTTCGTTTGTTTTTGCTCAAAGCTATGTTATTAAAAATAACTAAATTCAGGATTCTTAACATTTTATACACTCACATCTCTGAAGACGGATATTTTTTGACTTCCTCAAAACCCTGTTAAGATAGGGAAATGACGATTTTTTTAGTAAAAATTTGAAATTACAAATTTTCATTACGATTATGTGGCCATCCTAAAATTTAAAGCCAGTACATGATAATGGCAAACAAACTTTTACCAAAACTGTAAAAAACCATTTACTTGAAGTAAAAAAATATTTACTGTCATTGGCATAAAATTACTTATTCTTGGATCAGAATGTATCTAGCAATAATCATACATATTTTTTCTAGGATAAAAAACTGAATTTACTCTTACAGAAGGAGAATTAGATTTTAGCAATAAACATAAATTTAAAAAATTGCTTTGTGCAACTTAGAATATATTTAACGCATATATTTTCATTATAGGTATAGATATATTTCTGTGTATGTGTAGCACCTCAAAATTTAATTAAGCTAAAATAATTTTTTGAATTTTTCAAAAGTGCTAGTCGAATTGCCTAACACATGGTTGCCAATTTTCGCGAATAATGATTATGATCAAAATGAACAGTATAATATTCAGGAAAATAATGATATAAGAGATAATATTATATTATGTAACTGTTTCTTTACATATAATGTACGACTATATTTTTTTATTATCTTATGACGTTTACTTGTGAAATGAAATAATAATTTTATATTTAGTTATGTTTTTATATCCTTACTATAACTACTATTACTTTTATATCCGTTATGTTACTTCTTAGCGTAGTAAAACAAAATGCCATTTATTCCATAGCATTTTTTGGAAAATAGTCAAAGGTAGATTTTTGTATAATGATCATGTTATTTTTTTTTGTTCATTTTACACGAAAGTTATTTGTTCGGTAAATTTATCCAAATAGATACTACAGATTTTCTTAATTTTTGAAAATTTCAAATAATGAACAAAATGCATCTACAGTGTGATTCATTAATAATGGGATAAAACTTGCTGACTTTAAAATAGAGCGATTAAGGAAAATATGTCTTATTTTAATGATGCTCCATTTCGATATTTGAAATCTTTAAAAAAATCCAAATATTCGATTCCAAGAGAGTCTTCTGCTTCCTTTATACGAAAAAGGCATACCTTATTGAAATCGTTTTTCGATATAATCCTATTTGAAATGTTTAGTGTAGAGAGAAGTCAGAATTCTGACTTTTATCTTAGAATTTTGAGTTATAAGTCGGAATTTTGAAATATTTGTCAGAATTCTGGATTTTGTGTCAGAATTATGACTTACAATTCAAAATTCTAACATGAAAGTCGAAATTTTAGGTGGATTTCCTAGGATAATAAGTGAAGACATTTTTTAGCCAAAAGTAAGAATTCTGAATTCTGTCAGCATTCTGACATAACTTATTATGGATATAGAGGTCAGAATTCTGATTTAAACTCAGAATTTTGAGATAAGAGTTAGAATTCTGACAGAGATTCCAGAATTCCAAGATAAAACTCTGCTTTCTGAATTAAAAGGCAATTTTCGAATTTTTTAAAAAAGCAAAACAGTTTTTACCCGGTGCACCGAATATTTCAAAGACTTCAACAAGATATACTTTTTTTATAAAAAAAAGTAGGACAATCCATTGTTTCAATAGTCAAAGGGCTTCATTAAACCGCAAAAAAATCTGCCATTTAAAAGAATCATGACAAGTGGCGCCTTCTACTAGTGATACCAAAATTAGAATAAATTTGAATTTATCGCCCCCAACAAAACCCCAATCTCCAAAATATATGCAAATATTTACATTTTTTTAAAAAGTTGTTTACAAATATCGAAGATAAAATTTTATTGGCTCACTGTATATCGAAAAGAAGCAACATTCGGATAAAGCTATTTGTAAAGTCAGCTACCTATCATTAAGCTGTTCCATTATTATTGAATCATAAAAAATCTGCTCCTTAATACGAAACTTCCAAGTACAAGAACTCCTTAATCCTTGGAATTTTTAGGCTTTCGCAGCCGGTAGCATTAGCCGGGATTCTTTTACCTGCCCTGGTTGTTCTCGGGCTAGACTCTGTGTGGATACACTCGCTATCGGTATCTCCCATACATTGGTTTTGGCTCCCAATGTTGGTATTAGGACTGGTATGGTAAAAACCGTTCCTCGGATAACAGTGGTCTTCAGAAGCGTCTCGTAACCGCTTCGGCAACTGGTCGCATCCCATGTTTCCCACAGAGCCTAGTCCGAGAACAACCAGAGTAGGTCAAAGAATCCTGGCTAATGCTAGGAACGTGCACTTTAATTTTGTTTCTGGTATAACAACGCGGAAAATCACTATGTATCTGAGGGTCTCTTATTATAAGCAAATAATTCGAAATTTTCGATCCCTACGTTCTATATAATCGTTATTAATAGTTATTCGTAGCTGCGGGGTATATTAAATATTTTCCAGCGTCGGTACTTAATATTAATTTTCGTATCTATTTAAGTTGGAAACTTTTGCAGTTACAGTAGTTATGAGCAACAACTTCCCGAAACTTGGTTCGAGGCATGGATATATTCTCTAAAAGTTTAATTTGGAATCCGAGTGAGTATCTGGAAGACATTACGTTTATTCGACCGTGGATAACTTTTATGATTTGGATTTCCTTTGGCGGTCGTGCTTCGTATATTTCGGTAGTAGCTCTGCATAAATCTCTGGCCTACAGGTTAAACTTAGAAGGGAAACGACGCTTACATCTCGAGGTTTGTCGATAAAAATACGACAGGATGAAATATTTGTAGGTGCCATAATTTCCTTTGGTTAGGTCAGGACTGAGACGCGATACGAAAATAAAATAACCCCAGGATATTCCTTGGAATGATATCTCTGAAAATATATGTAGAGCGAAGTGATGTGATGGCACAGGTTAAAGATATTTTAATAAGTTAGCCCGCTTCTATTTATTACGCTATTCTACAGTAAAAAGCCAATTATGGGATGGAAAAGACTATACTAAAAGAGAAAACTAGGACATTTACCAAAGGAATCACTAACTACCGTGATACCATCTTCTGATAGTTTTAATACTTCAGTTAAATACAGTGCGACCAAAAAGTAACGCATATATTCATTATTAGCTAAATAAACAATATTATTGAAGATTTCCGAAATAGGTCAAGTTTTGATTTTAATTTACTGTTTCAAGTAATGACATCATTACCGTTTTTTTTAATGGAATACTCAATTTTTAGCCATTTCCGGATTTCTCTTGCTGAGCTAATTACAAAAATGTATCACAGGCTGTTTCAACGATGATCTAGCGGGCCATTCCACTGGTCCCTTTCTTCCTATCCACTGATCTGGATAGGTTGTTTAAAAATTTGAATATCAGGAAAAAGCTGAGTCAAATTTCGAATTAATGTGTTTGTGAGAAATTCAGATGCTCCTGTCAAATTTTCATCACAAAATGAAGCATCAATTGTATTTCTCACAACACATTGATCTTTTGTGGTCGTTGCGTATGGTATTCTTGCATTCAATGTGAATTTTTCTGACACCAATAACGGGTGTTTTGCCGATTAACATACCCGTTAAAATAAAACGTTGCCTCGTCGGAAAATAAAACGTTAGAAATGAAATTGTTTTTTATTACTTTGGTCTATCATACTCGCAGAATTCAGTTGTTCGGTCAATGTCTCTATAAGGATGGCATTTTACCTTTTTAAAAATGTTCGATATTGAAGACTTTCTAACATTTAAATCCCTAGATGCTCCCCGCACTGTACAATGTGAATTTTCTACTGTCGACAAATTTACATCTTTTTGAATAGTTTGTAAATAACTTATAATTTTGGTATTGTTGCCCACCATGTACCAGTTTGAACCAACTTGTGAAACATTTTTAGAATTAGCTCAGCAATAAATAATCCGGAAATGGAAGAAAAATGGGTGTTCCATTTAAAAAACCGGTGATGACGTCATTACTGGAAGATAGGCCACCTTGTATATTAAATTATTATTTGAAAAAACAGTATAGTAATTTTACGGTGAATATATTCAACACTGTTAATACGTGCCTGAAATCCAGGATTCTAAACAACACGTGCATATTCTAATTCAGGTAGAACAAACACATGGAAAAATAAAAAAAATTATATTATTGAAACCCTTAAAATTGTGTTATAACAAAAGTTCTTATATGTGGACTACGTAATATTATCAACATGCTGACGAAAACTAAGACTTGCATCAAAAAGTACGCCCAAATTGATTCTATTTATCTGTCCGTGATCTTGTTGTATTTTTGTATGTTCAACTGTAACCTGGTACTGACACCACCCATGAACTCCATCAAGATTTGCTTCAAGTGTCAGCAAGTCTTCTTCGGAACGAATATTACAAAATACTTTTAAATCATTAGCATATATAAGACAATCAATCAACATTTTAACAACAACATTATTAATAAATATATTAAAAAGTAAAGGTCTTAGTACTGAGCCTTGAGTCACACCAGAGGTGGCAATATATTCAGTAGATATAAAACCACGGTACTCAACCTGCTTTCTTCGAGAATTGACGAATTTAACTAGTTGGTTGGAACAGCCAACCTGTTTAAGTTTCAAGAGAAGAAAATTATGAACAAGTTTATCAGAGGTCTTACTGAAGTCGGCATACATGACGTCGACTTGATCCTCTGCATCAGGCATATCAGAGACATATTGAATCAGACATAATGGGTTCGTAACAGTAGAACGTCCCCATAAAGCTATACTAGCACTGACTAATTATTTCACGAACATTAAAGTATAATTCTTTGTGTAATATACATTGAAATATTTTGAAGAAATTACATATACTAGTGGTGGACTTATAATTAGTAACATCCGTATTATTGCATTTCTTGAAAACAGGGTATAACCTAAAGGTCTTCCAAATATCTGAAAAAGCATTAAACAAACAAAATTTTTGTAAGCAAGTAAGCAAATGCTGAGACGCAATCACATATAAAGGCAGGTAAACCATCATGGTCGGGTTTCAATTATTTTAAGGCATCATGTATACTTTCAGAAATAAAAAAAAAAAATTTAAAATAAATTATTTTCGAGAATATCTTCAGTTGGCAGTGGATCATGTGCATAATAATAATTTCAAAAAATTACGCAAAAGTATTAGCTATGTAATGTGGATCCAGGAGTACAGTATCCTCAAATATACAACTGTCAGGAAGCGAATTTATGCCAAATAATGATTAAATTTTCAGTTTTATCTGTTAAGTTTTTTGGAGATTGCATAGATCGTACTTTGGTAATGTAGTATTCTGTTTCAAAAATTTCTGCCTACATTTATGTTGCAAATGTTGTGAACTTTTTGCAAACGACAGTTTTTTTACAGCTGATTGTGCCTAGAATATGTAGATATAGGCAGATTTCCCAGACTTTGCGCAAAGCAAGTTAGTCGGCAAGAGAAGTTTCTAAAAGGACTAACAGATTCTTACGTATCATAATATGGTATTACTAGTCTAGTTATTAGTTAATAGATTTTTTCCAATAATTTAATTTATAAATTTATCCAAATGTACATGCATTATACATGGTTGAATTGCCCTTTCTTGACGTGAAAGTTTGTCTAAAAAATATTTTCATATAGACAAAGGAAAAAGAAAGACTATTAGTTTTTATCCACTATTTCAGGAATTAAGCAAAATATCTTATACTCCTTTTTAGAAAATTGAAAGATTTAAGCAAGTATAACTTTTAGTAAAAGCGACCACCGTGCATATACAAACGGTGTTTGTTAGTTATCACAGCTTGGGTAAGTTGCTCAAATCTACTGTTCTATTTCGATTAGTTTTTGCCATCAGAGAGGCATAAAGTAATTTGTCGATTCCATTTGACTTTACCACGTTCAGATTGACGCGCATCATGCATTGTGTGAAAATCCCAGCCTCTCAAAATACGTGGGAACGAGGGAACACGTGGTGACTTAATTTCAACTTTTGAAGTGTAAAGTAATTAATTACACGGAAGCTATACGTTTCCCTCAAATTCTCCTGAATAAAGACCTGTTAAACCGTGTAAAATATTAGAACAGATTAAAAGCGTGTTCATTATATTTTAATGGCGTTAAAATTAGATTGCTTTGAAGAAAAACAGGCAATCATTTTTGATTTAGAAGAGTTTATAGTATAACGTTTTGCGCATGTGGACATGACTTGAAAACATAGTACGAGTTGGGGAAGAAGCTTCAACAAAATAAAGTAACAGGCTAGTAATAGTGTAGGGTACATAGGTCTTACTTGTTTTTGTTTAGAAGTTACAATCATTTAAAAAAATATAATTTCATATTTCAACAGTACCCCAATAATAATAATAATATAAGTCAGAATAGCAGGACCATCGCGTACTCTAGATCTAAATCTATAAAACTTTTATTTATAGAAATAAATGAAGCAGCGTATGCATGCTGAAATCATTATCCGTCAGCAGTTACATAGAAAATCAAGTACGAAAGAGATATGAAAATTGTTATAGAGAGCTTCTCAGATGCAGGGATTTTTAGGGTAAAAAATAAATTTCGGCGGATATACCGAAAGCACCTATTGAAAATCAAATACATTAGTGCATTTTTGGAAAAACAGGAACATTTAAACATTTTAAAACTACTATTAAATACAAAGGCAGCAGCATCTTAAAATATAATTTTAGAATTAGGTGCATAAATGTAACACAAAAAAAGTTATAGAGACTGTTCCAATCCTAGTCCACTATCTTTTTTAATGATGGCAAATAACTCCGAAGCAGTTAGATTTAAGAATAGGATATGCTACATATTATTGACACAAAATTCCATCGCCTTTCCAAAATGCATAGGGTGCTTTGTTTCAAATAAGAGTTGAAGACTACTTTCAGCATTTTATGATTATTATATAGAAACATCTGATTTATTTGCTGTCACAACTGTAGTACCGTTAACCAGACAAAAAAATTGTTAACTCAATTATGTCTTATTTGATGCAATTTACCATGCAGCAGAATAAATATGGGCACCCTGTATAAATCTAGTCTAGGAATGACTCTGTATATTGCACCTATATTACTTAATATCTTCCTGAAATAACTACATATGATTAAAGATCAAAGCATTCGAACAGAGTGCAACAAATTAAGAAAACACTTTGATATTAGAAATAGTTGCTATTGTGACACTTATTCAGAATTTATTGGTGGAAGCTATAAAAGTTTCACATCTCACAAAGTCGTTAGTAATTTTCTTTTGAACACTGTTTTCTTGTTAAACTACCAAATTGCTGCTGTTATTAACTTTATTGTGATGTTCCATCTTCCAGACATAATTTGTTCATTACTCGACACATGTTTGTATTATTTTAAATTAGTTTATTAATATATATCACATCTGAACGACTACAGCAGGCACTACATACATGTTATTTACTGTTATTTGCCATTTAATTCTGGACGTGTATTGTTAGCATATGAATAGTTACAGCAGACAGTGATGTCACATATATACTTAAAGAATTGTGACTTGTTACACAGCACCCTATGAACAGTTGTCGTTATCAAGAACCTCACCTCAGAATGTATATTGTTCACAGTTCAAAAATGCTAAAGCATCACCAGGATTGCAGAATAAAATATTTAATATACATATTAGAATATAATTCTCATAATTTGACAGACATTCGACAAATTTTATCGTCTGCAACAAAAAGCAAACTTATTTTAGAATATTAATTATTTGACAGTGTAGAAGTACAGTACCATATAATATAATTATTATATACAGCGATAAAAGTATCTAAAATAATATGAGGCGTACAACAAAGAAGTCAATGAACATGTACGAAATGTTTACTTACTTTAGCACAATTTTTTTCCTGAATTTCATTGCTTTTATAATTCTTATTAACTAACAACTATTTTAAAACGTAATCCGTAAATGCTAATTAATATTTTAGTCAAGAAAAAACTGGTGTTAGAGGATTGACTACCATAACTGTAACAGGAGATAGTATACATCAAAATGAACAAAAAGTTCTATATAACACAGATAAAAATTACCAAAACATCAAAAGTTCAGTTAGTTTAGGAATCGCTTCATAATTTTCTGCATATAATATCATAAAATAAAATGTTTACCTCTGTTATTTATTTTTAGTAATATGATATTTTCTTTCTTAAAATATATTTGATTTAAAGATTTACATATTCTTAACACACACATTAACACTTATATCATATTGTACCCCCTTCAGTATGACCTTTATGTATCCATGTTTGTCAAAATTTGATATATTATTCTGTCCTTTGTGTCCTTTTAATATTTGAATTAAATAGTTTCTTAGACATATCACTATTTCGTCTTTTTCTATCACTCTTATCGATTTCATTTATACAGAAAGTCACATACCATAATTCATATGTCACGCTTAAGTCGCAAAAGCACCCTATATATTCTAGGCAAAGTTTCATCTTGTAAGATATAGCAACCTATATATATATGGGACTCACATTCTTGTTAATGAACTTTTTATTCCAACATAATTTACACTCACATTTTGACCTCGCTCCCTAAACCTTTCATACATATCATCCGATATTCCTCGTTTTTGTTAAATTAGGACGTTAACAATTTTAAGAATATGCTGTAGAGCTTGAATTACTCTCTTTTCTTAAGAACACAAAATCACTAATAAATTAATTGTAATCATAATTAAATTAGTGGAAAGATAAACCCGAAATTTTACCCGCCCGAAAGGTATACCCGCTTATGAATCCGCTGGAAATTGAACAGTTGGATCCGTCAATTCGTCACAACCAATGGAAGGCAACTTTTAATCTTGATAACTTCAGGAATCGATAGAACAGGTTAAAATAATGTTAATTTGTGATATAAACTTATTTCCTTAAACGCATCGTTTCCGAGATAGAGGGCGTTGAAGTAGGATTTTTTTTCTCGTTTTTCCCTCATAACTTTTGAACTACTTATCCGATTTAAGTGAAATTCAGAACACAAACACTCCTTATGATCTCACATAAGCTTCTTAAATTTGAACTATGTATCCCTCTTAGAAGTATATTTTGTATGCTACCCCCCTTTTACTTTATTTCAAAACTACAAAAAAATAATTAATTTCATTAAAACATCTACACACCACTTTGACCTGATTAATTTCGAAGCTTTGTCGTCTCCAGGTCTTGTTTCTGAGATATTCAAAGAAATTGGTGACAGTGTAGAGCACCAGCAACGAAAATTTTATTTAACGTTATAGCGACTCATAAAAACATAGCTCAGTGATTTGTGTAAACTGACGTTTGTGAAAATTATTGTCAAAAGTATTATATGAAGAGCATTTTTAGTGCTAAGAAAAATTGTCAAGAACGTTTACAAATGCTGAATATTCCGATATACATTATGTTTATGGTTTCTGTGACGGAAATTCCAACGTCAGTTCGAGTGTACCGAACACGCTTCCCTAATATAAGAATTCCAAATGCACAAGTTTTTGTAGATGTACATCGTCGATTTTCGGAATATGGTTTGCGCCGCTACAATGATCGTAGTAGTAATGTACCGCCAAGAAATAATAAGCGAATTCTTAATCTCGGTTTTAGGAAATAAGATTATATCACAAATGAACATTATTTTAACCTGTTCTATTGATTCCTGAAGTTATCAAGATTAAACCTGAATTACCCTGTATAATGGAGCAGAAGCTGTATAATCGGATTGAATGTATGTTTCTTTGTGTTGACTGCTATAAATTGTGAGCGGGTTTATAACATGAGTCCCTCTGTAGATTTTGGCGGTTGGGTATAGAAGAGTACGAGAGGAGTGCGGGACCAGGATTGCCTAATGCGTTTCCTCCTTTCAGGAGACATTCTTGTATATTTGAAGGCAAGTAAAACTATTTATATTTCCACACTGAAATAATGTTTTGCTACTCCCCCCATATACCCAACTCTTTAGGATGGAACCTATTTCATTTAGTATAATACGCTGGAGTCAACTGCGTGCCTGACTGCTTATTTCGAGTCCGTCCCTGTCCATTTCGTCTAATTAGCGACCCTAACAAAAGCCGTCACACTGTCCAGTCGCGTCGCGTCAAGACCAGACGTGTATCAGGGCGCACAGACCGAATATTATTTACGAATGGTGGGGGTGTCATTGTGTGTAACTGAGAGGGTTGTAAGGGTGCTCGCGATGGGGAGAATCCCCTTCTCAAGTCAATCAGGGCGTGAAAACTGACACATTTACATACCACCCTTTTGAATCACTACAAGATTTTAGTGTCGGAGAGCTCACTCTTCATCCGATGTAACTGCGGCCAATTCGAGTGTTTATTCACAAATAGAATAACCTACGATTGGATCGGAACGGTCCTAATTTAAATAAAAAGTGAATGGCATCCAGGCTTATATTTTATTTAAACTTGAATTGGGAATTTTCCAGTGAACGCTTGTACAGGCAGAAATAAGGGTGAATAAAAAAGAGATAAAAGTGGGTACCTAATTCTTTCTGGCGTTGCTCTAATTGATAGCCTTCAATTTCTTGCCTAACTGAAAAAATTGTTCCTTGTAAATTGATTTTTTCCATTTATTAGTCAAGGAAAAGTAAATATAAGCATACATTTTATAATAGACTGTATGTTTTATATAGAAAACATTTAAATCTGACAAAAAAAAAGAAAAAAATGAGAATAATACACTGAAGTGATTCTTAAAAATATATGGGTTATAATAGTGACATAACAATAACTACATAATTTGTAATTATTGATTATACTGATAAATAATTAGGTACTTCACCAAAACTTACTTACGCTTTAATATTTAGCATTCATTCAAGAATCGTTATGACCGTTTCAATGCTTTCATTTTTCAAATAACTTTTTTACTTGAAACCTAGCAAATATTCATACTATTGTTAATGCACCATTCACTAAGTCATTCAAGAATGGTTATCACCGTTACAATGCTAGTTTGAGTGCGTGAGTTTGTTATTCCGTGTCCTGATTCGATTTCTCTTTTATTACTTAACTTTTCAGTGTATTTTTAACCATTTTGCAGTGTGTGTAATTATTTATTTCAATTATCTGTTCATACTACTAAATTCGTTTTGTATGATTTTATTTGTCTGTTCTATTTCCATATTAGCAATTAAGTTATTTTTGTATTTATCCTTTGGTCATAATAAACTTTGTCTCTGCTTTTATTGTATGTTGGCTGAAATCTTTCCTCTTGGTAGTTGCTAGGTCTACTAAATATCCTGTATCAGTCTTGTGTCTGCATCTGATAGCCTCTCCGACTTGTTATTCTTTAGAAAACACTGGTGCTGTTTCTATAGACTTGAGTAATACCAAAATCCTGGCGAGAGAAAGGGAGAAAAATACAAGTTACAGATAATCAAAAATGCCAGAGATAAAGACTTGGAACCATTTTGAACCTATATATAAGTAACATAAAGCACTGAAATGTCTTCAACCAATGCATATAACTCGCCGACCAAAAGACTGAGTCTCTAATTTCATAGTCTTCTGAAGAAGATTAGATCAAAGTTTGACACAACATTGCTGATACTCATACAAATGAAAATTATCTTCTCCATTTTATCTCATTATTTTGCAAATTGCTCGGTAAATATATTTCGCTTCTAACAGATACTGCTACTATTGTTCTGTAAATTTCACATTTTTTGAACATATATATTTTTGATTCAAGTTTTCTTCGATGCTTCAGAGAACAACAAACAATTTCAGGAAAGGCAAAACTAATGACACCTATAAAAGAACGCTATAAAAACGTTGAGCGTCATAAATAAGTATAGGTAGCAAAATCGATATCCTATCAGGTAGAGAGACGCGTTATTCTTACTGTTAAGGCATTAAACTTATTCTATAACACTCTCTTCCAACTACCTTGTTCACATAAGTGCCTAGTTGCGTCATGAGACAGATCTGTTTACCATTTCAGCACGCCTGCAGATGTGCCTTACACGATCTGCATTCTGTGCATGCATGTCTAGATGTTGAACCGGTGTAAATGGAATGCGATATATTAAATATTACTTGTCTAATATTACTGGTTTCGTGACATGGGCTTTCCTCCAGGATCTGAGTCGCTTCTTGTCCGCATGAATTACTGAATGTCTGATATCTAAGAGTTCCGTGTTTTATCAAATTCGCAATTTTATTGCTGCAGAGAAGTTGAAGTTTTATTTGAAGAGTTTTTAATAATGGCGTTTTAAAAAACGGAACAGATATGTTATTTACCACATTCTCTATAGCTTAGGATAAAGTTTGCTTAGTGTTTTTTTTATGATTTTGCGATCCGAGGCACTATTTCGACTCGAGTTAGAAAAGCTCTTTAGGATCATAACAACCAGTTATGTCAACAATGCGTATAAAACTGTATGCACGATAAAAAAATAAATTTTAAATAAAGCTTTAATTCAACTCAACTTCGTGTTTATTATTTTTAATTTTTGAAGTGTCATTACAGTCCTCTGTGTCACAATAACTTCCATGGGCTATTAAAAGACGTTTAGGTCAAAGAAATTTGGTCACAATTTTCATATGTCATCGTGCCTAAAACCTATTACCTACAAAAAATTAACTTCAGCTGCTCGTAGCTCATATTTTGTTCGGAAGAGGAAATGGTCTGTCCGACGGACTAGACCTATATATTCTTATGCATTTTGACTACTTGAATCCAAATCCGGGATCCATTTAATCCCATTGCCTTAGACTGAAGGTTATTTCAAGGTTAAAGCAAAACATAAATATGCAAGTGGACCAGATTATCGTAAGTACATTTATTTTTTGAAAAAAATAATTACAAACATGAATGGCATGCGATGGGGTTTTTAAAAAAAACAGATTTGTAATCAGCGACCCCAAGAACAAAACTGTACTATACTCTGATCCACTTGCATATCTATCTTTCTCTTTGACCTTGGAATGGCCTTAAACCTAGGGCGATGGAGTTAAATAAACCCCAGATTTAAATTCAGCATGTGAAATACATGAATATAAAGGTCTAGTCCGTCGGAAAGGCCACATTTTGTGGTGCTATGTAATTAATGATGAGGGATCAGCATTGGCATTTCCATATAGATGGCGTATTTATAGTGAAAAAAAGTAGTACAGTTTTCTAGAAACATTTGTATGATCGTATGAAAAAATTGAATAATCACATTTGTTGAAGAAATATTATATATATAATAGAATAATTAAAAATAACATGAAATCTAAGTTTTTTCTTCTACTGTATGTTAAGATAATACTTTTGAAGCCATAAAAGAAATAGTAATTAATACCTAGTTATTAATTGTTAAGTGATCCACCCGCTACATTAATACTAAGGCTGTGCAACATGACACCAAATCGCTCAATTAGAATTAAAAATGACATATAATCGTCTTGATTATACATCGTACAAGTAGGTGTTTGAAAATCTAATAAGAGAAACAATGCAAGAAACATCGGCATTTAACTGTTTCCTATTGCAAATAGTCTGACACTCTTCTGTTAAATCTGTAAACGCAATTTGCAACAAAACGCCATCCATCTTCAGCAACAAATAGAACAGTTATAAATATACAACAACCTTTTCTTCCACGTGTCTTCCACTAACTGATCCAAAATCTAAATACTTTATATTTGTGCAGTAATTCTTATCTACGGATTTAGTATATCAATGCCATTTTATTTAGTACAGGAAGATAGGGCTGACTTTAAAGTACTGTTTAGGACCAAAAATGACGAAATTAGCCTTTTCGTTGTTTGTAAAAACTTGTTTCATTAAATTTTCTTAGTTCTCAATTGACCAAAAATATCATGAAGCTTATAATACATAATTGACATGATAACTAATTGAAGCAACCAAACTTATTGGATCGTGTGGAGCAAAATCGTAGAAAACAGCTAATCCTTATAAATTTCAATACATTTTGGTTGAATGGTAGGTGCATAATCGTTTTACACCCGCTCCATTTATTTATAGTAACATTGAGGGTAATTTTCCAACCGCCCGGTAAAACTACGGCAGGCCGCAAGTTACATTAAGCCCATGCTTATAAATCAAAGCCACGCCAATATGTTTACATTACCGGCAAATGGACGGCCGGTAAATGCGTTCCTGATTTATGGATAATGTAAATTATGTCGTAAAAATGCAGCTAATCTAACATGTCAGTTGGCAATACGGTTTGGCGATTGTGAGCTCTCTCCCACATCTCTCATCACTGTTGCGGCTTTTACTGCGGTTGCTCGCAAAATAAGTGCAGTAACTTTTAATTTTTTTAATTAATCATTAGGCTTCCATTCCATTTCTGATACTATGCACTACTTAAATAACGCATTATACAGTGTTTTCAAAAGGATAGAAAAAGTTTAATAACGAGTGCTCATACACTGAAAAAAATACTACTGACCAGCCTCGTAGTTTGAATAATTTTCATGCCACCATCTTTGGCACCTATTACCTAAGATCCAGTCTTCAAACGGAGGAAATGTATATTTTTCATTACATGCAGGGCAAAAAACTTTCGTTTCTTTAGATTTTCTAGCTGCTCTTTTTTCGGATAAAAATTGTGTAGCTCCTTTTCCTCTCTCTTTTTCCATCTTCTTTTGTCTTCCCATTTTAAGTTCCTCTTTTCATTTGGCATAGAAGTCAACATTGTAGACTTCTTTCCTTTTCTTTGTCTTGTCCTCTTTTCCACAATTTTAGGGCAAAATATCGCGTGCAGATTTAAATGAAATATTATTTAGATTCCTTTATTTCATGGGAGCAGTTAATTTAACGTTCTCACAGGTTTTGGAGGTGGACGGTTGTGGAGTAGCCTTACCTGGTGTAGCTGCTTCTAAGTTCTTATGAGCTCTAGAGGTAGACGGTTGTGGAGTAATCCTATAGGAAATGGCTGATTTAAAGTTCTCATGAACTTTTGAGGTAGACGATTGTGGAGCAACTGTATCTAAATACAATTGTCTACGAATTAAACTCAAATAAATCTCATTCTCGCTAGATGTGTCGCCCTGATGTATGCTGCCAGAGAGCAGTAACTGATTCTTGTTAGGTTCATCAAGATCAGTGCCATCAAGAGAATTTGGTTTGTTTTGAGTTAGATCGTTTCTGTCGTTGATTTCCATCTGGTCTGTGACAGAAGATGGTAAAAAATCATCTGAGAAGATAAATTTATTCAGCGGAACTATTCCACAAGTTCTAAATGCGTTTACGGCTCTTTCAATGGTTCAAGTTTTCGCATTTGCATCACCAAATAATGTAGCAACTTCAGATTGTGTAATAGTTCGTCCAGGATTAGTGACTAGCCATTGATCACATAACTCCCCGCAAAAATCTTTAAGCGATTTAAAGAAACCACGGTCTAAGGGTTGGGTTTTGTGACTGGAATGAGGGGGCATACTTAACAAATAAATATGGTTATGGTAAATATTAACAACACATTTTTATTAAAGGTGGATACACAAACTGATCTTGGTGTAGTGATTTGTATTGACCTCTTGATCATCTCATATAAATGCCGCTTGCTGGTTTTTTATATAATATGCTGTAACGTATCATCACCAGATTTCAAACTAACACCAGAAATGGATATACTCAAGCGTGGCGACCTTATTATTACGTACCGCATTCTTCATGGCACATATTCTACAGACCTCTCGCATCTGTATGCATTATCTACTAATGTTCGACTTCATGATCATAACTACAAACTTAGCCACCGGAATTACACTACCAGATGTAGGCAATAGTTTTTGTGTAATCGTGTATCTTATGATTGAAATTCTCTACCAGACAGTGTTGTAATTACTATAATAATAATAATAATAATAATAACTCTACCCCTCATTCTAACCACAGGGATTAGCCCAGAAGTCGGAGACTTGTGCGGGAGAGGAGGCGGCATATTATTATTAAGCAGGCCGCATTTGCGCCCAGGAACGACTTACGTTGGTAGGCCCTAACCACTATTCAGTGCAGGAATGAGAGAAACCTGTAAAACCTCATTAATTAGGGGGGTAGTCAAATATCAATCGGTATCAATCTCTCACATTGACTCAAGCCAACATTCTTCCACCCTACCATACCCGCAGAGAGGGCGCCAGACCTCTCCACGAATATAGTTTATATACGGTCTACCGGCAGCTGGGCTCGAACCAACTCCGATCTAGTCACCTCGATTCAAGTACTGACGCCTTAAACCGCGCGACCACTAACCATAAACTCTTTTAAAAATAAGCTCGATGTTATATTCAACTTACGATAAGTCTTCTGTGTTTATCTTTTGTATTTAAGTATATCTATATATATTTTTCACTATGTATTACTTTTGCGTAGTTTGTATCTATTACTTTTTTTTTATTGCATGTCTATATTTAGATTTTTTGTATATTATTTATGTATTTTGAGTTTTATAGGTTTTTACCTCTACACTTATTGTCAATAAATAATAATAATAAAAGTAGAAAACCATATAAGTTTGTTGTTGTGGTAAATGCAAAAGTATTATAGAAATGTTAAATAATTGTAAAACTTTTTAATAAATGATACATTGTAAAATTTAAAATGGTTAATGCAAAATAATAATATTTATAGATTGTACTAATGCACTTTTAATCATCATTACCAAAACATAAACACAATAATTGTAGTATTATTTACTACAAATTATATTAAAGTAGTTTTTGTGAGACCGCCAAGTCCATCATGGAGTAAGCCAGTAGCCTATAGATGTACTTACATCTTGCTCATTCTTGAACTTGCGTCGGATATGACGAAGATTGAGCAGTCAGCCAGGGCTATACGTGTTACAACACGTATCTTGTTAATTTCTGTTGAGTATGACAGATACGAACAGCTAGAGATCCATCGAGATACCTTTTGGCTGGCCCTATAGCATACCATTGAGAGGAAACAAGCTTAAATCCGGTAGATGTCGGATGTGCCACAAACGAATGAATGACTTTGCTTGTTTGCTATAGGTCTTTCAGAAGATATTGATGATAATGCTGATCGAGGCATTCGCCCGCAGAGTAGTCGTTTTCTGAAATTTCACATTTGCATCATAAGTAGCAAATATTTTTAATTATCAGTGTGTTATTTTTAACTAATTCAATTGTAATTATTAATATATTTAACAAACATTTTTATAAAACCTTGTAGTGTGGGCTACAAAATGGTGGTAAACTGTCTTTATGTAAATAAACTCACAAAACTTTTAGTAAATGGTAGTAAATATATGTAGTATTTGGTAACATTTCTGTTGTAGTAAAATAGTGTTTAAAGATTTTTACTACAAAATTGTATAATAGTGTGTGTGTGAAACAATACAACAAATCGTATCTGGAGCTATAATCACAACAAGTTGTAGTACACATGTCTATAATTGTATCAGCCTTTAATATTCTGTTTTTTCAGTGTATGAACATATGCGAAAACATTCGCTTCTGAAATAGGGAATGTTAAGTTTTTTTTGCAAACGAAATTGTTTTTTTTTTTTGGTTTTGTCTTCCAACCGAGTTCACAAAATAAATTCAAATTTGGTACGTATAAGCAGTTTTCGAAAAAAAAAAAATGTAAATTTGATAGTATACACGTGATGATGTCGTACAGATGGCATATGTTTCTAGAAAGGGGTTACATAAAATGTCAAAATAAACAATTTTTATTCAGTAACCTATGTTCTATAGCGTAATATACCTACTCTAGAAAATAAATATTTTGTAGCATACATCTTACTAATAACGATTTTTATAGCAATGAAAATGTGACTTCACATTAGAAATTACACAAGTACACCTAGTGCTAGGAACAAGTAATTATAATTTTACAATATTCTTTTTTCCAGTGCATTGAGACTGCGAAATGCACGTTATATTTACAACAATACACTACAAATGTAATTTACACGTGTTGCTGATATAGGTATGATAATTATAAATACAAATCCTAGATAATGAAAACTAAGTTTAATGTAATTTTTACATTGATGAATCTTGCATTTTGGTAGATGTACATATAAAAATAAACCACTTAAGTTTAATTGTATTAAAATCACCGACAATTAGCAGTTTAGCTTTAATATACTTGACCTTGTATTGTTAATTATACATAGATATAATATTAAATTTACAATAATCTTTCTCGGTAACTGTTTAGTAAAACTGCTCAATCCAAATGTAAACTTTCATTAATCCAGTTTAATTTCACAAAGCAGTTACTTTTTTATAGCTAATCCAACTATGAATTCACATTTAAAATTCCATAATGAATGTCGCCAGCATGAAATAATTATTGTAATTTTACTATATTCCTTTGGCACTGTGGAATTATTAATTTTTGAAATGTTCATTACACTTCAAATCGACGCTACCTTGCGATGTTCAATGTTATTCCACCACTCCTGTAAATTTGTGTGCACGTGTATTTCGGATATTATAAACTGAATTATTCTCCCCATATGTGTTTCGTTTTATTCAAAACAGAATAAATATTATGCTGTAAACGGAATTATAATTTCAACATTATGGATACCTATATTTATTTAGCATCTAATAATAACAAAATGAACAATACGTTATTATGTTGTGCGGAATATATTATTCCGATCCTACCTTTTTGCTGAATAATTTTAAATACCTCCATAACATTTTGAATTTTTTAATGCAAAACAAAGTGTTTGTTTCTTGTGTATTAACAATTTTAGTTGTTTATTTCCGTAATACTTAGACTAATTTTTCTTCAAAAGGATGTTCCATTTTCATCTAGACCTAGACATATTTACTGTCAAATTGTCATGAAAAATTACTCGATTCCACAGCGCGCACTAATTGTTAAAATGCCTTATGCAAATGCTCTATAGCCTATTTAGAAATGAAACATGAAATGAAAGCTTATTATGTCTGCAAATTGTAAATAAATGTAGTACTGGTGCTTATATTCAATATTTTTATATTATGTATTATCGGTATAGATGAGGTGTACTTTTAAAAAAACTTTGTGTGATCGAACCGTACTAAGTTGTATCAGGTAGCTAAAATTTAATCCCCTACAATCCGTCTTTGTCTATGCCGCTTCAATTTTTCGGTCCATTTCTCTTATAACTAAACAATATAAAAACAGCATTTCAAAACTAGAGGCTACTTTAAGCATCATAACCGGGTTAAGAGGGTTTTTAGTAATTTAAATTAAAATATTCAATATTATTATCAAAATATTTATTTAAATTTAATGAATAGACAAAAATATGCGTATTTTGAAAATTCAAATTATGGTGAGTAAATGTAGTGTTGTATAAATGTACAATAAAGAAAATAAAAAAGTAGGTATATTAAAATTCATCCTCTGAATATTCTGATGAATTATCTTCGTCTCCTAGATTGATAACGATATGTTCCACAATAACGTCAATTAAATTATCGAGTTCCCACATTTTCTCCTCTTCTTTTTGTACATGATATCTTTGATAGTTATCTGCAGTTACTCGTTCCAAGGAATTTTTTTACAAAATTGTCACGTCACTTAATTTAAACGTCGTATTATTTCGCGCTACATCTTTTTTTATCTGCGCCCAGACTAATTCGATTGGGTTAAGTTCACAGTGATAAGGTGGTAACCGTATTACCGTTATTTGGCGATTTGTTGCCATTTCATCGATAACATATTTTTTCTGATCTTTATTAAGATTGACAAGTGTCAAAAGCTCCTTTTTCACCATATTTGTTTCAAAATAAATGTTTTTTCCGGATAACCATTGAATTATATCGGCTTTCCTCCAAGCAGTCGGATGCGTTCGCTCGGTCTGCCGTGAATGGTAACTGGCATTATCCATGACAATTACAGACCCCGGAAGATCCAACATCTGTGTAAAATACTCTTCGAAAACATCTGCATTCATGTCTACGTGATAGTCACCTATATTTTTAGATTCAAATAAAAGTAAACCGCCATCTACAAAACCACTGGCACTACCTATATGTGTCACTATTAATCTTCGCCCTTTACCTGAAGGTGCCTTGAATCCTGTTGAAACTTTATCCAAAAATGCTTGTCGAAAACTTTTTGCATTTTTATCTTGCCACACTTTTGTTACAGTATATCCCTCGTTGACCCAAGTTTCGTCTAGATAATAAATATTCCTCCCTTCGTCACGGAATTTTCTAATTGATCTTAAGTAGGATCTGCGCTAACAAATAATTTCATCTTTATCGATAAGAAGTGACTTCGTGTTCTGCTTTTCTCAGCATAAATTCAACTCTCGTAAGACGGCCCATAATTTGCTTTTACTGATTTTTGGCAAATCGTTGTCCTCTGAAAGTTCACGCAAAATTTTGGTTAGCGTTGGTATTTCTTTTTTAAAATAAAATGAGTGTACTTTTCTGCGAATGACATTTTTTAAGAAATCATCTATAACGACTTTTGACCTCCCTGTAGATGATTTTGGGGGATTTACAGTATCTTGTTCATTTTTTGTTTCCTTTAAAAGTCTATAGATAGTCGATTTTCCAATCCCTGTCATTTTCGAACACTTTTCCACGATGTCGTCATCACTGTTGATAGGATTTTGGTGTTTCAATGCATTAAATATGTTTAATATAATCTTCTCATTCTGAGACAGCGCACATCTGTTCACGCGTCTAGCAGGTACGTAATCTAATAACTGGCACAATAGTCACTAAACACAAGTCGGATTTTGCTCTACTACACTAACACGTCTTCGTATATTCAGCTTTAAGACTGGATTGATCTGTCACAATACACTGACTCCTGCCCTATGATGTATGCAGTAATATATGCTAATGTACATCCATTACCTGTTAGCATTAGTGTTACCCGATAATTACCTGAAACGAAATATTACCACGCCCATGGCCGTTTCTTATCTCGGGGCTTTATTACTCTCTTTAATTTCCAAACAGACTATAACTGTTAATTATAAAAAGTATCGGATAATGTTAACCTACTATATACGGCTCAGATTGGATGGTACACACTTTTTATTTCGGAGCTCCATTTTCAAAATACATTTTTATTTTTATACTCTAATGTTGTAAAGGTTCTATGATCAGGAATGAGGTGCTCTGGATAACTTTCTCAATATAACTCTGCAGCTCTTCTTGAATTTTTTTGTGACTCGCCTTAAAATTTTGTAAGCACAAACTTTTACATTTGTCGTATTGAGTAATGACAAGTATTTTGTGACATTTATAAACTTTAAACAACGAACATTGCATTATTTTCCAACGGCTGCTTCCACTGCTAATGTGATTTTAAGGTGCAACTTCTTTTGAGACTCTTTAGGACGATATTGCTTATAACTTTTAAACGGGAAGTAATACAGAAAAATTTATCTAATAAAGGTTTATTAGAAACAAATAGAGCTTTTCAATGGGAAAAAAAAATTTGAGTATGTTTCTGGAAAAAATATAATTGATGACGTCGTTTCTGTCAAATCTCAAAAATAATACTTTCTATTGAAAATGGAGCTTACCTCATCGCATTTAACACTACGTGTTCCAAATTTTGTTTTATTGTTTTGTATCATCACAGTAGACCCATATCGAGACACCATGTACGAGGTGAACAGCTATTCGGCTGAAACCACTCATTTTTCAAAATATTAGTTACTCTCTCATCAAAAGAGCCCCAGGTGAAGATGGTTCCCATATAGAACATTTAATTAATTGAATTTCATTTTTGTTCATTGTTAGTTATGCCGTTTATTTTAATTTACTGAATAAAATGGAAATGACCATATTATAATACTTAGCAATACTTTATTTGTGCCAAATCTTGATCCAAGTAATATCTAGTAAGCGGAATCTCAAATCAAAATTTTGCAAGAGCAAAAATAGAATGAAAACACGCTCAATCTAAAAAAATATTCTGAAACTATAAACGTACTCAAAAAAATTGACGGGAGGGGTCTCAATCTAAAAAAATATATATATATATATATATTCTGAAACCATAGTCGTACTCAAAAAATTTGGGGGGGGGGGGTCTATGCCCAAGCAGCACAAACCACACCGAATTTAACTAACGACTAGTTTTATACAAAAATCATACAAATTATTACTACAAAATTGGTATAGCATTACGTCTATGGTCGAATTTTAAGTAATTTTGGTAGAAACCGCTAACGTTACTATTGCCGATGTCACAAAGACGTCGTCAATGTCGACGTCGGTATTTCGACCTGTTCCATGCGTTAAATAACAATAAATGAATAATAAAACAAGCCGGATAGGCCGAAGTCAGTCTTTTTAACTGTCTCTAACCAATGATATACGTCAGTTAGTTTCATCCACACCGACGTCGCTACTCCAAATTATTTAATACTAATTGTGATGTCGGATGAGGTAGGTACAGCCGACGTCGGTGTTTATACCATATTTTGACCTATACGTCAACCACACGTATTTGAAACATTTTGACGCTTGACATGATGTTACCTATATTGTTAGTGAAGTAATGAAAACTGTCAAGTATTAAAAAATCTGATAATGAATAATTCAAGTGAGTCGAAACTATTATCCGAGGACGGTTCTGACTGCAGCAGTTGTAGTATTAACAATAGAAGCCGAAAGCAATATATGGGCGGGCCCAGAGATAACGCCCCACATATATAAAAACATAATCACAAAATATATCCACAAAGTTCTGCATTCTAAAAGGAGTATCAACAAACTATAACTGCACTAACACAATCTTAATTTTAACTGCACGAACACACCTGAAAACAATGGAAAGTTAGGTTAGTCGTAAGTTGTACCTATGTTTATACCTCTTTTGTAGATTTACATGCAACAAGTATAAATGAACTTTTCCAATACGACTAAGTTAAATTAGATACGTATATTTATACCTACTGTACAGTAAGTATGTTGGAAGTGTACTTTTGTTTACCATTATTATATCTTGTTTTTTAAAGAACACAATTAGGACAACTTGGTGAAGCAATTTTGACTTCTTCAGTTAGTGTATAGAAATGGGAGTTTATTATCCCAATTTTGAGGACTGGTATATAATTAAGGTAAATAAATAAACTTAATATGACCCGGTGACTGGATTAATTATATTCGTTTACACCAATAATAACTACAACTAAAAATCATAGGGATATAACAGATCGGTATTGTTGACGACGACATCTTTTTATAAAAATAATAAACCATTCTGGACGAGTTGGGATCAATACACAATAATTTTCCATTTTTAATATTTGAAGAGTGATTTTACGATTTTAAGATTATATATTGTATGAGAAGTTAGTTCTTACACTTGATCTTCTTATTCTTGACATTATTAATGAAAAAAAGATTTTCCAAAAAATACAGAATAAAAATATATATTGATAAAAATAGAGTTCATTAAATGGCGCTTTAATTTTAATGGTCTATTTTGTCTAATATAATCAATAAAATTGCATACGTTTATAATTTCAGTGTTTGAAGGTCTCGAAACTTATATCCTTAAAATTATATTTTATTAATATACTGAATCGTATACGAGTAGTTGCATACCTTCTATTAAAATGAGCTACAGTATTATTAGCTACAAAATTAGTATAAACCGAACAAAAACATAGTACCTACTTGTCTGATTTATATAGAAAAGTTTGTACATAAATTATAGAAAATGTTGTTAGGTAATATTTGTCGTATCTAATGTGACGTGGAAGTAGGTACAAACATTTACACCTAACGCTACTTACTTAAATTACCATATACTAAAGGTCATATTGGGTAACATTAGCTTCGTATAAAAACTGGTCGGTGCGCCGTGGCGCGGACGTCGGCTACCAACTTTAGGTTAGACTGCTGACGTCGGCTCGACGTCAACCCGACCAGTGTGTGCTGCTTGGGTGGATACTGTATACCTCCTTTCCTCTGTTCGGGCTTTGCTATTTTAGACCAGAATTGCATAGAAAGTGTGCCGACTTCAGATAAATAAGTGCCAAATTTCAAAGAAATATCTCTAAAATCATCGGAACTATCAATATTTTTTATTATTTTGACACCCCGTATTTTGAAACTGCAGCTCCGAAATGAAAAATGGTACAAGAAAAGTCCCATTATTTTAGTCCAAAGAATATGTGGTTGACGACTAACTAATTTCTATAAAAAAATTAACACTTCTAACGGGATTATAGATAAACCTCGATTTTTGCCTGTATCTCTGTAAACGTAAAAATAACGCAAGATTGCAATTAATTCTGTAATTGCCCGGATTTCGTACGATCCAGGTGGAGAAGTTGTAATAAAGCAAGGGATTCGTGTTCCAGGTCACAAAAGATACCTGCCTAAAATTCCTGCTTTCAACTCAGCCACCAGAATCCTAATAAAACTTTATTAATTGCGTATTGTCACGTAAAATTCAGATAACTTTTTATTCTAACAAGGCGGAATATCGGTACGTGCTAAGTATATTTTCGTGTCCGAAAAGCATTTGATGTTTTCCATTCAGAAAGCGTATAATATTCATGTTTTCGGTTAAAACTTCTGGAAATATTTCGGTGTCTAAATATTTCTCAATAAAATGTTACATAGCCTATATTGATACTAAGCACGCGGCTTCTAAATGAAACGACTTAAATTATACCAATTAATTCTCAGACGAATTTAAGGCTATTGAGCTTTCCTTAATGTAGAAATACGTGAATGTTTTATTGATATTGTAAAAAATTTAGTACTTTTTAAAAAATAATTTATGGCTTATAAAATAAAGTTCTAAACTGAACATGCATATTACCGACCTACAAGTATACAGGTAGGACGTTATTATCTCATGACGTAGTTATAGACACACTGCAAATACTTACTACAAAATTACATAACTTGAACAAAATCATAAATTTTGTCAATTTTTTCGGCTTAGTACGACAGAAGTTTTGAAATTTTTATCTCTAACTTATCGTTAATAAAGCTATGATGAATAGTACATTATTCTATAAGGGAGAGAAATGCGTTATTTTGGCAGAGGTGCAATTTGCACCGAGGACAAAATAGCTCTCATCTCTCCCGAATGGTATATACTATTTTTTCCACGGTCTCATTAACTTAAAAACACATATTTTGTCATTATGAAGTAAGTAGCACCAGAATTATTGTATTCGGATTTGAGCATTTATTTAGTAGTCGTTGAGTTATTGTCATAACTACAAAATAAACAAACAAAAAGAATTGTCAAATTAAGGTGCTAGTTTGGTTTAGTTTAAAGTTTGTTTAGTGCACAATGAATAATTGTGAGTCGGAAGAGATTGTGGAGGCTGCAAATATTGCAATAAGCAATTTGCTGCCTACGAAGTCAAGATCTTTATACGATATAGCCTACAATCGGTTCAAAAAGTGCTGCGCCGAGAAAAATGTTCAAGTATACAGCGATAATGTTTTGTCGACATAGGAAAATGCAAAGAATTACAAGTCTTCCACATTATGGGCGCAATATTCTATGGTTAAGTCATGCTTGATAATTTACGACAACATACATACAGGGTTAACTATGACAAAGTACAAAAAATTTAACCACGTGCTCATGGAGCCCTAAAAGACAATAAAAAAGTTATTCCAGAATTTTAGCTCGATATTTAAAAAATGGGGCAAAATCCTTTTTTCCTACGGAAAGTCGGCGCCTATGATGAGTATAGATTGAGATGGCTTATGGCTTAGATACATAGTTGGCATTACATCTGTCAACAACTACCATGCGGTCGTTTGCAGTATTTCTAAATGCAGAAACGACAAAAATTAACATTCTTATTAGTAATAATACCTGATAAGTAGGTAACAGTTAATTCAGTTAGCTCCAGTATTTTGCATTCGTTTTTCATTGTTTGGTTACAAACTGGTAAAACTGCATTTTCACTCACTACCGATAAACACACTTCCCGTAGATACAGTTGTTAGATACAATGCCTACGTATTATAACAAAATCGAAGAAAGGGGTGGTAGGTAGGTTCTAATAGATAACAGAAAACGTTTAACACCCGCGACAGTCTTGTCCTATAACCTAGAAAAACAAACCGGCGAACTATATTGTGGGAAAATATCTGTACCCGACACATATTCCTTTATTTATTAACTATAAAACGTTTTAAATTAAAATAAGGCACTAGAAACTGAAGAAGAACACAAAACTACAACATAAACACAGGAATTAAATTATAACATGACAGCGAACCGACTCGACTGGACCGACTGCCGACTGTTGCATGAAGGTAGCTTGCTGGTTGCATACTCTGATTCTCGCATTGGCGGCGTTAAATAAGGATTTAATATAATATCGAAAAAAAATTTTTTTCGCTTTATAAATAAGTTTGTAAATTTTTTGAAAGAAAATTCTGTTAATTCTTATTTTTTTCTATCCCCTCTTAAAATATTTGTACTTAGTCATAGTTAACCCTGTATAAGCAAATTCCCCAAGCTGATCGCATTTTTAAAAAGAACCGGATATCAAGCGAAAAAATCGAAAATATTGACAAAGGGTGAAATCGACCGTTTTCTATCAAGTGCAGATGACAAAGAATTCTTAATGATTAAGGTAAGATTACTTTTGTTGTTAGGTATTTCAATTATTAAGTATTTTGATTTTTTATAGGATGGATTAATTCTGGGGATTGCCGGAGCTTGTCGAACTGATGAACTAGTCAATGTAACTGTAGATGATATTGAGGATGTAGGCTCTTCCTTGATTGTAAAAATTCCAAACACTAAGACAAAGATTCCACGAACCTTTCTGATTACCGATGTGGGAAATATGCTTGAATTGCTTCGAAAATACCTGTCCCTTTGTCCTCCCCACGTCAAGCATAAGCGCCTTTTTTGTACTACAAAGCAGGAAAATGTAGTTCGCAACCAGTTGGCAAGAATACCTTGGGAAAATTTCCGAGTGTAGTAGCTTCGTATTTAAAATTACCTGATGCTGCATGTTATACTGGTCACTGCTTACGAAGATCTTCAGGGACATTACTGGCAGATGCTGGTATGGATATCAGGACAATAAAGCGTCATGCTGGTTGGAAATTAACGACAGTCGCTGAGGGTTATGTCGAGAACTCCATTGAAAATAAGACCAAAATTGCTAATCAGGTTTTAGTAGGTACCACTACTAGCGCAATCACAAAAACTATAAATGTAAGCGAAAGTAATATTCCTTCTAATATTAATTTTGAAAATTGTACAAATGTATCATTTAATTTAAATGTCAATAAATAATTTCAATGTTATTTTTTTTTTGCATGAATACATTCTCCATAATGTAAACTCCCTTGGGAGCATTATACTCCCTTAGGAATAATCAACTACTTCTGTTTTAATTTTGATGTCATAAAAACGGATTTCTACTCCCGACCGTGGAAAAACAAAGTTATGTACATATTTTTGCAAAAATAATGACACTCCGTCAAAACAGTTTTTGAGTCATTAAATCTCTGTTGGTGAGTGAAACAACTAAGAATTAACGTTAAAAGTAGATTTCTTCATTTTAAAGAGTGTCATTTTATTGCAAATGATTGTACATGGAAGCATATAGTTTATACTAAAAACAAAACCAATTTGAAGCTTTAATACACAAGAGTGAGTTAAACGTTAAAGAAAATTCACAAAATTTCTAGCATATGTAGTGCTTCTGAAATTAGAGCTTTCCTTCATATGAGTAGAGAATATGAAAATATACTATTTTAATTAAGCAACGTGCAGTTTAAAATGTAATACTTTTAAAATAGTCACTTTTCGAAAACTTTTGACAGGCTGAACTACGGATTTTACTTTGTAAACTTCAAAATCTTGCTCCTTTACATCCACTTCAGATTATTTTTAAAAGCTGTTTATTTAGGCTAACTTCAAAAGTTATTTAGGTAATATAAGACGATTTGTGGAATGTCTTGCTTTCATGTCTGTTGATATTCAAGCAGTTTCTGTAGTACCACATGACTTTGTCTTAGACACCTCTTATTTTCATTTGTAGATTTAATTTTTAATATTGCTTTATTGTATGCCTCTATTTGTTTTGCGTGTCCCATAAGACATAAGAAACATAAGAAATAAAATAAAATTTTTGAAATTATAGTCAAAGAATATTTTGAAGCCAGCTCCGTTGTGTAGAGTACATTGGCTAAGGCAAGAATGTCGTCTCTCGACGTTTTTTGTTCCGAAATATTTACTCTTATTCACTTTTACAAGGTCTATCTCTATTTAAGACATGTTGCGATCTTTCTTGTCCATGGCCTTCATAATGTGGTACACTCTACCGATGCTTGGCAGTTTATGAACAACGTTTTGCACTGTTCTGGAATTTGGTTGTTATATTGTTTGGAGTAACGATTCATGGTTCGTATACAAACGGCGTCATATTTAAACCACACTTGCACTCCTCGTACATCAATACTGTAACGACTAATTCTTGACTTGAATAAGGCATGTTGACATAAAGCAATACAAGATACGTCCGCGCCCGCGCCCTCTGAACATTAGATAGTTACTACATTGTAAACTATTTATAAGTGATACGATGTAAAATCAACAGTAATTCATAACCCTTTTGATGGAATACTTTTCAGGAACACGATCTATAAATAAATTGTATAAGACCTTGTTAC
Source organism: Monochamus alternatus (assembly GCA_037114965.1). NCBI lineage: Eukaryota > Metazoa > Arthropoda > Insecta > Coleoptera > Cerambycidae > Monochamus > Monochamus alternatus. The sequence continues at coordinate 7,812,588 of CM073428.1, forward strand.
AATATTATTTGAAGCAAATTAGAAATTGTAGCTGATGATCTAGACCTTTATTACACATTTTTAATAACTCATAATTCAGTGAAGGTTCTGACTTACAGGAAACCGCAAGTCATTCAAATGATATCGCAATTATTGACGAATTGTGAAGCCATAGATTTCCTTCAATAGGGCACATTAAATCAACACATTTATAACTTCCACAAACTCAAGAGCGGGGGAAATATTCCGGAAATTAAGTATATTTGTGAGATAGAGGCCAATTCACATTTTATGGCAAATCGCTGTTCTATAAATAAGTTTGAGCAATAATCTTTCGATGCGTGCTTCAAACTTATTCGAAGTTACTGGTTCCCGGAGTTTCATTCTTTACTTTATTTGAACGTACTAACAAATATCGAAGGAAGAATTAAATTTAGTACTGTACAGAGCGATCACACGTAAAGGTTAGATTCGACTGTAACTTTGTTATTTTAGAAGGTATCAGAAAATTGAAAAGTGTATTCATGGACTAATTTTTCAATAGGATTTCAATTTTTTCTATAAAAATCAATCGAGAATCGCACTACAGAGATATCGATATCAACTTGTTTTATTTTTCTATATTGTTACATTCCTGGATTCTCTACTTTTTACAAGCTTTTATTTAACTTGCAATATATGTATGTTTGTTCAAGTGGAATCTTGCAACTGAATTTTAAATTAGTTATCTTTAACCGATTGATATGAAATTTGGTATACACGCTTATTTTGGATGACAATGCATGCTTAGCTATGTGACGTTATTCTAATTCCAATATGGCGGATCATCCAAGATGGCGGACTAGTTATTTTTTCTGCACTACCACAGTATGGGTATCAAATGAAAGGGCTTGCTGAGGAGAGCACGAAAACTAATACAACGTCACATTAAATCCAAAATATGGGGGACCATCCAAGATGTATACTACAAATCCAATATGACGGGACCTCCAAGATGGCAGACAAGTTATATTATGCATTACTACGATATGGGTATCAAATGAAAGGGGCACAGAAGAACACGAATAAGACTGAGAAGAATACTGCAGGTCAAGCATACGTGGCCTTGAGTAGAGTCACATCGTTAGAAGGTCTAATTATTGAAGAATTAGACTGTACAAAATTAATAGGCAAACGACCATGTAACAATGACGCATTAAATGAAATGCACAAACTTAGAAACATTCCCAATCATAACTAAAAAATAAAAAATAAATTAATGGTAAAAAAAAACTTTTTAAAAACAAACTTTTAAAAGAAGAAAATAAACTTTAAAATAAATCAAACCAATCAATTTAGTTCATGAATTACACAATTTATTAAATTATGTAAAAGCTTGTAGCGAGATTTGCATATTTTATAGGAAACATTTTCTTTCATAGAATTACTTATAATAAGCATGTCAAGCAAGACTAGTTAGTACACAGGTAAATCTAGCGACAAGCTTTTATATCATTTAAAAAATTGTGCAATACATGTACTAAATTGATTGGTTTGATTTAATTTAAAGTGTTATAAACATTTTTTACATCGGCACTTTTGAATATTCGCAGGCGACATGAGATAATATTCCTGTTATTTGCTAAGCTCTATATTATTAAATTTTTAAGCGTTTAAAATTATTTGTGTTTGTAGAAAACACTATTTCGAAAATACGACGCTCTTAACTACATGCATTATTTATCTTTATTTTAGAAATGCACACGCATAATCCTCTTGCTTGCATTGTCTCTGTTCTAATGAGGTATGTTTCATATTCTTTGTACACTAGTGTCGATGTAAGTTATTCAGGGGTGCTTTTTTACCACATACTTTCAGTATTGTACTAATTTATGTGAAATAAGCATTTTTATTATCGCTAAAAGTGAATTCATCAGTTAATGCTATTGAAACTATTCAAACAAACAATTTCCAATAGTTAGATATAAGTTATATACCTACTGATTATTTGTTACCTTCTCTAAAAGCTATTACGCATTCTTCAATTTAATAACGAATCAGCTTTCAATCAAATAGGTAAGTATCGGTAATAATTAACATATTAAGTATTTAAAACTCTGCTGCATTTATATTAAATCACGTTTTTAGAAATAATCCCCTAAATTTATAGCCAACTAAAACTGGCAAATGTTCACATTCCCCTCAATCAAATTGCACTGTTATGAAATTTATATTTTAAGTAATTATACAAAACGTTAATTTAATATATAGTATATATTATGTACGTAATAATTTGTATCTTCATAATTCGAAACATGAGTGAATTTGTATATAAAGTGAAAGAAATTTGCATTCTCAGAAATGGAACAGAAGTTTATGGGCCATTTTATTAAGTACCTACCTAATCGCCACAAACTGAAACCATAACGAGAAACTGAGAAACAACGGTAACAATCTGGGTTGGAAATAAAATGAACCTTTTGTATTCTTGTCAGGAGTCCAAATGATTCTTCTTTGAATCTGTCATTGATGTTACTTGAGATTGATATAAACTATAAAAACTAGTCCCTGAAATTTAAATGTTATATCAAAACGTTGGTAGATTAAATTGAAAAATAATACATATCATTTCATTCCTTCAATGATACAACAAATACATTTAAATGCTTCTAGTGACTCCATTACATTGAAACAATAGGATCTATTAAATAACTTAGATGGATGGTGCAGATAATATAACACCATCTGAATCAAGCACTTCCCAATGCAATTAACATAACGGTTTATTTTATTTAGATTTGATACTTGTCATTATCCTGTAGATACACTTTACAGTTCGATTAAGATAATGTTCGCCATCTACTGACCTGTAACTACTGCATTTATTACGAACCATTTAATACCAAGAGCCGTTTCCCATGTCGATTTCAATTTGGGTATTAACGTTATGGGGTGGTATTTTATTGCCTGAGGTGGCCCCAACTCTTTCTACAATAAAATCGGACTGTTTACAGGCAATAAAATAAGACGTTATACGTTGTATTCATCTCAAATAACGACACATTTTATGTAGATACTTTAAAACCGACATTATTTACGCTTAAGCAACTGAGTGGCTACCAAAACAATTAGCTTCCTCATTTAAATTTCACTAAGCTTGCACGTGGGTCAGTGAAAAGTAAATATACAGTGCTTCGAAAAGTAATGAATAAATTCATAATTTTTGAAATTGAGAAGTTTTCGAAAAAATCCCCAGGCACGTCGATTTTGTTTTTAAAATAGGCACTTTTTGACATACGACACACATTTGTGACGTCATCGTTGTTCGAGATATGACGTCATCGACAATTTTTTTAAATACTAGCCCTCAATTTTAACCATGCCATTTGAAAGAGCGTGTTATTCTACATACATACATCATGAAACATTATGGTCTTACAACAAAATTTTCAAGAAAATAATGTTTGAAGATTTTAAAATTTAATTTTCACAATACTGAAAATGATAATGATTATGTAAAAAATCGACTAAATTAAATGTTCAAATTGTGCACCGTTGGCTGCCTGACAGTAGCCAAGACGATTAATAAATTCTTTTTGGACATTATCAATAACTTCAGGAGGTATACGATGTATCTCGTGACGAATTCTTGCTTTTAAATTTTCTAAATTAACCGAACTAGTAACGTATACTTTGCTTCTTATGTATCCCCACAAGAAATAATCTAGGGGTGTCAAATCAGGCGATCTGACTGGCCACTCAATCGACCCCCTTCTCCCTATCCAACGATTCGGGAACAACTTATCTAAATAAGCACGGACAAGTGTTGCATAAAGGGGAGGTGCACCATCTTGTTGAAAGAAAATGTAATTTCTTCTAAGATAATGTCCCTCTATATCTGGATATAAAGTTTTTAGTTCAGGAATGAGGTCGTCTCGAAGAAAATCCAAATATCTTGCACCGGTTAGGTTGACGTCAAAGAAATAGGAACCCAGAATTCTTCCGTCGACTATGCCGCACCACATATTTACTTTCTGGGGATGTGATACTCCGTCATCCATCGGGTATTCTCGGTAGCCCAATAACGGCAGTTTTGCCTATTGACATGGCCGTTCCCAACAAACGTAGCCTCGTCAGAAAAATTTACGTTTTTTTACGAAATTATTATCATTATTGCACAGCTCTTGCATTTGCTCGCAAAATTGATTTCGCCTATCAAAGTCGTCTGCAGATAGTTCATGGACAAGGCATACCTTATGAGGATGATATTTTACTTTTTTCATAATTTTGTGAACTGTGGGCGCTGCCATATTGAAATCAGAAGCCAATTGGTTAAATGTTGAGTTATGATCAATATTGCTTACCATGCTCTGGCTAATGGGATGTCGATCAGGATGAGTTTCATTGAACAATTCAACTACTTCCTTTTAGGTGCGCATCCTGTCTCCAAATCCGACTATTTACCATTTTTTTTATAAAATGACAAAGTTACTACTCAATAAACACTTCAAACGCACTGCTTTTGTCAAACAAAAGATAAGAACTAAAGAAATAACAAAAAACAAAAAATCTATTTAATAAAGTACGATTTCAAGATTTTATCTGACACCAATAAAAACATTCACGGTCGCTAAAGCTACTGTCAGGCAACCATGATTTTTGACGATGCGTATGTAGAATTATACGGTTTTTCAAATGACATGGTCAAAATTGGGGGTTGCTATTTAAAAAAATTGTCGATAACGTCATATTATCTCGAACAACGATGACGTCACAAATGTGGGTCTTATGAAAAGTGCCTTTTTTAAAAACAAAATCGATGTGGAAGGCGATTTTTTCTAAAACTTCTCAATTTCAAAATTAATGAATTTATTCGTTACTTTTCGAGAGCACTGTATGTAAAACCTCAATTTGCTTCTATGTATCACAAAACTGGTTAACTAGATATCTCGTTAAACCTTGACAGAGCGAGTACGGCATAATTTATCGCGCAACGTTGGCCTGTAAATCATGCCTCAATGTCAGTGTTTACCGCTAGGTTAAGTGATACGGCTGGTGCAATGTTTACAATGTAGCTATTTCCTTGGTCACTGACAATGACCGTTAATTAACTCTTGTAATAACAACCAAAAATTATCATATTCGTTTACTACCACATACTGTTGACCTGTCGAGGGCTCGCATTCGAATGATATACACCCCGTCGTTGCGCTACCAACCTACAACGATAATGAAATTGGGTTGTCAGGATCAACAATCAAACTCCGGTAATTTATTAATTTAAAAGTGTAGCGGAAGAATATCTGGCGCATATGATGTTCCGATTAATCAAAATACCTACCTGTACCACTCTAAATGATTGCTTGGTTGTTTTGGATAGGCTTATGGAAGAGTTCAATCATCACAGCAATTCGTTCAAACTGGGTTATATTTTATCTATTTCTGAACATATGTTGACACAACACGCAAGGTTCACTAAAAATAAATTTGTATGAAACAATTTAAAAAAAAATTAATATGTACAGTGTGTTCATCATAAAAATCGACACTGCCCTGTGTCGATGCATGTAAACGGTCCCAACATATTGCTCAATTTAATTGCAATTTAGGTTTATTATTGATCTTCTTTGACTATGACTTCAAGTAAATTGAAACACTACAAGGTGTTCATTGAGACTAAGTCACCCCTAAAATTATATCAAACAATTTTTCCATTGATCGAATTTAAAAAGAATGATAATATTTAATTTAAAACACATTTTTACTCTTGTTAAATTTTGAAAAACTAAGATTTTCAAGAAAATAGGTATTAATTATAACAAGATTTTAATAGTGTTTATTAGATTAAATCAAAAAGTCAGTTGTTTGATTTGACAGTAATAAAACTATAAAAGAAAATAAATTAAAACTAAAAAAATTTTCAAAATAGGCATGATTGTTTTTAAACATAAATTTACTCTTCGCACAAAATTTAAATTTAGTCTATCTAATATATGATGATCATTTCTTATAACGTTACATTTATTGATAATACGATTCCACAAATTTTCTAGGGACTCAATTCAGCAATAAACAAAATTCTTCAATGAACCCAAAGAAAATAATCGCATTTGTTGAGGAATGGTAATCGTGGTAGCCACGTTGAGGACAATTGAAGACTGGAAGTACCAAAGGCAGTACCTAAGTGCCATATTCATGATTCTGAAATAATTGGGAAAAGAAGTTATTGCATAGGGATGTACATTGAAATATTCATGAAAGTTGTGAACATTTGTAATTTCTCTATTAGTGAAAGAAGCGAAACGAGTGAAATTAATTTTTTTGTGAAAATTAATATCCTGATGCAAGATAAACCCGCAAAAGGTCACTCGTTGATCCAAATCTTGAGGCAATAGCTTTTACACTTTTTGAATGTGATGGATGTAATAGATTACGTTTAAGAATTCGGTGTACAGAAGTTCTTAATAATCCAATTTCTTGAGATAAACGTTTAGTACTTATTTGCGGTTCATCTTCAACCATTTGCAAAATATTTTCTTCATCTTGTACCCTTATTGCACTAGGACGTTCTCGGACATTATTGAAAAACGTTCCTGTCCAACATTAGAAAATGTTTCTCTATGGAGAATCACTCGATTTGGAAATCTGCTACGATATCCTTCCACACATTTTCTATAGTTTCCTTAACATAAACCTAGCACAAGTAACATGTCAACTTGTTCGCTGAATGTAAATTTTCCAGCAGTAGCAGATATAAAACAGTTTTAGTACTAATTTTATATTCTTTAAATGGTACACTCTATCTATTTTTAAACATATCGTCATTATATATATACAATCATTTTAGAATGTTACTTGATTTCTTCCAGTTTTTTAAATGGAACTCACCCTGTATTTTATTGTTCCATTTTAATAATTTATCGGTTCACTTCGCCTTTTATTAAGTATGCTATATCTAAATTTATTAGTTTTTAAGATATACCAACATTTTTGGAAAAAAAAATCATCACTTTCTAAGTCACGATATAGCAACGTTTTCTGTCAGTCGAAATATCAAATTTTATATACTTTTATATACAACTGAAACCCATAGACACATCCCGCACACGCATGTCTTTTTGACGGCTATGACAGAGCTGAAATAGATAGGGTCAATTGTTGGGAGCCTCATTATGGCATACTGATAAAAGGTAACAAACTCGAAACCGGCATATGTTCAGTGGCACCGCTAACGATTAACCGTGGTTACTATAAATCGATAGTAGGTATCATTGAGTAGTCTTTGAATCACCTCTACACCATGTAGAATGTCTTTCTCCCTCATTAAGACAATATACGTTGCTATCCTTCTTGTTCACGACCTTCAAATGATTTACCAGTGTCCCACAGTCTTTGACCAACGTGTTGCACAGTTTCGGTTGCTTGCGATGATTTGCATTGAACCATATTCGCATTTCATGTAGGTACCTTAATACCATGTCCGCTTCTTCGTGACTTGAATAAGTCATCTTCATTAATTTTCTGAAACACATGACACGTTAAATCACATATTGATTAATAAAAAATAGTTTGTTCTCACGTGCTTTACTATCTAATAGATGTCACTGTACTTATAAAATAAAACTGGTCTTATTAGATTCAATCCATTCCAAAAAATTTCCTCAACTAACAAAGTAATACAGCGTCCGTAGGCGGGACGCGTTCTTCTACAAATTACATAGCACGCGTGTATATTTTGTGTGTCACCTGTAAAGTAATTTCAAGGAAAAATGCGAAACATCCGGAGGATATGCACCTAAACAAAAGCACGGCGAGAATATGAGATCCATCGTCGCGTGAATTCTTATATCTGTTCCCGTATTTCAGAAGCCTGGATGAAATTTGTGCCAAATCAGACATTTTTGACCCTATTTGACTCTATTGTAGCATAAATATTACATATGAAATCCGGAGACCCGCACCCGGAGTATTTGTCTACTTGACGCGCCAAACGATATTCCCAGTTTATCTGAAATATTTCAGAAAAGATAGAACAAAAGAACGAATAAAGTTGCTGGTCTCAACATGTCTTTAACGAAGCTCTTGAAAAATATGTCTTGAATTATAGGAATCTGTCCGGTAGAATCCATTCCGATGAAATAAGTTTGAACTGTTGGCGAGTTGTGAGCGTTCCATTCTGATGTGATGTTTTCGGCAGAACTATCTTGCATTCATTTTTATATTGCTTTGACGCTGAGGAAAATATCTGCTCGTCCTAAATTGATTAACCCTAATAAAATATCCGCATTAAGTAAACCTCAGAAAGATATATGCTGACATAACAAAAATAATTATGTTAAAGGAATTTACTAGAACTATTTATAATACAGATTATGTAACAATATCAATCCCAACATTTTAAAAGGAGTCTAAAGGGGCATTAGTTGCTACCTTCAAAAAATTAATAACACAATATACCATACATTTTTTACCAGTTATTTGAGAATTAACGAAGTAAATTACTGACCTCAAGAAATGTTTACGTTAGATTTATTTACTTTCTTGGTAAATATCTTGTTTTTTCTATATTACTGTATTATTTTTCCAATGTTTTTAAGTTTTATTTTTCGAAATTGTTAATTAATCTTTTACTTCAGTTCTGTTATCTGCTATTGTACAGGGTGCTACTAAATACCAAAGATACTGGAGATATTAGACAACAAAATATTATGTTTGAGCTCATCATGTCTTATACGAATGTTACTGGTTTAAGAAATACAGGGTGTTCAAGGTTTAAACTTTATTCTGAAATTTCTCAATAATTCTGCATAAAAAATGTACAAATAATAAATCACACGCACGCAAACTACGCTAATATTTATTGACATGAAAATGATGTGATACAAGCCTACTTAGAAAAGAAATAGCAATCAGCGTCTCAAAGAAAATCGCCACAAAACTTTTAAATGTAAATAACTCAGAAACCCATAAAGTTAGGCTACATAAACAAGCGTACGAGTTTTATGTAGAATAGAATGTTTCTTTAAATTTTTAACTTTTTTAAGCTTCACATTCGTAATTTTCACACCAAAAAAACCAACACAACTAATATTCAGCTCAAACATAATATTTTGGTGTATAATATCTTCAGCTTGGTGTTGACCTATTCTTTCTGACTCATCCTGTATACGAGGTCTGTCAAATTTTATTTCCGATTTTCTCAGACTGGGAGCATGTTGACCATGTAAAGTTGTTTATAACGAAAAAATATGTGTTGTTTTAAAATCAAAAAATGTACAGGGCCAACTACTACTGAACACAAAAACTTTAACCACGTGCAAAAATTATTTGAGAATTTTAGCTCGATGTTTAAAAAATCGGTCAATATCCTCTTTTCCTCTTAGATGGCTTATACAGGGTGTCCCGAAATAAATGCAACAAAATTTGGTCAGAAATTCTTAAGAGAAATTTAAGGGACCCGTATTTTTTACTTTTGATAAGTGCGGCCCCCTTTCGGAGGTATACCCCCTGAAACAAGCCCCTAAAAACCTATTTTTTTTTTATATCTCAGAGCTATATCGCACAAGAACCACCAAATTTGGTACACAGGGATTTTATGACATGTAGAATGCGATGCTGATAAGCTTTTTGGGAAGAGGCCCCCACAAGATACTTTTTCGGGGGCCCCCTTGCCTTTGGGGCCACCGAACATTAGTTGCATATTTAATTTTTTAAAAAATAAGTAGCCTCTTAGAAACTCCAGGGAATTTAAAAACTTTTTTGTCTCTTAAAATTTTTTCGAAAAAATGGCAAAATGTGATTGGATGCATATAGAGGTTCATATGAAATTTTAAAGTGTTAATCGTAGGTGGCTGGCATTCCCAATAAACAATCAATTTTATTTTGTGACAGTTGTCATTAACCAGTGTCAAATTGTTACCATTAATAGTTGTTAGTAATCATTGTTCCCGTAAAAATGGTGAGATTTTCTGTCCAAGAAAGGGTACAAATGCACCTAATTTACGGGGAGGCTCGTGGAAATTCACGTCTCGCACGCAGATTGTACGCCGAGCGATTTCCTGCACGCATACTCCCATACCATTCAATGTTTGCACGAGTACATCGGCAGCTAATGGAGACAGGATCCGTAGTTGTGAAAAAACCAGCTCAGGGAGAAGTTATTTATTAACTCCCGAACAGGAAGAAATTATCTTAAATTTAATTGAAGAAAATCCCGAAATAAGCATAAGACGCGCGTCATCTCAACTTGAGATTCCCAGAACAAGAATACACCGCTTTATCAAACGACAACTGTTGAAACCTTTTCACATTCAAAAGGCCCAGGAACTTAAAGTAGAAGATTTGCCACGAAGAAGACATTTTAGCTTATGGGCTCTTCAACGTTACAACTTAAATCCGGGATTTATACGAAATGTTTTCTTTACCGATGAGGCGTGCTTTACAAAAGATGGCCTAATAAATTTGCACAATCTTCATTATTGGGCTATGGCAAATCCATTTGTCTTAAGGCAAGAAAAATTTTCAATTAATTGCTGGGCTGGAATTGTCGGAGATTGCATCATCGGTCCATATTTATTGCCTCCACGATTAAATGCTGAAAGTTACCTTAATTTTTTGGAACATGAACTACCGCCTCTTATGGAAGATGTTCCTCTCGGTATTAGACGCAATTTGTTCTTTATGCACGATGGTGCCCCACCACATCGGGGGCACTTCGTAACTGAGTGGCTGAATGAAAATTTCCAAGGGCGATAGATAGGTAACAATTCTCCTCATGTAACATGGCCCCCCCGTTCTCCCGATCTAAATGCCATGGACTTTTTTTTCTGGGGGGGCATGAAGGATCGCGTCTATGCCGTACCAATTAGAACCCGGGAACAATTACATGAACGAATCCTTGCTGCGGCTGAAGAAATTAGACAGATTCCCAACATTCACACGAAAATACGTCAAAATTTCGTGTCACGTTTGCAGGCTTGTGTTGAACAAAACGGTTCTCACTTTGAACACGTTTTACGGAACTGACCAGTGTGATTTTAACAAACTTTTTAGAATTAATGAAGTACCATTAATTTTGTTATTAATTTCCAAGTTTATTGTACCTTATTTTGATATTCACATTTTCTTATTAATTGTTAATGTTTAACTTGTGATTTCTTTAAATTAAAATTAAATTTCTTTAAATTGTGATTTTTTTACAACTACTGATCCTGTCTCTATGAGCTCCCGATGATGGTTAATGACAACTGTCACATAATAAAATTGATTGTTTATTGCGAATGCCAGCCACCTACGATTAACACTTTAAAATTTCATATGAACCTCGATATGCATCCAATCACATTTTGCCATTTTTTTCGAAAAACGCTACGTTTTTCGAAAAAATTTTAAGAGACAAAAAAGTTTTTAAATTCCCTGGAGTTTCTAGGAGGCTACTAATTTTTAAAAAAATTAAATATGCAACTAAAGTTCGGTGGCCCCAAAGGCAAGGGGGCCCCCGAAAAAGTGTCTTGTGGGGGCCTCTTGCCAAAAAGCTTATCAGCATCGCATTCTACATGTCATAAAATCCCTGTGTACCAAATTTGGTGGTTCTTGTGCGATATAGCTCTGAGATATAAAAAAAATTAAATTTTTAGGGGCTTGTTTCAGGGGGCTATATCTCCGAAAGAGGGCCGCACTTATCAAAAGTAAAAAATACGGGTCCCTTAAATTTCTCTTAAGAATTTCTGACCAAATTTTGTTGCATTTATTTCGGAGCACCCGGTATATGTAGTCTACCGTATTTTGCATTTGTTTTTCGATCCAAACTGTCAAAACTACATTTTCATTCATTACATAGGCCTGTCGGGATTATCCACAAATAACAAAATTTAATGTAAGAAATACTTACTAATAGAAAACTCGGAATGTACCCGCAGCAGTCTCTAATTATAAAATCTTGTCCGATAACAATGAATTTTACCACTAATGCCCGGTTTCTGAAGTACTACATATCTATTAAATAAAGTTATCGAATCCATAAAGTAGAAATGTCCTTAAATTTGAATTCACTAAAGCTTATCTGATATATGTTATCAAACAGATATCCAGAGAAAAACCATTAGATATCTATCTCATAATATGATGCAGACGCATGACTGACGGACAATGTTTATATTTACTTAAACCTACCTTATTTTTTGCTGTGCTGTGAGAGTATAGACTTTTTGATACAATTAGTAGGACACGATGTTCAAGTGTATTTGTTGAATCGCATTTTTTATTTTCAATTCCAAACAATCAATTTTTGTCAACATCGGTGAAATTACGGGCACGCTTAATATTTTCCTAATTTTCTATCACACTAAAAATATGATTTTTATAATCAAACTATTAATTAATAATTATTAAACTGTCAGTGTCACTGTCACGTTTGTTATTTATTCAATAGTCATCAGTTCAATAGTAGTTGGTTGAGTAGATAACACTCAGAAACCCAAATAAAGATATGGCTTACACAAATTTATGTATTTGATAGTTATCGAAAGTATAACCCTGAATGTTGAGAAACCGTGCATTAGTCGCCTATAAATAGGGGTTTAATATAGGGTTTCATTTTATAAATAATTTTGGAATTTTTTTCAAGGGGACTCCGTTAATTCTTATTCTTCTCTATCCCCTATATTGTTTTAGAGCAGTATTTAATAAACCAATATTCTACTGTTGCATTATTGCTCGCATTCCACATAGTAGTAGGTGTCTTTTATTCAATTTGTTCATGAAATAACCTTAAAACTTTTGAGATATACGGAAAGAATGTATACTAATGTCAAGATTAATACATGTATTACAACGCTAACTTAGTTTCACTATTCTTGTACAATAATATTATGCATTTTTGATTTGAGAATAAAAATTACTTGAAATCAAGAAAACTACTATACTTAATATGAGATAAAGTTATTTGTTTAAAGAATTGTTTTGTTTTCTTTTATTTAGATAATATGAATTACTTGAGCCAACAATTGTTATTTTCAAAATAGAGTTATGTTTTCTTTAGAATGTCCAGAGGACTTTTACAAATACAATTTTGTAAAGAAAAAATCAAAAAGAGCAATTCAAAAATGCTTTATATATAGTTCTACACGACACTGGAAACTGCTCCACTGTAAAACCTGACAAGACCAAGCGTGCAATCGACAAGACAAAAAATTTAAATGCCCAAGGAAAGAAATAGAACATTTTATAACACCTATTTTATACAAAAAATTCAAATACTTTTGCCCCTATCGTTATTAATTATTAATAGAATTAATTTGTGGTTTTAATTAATAAAATAGTTTGACATACCTGGTGTAGAACAAAATTTTGGGCTCGTCTTACACAGTTTCTACAAACTAACACAAATGTTTCTTCATTTTTTAAATATCTCCACAAAAAGAAGCCCAAAAAATTTAAAGTAAGGATATCGTGGCGGCTTTGGTACCGGTCCTCCTTATCCAATCGCTTAGTATTAATACTTGAACACGCTGTACATGGTACGGATATAATTGAGCTTCGTGTACGATACGATACGCTGCTAGAATACGCCGTGGATGCCCTGGATTTCCAGTTCTCCCACGATTTGGTTTTAAATTTCCAGTGTCACGCTCGCATTGCACTGCACTCTTTGCTCACTGCGTTAAAAGTAGCTGCATATGGTACATGTTTACCGAGAAATATTTCTTGCTAAAGCATTTTCACATGGTCATAATGAGTTGCTATACACGCAAGCGATTTTTAACACTTGTAAAACTAATGTAAAGACTGGCATCATAAATATTTTAATACCAACAAAAAGTAATCGAAGTTCAATATTCGGAACCGCCTGGCTAGAGCCAGTAGACCAGCGATGTAAAAGTTGAAAATATTACAATTTCTATAATTTTTTACACGGAATCTATAACGATTTTACAAATTTTGTTATTAACTCTATTTTTCATGACGCAGTTAGGTTAAATTTGTTTAGATAAGTTCTGAATCATCCTGTATAAATATTATTATTTTGCACAATAGCCGCATTTTAAATTTTACATTATGACATTTATTACAAAATATTAACAATTTTAATTCGAGTAAATCTATAAATCTATAATTTAAATAAGGATAACCTTTTCATATTTAATAATATTTTTTTCATATTCCAACAAAATATTATTCTTCTTAAATGATGTCAAGAATATACAGTGCTTTCGAAAAGTAACGAATGAATTTTTGAAAGTGAGAAGTTTTCAAAAAAATCCCCTGGCACGTAGATTTTAGTTTTAAAAAAGGCATTTTTTGATATACGACCCACATTTGTGACGTCGTTGTTCGAGATATGACGTCATTAACAATTTTTTTAAATAACAACCCTCAATTTTTACCATGCCCTTTGAAAGAGCGTGTCATTCTACATATCATGAAAAATTATGGTGTTGCATAACAAAAATTTCAAGTAAATAATGTTTGAAGATTTTAAAATTTAATTTTCACAATATACTGAACATGATAATGATTATGTAAAAAATCGGCTAAATTAAATGTTCAAATTGTGCACCGTTGGCTGCCTGACAGTAGCCAAGACGATTAATAAATTCTTTTTTGACATTATCAATAACTTCAGGAAATCAGGAGGTATACGATGTATCTCGTGACGAATTCTTGCTTCTAAATTTTCTAAATTACCCGGTCTAGTAACGTATACTTTGCTTTTTAAGTATCCCCATAATAAATAATCTACGAGTCTCAAATCAGGCGATCTGGCTGGCCACTCAATCGGCCCCCTTCTCCCTACCTAACGATTCGGGAACAGGTCATCTAAATAATCAGGGACAGGTGTTGCATAATGGGGAGGTGCACAGTATTGTGAAAATTAAATTTTAAAATCTTGAAACATTATTCTCTTGAAATTTTTGTTATGTAACACCATAATTTTTCATGATGTATGTATGTAGAATGACACGCTCTTTCAAATGACATTGTCAAAATTGGGGGTTGCTATTTAAAAAAATTGTCGATGACGTCCTATCTCGAACAACGTTGACGTCACAAATACGGGTCTTATGTCAAAAAGTGCCTTTTTTAAAAACAAAATCTACTTGGCAGGGGATTTTTTCGAGAACTTCTCAATGTCAAAAATAATGAATTTATTCGTTACTTTTCGAAAGCACTGTATAATCATTTATTTGATACTTCATTATTCTCTTATATAAACTAAAAGAATATTTTGGAATAGATGGAACTGCATTTAATTGGTTTAAATCATATTTACGTAATAGATACCAGAAGACAAAACTAAACAATTGTTACTCTGAGGTAAAGAGCATACACAATGGTGTACCACAGGGTAGTGTTTTGGGTTCTCTTCTGTTTATATGTCTCATAAATGATATTTTGCATTTGAATTTGGGCGAGTGTAAATGTCATCTATTTGCTGACAATACTATTGTATACGTTTCAAGTGTAGACATAAAAATATTGGCAGTCTATATGAATCTAGCTCTTCAAAGAATTAGTGACTGGTTTAATAAAAATAGAATAGCTGTAAATGTTAATAAATGTAAATATATGATTATAAAAGGTAAAAGAAGTATAATTCAATATAATATTTTGGTCAAGTTTGATGATTATAATCTTGAACAAGTCTCCAGTATAAAGTATCTAGGAGTTATAATTGATGAAAAACTCATCTTTAGTGAACATATAGATTACCTTGTTAAAAAAATTGCTAAAAAGATTGGATTTGCATACCGAGTCAGTAAAAACTTGTCCCAGTATAGCAAATTTCTAATATATCATCAAACCTCACTTAGAATATTGTTCCTCTGTTTTATTTATGTCACGATAGCGCTTATAGTTTTGTTAGTATGTATTTGTAAACAGTTTGTCATCTTTTTTTATATACACATTTATATACACACTAAATAAATTTTCAAATCAATTCAATTCAATTATTGAATTAGTACTTATACATTTGAATGAAGTATATTATACAGAATAGATTTTTTCCGTGTAGTTGTGGTAACGGAAACTGTAACTTATAAGAGTCCTGAAGATGATATAATAAAATTTACAAAACGGCGACAGGTATGATGAACCTTTGTTCCCGTTTTTTGGTCTGAATCCACCAAAATAAAGTTAATAATACACGTTTTCGTTGATAAGCTCAAGATATGCTTAGATTTTATTTTTAGAGAATACTCCAGCGAATAACTTATTGGTTCTTTGGTAAAGGTCCAGCCAGCGCTACCCGCAAGGTTAAAAAGCCGTTATAAGAAACGATCCAAAAAATTCTGGTCATTTTTCACGGGGCCAACTCAGGCCGCTTTGATCCCATGTTATCGTTCTTTGCCGGGTGCAGTCATGTAGTTAATCTAGTAATAGAGCTTAGACACTCCGACCCATCGATCAATCTGAATTCTCTTGTCAACGGTGGCCCGTGCGATACCCCAAATCCTGTTATTCTTCCTGAAAAGATGTATTTTACCGCCACTTTGCTACAAATTTAAACTCGCCGAGAAGTTATCCGGCGAGCGGATCTTCCCTAGGAGGATTAAAACTTTGGTGCATCACTGCTGCAAGCGCCTCTGATGCTCCGAAATCAAAGCCAGGGAAGCGGAATGATGGCCGGTTTAAACTCCTAAATAATGCCGGGCGCTTCCAGTTGCTGTAATTCAAATATCGCGGCTAGGAATTTAATATACGCGCAACAAAGTTTTTGCCTTAGGGAATGGTGTAGCTGTTGTGGTATTATTTCTACCCATTGTACTTGCATAATTGATGCCGTCTTTTGTGATTTATTAATGGTTTGGCCTTTGATACTAGTTCACTATTGCCTTTCATGTACACGGCAGTCATATTAGAACCAACTTGGCAATATACAGGGTGATCACGCATAAACGTTATATTCGACTATAACTGTTATTTTAGGAGATATTGAAACGTCCATTCATTGACTGATTTTTCACAAAGACTTCAAAATTTTTATCAAAAAACAATCTGAGATATTGATATCAACTTGATTTTTTCTTATGAAACTGTATATTAATATATTTTTGGATTTTCCACTTTCTCCTGTTTGCATTTATATAAATATGTAGTGGATATTTTACTGTTGGCGGGATATTGATGATTAAGTAATTCCATAATTAAAATTTTTTAAAGTTTTTTTTATTATAAAGAATGCAAAATTATATTGGAATAATGTTCATAATATTCAAATAATAATATCTCCATCTTGCTGCCATATCATCTCGTCGACCTATCAAATGGAGAAATGATAGTTAGATATTTTTTCTATATTCATGCAAAAACCAAAAAATGTTTTATTATGATGACATTAAGTATAGGAAATTATGACGTCGATTTGAACGTTTATGCTTATCGCTGTAGTAGAATGACAGATGAATGCAATACAAATTTTATTGCACTAGTACAATACAGAACCACTTTTTTCACTAAATATGGTTCAATAAGGTTTTGCTTTTTGCATGAACGTAGAAAAAATAATTTATTGCGTGACTCAAAATATTTAAATAACTTTGGCTGTTTAAATTTTCCTGGCGACGCCATACAATGGCCGGCAAATAGTCCAGACTTGATATCACCTGACACATTTTTCTGGGGCTATTTGAAGAATGGTGTTTATAAAAATTAACCAACCATTATTTTAGAAATTCAAGATAGAATACAAGAAGCTATATGGATTACATAAACCGACACCCAAAATTGATTCATAATTGTTTAAATGATTTGGAAAAACGATATAGGTAAATGTTTACTCCTAACGCCTTCAACAAGGTATATCTTTTTCATATAAAAGAGATAGAAGAATCAATTTTTTTAATAGTTAGATGTATACACTAAACCACAAAACTCCTACCATTTAAAAGAGGACAATGTGCCACAAATGGCACGCTGTACTAGTAACGTCAAAATTAGAAACAAATTTGAATTTCTCGTCTCCAAAAATCCCCGATCTCCAAAATATATGCAGATATTTGGGTTCCTTTAAAAGTTAATTGGAAATATCGAAAATAAATATTTAACCTTGACACCTTGTATTTTTGTAACCATCGACTTGTGACTAAGATCGCATTATTTTGTCGCCTGGAATCTATTCTTGCACTATGTTGCATTCATTTTGGGACACACTGTATTAACATAGTGCATTGTTAAACTTTTAACACACTGCTACAAAGAGATACATGTCAAAAAATATACACCATTCCATGTGGACCCCAATTAACACAGACTTATGTTCTATTGTATTAAATATGTATTTTTGAGCAATATAGGTACGTTTCGAAACAATTATGTTACAATCATCTGTAAAAAGTAATAATAATTATTTCCTTCCCTTTATGTTTAACTCTCTTTGTTGTTTAAATATTAAAGCACATTTATACACTGCCTATTCTCTATATACATTTTCAGTTATAAAATACACTTATTGACGCTACATCTAATTTTTCACTATAAGATAACGCACATAATCCACAGTGACGCTCACCTAATCCATGTGTATAATTTTTTAGACGAAATAAAGTATCCAGTTACTGCCATATATCAGATAAAGTAGTATCACTTGGGACAGGACTTATTTATATCCCTCACTAAATTGATTGATGCTCTTTAATAAACCTCCACTATCCTCCCCATTTGGTTTATATTTGTTAGCCGAAGAAAAATAGCTGACATTGTTGAGGGGACCCGCCATCAGATTCAAGAAAGTGGTAAACACAATACTTTTTCTCGAAATGAACCTAAATCTAAGTCTCTTTCTCATTATTAATAGTTATTTACTATACTAGATGATAAAATAATATTTTATCCACAAAGAAAAAGTTTTAATTCACTGACGACGATGGATAATATCGTCGTGTATAATATTCAGCTTGTGTGTTTAACAAATGACAAAAAAATGTGTTACTAAGACATATTTTAAAATTTCAGTGAATGGATGAGATTTTGCAAGTTATGTCTTGTATTGCTTTGTTCGTTCGGCACAAAATAAGAAGATAATAACGATAACGAATTGAAGAACAATTTTCTTCAGATATGGAAAAGGATGCAATAAAAACTGTGTAACTGTATCTCTAAAAATTGCGAATGATCTACGAAATGAAAACAACATTTGCTTTAAAAAATGGAGAAGTGCAAACAATATCAATGGTGTGAGTGAAAAGGTGCTTCCGACATATTCTTTTGAAAAGTCAATCAAAGTAAACCCGTCAACATATTGCTGGTAAATTAAATTATCGTAACATTTCAGAACAATACTTTTGATGGATCTGCTCCACCAAATAACTATATGTAATATTTTCAGATACAGGAACCTGATTACATTGTTAAAAAAATTAATTCATTGTAAAAAACTCAAAAAATTGAATCTCTTGGAATCACATAATGTCCTGTAAGTTATTTATGAGATGCTTCGAACGTCAACCAATTGTTTATGAACGAAAAATGTTCTTAAGTATGTTTATCATTATACAGAACAGATGTTTTGTTTATAATACCACATAATTTCTCAATGAATTATACAAGTTAGAAACTCCTAAAATTGTATCATCCAACCTGTAGAAATAATTAGCTTGTATAGCAGTTACTGTTTTTGCCATTTGCAGTCCAAATTCGGGCAAAATATGGTGCTGATCCGACACAATCAAGCAAATAGAGGGATGGAAGTCATCTTCAGAGGCCGAAGTTTATGTAAAAGACTCAGTAACAAGAAAGGTTGAACTATTGACTAAGAAAATACAAAGTAATGGAATAGATACTTTTCTACCTATAACTTTATTAGATGAAAAAAGTTATGTTTCAAGAACAGACATTCCTAGAACTATTAATTGTACGAGTATTCATTAATTCAGATAAAAATTAAAAATTGCATATGAATAAGTAATTGTAATTACTCTAGCAGTTTTGTACTTTTAAATGACTCTTGATCTGATGATATGCGTCGTATAAAGCACGCCAGCATTTAATATAAAAAAATAAATTCTTCATGAATAATGATTTTCATAGTTAACACAAATTTATATAATATATAGAAAACGAGTGTGATTATCTTTGCAAGGAAACATTTGTTTACCTTTTTCAGCTTGTTTAGTATTGTATTTTGTTGTGTGAATTCCAATTTACAAAGAGCTGAATAACCGACGATAAACTGAAATGCATCGCCATGAAAACATTGACTATAAATCATATTCCGGTTGAGTTTTCAAAAACTAAATAAACATCACTGTACTATCAATAGAATCCGTATATTTTCATTTAAATATTGATACAGAGTAAACTGTATCAGAAAATGAGAGCTACTGTATTCATTTTTATTTCTATAAAATAACAAATATTGGTTGGCAAAATAATGTAAACCTTTTAAAGGTTTAACTGAGGTCGCAGAAATTCTATTGTTTACTGCTAACATTTGATGCAATTCTAGTTTCTTTTCAGTGTACTCTTTATTAACCAATTATTTATAATTAGAGGTGAGATTTTGTAAAATAGTCTTCAAAGCTTAGTTATATTGTATGATGATGACTTTCTTGTCATCAGCATAGAGTATAGTCAAATTATTTTAAAATACAAAAAATTTTGCATAGTTAGCATTGATTTCTATGGATTTTGATTATAAATCAGTCATCCGTTTGGGTTGCCATTGTGCGGACATTTTGATGTCAAAGTTTATTTCTTCTTTGGTGTCATTTTGCGTGGTTATTAGAGGCAGAAATGCCTGAAACCGAAATAAAAGAGGAATTATTACCATTCAATATTTCTTTGAGAATTCGTTAATTGTATTAATTCTTTTGATCTAATAATTTATTAGATTTATTATATTTGAAAAATTCCTAGTAAGGAAAACGCAACAGATAACTTCTGTTTTATTTAATTGGATTACTTTTCTTCTTTTGAATACTTTGCCACCATGTTCATAGTGAGAAATAAATGTGTGAATTTTATTTTGTCAATATATTTATTTAATTCTCAACCTATAGAGAACAGAGGTACTGAAGGAGATAGTAGTTTCTTGTTTTTATGTAGGTTGGCGCTAAAACTAAAATCTAAATTTGTTTGTCTTCCTTCAGTGCTTCTCATATACTCGATTATATTGCTTAAACCACAAACCGGCAACCCCTGCCTAATGCCTTCGACTTGGTAGCTGCCGTTCGCCTGTTACCTAACTCTGTAAAACAAAGGTAATGCTTATTTCTCCTCCTGATACCTAAACCAGGAAAAACCGGTCGTTCTGTATTATGAATAAGAAATCTGAAGATAGCATCTTGGAGATTATACGAAAGTATATCACTCTACGTCCTCAGAACGTGCTTCATAACAAATTCTTCATTAACTATCGACAAGAAGAAATACACGTGTGAGAACAAACATCATTTATAAAGCTCAACAGAAGATAGTTGAGTTTTTAAAGCAACCGAATCCAAATGAGGCGATCCAAATTGAGGAATTTGTTGACAACAAGCCTGCTGTATCAGAATGCATAGTTAACAGCGTGAAACATCAGACCATTGGCGCCAATATATCGATATCCTGGTCTGAACAAAGAAAAAGGATTCTTCCCTTTCCATGTATAATTATGGCAATGTTAATTGTAATTTGTATTGATAAACATGTGGGTAATGATTTAAATTAGTTTTTATAAGTAATTAATTAAAAAATAAAGATCATTATCTACGCTTGCGGTTAAAGTACATCTCTTTCTACAATTTTGAGTAGATGAAAGGCAACTTTAACATTAGCTATAGAAAAAAAGTCTTTAAAAGGGCCATCGATGGAGCTGTGTAAAGTCAGCATAGAAGTAAGGTTGCTAAATGGTTATCGTAGACTCAGGAAATATCTGAGTAACATTTGCTTAGTAGAAGATGCCTTTGGTTGATTGCAGTACAACAACGTATGTAACTTTACGGCAATGAGCTGACGAACTTTTTTTGTCTGAAATCATATAAATTGTAAATGTTTCTGGAGAATTTTCTCTAAATGATGTTTACTAGCAAAGGCGCAATAGGCGAGGTAGCAAACTGGTCCTCTTATAACAATAAAAAGACAATGTTGACAATTTGTCACGACTTTTATGTCACACTCGGCACATTTCCTTGGAGCTGTTAGTATAACTGTCGAAAAAACAACTTCCCCGGGCCATTAAATTTGAAATTATCGCACTTTTGTCTAAAATAAGATTTATTAACGGTGGTCATAATTTAGGTTTACCCCAACAAATGAAGAATTATGATCTGGGTGATCACGGTGAGTTAAGAGACGATATGAGAGACGTGTGGATTACGGCTGGCGCTTCAGATATGGTCGCGATAAATTGCCAAGACACGCTAAAAAGAGCGCGGGACTTTGAGCTGGGACTGTCGTAAAGCAGAAAACAATGAGTTATGGACCCATAAATGGATAAAATTCGTATGAAACAACGCTGAGATATGATAAAAAATTTCTAAAACACTGCAGTTATTTTTCTTTATAAGCATATAAGTGCGGCACTGATTCCAAATTTATGGACATTTAAGTTGTTTAGGGGACAGTCAAAGAATTATAGCTGTGCGAAGATTATTGTGTTATTTAAATATGGGATGAACATAAATTGTTTAGAACATATCGTCTAGTCCATCCTATAAATTATTACTATAATTTGTTTGTGGTTTCTTTCAGCGCGTTCTTATACGCTTTATTGAAAGCCTACTGTCACAGGATTTGATTTATTGCTCTAGTTTCAAATTGGTCTTATTATTAATACATAACAGTAACTGTTACTGACTGAATCCTTTTAAATTTACGATAGTTTCGAAAGAATTTTAATTAAAAATTGATTGTTTTTTTATATATTTATAGAAGGAAAATTACAAGAGAATCTAGATACGTAGAGTAGACTTAGAGTTACTATTTAATTCTAATGAAAAAATTAATCGTGAAGAAGCTTCGATTGATAGCGAAAAAACTCTTAAAAGGTGAACAAAATTATCGAAAAAATTTTCCAAAACGTCATACTCAATCACATTTCTAAATAGAGGAGGTTGCGCACAAACTTTCGTGCAATAGTGTTGCAGTATGTTTGTAATAGGATGACATCGATGGTATTTAATTTGATTTTCGCCATACAACTCAATATTAGTTATATTTGGATTTTCAATCATTTTAATAATTTCTGTGTGGACATATGTCGCTAAACAGTATTACTACAATATTATTAACAGTTTAAAACAAATAACAGACAATCTAAGACAGTTACTCCGTAACCTAATTAAGTAGTTAGGATGCCATGTTTTTGTTGCTGCTATAAAATATGATTTAAGATTTCGGTTCAGATGCGTTTACCTTACAAATCATAATTTTGCTTCCAGCCTAGGCAAGTTATTGTTACTAGGGGAGCACCATGTGGGTATAAGAAGCAGCATAACCTCTAAAAGCAAGTTGAACGAGTGCATATGCAGCAGCACAATTAACATTACCTATACATACAAGTATGCATACCTAAAATATGGTACAAAACTCAGCAGATATAGTAATATACCATACATTTTTACCCTCTAAGTGATAAAACATAAAAAAATAAAAATTCTTAACAAAATGTTTTTATTTTTATCTAGATTGAAATGACTAAAATAGTATTTAAAAAAACTCCCTCGTAACAAATTTATACATTTACATTATGCTCGGTTTTGAAAATTATAAATTGAATACTTTTTGAAAGATAGTTAAATACAAACTTACTCCATAATTAGAATTTTCGTAGACCTCATTTGTACTTAGATAAGAAAAAAGGAAGTGGCACCAATTTGAGGCAATAAAAAATCACAATTTTCTTTGAAACCATTATTTATTTGCTTACTCAATATATGTATAAAAGAGGTGTAATATGAAAATAGGTATAATAATTGATACAAACAAATAATAACTACAAGTGGTACAACACAATTTCAGTTATTGTTTAGTTAATTGTAGGCATTGACTTATCGATACAATTTCGTGTTTAGATATTTATCTTATTTGATCAAGTAACATAAAATTATAAAGTTATTAACTGGAATTTCTGGTGACCATACTTGTCTTATTGTAGCCTTCGACTCCGAAAGGTCACTTACCATCTTCTTTATTCATTTTGCGTATGGTGTGGTGGTGTATGGTAGAGAGCCTGTGTACTGGTAGTAATTCTTGATTGAACAGTCTCCACAGAACAGCTGCACGATGTAGACTTCAGATTGACGCAAAAAAATGCTAAAATGAAATGAATAGCTGTATGCAGCACACGGCACATGACAAGAATTTATCCCTGTGGGTTATAATTTCTTTAGGGCTATGCTCATTTTTCGACAACATCTATCTTTAAATTTTTCTGTATGAAAATGCGTACTGCAAAATCTTTGCTTGTGTAGATGAAATAGCGTATTTCTCACACCTATTCTTAGGCTTATGTTACAAATCAAGATGACTTTAAAACATCTTTATATTAGCCATAATGGGCCTAAAACACTTGATAAATATGTCTTTAGGATATCTTTATAACATCCATTGTTGTAAATAGCTGCTTGCTGTTTTGATTTGGTTACCACAAACGAAAAAAACAACGTTTATTTACCACAAATGAAAATAGAAAGCAGCATAGTAATTATGAGAAGCAGTATCAGAAGACCATTTAAACTCATTTACCTGACTGCGGACTTATTTTGTTCAGTACAAATGAAACTGTATCAAAAGAAGGTATCACCGGATGACATATATATGAAAATTGTTATTTTTTTACAAAGTCGCCCTGTCCTTACAAACACTTTTGATTTTGTGGAACATACTTTTCAAACTTTTGTCATAACATTTTTACATTAACGCTTTCAATAAGTTTATTTTTGCAACAGTTAGAAACGGTTTGAAACTATAAGAAATGTCCGTCCAACTCCTTATTGCGTTAAATTTAATAGTAACGCATTCTCAACTTAACTGGTTGAATATTTCTGACAGTTTCAAACTATTTTCAGCTGTTGCAAAAACAAACCTGTTAGTTTCCTCGAATACTTGAATTAGGTTTTACAGGATAGGAAGAGATGATGGGTAATGGGTATCTAGTTAATGTCAGCATCAAGGTACGCTGTACTATTCAGTCAACAATGGGACATGCTGTGATCAGAAATAACAAAGCATGATAACTTGCGCATGCATATGGTATCAACAATTCGTACAGTAAATTTATGTTCATTTACCCTATAGTCTTAACCACTGGCTACAACCTCTTTCTACATATCACCATTCGAGCAAAATGAAAAGGAAAACTGAAGGAAATCTAGTATTATAACATTTTTGATAAGATATCTTTTCTTATTAGTATTATATCATGTGCTAAGCATAATGAAAAACATTTTATTAACACGATATAACTATCTAAAACAATACATCTTCTTATGTCGAATAGGAACATTTGTTCTATTATTTCTTTTACTGAAGTTTAGTGACTTTAGTTGAAGGTTGTTGATGTTGATAACTGAAGATCAAGCACATATTAATGGCAAGAAAGTGATTTCGTAGTGATTAAAAAGCTATCTATTTGAAGTAAAAAGAAATATTTACTGGTATTGATATAAAACCTAGTCATGCTAGGAAGCAAGCCTATCAGCCTCAACATAAATTTATGCTAGAGCAAAAAATTACAAAAATTACTGTAGCAAGAAGGTGGGATTGCAACAATAAATGATAACCACTATGTTCTAACTGCAAGGTAATCTTTCTGGAGCCTATTTAATGCAGATATTTTGCTGAGGATAATATCAATTAAGGGCTAATATATGTTCTGGAGAGTACATAAAAACTTGATCCATCATATCAAAAGTGTTTGGAATGCTGTATTTAGAATGTTTTATTCTACCTTTTGTTTTTTTTATTCATGGCCTCCTTGAGCCTTACCTTTCAAATCCACCTCGTAATATTGATTTCTTCATAAACTCATTTGTAATTCTCATTCTCAAGCTCAGTCGAATGTAGTTAATTGCGTCTTAATAGATTTTAATGTTACATCTACATAACACATGTTTCTCGAATAAACATAATTGTTATTATAAATATGAAGAAGAGGCCCGTGGATACGCCTTAGTCGGAACGGTTCCCGAATATATTACCATCAATTGGGAGTAATTGCACCTGTTGAGTTCATCACAGTTGTTATTTCTGTCAGACAGGTACTTCGGCGGCGTTATTATTTTTAAGTAATTATAAACGCTTCGGATCCGCGCGGTCCGCAGCAAGATAATTAAAGCCAAACAATAAAACCCAGAGAAACATTTTAATGTTACAATTAAAACATCATTTTACGAGAACGTTGTCCCGACAAACATTTCCTGTAACGAGAGAGAAATTCCTAACGAGAAATTGTTATTATCTGGATGGAAGTTTTACCGTCTGACGGAACTTTCGTGGATTTGTTTGTTTCGTTGTAAAGACAAGAACAACTATCATTCTTAATTAGCTACTCACGCTATAACGTGGCAGTTTATTTTATATTCTTCAATTTTGCTTGGCAAGTTGTAAACAGATCATTCTGAATAATTCCTTAAAAACAAAACAGGAGAAACAGTATATAGTAATTTTAAAGAAGTATATATAGTAGGAATACTCTAAAATCAAGTATTTTTAATTTATTTGAAAATCTATAACAACTATACGTCTACTTAGTACTTGGAGATCTATAGATTTATGTAGTTTGTGTTGAAAATTTCTCTGGCAGGTATCAACTATTGAAGAGGTAACCTTATTACCGTATCTTCAGAGCTTTACGCATTTCATACATAAAGATCGCATCGCGAATATTTACTTGCTTCCCTTCGCAACGCAGCGCTCTCGCTTCGCCTCAATAGACAAACATCTTATGTCTCTGGTAGGTATTTGCCTTATGTTCTAATTAGATCCGTTGTATAAGTTTAAGTCACAGGTCTGACATTGTACTGCTTGACTTGTATATAACTTGTATCAAGTTCCATGTAGTTCTAAGGAATCAAACCAATTTATATTGCAATTTTTCTGGACTTATCTGCAGAGATGTGATCAGACTCTAGTGCCTTTTACCAATATCTTCGTATTGTCCAGGTCCATTTTTCTAAACAAGTAATCTGTTTTTCTTATTATTCTTTAGGTTACACCAGTGCTCTCTTAACCTCGTTAACCTGAATTATTTTCCTATGCCTACGATGTATATATACTGTGTCGCATATACACGATAACCTCCTCTTGCAGCTTATCTCAGGAAGGGCTGTCCCTACCTTCAGATATTATAGACGGGATTTATCTTTTGTTATTTTTGATTGCACGTTGAATATTTCTGATAGCATATACATTTCTCTTGAGAGCTGATCACAGCTGGTTGCCTGTCCAAATAAAGATAAAGAAAGAGGGAGGAAGAAAATAAAAAAGTTATAAGAAAAATTCAAGAGGAGAGGATACTTGAGTATCAAGCAGGTTTTAGCGGTGAAGGAAATCCTTGCTACATGATGTGAATGGTCTTATTCGTGGACATCAGGAAAGTGTATGATTCTGTCAAAAGGAATAAACCAAGTAAAATATTGAAACAATTTGAGATACCAACTGAACTGATTAGACTATTGGAAATGACCTTATAAAAAGTGAATTTTCAGGAGGTTATATTACAAAGGACATGGAGCTTATTTTTAATTTAGTACTAGAAAAGGCCATAAGAGAGTCAATTAAACAGAGAAGGACACATATTGTCTAAAAGTCACCAAATAGTAAGCTATGCAGATGATATGTCCATAAATGCAAGAAATAGTAGGGAATTAGAACAGGAAACGAAAAAACTTGTGAAGGAGGCATGTAAAGTGGGACTGCAAATGATGTGTCCATAAATGCAAGAAATAGTAGGGAATTAGAAAAGGAAACGAAAAAACTTGTGAAGAAGGCATGTAAAGTGGGACTGCAGATAAATCAAGAGAAAAATTTGGAGAATAGGAGCTAAAAAATACACTAATTTAAAATTGAGGGCGCAGCACAGAGATGAAGTTTGAAGAAATTCAAGAATATAGGGGGCACTGATAACAGCTAAGTGTGACCAGGAGTAAGAAATTAATAGGAGAATAATAATAGCATACAAAAATTCGGCAGCAGTCAGCAACTTAATGAAATAAAAAATTTGTCCAGTGGAGTAAAATTTACAATGTATAAAATAATTTTAAGGCCGATAGCCCTATATGACAGTGAAATCTGCAATAAGAAATCAAGAGAAAACTTGTTAAGGTGGGAAAGGAAGATCTTAAGAAGAATCCCGGGAGAAAAGAAAACAGAGAAAGGCTATCTAAAGAGAAATAATGAAAAATTATATGGAATGTACCAGTCACCAAAAATAAATGAAGTAAAATCCAGAAAGATGCAGTGGCTAGGGCATCTAGGACGAGTATGAGACGAAAGGATAGTTAAAAAAAACTATAAAACAGAAATAAGGAAGCCATGGAGAGAGGTAGAAAACTAGAAAATAAGAGGAAAATTGTGTAATTCTTTAACAGGAATATAAGGTAAATATAAAAGATCTCTAAAAGGTAGGTTTTGAACAATAAACTCTTGTTAACAACTTTTTGAAAGAGGAGCAATTCTTTACATGCTAGCAAAACAAACTTGTTATTCATATACTTTTAATATTTTCTATATGAAAAAATGTTTTTATGTGCATGCATCCTGACTGTATCATTGACCTTTTAATCCACATAACAGCAAATTTAATTTCCGCCCGGTTCTTCTTCTCCAGTCTTATTCTATACGAAACTATTGATTCCTTGATCAATATCATTATTTACTCGTGAATACCTTTCCTACACAGTGAATTTTGCTTACGTACACGCATTTCATGTCAACCTGAAACTGGATTACGTGAACTATGAGTAAGTCATTGTGACAAAATTCCGGCTTGCCTATATTGTTCCTTCGCATGTCAGATATATAATGATGTATCTATTTGTTTGAGTCATTGTTTGGGGATTCCAATACCCGCTAATCGCAATGTGGGACATAGAACCAAACATATGACAACTTTGGTAATAAACTCGCTTATAACTAGCTGAAACTTTGAAGTAGTTGTACGTACTTACGAATTGTATGTAGATAAGAGATGAGTAGTTAGTTGGAGTTAAAGTTATAAGTAAACTAGAACATATGTATTTATGATACACTAATAAATTCAATATTAGTGGCATGGGATAATGTAGATGCACTATTCACGGAAAGAACACCATTTCATAGAGCCATTTTTCATTGTTAAGGCAAACCATCTAACTTTTATGAAAATGGCTTAAAAGCTTTAATACATGCTTTAATAGGGGAAGTAGCCAGCCAGTATGATTGTGATTTGACATTTGCACTACATAAGCAATGTTAAAAAAATGGATGTATGAGTGCCACATGTTTTGAATGATATCAACAAAAATTAGTCAATTTTCAATAGTTGTACCTCTTACTCGCACATCATCATTTAGCTGATCAACATCAAACGTTGAAATAATGCTGTTATATGAACTCCAAAAAAAGAAAGAAATGTTTAGCTCTAACAAAAGCAACTTTCTGAAAAATTGGTACTTAGCGTAAGATGATGTTGATGTGTTCATCAATCAAGAATCAAGACGTTCCAGCGCATAATTGCTGAGCTATAGTGCCAAGAATTTTACAATTTTACAGCAAATCAAGAAAAAAGAAAAGAAGATAAAGAAGAAAAAGAATCAAGAAATCAAAATACTAATTCCTTTAATTAAGACGAGAACTTCAAAACTGTAAAAATGACACTTCCAAACTGATCAGGTGCGGATCATTGGGAGGTAATCGTAAATAATGAACTAGTGTACGCAAACTCGGAAAGCGTAAACGTACCTTTTGTTCCACAATAAGAAATAAAGGAATACACTATTACTGTGACAGTCAGACACAGGAACAACACATCCAAAGTTGTCAAACTGTGGAATTATCTCTTCTTGACTTTATATAATCCGCTTCATCTCGGTTATAAGCAGAAATCCAAATTGCGTGTCCTGAAATGGGTATGTTTGTTATGCCCTCACCACAAATGAAAAATATTATTGAGATCATGATTCATTACCAATTTAACTGTCATTTGTTCCTCTTGCGCAAAGGCAATGGGAAGACTTCAACTTTCCAATGATGCATCTCCTTGATTAGTTTAGATATTTGACTTATTTTAGTCCACGTACTTTGTTAAAAAAATAGCGCTGTTAATGTATGCCTCAGCTCGAGCATCAGCTTTGTTGAGAAAAATAGATAATTGATTATCTTTACTAATGATCGTTGCAGGCATTCTTGACTTAAGAACACAATAAAACATGACGTAATTGCTAATGTCAATGTAGTAAATATTCCTAATTCTGAATCTTTCGGTAAGTAACTTTCTCTATTTATGCATTTCAATCGTAAATAATTGCTGACTTACTCCTAAAGATGTATCAATAAAAGAGACGAAACATAAACGATTATTAATTTGTTTTGCTTTTTTTGTTCTTCTGTTTATGATCCAAATCCAACAAAGCAGTGTTGAAAACAATATTATTGGATTTTTATATATTTTTAGGTATTAATAATATTGTGTGAAACTAACTACTCAGTGGACAAAAGCCCCAACCTGCGTTGAATTACACCCACAATATCTACCCATATATTCCTTATTATTAGCTTTTGTAACATTTTTTTACTGTTTTAGAAAGGTATTTTAAGCTAATATAAATCAAATCTCCTACAATTCCTATCAATGGAGTCATATGTATGTTCTCTGATACCAAACATCTAGGTATGCTAATGAACAATTCCACAGACAAAGCTCTATTCAATAATTATCTAAAGAAAATAATCGACTAACCTGCTAATGAAACACTCAATAAATATCTAACTTCACTTTTTGGCAGTGGGAATACGACAAATTCAATCACAATAGATGAGATCTGACCTATTTCTGCATTTTTAAAATTGCTTCTTCAGGTGGTCTCCTTTAAGTTGAATCAAATATCTAACTATAAAAATTAGGATGTCACTTTTTGTCATTGTCGATATTTAACTTCAAATAATTTTAATTTTTATAATAATTTTTATAATTAGATATTTGATTTAACTTAAAGGAGACCACCTGAAGAAGCAATCCTAAAAATGCAGAAATTGGTCAGATCTCATCTATTGTGGTTGAATTTGTCGTGTTCCCACTGCCAAAAAGTGAAGTTAGATATTTATAGTGTTTCATTAGTAGGTTAGTAGATTATTTTCTTTAGATAATTATTGAATAGAGCTTTGTCTGTGGAATTGTTCATTAGCATACCTAGATGTTTGGTATCAGAGAACATACATATGACTTTATTGATAGGAATTGTAGAAGATTTGTTTTATATTAGCTTAAAATACCTTTCTAAAACAGTAAAAAAATATTATTGGAGTCACAGAACACTTTTAAAATATAATTCTTTCTGACATATTAAGAGAAGATTGTTTACCGAAGCAATTAAGGAAGCTGTAAATGACGTATATTGGCAAGTAGATAAAAAAGAAATGTTAAAGCTTATACATAGTCATAATAACCCTGGTCAGAGTATCTCAGGTTATGTGGCTGTTTGGTAAAATGCCAAAGAACGGTGGTGCATTATTTGAGTTAGCTCGCTGTATTAAAAATACAGTAGACTCTTGTAAATATTCTAGTGTCCGTTCAGAAAAAGGAACTGACCTTGAGAAACTAAAAAATAGATTACCAGAATCAGTGAGGAATGCAGTATTTTCGTCAAAAGTATGTATTAAAAATGTTAAGTATGATGAATACTTGTATGCTGCAGATTCCTATAAGTATGACGACTATAGACAGTACACGTATTTACTTGGCATACAAAGGGGCGAGTAGGAGGCGAAAGTCAGTGGAAAATTGAGCTTGATGGTGGTGGCAATTGTCACATAGAGAACGTTCAATATGGTGAATACTTGTATGCTGCAGATTCCTATAAGTATGACAGCTAGCTATAGATATTATAGATATTTACTTGGCATACGCAGAATCGAGTGGAAGATCAAAGTAGATGGAAAATTGAAAATTGTGGATCTACTCGTAATAGACGTTGTATATAAGAATCAAATGGTTATATAATCAAATTGCAGTGGACGATAAGTCTATATTGACTGAAGATGATCAGCAAATAGCAAGTAGAATATCTACTATAGTTGAAGATGTTGAAAGGCTGAAAGCTTAAATCAATCACGAAGTAAGTTAGATTTAGATAGTTACTTGAATAATAGGGGAGGAGAAAGCAATGCTGCGGATTTTATGAGGACAAATATATGTAGTGAACTTAATGCAAGTGAGGGATAAAATATTAAGGTACTATTAATTAATATTACAGATCTGCTTCCAGAAACGACAGATAATGAGAATAGTGAAGCAGAACTAACAAGGTTAATAGAAGAATACGAAAAGATTAAAAGCCAAGAACTACGTCTTGTACTAATAAAATCTCTATTTGAAAACGTACAAGTTTGCAAAGTGAAAATGAAGATAGTAGAAAATATAAAAATTGTAAGGAGTTTAGTTAAGGAAGGAACTTCTATCAATATTATTTTAAAAACAGTAGGCATCTGTAGACGAAATTCAACAAGTTTAAAAATAAAGAAATCAATTTTTCAATTTCTAATAATGTTTAAGATAATAATAATAACAATAATAATAATGCATTTGTTGCTAAAAAGAAATAATTCATTTACAGGACAGAAAAAGTGTGAGAATATTTCTAACAAAACAAACGTAACTAAATAAGTACACGTACAATGTGTCAGTGTGATAGGTGTAAGTAATACTAACAGTTTTCTTAGAAATTTAAACCACCACAACAAATACAACTACAGATCAGGTACTAATTAACCTAAATATTACAAAAAAATTGAGAACCGATAATAAATTTTTAAGACTAAATCACATAATATGGACATTTGATTAAAATTGATAGACATAATATATACCTACTGCAGATTTCAAACCTAAATTGGTCCTTACATTACGATAACAGAACGTACAGTGATCTCGTGATCCAAGTCTAGGAACTCGTAGGTCAAACATATTCAACATAGATGCTAAATCAATTCGGTTGTGAAATAATTTATACAAATTAAATCTTTGTAGCAACAAGCTGTAGTTATATCCCCTAGGTGGATAGTAACCATCAGCACAGTAAGACAAAAATTTAAAACAACGCCTTTGAACTGTTTCCACTAAATCAATTTACGTTCTATTCAAAAGCTTAATGTTTTATATGCAGTGGTAACCATTTGATTGATGTGGTTAGAGAAAGAAAATTTGTCATCCGTGATAACTCCAAAGTCTTTAACACTTAACAACGCTTAAGAGTTGTAGCGTTGAGATTACAGTTAAACAAAATAGGTTGAATTTTAAGCGTAAATTAACGTATCTTGCACTTCTCAACTAAATTAATACTTTCCTGTAAATGTAAGCAGTCACCTGTAGAATGTATATTTAAAAAAGTTATAGATATGAACACGGAATAGAGATGTGAACACCCATTTTAAATGGTAGATAATTTATATGGGACTGTGTTTGTCAGTCGTTAATGTTAATTTAATGAAAAGCCTGACAAGTATTATTATTGGCATCTTTGAAATGATCACTATCGCTACAATTATGTTGGTTTAGGTATTAAGAGAACCGGTCTTAGTTTCGTATATATTTCTAAGTTAACTCCGCACTTTATTTGCACATAAATCAAGAGCAACGTCAGAAGGATTAATTTCTCACGGACGTAAAAACACTCGCAGGGGAGATGTATTACGCATTTATACGGCTGGCCTAAGATATTTTCGTGACATAAAATACGTCTATTGAGTTTTTCCAACGAAGTTCATAATTCACCCGGCCTCATGACAAATGCCTCTTTGCTTCACCTATCCTTGGGTACGGTTTCTACTCGACAAATCGTTAGGCTACCGAGTGAAGCGCTGAATAGCTATGTCACTGTATAACCTAAATCAGACGACATGCGTGTATTTATTTTGTATAAATTTATGATTTGAGGAGTCTTTTATGTTGAGATGTTTTTTATCGCCTTCATTGTAACTAATTTCGGATCTGCCAACGTTGTTAAACACAGTATTTTTTCTTATAGCACTGTTTGATACAGAAATATATATTTTTTTACTGTTTTAGAAAGGTATTTTCCACAGACAAAGCTCTATTCAATAATTATCTAAAGAAAATAATCTAATTTACTCACTCTATAAAAATCTAACTTCACTTTTTTGGCAGTGGGAACACGACAAATTCAACCACAATAGATGAGATCTGACCTATTTCTGCATTTTTAGGATTGCTTCTTCAGGTGGTCTCCTTTAAGTTGAATCAAATATCTACCTATAAAAATTATTATAAAAATTAAAATTATTAGAAGTTAAATATCGACAATGACAAAAAAGTGACATCCTGTCAATGAATTAAATATGACAATACCTACTTGAAAAATGTTCACCTTTTATCTAAAAGTTTTTATATATTTTTAGGTATTAATAATATTGTGTGAAACTAACTACTCAGTGGACAAAAGCCCCAACCTGCGTTGAATTACACCCACAATATCTACCCATATATTCCTTATTATTAGCTTTTGTAACATTTTTTTACTGTTTTAGAAAGGTATTTTAAGCTAATATAAATCAAATCTACAATTCCTATCAATGAAGTCATATGTATGTTCTCTGATACCAAACATCTAGGTATGCTAATGAACAATTCCACAGACAAAGCTCTATTCAATAATTATCTAAAGAAAATAATCTAATTTACTCACTCTATAAAAATCTAACTTCACTTTTTTGGCAGTGGGAACACGACAAATTCAACCACAATAGATGAGATCTGACCTATTTCTGCATTTTTAGGATTGCTTATTCAGGTGGTCTCCTTTAAGTTGAATCAAATATCTAACTATAAAAATTATTATAAAAATTAAAATTATTAGAAGTTAAATATCGACAATGACAAAAAAGTGACATCCTGTCAATGAATTAAATATGACAATACCTACTTGAAAAATGTTCACCTTTTATCTAAAAGTTTTTATATATTTTTAGGTATTAATAATATTGTGTGAAACTAACTACTCAGTGGACAAAAGCCCCAACCTGCGTTGAATTACACCCACAATATCTACCCATATATTCCTTATTATTAGCTTTTGTAACATTTTTTTACTGTTTTAGAAAGGTATTTTAAGCTAATATAAATCAAATCTACAATTCCTATCAATGAAGTCATATCTAAAACAGTAAAAAAATGTTACAAAAGCTAATAATAAGGAATATATGGGTAGATATTGTGGGTGTAATTCAACGCAGGTTGGGGCTTTTGTCCACTGAGTAGTCCACTGAGTGCTCTGGCTGCAAACAGTTTTTATATCGGTAAGTAAAATAACTCCTCGTCTTGAGGTGCTTAATAAATGGCTGTTAATAATAAGTTTTTATGACTTGGGAAATTATTACCGGCCACTTGCGGTGGTGAATGATGTTATTATGTATTAGAGCTGTTCGCACTTGACGCTATGATTATATATGAAACGATTTCGTAAGTTGAAGGAGCAACGAGATATTTGTTTATTTATTTTTTTCCTCGTTCAAGTCTAACGTAAATTCGAAACGAGCAGTAATGGGAGTAATAGTCGCAATAAAAACATATTACTAGACCTTGTTTTTATATACAGGGCGGCCAAATGAAAACGAAACAGAGCCAGGAACTGCATCAAGATTGTAGAAAAACGCTCACACCCGTCGATTTTAGATTAAAGGGGGACATTCTTTACTGGTATTTTTTACTCCACCACTTTCACCACCAAGCAAGGTTAAGCACCGCAAAATATTTAAATGGCATTGGGGGTTGAGTAATATTTATTTTGAAAGCTCTTACAATTCTCTTGGTAACAGAATTTAAATTTTATAATTCCGCCCAATACTTTGAAAAATATTTACATTTTAAAATTTAAATTATGTTTAGTTGCTTAGTTGATTAAATGTTCGAACTGATGACGATACCCTTTCAAACAAGAATCTTTATTCTTGTATGAAAGAAACGTCCGCGCACATTCTGAAGCATCTCCGGAGTCGACGATTCTTTGACGGAAATCTTGCAGCAACGCTGGCTGTGTTTTATAGATTTTACTTTTTAGGTCACCCCACAAAAAAAAATCAAGGGGCGATAAATCCGGTGATCGTGGAGGCCACTCAATGCTGTCTCTTCTCCCAATCCAATTCCGTGGAAAACGTTGGTCCAAATACTGACGGACAATTAACGCATAATGCGGAAGAGCACCGTCCTATAGAAAAATCAAATGATCTTCATCATACTCTGGAACATTTTCAATAATATCAGTCTAGGCAGGGTCAATAGCCTCTTCCAGTAATTACAAATACATTTGGCCAGACAAATTAGCAGGTAGAAAAAAAGGACCCACCATTGGTGTACTTAACTCGAATGAGTGATTTACCGTTACTAATTGTTTGTACATAAGTTTCAAATTTAAAATTAAAATTCCTATATTGGGCGGAATTATAAAATTTAAAGTCTGTCTTAAAGAAAATTGTACGAGCTTTCAAAATAAATATTATTTAACCCCCAATGCTATTTAAATATTTTCGGATGATGCTTACCCTTGCTTGAGGGTGAAAGTGGCGGAGTCAAAAATACCAGCAAAGAATGTCATTGACAGGATTGTCATTGTCGATATTTAACTTCAAATAATTTTAATTTTTATAATCATTTTTATAGTTAGATATTTGATTCAACTTAAAGGAGACCACCTGAAGAAGCAATCCTAAAAATGCAGAAATAGGTCAGATCTCATCTATTGTGATTGAATTTGTCGAGTTCCCACTGCCAAAAAGTGAAGTTAGATATTTATAGAGTGTTTCATTAGAAGGTCAGTAAATTAGAATATTTTCTTTAGATAATTATTGAATAGCGCTTTGTCTGTGGAATTGTTCATTATCATACCTAGATGTTTGGTATCAGAGA
This sequence comes from Monochamus alternatus, assembly GCA_037114965.1. Lineage (NCBI taxonomy): Eukaryota > Metazoa > Arthropoda > Insecta > Coleoptera > Cerambycidae > Monochamus > Monochamus alternatus. Next base: position 7,849,585 of record CM073428.1, read on the forward strand.
ACATACATATGACTTCATTGATAGGAATTGTAGGAGATTTGATTTATATTAGCTTAAAATACCTTTCTAAAACAGTAAAAAAACGTTACAGAAGTAATAATAAAGAATATATGGGTAGATATTGTGGGTGTAATTCAACGCAGGTTGGGGCTTTTGTCCACTGAGTAGTTAGTTTCACACAATATTATTAATACCTAAAAATATATAAAAACTTTTAGATAAAAGGTGAACATTTTTCAAGTAGGTATTGTCATATTTAATTCATTGACAGGATGTCACTTTTTTGTCATTGTCGATATTTAACTTCTAATAATTTTAATTTTTATAATAATTTTTATAGTTAGATATTTGATTCAACTTAAAGGAGACCACCTGAAGAAGCAATCCTAAAAATGCAGAAATAGGTCAGATCTCATCTATTGTGGTTGAATTTGTCGTGTTCCCACTGCCAAAAAAGTGAAGTTAGATTTTTATAGAGTGAGTAAATTAGATTATTTTCTTTAGATAATTATTGAATAGAGCTTTGTCTGTGGAATTGTTCATTAGCATACCTAGATGTTTGGTATCAGAGAACATACATATGACTTCATTGATAGGAATTGTAGATTTGATTTATATTAGCTTAAAATACCTTTCTAAAACAGTAAAAAAATGTTACAAAAGCTAATAATAAGGAATATATGGGTAGATATTGTGGGTGTAATTCAACGCAGGTTGGGGCTTTTGTCCACTGAGTAGTTAGTTTCACACAATATTATTAATACCTAAAAATATATAAGAAATATATATGTTTAAATAAGCTTCCTGTACATGATAATATTTCAAAATATTAGTTATCTGTGAAAATAGTTGTTTACAACGACAGAAAGTGTCAAATGACGCGAAAAAAAGTTGGTGTATTTTCTATGAACAAAAAAGGTACGTGCTATTAAGTTTATCAAGTTTTCTTATGTTATCGTTTGCATGGTTACTATCAAAACTTTGTCAAACAAACCCATTAATATAAAAAGTGCTTTTCAAAATGAGTAATTCTGGTGGAAGTTTATCCTCTAACATAGAAGTAGCAGCAAACGCAGCGATCTCAAGTCTAGTTCCGATAAAATCCAAAGCGCGATATTAGTTGAAGTACCAAAAGTTTGAAGAGTGGTGCGAAGCTAACAAAGTAAAGATGGTGTCTAAGAAAATCCTTTTGAGTTACTTTTCCGGAAAGCAACTCTCCCAGAAACCTTCTACTCTATGGAGTTACTGCTTAATGTTGAGAAGTATGATTTCAGTTAAGAAAAATTAGTATATAAGGCAGATTTTCTCAACTAATTGCATTTTTGAAAAGAAGTTCAGGAGGTTACAGGGCCAAAAACTCCAGAATTTTTACAAAGAAATATATAAGTTTATAAGTACTGCAGATGATGAAACATATTTACTCATGAAAATTGCTATGATAATCGGCATTTTTGGGGCTTGTTGTCTCGAAAAATTAAATAAGCTAATGTTGGATCATAGTCAATGCAATGACCTCTATATAAAAATTATGATTCCATGCACAAAAACAAAAATTCTTCGGGACAACTGTTTAAAAAATATACAGAACTTTGTCCTCCTAATGCAAGGTTTTTTTTATTCTACAGACAAGGAAAATGTACCTCCCAGCCTGTAGGAATTAACACTTTTAGAAGCATTCCAAAAATAATTACAACAAAGCTTTGATCCCGAATGATACACTGGACATTGATTTAGAAGGCCTTCAGCCACCGTTCAAATTGATGGTGGTTTAGATATGCTGATGTTAAAGCGTCCTGGTGGTTGGAATCTACTATATGTTGATAATTCTTTAGAGAATAAGGTACAGGTAAGAAACAAGAGCATGACCCCGTGATCCTATGATCTTCTTTGCTATTCCATGTAGATAAAAAATCATAAAGTACGAAAGTACTAATGACTGAAATTCGAAAGATGTTTTATTTTGTTTAATTGATGTTGTTCGTAGGTTGTCCTTAATGAAGAGGCAAGACAAGTGCTAAAATTCCAGAAGAGAAAATAAATAAAAAGGAATTACTTCAGTTGTGGTTATGACATATACAGTGTGTGGCAAAATATAAAAATGTTGACAGCTTCTCGATGGTATTTGGAATAAAAATATCTTACTTAAAAATGTTCGAATTATTTTTATGAAAATTCTATATCAATTTTTGAAACGAAAAATTGTTTCTAGCACGGTCCTTAATGGAGCGATTTACACAAAAAATCCTAAAAACCGAAGAATTTGTTATTCTAAACACTGACAAAAGCTGTCTTATAATTTTTTAAAGTTATATATGTAAAACTCTGTATATTTGAGAAAATTATATGTATGTGAGCGAAACCAAAAATAAATAAATAGAGAAAGTAGTAAGATATTTCATTTTTTTTACTGCGAACTTAGTAATCGATAACGATATTCGCAGCTCCTATCTGCTATGATGTATCGAGGCTTGAAAGTCAATTGATGATTTCATACCTGAATTAAGAAGCACTGTTAGAACTATAGGATCCTAGAGCGTTTGACATGACGTACATATGCAGCTTCTAAAATTAGACACAGTACTTTCTCTTTAACAAATGCTACTTTTTAATGTCATCAAATCACAGTCGTTTCTTAGTTCCTCCATGATCTCAAATAGCACTCTGCATTTTTCTTTTTAACTCAATCTGCTACTTGCAATAATCATAGAAATATGTAGCATTCGTTATTAATTAATATATTTTGCCCCATTATCCTGCCATGGGAGATTTTTACGTCATTCTTCAGCTAATCTTTTAAATTGACCTACTATCTAAGTTGACTTTTCTTAATGATGATTTTTTTATATTCATAAAAATCTCTTGTACTTAGGATGTTTTCTTGATATTCAATAACAGTTGTATCAATTTCGATTGCTTTTCTTCTATTTGGATGTGAAATCCAGCAGAGCTCAACTTTCCTTCCAAAAACTTTATGATTGAAGTTAGTTGTTTGTGGTACCAATCTTAATTTTTTAGATATTTTTTTTTGTTCAGTTCAGTAAATCTCGTATTTATTCTTTTTGCATTGATAAAACAAAAAATTAACAAATACAAACCATTATAGTTCTTATAAACAGACTAAAACATGCATGATTTGTCCAATGCATGTGTACGACTCTCTACATATGTGCTGTTGAAGCTAAGATAAAATGATCCTTATCACTCATTTATTATATGTGAAACAGATATCCATTCATAGTTCGAGGGACGCTATCTACTTTATCAAAAATCATTATTCATTCTGGGGAATACCATTAAAAACAATAAAGTGGTTCTATATAGGCTGAAGGTTCGCGGCTGTTAAATATTCCATGTCCAGACCTACGCTAAGGAGTTGAATCAATCATTGTCAGAAAGGGGTTGCTAAGATGCTATCGATTCAAACGGCTACCGTTTATCGTTGGGTTTAAAAAATTGTTAAAACTAATTTTAAAGTTTTCTTAACGAAGGGGTTGCATGGGGCGGAAGGTATTAATAATGCTTTATACTCTTACGTATACTAGAAAGTATAGTTCAGTTTTAGATCATTACAAATTTAATCAATTCTGCAATTTGATTTTTAATTTGTAATGTAGGTATTATTTCATAAAGAAACTAAGTAAGTCCATTATACGATCCCAGAGTCATATCATTTGGCCCAGTGGCTTTTTTAATTCTTCACTTTACTTTAGAAAACACTGGTAGACACAAATGGAAAATTTATTAATTCCAACTATTTTTATTTTAATTTGAGATATTTTGGAAATATTTTTTATTAAAATTAATTACTTAAATGCTAGAAATGTGCCCATAATAACAAAGTATATAATTTAACATCAAATCATTTCGTTTGGCCCATATAATAAACATAGGTTTTTATCGTCGTATTAGCCTTGAGTTAAACATAACATTTGCCTATTTGTTGATTGTTGTTAGTGACATGTCAGAAATTAGTTGACAGTATTCTCCTCTCAAAATTGGTGCGTGGTAAAGCTTTGTCAAACGATATGCGTAAAGTTATTGTTAATTTATACAGTGCTGGTCATTCTTGTGGTAAAATTGCTAACCAACTGCAACTTTCACGCTATACTGTGCGAAATATAGTGAAATTATATAAAACGACAGGAGCAGTGGAAGAAAAACCAAATTTGGGTAGAACTTTAAAAATAACCGCGACCGATTTGAGAGGCTTACGCCGTATTTTGAAGCAAAACCGTCGTGCCAATTGTACCGAATTAAGTGTAGAATGGAATAGGGCGACGGGTAAATATTTTTCAAGATCAACCTGTCTCAGAGCTATCAAACGACTGGGTTATAAGTTTTACAAAGTAAGTAATTTTTTATTTCATTTTATAGGCACTAACAGCAGACAATTTTTAAATCGTAGGCTAAAGAAAAACCTCTGTTAACAGGAAAGCAGAAAAAAAATAGGTTGGTATGGGCAAAAAATCATCAGAACTGGTCACAAATGCAATGGAATAGTGTCATTTGGAGTGACGAATCAAGGTTTGAGGTATGTGTCGGAGATTATCGAAGTAGAGTATTGAGGACATAAAATGAGCCATATCATCCAGACTGTTGGGGATGTATGTCAGCCCAGGGTGTTGGAAAACTGCACATCGTAGAAGGGACTGTTAATGCTGTTAGATACATTGACATCCTTAGGGGCAGCTTAATGCCATCATTTGAAACATTAAAAACAATAGAAAATGAGTACGTGTTCCAACAAGATGGCGCTGCGTGTCACACTGCCAAAATAGTCATGGAATGGATGTTGCAGAATAACATTCCCACCTTAAACTGGGTATCAAGTAGTCCCGATCTGTCGCCAATAGAAACACTTTGGCACATTATGAAGAAAAAGTTGCGTGCCTCACTTGCTAGAACAGTTCCTGAATTAAAAGAGAAACTAACTCACATTTGGAACTCATTTACTGCTGAAGATTGTAAAAAGTTAGTAAACACTATGCCAAAGCGAATTCAAGCAATTCTGAAGCAAAAGGGTGATGTTACACAATGTTGAAATCACCAATTTGCGGATATGATGTTGGGCCAAACGAAATGATTTGTTGTTAAATTATATACTTTGTTATTATGGGCACATTTCTAGCATTTAAGTAATTAATTGTAATAAAAAATGTTTCCAAAATGTCTCAAATTACAACGAAAATAGTTGGAATTAATAAATTTTCCATTTGTGTCTACCAGTGTTTCCTAAAGTAACGTGAAGAATTAAAATAGCCGCTGGGCCAAATAATATGACTCTGGGCTCGTATAAACCGAGTGAAATGTTATCAAATTTCTAGAATGATACAGGGTCTTAGTAATGTGGGATCAGAACAAAAAGAAAAAACAAATTAAAAGATAGGGTGTATGTTCAATATACATTTTTAAAATAACTCAAAAATGACTGAATAAAACGCACAAATCTTTAGATGTTAATAAATTTAGTGATACAGATTCTAAAAATCAAAAACATCAAGTGAATTTTATTTTGGTGAGATACTATTAAAATTAAAAAATAATAATAATAATGAATGCTACACTTTTAGATCAATGAAATAAAGAACCTAGGTAATAAAAAATGCAATGCTCTCTCTGGGTTTCATATGGTTCGAGCACGGACACTTTAATAATGGGTCTGTTTTTACAAGAATCAAGAACTACTTTGACACTCTCAGAAATGTTTGCCCAGCTATTTCTTGAGTTGCATGGACCAAAAACACATTTGCAAGTTAACTGGTCGAATATTTCTAACAGTTTGAAACTAATCTCTGACTCTTGTGAGATGTTAAATTATAGAAAACATGCATAAGTTCGTACTTGACGTTTTTGCATCATAAATAAATAATTTCCGAATGAAAATAATTTGTGCATTAATAGGAGGCTGTCTTATCATAGCACAATAATTTGTATCATTGCGATTAAGGGAGAAGAAAGATATCTACTCTTCAAATCATTTTGGACAATTATTTGTCTCTCGACTAATTCAGCGGAATGAGAAGAATGAGTTTTTGAAAGGTACGCAAATTTAATCTTCCAAAATATATACCTTTATTTGATTAATCTATAACACAAATAATAATATATAATTTCCTTATAAAAAAAAAGAAAAATAAAATTGAAACATTTACGATCAGTAAGCTGATTCGATGGTATACATGGCTTTTATTAATTTATTTACACCACACATAAATAATTGCAAACAAGAATTTGTACTGTAATTCTTTCATCGCTATTAGCAAGAGAATAATTTGCGAAAGATGGGTAAATTCTCGAAAGACACATTTTAATATTCTAGATGTCTTTACATAGTTTATCTACATTGTAAATAATTTCAAACAAAAATTTGGACCACAATTTATTCGTAAACGCAAGTTTTCGAAAAGTATTTATTTAATTGTTAACATCATAAATAAATAATTTCTGACAACAGTTTGTAACGGTATTCATTCATCCTAACTAACTTTTATTTGGTTTATTTTCTATGCAAATATTTTTACTATAATTCATGTATTGCTCTTGAAAGAACATAACGAAAGGTAAGTAAATTAATAAATTTTTCAAATAAGGTTAAATTAATCTTCTAACATACAGAATGATTCACAACAAAAAAAGAATGGAAATAGATGCGTCACAAGAAATGGAGTAAATAAAATCTATAGTTTCAACTTTTACGTCGCTGGGTTACTGCAACATCTAGCCAGGCAATTCCGAATATTGAAATCCGATTACTTATTATAGTATTAAAGTTTTTGTGTTGCGAGTGTTTGCATTAATTTTGCAAGTGTAAAAAATACGATTTCCCGGTAAACATGTGACAAATGCAGCTACTTTTACCGCGGTGTGAAGTCAGTGTAAGCGTATTGCAACGCGGGCGTAACACAGGAAATTTGTAACCGAATCGTGGATGAGATAGAGGCCCATGGCATCCACGGCGTATTACAGCAGTGTGGTGTATCATATACGAGGTTATATCCATATCATGTATAGCGGGTCACCATAGCCGACACGATCTCCTGACTTTAAATCCTTTGAACTTATTTTTATGAAGATATTTAAAAAATGAAGTGTATTGCACCGAAGGGGACACTATTGATAATATACGCAAACGTATTATAGCTGCTGCCAATAACTTACGAGTTGGAAACAGACAAAATACAGAACCATTTGTGTACGGGTGCAAAATTTTGTTATTGTAACATCATATATGTCAAACTATTTTATTAATTAAAATCACAAATTAATTATATTAATAACAATATTTGTAAAAGCAGTTGAATTTGCTGTATAAAATAGATGTCATAAAATGTTATTAATTTCTTTTGCAATTTCTTTAAATTTTTTGTCAGGTCGTCACTTGCATGCTTTGCCTTGTCAGGTTTTACAATGGCCTAGTTTCCAGTACCGGGTAGAAATGTATTTTTAAGTCAATTGTGAACTGTCATTTTCGATTTTTTTTACAAAATTGTTCTCTATATCCAAACATTTTTTTAGATAAGTTCTCAATAATCCTTTTATTTTTTTACATAGAATACAAATAATTTTTAACAGAATTTTGTGCTATTATATATCTATATCCATAATAGTGAATAAAAGCAAATAATTTTCGAAAGATAAGTGAATTAAAGAATTTTCATCTCCCTATTTGTAACTTCACTTTCTTGACATATACGTTATTTGTAACGGCTGGATGAGTAATAAGTCCACTTAATAATTGATACTGTTTATTAAGCTCTGCCTCGTGGACTATTTAGGATTTGTTCCACGTATTGGAAAAAGGGGGAATACTCGGTGCTCTGCGAGGGCCATCTAAGGAATTGAATTATATATACCCCATGCTATGGAAGCTTTATAGGAGGCAATTTGGGGTAAATATTTTAGCATTCGACTGGTGCGTCTGAAATTTGGGTAATCAGAATGAGGCGCTTTTAATTTGATTCCTCTTACAGATTCGGTCGCAACTTCGGAGACACTTTTTTGTCGGTCATGAAAATGAAACCTTTCACATTATGATCAATTTACTCTATGTTAAAAAAGTACATTGAATGTTGAAGAAAATATTAATATAATAATATACTATATATTAATATAATAATATTTTCCCCTTCGTGTTATTTAATGGGAATATTGGTTTAATTGTAGAACAAGAAAACATTTAATTTTGCGTTAGCTTCGTGTTCTTTATTTACCTATCATTATAAAAAACATATTTTTAATAAAATATCTTTTTATTTTAATTAATATCATATTTTCTCCTTCAAATGTGTTATTTAAAGGGATTGATCAAATTGTAGAACAGGAAAACATTTAATTTTACGTAAATTTCGTGTTCTTTATTTACCTATCATTAGAAAAAACATATTATTAATAATTTTTTCTTTAGAAATTTTATCAAAATGGATTTCATTTGATCTCTTCTTAATCCATTTAATTCATAATATATCTAGTATATTTATGACCATATACAGGGTGTTTAGATTTGCTATTTCCTCCAAATAGACAGAGTTGTAAGTTTTCCCTACCCCTTCCACTTTCGTCAAATCTTTCTTTGTGAGAGCCCATATATGCAGGATGTTTGGAGAAGTTGGTACAAAACTTAAGGCGGTAGAAGTAGAGGCAAATAAAAATTCTATTAACATTGGTCCTCCGGAGCAACGTTACTGAGATATGGCCCTCCAAAGGGGTCTTATAATTTGGGTGTTTATTAAAATAACATTCTAATTAAGCTAATGGAATGAAAATTGCAGGTAATAATCATACCATAAGAGTATTTAACCTATCGTATGTTAAAATCAAAATCGGTTATAAATAAGGATAGTTTTCTATCATTAACAGTAATTTTTTAATTTTTTATTATTACTTTGAATTATAAAGCAAATAATATTATTTTTTAAGAAATTACTTAAAAAGAAATAAAAATTATCTACTTTTTTTCGAATTCTGCATAGTTTAGTCAGAAATAAATAAATTTTTAAATAATATATGGTTTAGAACAGTAACACTTTTTTTAACATTTTCACATAGTAGGCATCTGTCATGCAGAACCCGACCCTGGTGATGCAATGATTGCTATTTTCTATAATGGAAATTGTCTGGAGACTGAAAGGGACCTACGGACATACTTACAAAGTTACTAATTAACATGAGAAAGCAAAAGAGTAACGAAACTGAATTTGTATTTTGAATTTTGGGTTATAACTCTGAATCATGATATACATAAAACAAATCTTAATTTTGAGTGCGAAGCAAAGACTCAAATTGTCCACCCTTCTTGACCAAAATACAATCACGTAGTCTTAGGAAGTTGAATCGAATACGCTGAAAAATTTCATGTTGAATTCGTATGGCATCGAGAGCTTCACCAATACATTCCCGCAACTCTTCAGTGGTAACATTCTTTTCACATCGCCTCATCAATAAAAAATGATCCGCTTTTAAATCTGGTGATTGAGGATGTTATGTTAAGGGCGCGTCGCTTCCACGACCAATCTATTTTCCTGGGAATGATCCATTTTAAAACATCCCGCACTTGCCGAGCATAATGTGAAGGAGCTCCATCTTGTAAAAAACATGTTTTTTCGTAGTTTAAGAGGAATATAGTGTAGCAGGTATGGAAGATCATTTTCCAAAGCGCTTAGATATTCAACAGCTCCCAATCGATTCGGTAGAAAGAATGATCCCAGAAGGTGATTGTCAACAATGTCGGCCAAAACATTCTCTGAAAATTTCAGTTGATGACACGTGAGACATGATGAGACACCACTTATAAAGATTGTGTAAATTGATAATGCCATCCCGTGTAAAACAAGCCACATCGGTAAATAAAACATTTGAAACGAATATGTAATTATTTTGTTGGCGACCGACCAAGAATTATGTGACAAAAACAAAGGCGGGCGGCATGATCTGCTTGAAGCATACCATGAATCGTTTGAAAATGGTAAGGGTATAATTCATTTTCTTAAAGCAACTGCCATACATAATTATGGTTTGTTCTAAAGCGAGCAGATGCTTTTTTTACACTCGCTCTAGGATTACGTTAATCTTAAAATTACTCTAAATCATGCTTACGTTTCCTTGGACGACCACATTCATGATATCTTGGAGTTAGGGCTCCTCATTTCATCGGTCTTGCATGCATTTGCCTGAACAATCTTGTAGAAGATTGTCTTCTATCAGAGAAACGTTGTCGGTACTCTCTTTGAACCGTCAGACTATTTATACAATTACAGACACCATAAATAAAATGCATATTCAGGGCTAGCAAAAGCATGATGGTTCATGGTTGTAAAATAATCGAATTAAATGTAAAGTAAAGCAAAGTAAAGTAAAGTAAAGAAAATAAGGAAACAAATAATGTAAATGATAGCATGCGAAAGTGACAATCATTACAATGAAACTGGCACAATGACAGATGCCTACTATGTGAAAATATTAAAATAATATTACTGTTCTGAACCATACATTATTTAGAAATAATTATTTCTCTCTGAACTACGCGCAATTCGAAATAATAAGCGGACAATTTTTTTCTTTAAAAAAATTCATTTAAAAATAATATTACTTGCTTGATAATTTATAAAAAAAATATTCTTTTAAGGGTAGTTAATTACTCTTAGTTACATAACCGATTTTGATGAACCCTATGACAATTAATGACCCGTATGATATGATTATTACCTACAATTTTCATTCCATTATCTTATCGGAAAGAAAGTTATTTTAATAAAGATCCAAATGAGATAAGACCCTTTTGGAGGGTCATATATAGCGTTGCTCCGGACGACCAATATTTATAGGAACTTTTTTTACTCTTTTTGGTTCTAATTTTACCGTCTTATTTTGTGTAATTAAATTATGTTATTTACTGAGAATATTGGTCAAATTGTAGACAAAAAATAATGAATTTTGCATACGTTTTGAGTGTATCATATATCCGTCTTCAGAAAAAAACATATTTTTAACAATAAACTTTTTATTTTCTTATTTAGCAAGTTTCTTATTAAGTTTTTCTTAATGTTGTAGTATTTTCCTTTTGAAAGGTTCCACTGGACTCCATCTGATTTTCTGGTTATCTTGCATGCGTAGAAAGATAATAATATCGAAACATATATGCAAGATATTGGAGCAGCACAAAATCCAATATTGGCTTAATTAATTGAAATTCGACGGGTGTACACATTACCTCGTGTAAACCGAACCAGACCTGGTAGGTGTGCTGAACGGGCGGCCATTGGAATACATAAAAAATGCATTAGCCTAGATATTAGTCGATAATCTTGCAACATCGGCAGCTCGGGTCGTTTAATCAGGCTTGATGGATCGTAGGGTGCTTCTCCCCCGAGAAATCAATCACTTCTCTAGACCGAAAAACTGCTGCCAATTGCCTACACTGAGCCCGGGTGGCGTAACAAACTTTCCAGATAGACGCATAAGTTTGATTTATTCAGCAACGGCGACAACTTACATCCGTAGACGTGTACGTACACTCAGAGATGTAATTTTTGTCTTCCAAGAAAATATTTTCAGAAAGAAACAATTTACGGATTTGAATTTATCTATAATGAACAAAATACATGAACTAACTGAATGTGGTGAATATAGGAGGACTATCTTGCAAGGATAGTTTGGTGGTATAAAGCTCTTCAAATAAAAGCTAAGGCTAAACTCTCCACATCGTCATCTGCTCTGGAGGTCTTTCTGAATCTACCACCTCTTTTGTACTTTTGGAGAGAGAAGCCAGGTGGGTAACACACAGATTGAAACAGGAGGTCGAAAGCTAACATAATAGGGTACAATGGACTGCCGGAAAACATAGAAATTCACAACACTCTGTTGACGATCTTGGAGGTTATGCCTATAAGAATCAATTATAGCCTGTTTTTTTGACTCTGGAAGGTGTTGGGGCTGAAGTATATAGTTGTAACCCAAAGATCAGACTGTCAGTAAGAGTAGGTAGTAGGTAAGAAGTTGGTAAGTATGCAACTATATTTCAGGCAGAAACTCACATCGTTGAGTTGTATGTATGGAAGCTGGAAAAGCTAAAACATTTGACACACAATTCGATAAAAAAATTTCAATAGCCAAGGCTTTAAAAGCGGTTGGTTCCTACCGGTGCAATTTAAAAACATTATGGAATTGTCAGAAGGCTCTGGAGCGGTTGGGAATAAGCAACAGAGTAACTCTGGTTTGCTTACCTGATCGACTCGTTAGCAAGGCAAGGTATCTCCTTCAGGTATATTGGTCCAGAACTGTCGCTTGGTATAGCTTCAGCTGCTGCCAAAGCAGCCATCTTGAGCTGGGTGGAGGAAAAAGTGTGTTAATATTGACGGGATTTCCCAAGATTAGTTCATAGGCTTTCATAGACGACACATTGACAAAGAGAGCTAAAAACTTGAGTTAAACGGACTATGCATAAAGACTCTAACCTTTTTTTGATGAACAATGATGATGAATATGTATGTATTTGTGCAGACAGATGCCTTTCTAGATTTATTATAAATTATAAACAATAGACTAGGTTTACATTAAATCTTTACTTCTTCCCACTTATTGAAATTTTTTGATAAAATAAGTTTGATACAAGCTACTCTGGGGTCGTAAATCCCAAAGCCTTAAAATGACTCGGTATCTAACTCGTCAAGAAACAAAAAATTACCCTCAAAATAAGTGGATTTCTTCAGGATGTTCATAAGCTGATGGTAATAATACAATATATTAACTAAATTATCATTTAGCGACTTCTGTTGGTCTAGGGCTGGAGTTGCAGGATAGATATAAATGTAATGTAGAGGTTGATAGAAGATAGATAGGAATACCTAAGTAGCCGGTTTGAAGGTTACTCTTTATAGAAATTTGTGGCGTTCGTTGGAGCCTTAGAGAATCTCCCGGTGTAACGTTGACGTGGAGTCGGTGGCTGATCGAGAGTCACTTAGACTTGTGTTGTACTAACGGGGCGTCAGATGAATTTCTTTTCGTTGCAACTTCGACATGATGTTGTTGGATGCTGGAGGTATGCTGAACTTGTCGTCAGCGTAATCTGCCGACGTATTGTACTATAGTGGCGACAGGGGTCCGGCATAGGTATATTTTAAGGTACATGGTCAGGGATCGTAATTTACTGGTAACAAAATATATTTACTAGTTTCCCAGGTAATTTTTTGAAACTCTACATACTCTAAATTTTACTGTCTATTATATATTTCAACATGGAAACATGTTTTTTCCTCATTTGAAAATTACTTTGTATACGTATAATATAATCCTTGATATGCAAATTTATGGTGAAGGTTTTGCATTCTGACCGAGTTTTGGAGATTGAAAGTTTACAATTTTAGCCGATAAAAACTCTAGTACCGATTGCTTGAACTCCTAAAACTTTCCAGATACGACAGTAATTTCATTTATCCAAAGATGACATCTTACATCCGGAGATGTATACATTTATAACTTATAATATATTCAAAAGTTTCTACAAGTTTTCGAGAGTATATTTTATTGACCTGGAACTACATTGAGAGAGGAAGAAACTTGAAATAAATATTAAAAATATACATTTCTGTTACATATATCTACACATTTTAATAAAGTAGAGATCTATAATACTAGCGATATACGAGTTGTTATTTTTTGATAGCTTTAGTTACAAGCTAGGAGATAGATAGTTGGCTAAATTAACATGATGCTGTTTAAAATAATCAAAAGTAATTTCTCAAAAATTATAAAAATAATGAAATAACATCTGAATCGAAGATTCGAAATTTTGATCATATATTCACGCGCCAAGTCACGTTTTTGTTCGTGCTTGTTATAAAAAGATTTTATTTTTTTAAATATTGAGGCTGCATTTTCAATTAGAGTGAACTTTTCATTCACCACTACAAGAAATATCTAAATGGTTTAGGTCCGGTGGGTATAGTGGTCACGCAATAGCTCTTCCAGAGACGAACCACGACTAAAAAAACTATTGAAAATTCTAAGGCTTTTCCTATCACTAACATTGGATGGGACACTGGAACATTATTCAAGTACATATATTCATAAAATGGCGCTGCTACGAAAATGTTATCGTTTTTTCTATATAGTGTGTCTCAAAACTCATCCGCATTTCGAAAACCGATTATTTTTGGAAAAATTGCCGGAACAAAAGTCAATCTTGTTTTTTTTTGGGGTATGAAACTTGGTGGTTCAATTTTCAAAAATTAAACCAGTGGCGACCGAAAGAGGATAAGGTTGTTTTTTTTAGCAGTAACCACATTTTATTTGCATCCTATGAAAACTGCCATGGATTTCTCGTTTTCAACAGAATAGCTGAGTCTAGACTTATAAACGCAATCAATCTTCGTTGGAATAGCTCTTCTTTTTATTTGATTCTAATGGATCAAAGGTTCAAACTGCTGACCTTCTGTAGCTTGACAATGTCCCAGCCTGTTGACAAACTCTCTCTACACATTCTTGATTGTTTCAGATGGTACTTGCTTGATTTCATGACGAATGCGTTGCATCAGGTCTTCAATTTTGTTTGGTCTGCCGCAATACCCCTTGCTTTTCATGTATCCCTGCCAGAAAAAGTCAACTAAGGTTAAATCAGGAGATCTTCAAAGTCCCTTCTTCTGCCAATCCGACGATGTGAAAATTGATTCTTATAAATGGCAACTATTAAATTCAACTGCCTCGGTAAAAAAAAGAAATTCTGTATTAACATTTTTTTTTCCAAATTTTTCCTACCAACCAAGCCTTCATGCGGTGCAATAAAAAAGGTGTTGTCATTAAAATAAAAACAACTTTATCTCCTCCTGTATTCATTGGTTACATTTCTGAAAATTGAATTTTATCAAAGTTCATGCCCCCAAAAAACAAAGTTGACCTCTCCGAGCAAGTTTTCCAAAAATTGTCAGTTTCTCAAATACGCATGACTTTGATCTTTCGTATTCTTCTCCAAAATTTTGCATTATGTTGCAACCAAATTAATCAGAAATATGTCATTCGATGCAATAGAAAAAGGTGGTTGCCATTTTAAAGACAACAACCTTATCCCTCTTCCGCCGTCACTGCTTACGTTTTTGAGAATTGAATTTCACAAAGTCCATGCCCCATAAAAACAAATTTGACCTGTCAAGCGATTATTCCAAAGATTGCCAGAGAAAAACACTCGAAGTTAACTATGTTGCTAAGAACAATTAAACATTTTTCTTATCTGGTGTAGGTAAGTGTTTCAAATATTATCCAAACTTCAAATGATGTTTCCACAAATTTTTGGATTCTGAATGAACTATAATGTAGTAGATTCATGTTGTCAGAAAACAAAGCAAGTTCGCCTAATTTTCTAAGAAAATATAACTAGTAAAATCCACCCACCAAAGTGGGAATAATTCAAGAGCGATTTTCTCAGAAACCGTTAAAGATATCGATTTGAAACAAGAGTATCTGTTTAACGTAAAACAGTTCGGGAAAACGGAATTTGCTATCCAATTTGTTAAAAAGTCAAAGATGAAAAAGTTACACACGCAAAATACCTATAGCAACGCAGTTCAGGTACTCCAGCAAGAAATTTTAGTTGCTGCTGGTAGCCATAGTTAGATGACCTATTCACTTGTGACTAGTAACTAGAAAACTTTATTTAGCTGCTACAAAGTTTTTTGTTGGGGCAAGCTTATTTTTATCTACCGCTAGTGAGTACTTTTTTCAGTGTAGTGATTCAACTTAAACATAGCTCTGTATAACATTATCCGTTTTGGGCGAAGAAAGGTAGCTTTGAATTCCATGCATCAATTTCGGATGTTTATAGATATTTTAGTCACGATTTATTAACTGAAAGTAATCATTTATTTCAGTTCAGTTTAAAATAAAACATTTAAGGCAACATTCTTCTTTAAATCTTTTTTTCTCTCTTAAAGTAAAGGGGTATTAGTCTGAGGATTCTGGACTGATATGGCGAATATACATTCCAATAAAGTTTTAAACTTACAAATAAACTCATCTTATAAAGATAAAACTTTACCTCAGAATATCGGAGTAATTAATCTTCGCTAATGAGCGGATTATTTTACGACTTAAAACTTTTATCCCTTTGAGATAAATTTATTATTTATCTAAATGAACCTTCTCCGAGACCTGTCAATTTAGTCCAATAAACTTCCTCAGCAAGTGCTTTATTAACCCGTTTTTCTGCCGACAGCAGGAACTGATATGACAGCTCCTTTTCAGCGCATTCAATTCGAACACCGTTTATAAGTAAAATGAGATAAAGGCGTCAGTTTGGAAATTTACTTAAGGATCTGGATGCGCCTGCAGTCCTAATTTCGATTGTCAAGTTAGCTGCAAATGGCGTGCTTTCCCCACGGCGCATATTATTCAGGATGAACTCTTGTCACAGATCCCCTGTAGCAGTTGAAGCACAGGAGTACGTCTGTATGGGAACGGGTAGGTACACTAAAATATGTCAAAATGATATTTCAGAAAAATTATTTATATTTACATACCATATTTGTTATAACAATTTTTTAGTTATTTCATGTGGTTTCACAAATATTAAGGAAATTTACAATATTAATTGAAATAAAAATAAATAAGTGTGTAATAATCATTCACAGAATAATTTTCACAGAATAATTTGTAATGTTATATATCATTTATAATTTTACCAGCATATCGTGTAAAGTTCTGTAAATTTAATAAAAATTACCAATATTATCTACTTTTTACATAGTTATGGTAAACTCATTCCAACGCATGCGCCCACACCATCCCGATCCAGTAATGATCGGCTTGTCTATACAATTATGTGCGTTATAGATATTGTAGTGTAGTCAGTTCAAATTAAAGTGATAGGAAATATTTCAAGTGTGTGTACGATTTAGTTATGATGTAAAATAGTGTAGGAGAAGATATCTCTGAAGGTAATTTCAAGAATACATGTTTAAATGTACATTATATGACGCTGCATTAGCTGTAGCTGCCCGAAAATACAATATAGGTACCTACATACAATCATATATACACACAGATATTCTTAAAAAAATATATAATATGTGTCTTATGCAACTTTCTACATGTAAAATATATATATTTGTTATGTTCAATAAATACTACTATCTTCTTGAAAATATTGTTTATACACCTACTCATTTTCATTTTTCACCAACTTTTCTCACATATTACATGCTTTAATAATTTTAATTAATTGTGCAATAATACTTTTACTTTATACAACAGTAATATGCAGTTATTTTTTTTTATTCCTACTGGTAAAATGCCTCGATCATAGCTAATATGTATAGTCATCTAATGAACTGATTTGTCGCCGTATTTCATGCTGTAAAATGATCAAATTAGTGCTATTTTTAAGTACAGAAATTGCGAAAAATAAGGGATGCAGAATAAAAGTAATATCAAAAATAAAATTCTTGATGTTTTGTTTATTTACTTTTACTAACTATTTAAATCCTTCCTCTCCAAAGCGTTTACAATATTATTTACTATTCTAACCCCACATATAACAATTATTTTCAAATACTTATAGACAAAAGTGGCCAATATTTTATGCAGAACTATATAACGTTATGTTATAGGAATATTTACATCTACAGTTAAATTGAAAAATACGTGTGTTGAAGGATTTCTGTCCTAAAAATTTGTTGGTTAGACCGCTTTCTGTCGTTACATATCGAATTTACTACGGTATCTCTGAATATTCGTAGGTGGCATGAGATAACATTCCTATTATTTGCTAAGTTTGATATAATTCAGTTCTTAAATGTCTAAAATTATTTGTATTTGTAGAAAATACTATTTCAAGAATTCGGAGCCCTTAATACGTAGATTACTGGTGATTTACTTCCAAGTTTATCCTCTCTTCCATCGACCAGACTTTACACAAGACTTACATTTTATGTCAATATTTCAGAAAATAGAAAATGCACTTCTAGATTTATTTTTCTTAACTTCTTAAAACTCCTTCTTTTCTTGGTAACGAATCATTTGCGGACTCATATTTATAGAAATTTCTCATCAATATACCCTATGCATATATTTTTTTAAGTATACCTAAGTACATCTATTTTATTTAATTACATTAGAGTTTTACAAAGAATTATTAAATTTACATTATGTACAAGTATACGTAATTTCCATAGTAAAATACATATATCTATACGTGTATCATCTGTTTAATTACAATGAAATTTTACAGAGCATTATTTTACATATCGTAAGTAAAATTATCATGATATTTATGGACATGAAAAGCCAATGATAATTGTCGTAAATTCACATAAATCATTTTTTCAGTGTAAAGTATCATAATGGGACATCAGATTGAAAAATGTAAACAATAAAAAATGTATAGAACATATTAAACAACAAATAAACAATGAAAGGCGTATAAAATATTTTCAAAAATTAGATGCGGAAGCATTCTATTCACTAATAGAGTAATGGCCGACGAACATAATTCTGTTGACAATTATTGGTTTTAAATTAGGCTTACAATGCTCAAAAGGTTCGATTATGCGTGCAGTTTTCTTATAGAGTTTAAAACCATGACTAGCCATTGCATGGAGAAGAGAACTACTCCATAACTAAAAAATGAGTCTATAACATCATAATAGGCATGTTATATCATTCAGACGTGTCCATCATACTACTAGAAAATACAATGTTTTTTTATCTTATCTTTTAACTCGAGGTTATTTGAAGTAAACCATGAATTGGCTTGATCTAGATCGTATTCGGACGGCCTCAAGACGGTGTGACAAATTATATCCATCCAGATATATGTGATGGTATAAGTCATTAATATAAATAACAATTAATAATGGCCTGGGTACGGACCCCTGAGGAATTCCATGCTAAATAAATGCGTAGTTTGATAAACTATTTCCATAGGAAACACACTGCATTCTATTGGTCAAATTATTATTATTATTATTATTATCGCGTCACAAGAGCATAACAATTTTATTTCACTTTTAGGTTACAGATATTCAATTAGATGAAACAAATTAAGAAAGTAGTGCATCATCTAGCAACCTCTGAAACATACCAAACTACACTTTTTCTTAGATAAATAATTTATATAAATTTATGATTGGCTAGATTTGCTAGTCAGTATCAAATCAGTGAAATTAATGATTGAAACACAATTCTTAAATCTAATTGAAATTTGACATCGACTTTTATAGTTTTATTATAAATACGTTGACATACTTGTTACAATATAGCAAATATTGGCGACTGTAAAAACTGGGATAATATCGCATGGTCTGCCTAAAAATAACGAATTATAAAATATTCAGGGTTAGAAAACCATTACCTAATGAGGTTAAAAGACAACTACAAAAAACAGTTTTGATATGATGGAGCAATTCTCATGCTGAATTCGAATTCAGTGCACTGAAAACTGTCGGCCTATGTTATTTTATACAATTATACATAATATACCAGTTTTCGCCACGTTATTGTACTTTATGACATATTGAAAGAGCGGTTTTTGATGGCACGTGGACCATGAATTTTGCTATAATTTTTACAAGAATGTTTTCCTGATACAATTCGTTAGAAATTACAATTACAAATTGCTTTTATCGAAATTTATACCCAGAATAACCGGCCCCGTTTCATCCATTGCTCGGGCGTGTTTATTATTTACGCCACGTATCGGAAAAGGGGAAAATACTCTTCAAGTAAAGAAGCGTCTAGACTTGGTGCAAGAGTGGAAATGTAACCGGAAGGAAAACTACTGGATCCGGAGGTAGCAGATGAATTATGTACGATATCTGACAGAACTTTACTCTTTCCCAGGGTTTTGTTGGGTCCCTGTTATATCATAAAAATATATATAATTTGATTTAGTGCATTTTATCTAGGACGTTCGAGTATAAAATATAATCTATTTTCGGCGTACATTTACAGGAAAAAATGCTTCCCCTACGGAAGGTGTATTATTGCTTTAGAAAAGTTATTCCCAGAAGTTTGCAGGGACCTTTTGTACAAGAGTTTACTTTTTAGGAAAGTATTTCAAAACAGTATATCTTCTGTAGAAATCAATATAATATGTACGTTATACAGTATCATGCAGAAACTTTCCCTTTATGTTTACTTAAAGATTTAACAAAATCATCGACAAAATGAGAAATCGTTTTCGTATGAATCAAAAACTGTTTATATGTACTTAGTTACGTAATGTGAAAAAAATTGTTTATTTATTCTTGTTTTTTTTCACAATTTCTACGGAGTTACACAGATGAAGTTATTGAAAATTCACAGTAAAAAATTACTTTTATTTGCTTTATTATAAATGATGAAGGAATGTGGTCAGTAGCAACCAGCATGGTTTTATGAGAGGTCCACTGTCAGTTCAATATTGGCTTTGGTATTTAAACTTTCGCTAGTATATGGATGTATTTTATGGAAAAAACTGAGAAAGTATTTGGCGCTGAAATGCTGAAAGCAATCTAGCAAGTTTCTTAGGCTATACGAAAAAAAATTCTTTAAACCAAATAATATTGAATAAACATATAGCCACATACACATAGATTTTTTTATGGTCCACTCTAGTCGTTGGAAAAAAACAAGTTTGATCAAATGCCGCAAAGAATCGTAGAATATTTGGACCCACTCAAAACAGAAGAATGGGGGTATTGCATGATTTTTTCAAATATGTGCAGAAGAAAAAATGTATTATTTTAATCGAAATAGCGTTTATCCTAATTTTTTTTTTGTGGCCACGTCCTCGGAAAACGGTGGCCGCCAAGTGAAGACCTATGATATCAAACGATATTCAACCGTGTGTACCTAACATAGCATTGTGCTTTATGTCTGTATACGATTTCCATTTTCGGATAACATACGATTAGAATAGTTAATTTGTAATTTGTGATATTATTAAGTGTTATTGTGTTAAATATACTTAAGTATTGAATAAAGTTGCAAAATAGACTCATAGAAATAGATTTATTTATTCTTTCAGACATATAATGCATAGGACAAGTCAAGTAGGAAATGCAGAACACATTCCCAAAACAAAGTATACAAAAAAGTCTATACAACACACACATAATGTAAGACACATTAAATAACATACATAAAATGCAATAAACTCACGAAGAACACTCATTATTTAACATAAAAGATGATTGAAAATAATCATAGATCTTTATCATCAAAATATTCGCTGAGGCAGTAATAACATTTAAGTAGTAATAACTTTCTAACTTTTCTCTTAAAAATATTAGTATTTAATTCGTTCATATATGAATGAAGGTGACTAAATAATTTCAATCTTAGATAGGACGGACAATATTCAAATTTAGAGGTTCTATGTCTAGGTAATACAAACAAATTTGAATACCTCGTTGCATATTTATGATACAATGAACTTACGGCATATTTATGGATATTTTCCTTGATATATAACAAATTGCGAAAAATGAAAATACATGGAAATGTCATGATTTTGTGATCTACAGGAATCTCTAGAGTGAATGTTAAATATGGCTCTTATGATTTTTTTCTGAGATGTATATATTCTAGCACTATCAGAGCTCATGCTCCAAGGTTAATTTATAGATATCAGCAGCACAAAATAAGTCATCCATAATACAGGGTGTTAAAAAAGAGTGTAAAATATTTCAGGAGGTAATAGTATGAACCAAAATAAGCAGAAAAGTCTTAATAAATATAGGGGTAAAGTAACGTAACATTTAGGAATAAACCGACTAAGGAAGCTTTTAACAAACAAAAAACAAAGTTACAGAAGATGTTCAAAGTGCCTTCCGTCCATTTCCAAGCAGGCGCGACATCTTGGTCTCGACGATATTCGAACTCTTTCGAAAACACCCTCCTTGGTTTGGATTTCTTGACACTTTTGATTAATCTGTAGCTGCAGCTCTTCCAGGCTATTTACAGGAGTACCATAAACTAATGTCTTCAAATATTCCCAAACAAAGAAATCTAGAGGGTTCATATCAGGCGATCTTGGAGGCCATAAAACAGGTCCGACCCTTCCTACCCATCTATGTGGAAAAGTTTGGTGTAAATGCTCTCTAACGGCCATGGAAAAATGAGCTGGAACACCATCATGCTGGAACCACATTTGTTGCCTCTCATTCAAAGGAATGTCTTCCAAAAACTCATACAGTGTATTCTGCAGACAGTTGAGATAAGCAGCGCCTGTTAATCGGTTTGGTAAAACAAGAGGACCTAGAAACTTGCCAACTACAATACCCATCCAAATGTTTAATGAAAAACGTACCTGATGACCAGATTCTATTAGAGCATGAGGATTTTCGGCCCAAATATGCGTTTTGTAAAAATTTAACATTCCATTTCTTGTGAACCCTGCCTCACAAGTAAAAAGAATGTTTGTAAGAAAACGTGGGACTTCAGCATCATGACGTAGAAACCAGCGGCAAAAGACCAAATGTGCTTGATGATCATTTATTAGATTTAAGACCTGTACTCGTTGCAGATGGTATGAATAAAGCAGTTGCTCGTGAAGGATTCTCCAAACAAGAGGACTACTAATTCCTGCCTCGGCTGATATTCTCCGCACACTCGTACCTGGATTCTGCTGTACCAGTGCTAGAATTTCTTCTTCTGCTCTAGGAGTGGATACCGACCTTGGTCTTCCGGATAAATGGCACTGTTTGCTCAAGGAACCGGTACCACCCAATCTTTGGTAAATTCTTTCAAACATGCGTTGTGAAGAAATCTGGCAATTGGAATAAGCGTCAACATAAAGACGTCGCGCTTCGGTGGCGTTCTCATTAGCACGATCATACATGAAATGCATGTCTGTTAATTCTGCGTTAGAGTAACCAGCCATGGCAAAATAAAACTTGTGCACTGAGAACAACTGTCAAATACGTACTGTTTGTTTCACTAAACATCAACCAACTATTATAAGAAAATACACAACATTTTTACAAACTAAAAAATGGGCTAAAAATCATAAAACATTCCATATCTCCGCAACCGTTACTTTGCGGACCCATGTTTATTGAGACTTTTCTGTTTATTTTGGTTCATACTATTACCTCTTTTTTAACACCCTGTATTTAAAAGAGCGGTAGTACTACGTTGCGCACAGAATCCGTACTGTACAGTGGGTATTATTTTGTTGTCACATACATACGAACAGATTTGATCTTTCATAATAGATTGCAAAATTTAATCTTAATTTACTTTCATATATATTAAAATTACTGTACCAGAGGCACAGCCGGTTCTTCTGTGCTCTGCAGTATTTTCAGAGTTACATCCCCCGACTGGCTGTATTAAACGTCATTTAGACGCACAGGTAAGGTATTCGCGGCGTTGCATATGCGGAAGATTTGAGTGCTCCGTACACAGACGCCATCAGCTGCAAAACTGCGAGTTTATTTATTTATTTTACCCTCGATATTCCTGCAGTGATTTCTAGGAAATCCTGTGTCACACACATCGTCGCGTTCTTTCGCATTTTGAATGAAAAGTTACTTCTGAATCTAGCGACAGCCCGCCATACAGAGCTGACACATCTACCTGCAGAAACGTAAATATCCTCTAAAATACTTACTAATAACATAGATAAGATACGTTATACAGGATGTGACATTAATAATGTATACAAATTATAGTACAGCTTCTTTACATAGTTTGGAATGTAAAAGTCTTAAGTATATCAAAAAGTTCGATCTTTACGTACTTTCATGTAAATTAAACTATAATTTTTGCAACGAAAAATTGTCCAGAGTACGGTCCTGGATTCAGCCAGTGGCTATGCTTTATACAATAAGTTCGTGTACTAATTGATAGATTAGCTGAATAAACAGATGAGCGATGCTAATTGGCAAGAGTATTTACACTTTTTGATAATTTTTTAGACACTCACAGGCCAAATCCGGCAAACGTTTTCCCAGACTTTAAAAATCCTCCTAATTGTGTCAACAGCAGTCAAGTATACGGTATTGTAATATATCGACTTCAAAAATAAAAGTCCGTTGGGGCCAAATTAGGAGAACGCGGTGGCTACGGTACCGGACCAAAGCGTCCAATCCATCACTGTGGAAACTTTTCAATCGAAAGACTCCTTACTGGTCAAATAGTGTGTGGAGGAGCCTTATCTTGAGACAACAGCATACGCGCCCGTAATTTTATTTACACATCATCTAATAATTCACGTAATTGAATCTCCAACAAATCAGCACACGCTGGTCCATCTAATCGTCCTTGGAAGAAGAAGAAGCCCGATATTGAAAATTACCATATGTGCATATTATTACTCCGTCATGCGTAGATGTTGATATTCACATTATTGCAAAAGCCACTTACAAAAACGTACGTAACCCGTACAAGATGACCGTTGTGCTATTTAACGAGTGCTATTTCTGTGGTCTTCTTCAATAGTTTCGATCACTGCATGTTCTACATCTACTACAAACATCTGATATATGGCACAAGTGTCTGAATTAGGAATTCTATATGTAGCTTATAACCTCCCATAAGTCTCAAGTTGGCATATTAGTTAAAATAAAAACTGATATGTACGTAATAGTTAAATTAAATAAAATAATTTCAGTGACAACTTAGTGACAGTTTATTGTATACCTGTATTGGGTTGGAAGTGCTGGGGAGTTTTAGATATTTTAATTGTTTTCGCCCTAGGGTTCAGACTTTAATGAGACAGTGATGTAAAGGTAAAACTGTAAATTGTGTTATATAAATAACTACTATACAGTACAAAAACTTGAATAGTTTATTATATATGATAAATTAAATGTAATAACTTTTCTTGCCAAAAAAAAGCACGCGGAAAAAGTTGCATATCCGGTGGCAAATTTTTGTAAATGCAGTTAACAAAGTCTTTTTTTTAATTATCAAGAAAACAATTCGTTTCACTCAAACAATTTTACTTTGAACAAATCAAATCTTTAGGCATTTTAATAGTACGTATTTCTATGGCCTCAATTTTTATTTTAATTAAAAAATAGTGAATAGTGAATATTGAGGTGCAAAACATTACTATATTCAAAATTCTTCACTTCTAAACAATTTTTATAACAAGAAATAGATTCTAGACCTCACCAATTCACATTATGGTTGAACTATTCCAACTATTCAAAAGCTAAATGAATATTGTTTGCTAAATCGCTGTCATTGATTTATAAGATTTCAACAGGTACTCACTTTTTTCGATTGCTCGCTCTTATATAACTACTTCTAGAATCTTCCGCGAAGAATGCACGTAAAAATGTATCACTATTTAAAAATTACAGTTGCACGCCACTGCCTAAGTAAAGCAGATATCTCTCGATGTCTTCATCATGATAGATAGGATATTAAAAATTCTCACCTGCGCCGAACAATCTTATAACCTATTAAGATTACTTCCTTTGTGTTGGATAATCTGATCAAATCGGCATCTCGGGTTTCGGGAAAAGATGGATAGGCTTTATGTTTATAAACCCACGGAACCATAACGCATCATGTCACATCACGACATTAAAGAAGCGTCAGTCGGTCAGCATGGGTGCTGGCCGTCTCCCCGAAGATCACGCTAGAATGATCGAACGAAATTGTTATCAGCATAATTGAACGGAATTTGTTCCTGCCTACCTTATTCCAGAAATTTAGTAACTAGAGTTACTAAGTTCATTTTATTTTTAAATTTATTTAATTCACAACAGACCGAATGATTCTGACAGTCGATGTTATTTATTTTATCGCGATTATGCGCACAGGTACCATTAATTATGGGGATGCTTAGTATTTGTTCCCATGACATCCAATTTTGTCTTTTTTTAACGGCATCATACTATTATCTGCTCATAATTGGAATCAACTCTCTTTTTGCGTCTACAGACGAAAAATTTACATTCTCCTTGTATAATACCATTAGACCAACAGTTCATAAACTTAACCAAATCCTTATGGTTTGATTATTACCTATAATTTTCATTCCATAATCTTAGACATTAATTAAACATTTTTTGGCTGTATTTGTAACGCAGTTTTGTACCAATTTTTCCAAACACCTTGTATGTACGGGCTGCATGTAGGGAAAACTTACAATTCAGTATATTACGAGGAAACAGCAAATGGGGTGATACGGTTGATAGTATCTGTTTTCACTAATACCTACTACAGACATTTTGTTGTTTTACATATAGTTATTATTCATTATAAACGACGCATTTTGTGTATTATACTAATAAGCTTAAAATTTGTAATAATTCATTTAGGAACAACAAAAATTATAGTTGTATCGGAGACACCATTTGATAATAAGAAGAGTTGTTGAGAAGAACAGAAGGATTGTGCGGAAAAAGAAATACATGCCTAGGAAAGCTCCACCCGACTGTGTTGATATATTTAAGGTGTTTCTTACGAACCATAAATACTCTACAATCTCTGCAACTGTTAAAAGTGGAATGACGCATGAGGCGGAATATGCGAGGGGATGTGCGGTTAGCTGAGCGCAAGATCATTTATGAGCATCTCTTGCTGATGCCCGTGAGTTTGCGGTTACAGGGCAAACTTCAAAGGGACAAATTAAGACGAGTATAAATTATGAAATAACATCGGTAACGCCATTTGCGGGGGATGGATGGTTTAGGGTAAATACGGCACTCAAATGCAAACTGAAAGGCTTTCCCAAAAAAAAAAATAAATAAATAAAATTTTATAAAAATTGTAGTAGATTCAATTTTGAAATTATATATAGACAATACATATTGTATTGCTATTTGGCATTAAAGTTTTATAATATTTTAGTATATAATACAAAGTTTAAAATAAAGGAAGAGACCTTCTGTGCTCAAAAAAATGTTTCCTGTTCATCTCCAAACATTCTAAAGTTCACATAAATTTTGTTAGACGGTTCAAAAGCTATACAAGAAAATAAACATTCACAGTTGCATGTTCAACGTTTAACGTCCCAGATATATGCCACTACTTCTAATTCAAGTTATACAAGGTGTCCGGAAACTCCGCAGAGAAAATTCACTTCCTATATTATATTAATATTAAGGGAGCTACGTAACCTTAAAGTCATTTTTTAATTGGTTCATTTTTCAAATTTTGCATACTTTTATAGAAATGGGTGTAAAAGAAGGAATTTTGTTGGATATTTAGTTTTTTCAATTTGAAGAGTCTTCTAAGTACCCCCTCAGCAACAGAAGTTAATGTCCATCCTCCTAAACGTTTAATATTTGTGATACCTCTTCTCCACAATTGGTAAAAGAGTGACCTATGATCGTCTAAAACTGTGACCCGTTTATAGTTTCATATTTTTCCTATTGAATTGATGCCTATAGGTTGGACAGTACATATTCCATGTTGGTACTGTATAAATAATTGGCGATGTGGCGTTTCTTCTGGACATAAGCTTGTATATTTTCTGTATACATTAAAAAAATATCCATTATGTGTGTGTTTACATATGAGGTCTTTGATATTGACAATAATTATCAGATCTTTATTTTCTATGTCGTCGACGGTGATTTCCGTTATTTCCTCTAGTCTGCAAGTGCCAGCCAATCCAAAAATCGTTACCAACTTAATAATAAGGTAAATTTTATCGGGTGCCTCACTCATATATTTTTTACATCTTTTGACTAGAAATGTTCTTGTCTTGTCTTGTTATAAAGGCAGTTATTTTATGAAATTTGCCAATATCCAAAACTTGTTTAACTTTGCAAATACTTTTTATCATTTAATATCTGAACCATAACGTATTTGCTTTCCAGGATTTGAACATTTTCAAAAACTATTTTAAAAACACTTCTTTTTTTGATTTTGCGTTTTTACTTTTACACCAATCAATAATCTGGGAGTATTGATTCTCTATCTTTCCTTTGACTTCACAGGCAAGAAATTCAAACTTGTTTCATTAGCTGCTGCTAAAATTTCTTCAGAAAGTTCTTCATCATAAATAATCAGAACCTAACGTTATTTTTAATTGATATAGCAACAATTATTAATGTATACGAGGGTTCTTACCTCATAAATTTCTGCCTAAAAAATCTAGTTTTTCCCAATGCGTGGGAAAAAGGTCTAGTCATCCCCATCCCAAAAGTTGCCTCTCCAGAAAATTTAAATGAACTTTGCCAATAACTATTATTCCGATTCTCTTCAAAGTTTTGCAGAGCATTGTAGAAAATCAACTACGTGACCATATTGAGAAAAATTACATTATTCCACATACACAGTCAGTGTTTACAATGGGATATAGTTGTGAAACGGCCCTTCTAAACATAATATGTGACTTTTTTAAGGAACTGAATAACGGAAAGTCCGGTGTGCTAATTTTGTTAGACTATAGCAACGCATTCGACATGATCAATCATGAACTATTTTTAGCAATATTACATTTTATTGGTCTTAGTCCCTACTCTATAACCTTTTTTTAGAAACTATCTCATAGGTAGAACTTAAGGGGTAATATATAGGGGTGTATCGTCGTCTGTACAGTAATTGGACGAGGTGTGACCCAAGGCTCAATTCTTGGGCCCCTATTTGATACTATTTATACAAGCAATTTATTTTCAGTATTGCAATATTGTAACGCACATATGTATGCTGACGACACGCAGTTGTACAAGTTTCTTAAAAAAAATGAATTGACATAAATTCAGAAAATATGTATTGACCTGGATGCCCTGATAAAAATTTCTACTTATTTAACACTGAAAATATTATATCAATGTAGATATTTATTTGATGTAAAATTAAAAATACTACTTTGTGATTCCTTTGTTTTATGTTACGCAAATTACTGCGACTATGTTTATGGTCCCTGTCCCTCTGTTTATGACTATAATCGGCTGCAAAAATTACAAAACTCCTGTCTACGCCTTATACCTATGTTGGATATGAAAATTTGAAAGAATTATTATTATTATTATTATTACAAATGAAGCTCCGGCTAAGGAAATTCCTGTACAGCCCTGACAATAATACAATTAAATAAAGTGAAGAAAAAAGATAAAAAGATCAAAAACAAAAAAAAACAGCAAATAGACAATAATAAATAATAGAATGTTAAATAATAGAATATTCATCGATCGTATCAGGTACTCCGTCAAGCATCCAAGCTCAGAATCGCTTGCATTGATGGAGGGTGCAGTAACTACGGAAGGAGGAAGATAATTCCATACTGAGAACACGAGGTTTGGTAGAAATGATTGGCGAACAGATGTCTTGAAGCTCTTCTTTCTCAGTTTCAGATGATGTCCTGTCAAGGCGACTATCAGGACTCAGGGTATAAAGCGTGGAAGCAACAGAAGTATTGTTCAGCAGCGTTCTGACATAATACGTATATAGTCTCACGAAAGTTTTCAAACTCGCTGCAGTAAACGACTTACTCAAAAGGTACACCAATGAATTTGTCTTTTTGTACCTAGATTGTATGTGTTCAGACCACGACATATTCTGCGAAACTAATACTCCAAGGTTGTTTTGTGAGGTAACGGATTTTAATGAGGTATTTAAAAGTGAGTACTGAAGCAAGGGGTTATTCCTGCTAAGGCGAAGAACATTTCTCAAAGGTATCATCCAGTCCTGGCACCATTTCGAAATGTTCATAAGATCACGTTAAAGGATATTATGGTCTGTCAAGGGGTTGGCATAGAACTTGGTATCGTCCGCAAAAAATGCAGATTTTGAATGTAAGTGATAAGGAATCTCGAAAGTATATACTAAGAAGAACATAGGACCCAACAGAGATCCTTGGGGTACACCATTAAGGACAGGACGTGCTGATGACCGGTAGTCACCAAACCTCACACTAAAGGTTCTGCCACTGACGAAAGCTCCAAGCCACCGAAGATCAGATAGATCACTATGAATGCCTCAGTGGTTCAGTCAAATTCATTCAGATTAGAAAAAGCTAAATGGCTGAATATGCCAAAGCGAAGCAAATTACATGCGTTAACATTATTCCACAAAATTATAATAGAAAGAAGCTTATATATTTGGAATAAAATTATTTATCGTAGAAATATTTACAGTACAAATACTCGTGAAAAAACTGCTATGGTCATTCCGAAACACAAAGCACAGCTTTTTAGCCTTCAGTCCCAGTTATAAAAAACCTATTTCGTATTATATTTAATAAGCAGTGCACAAAGCTAGATTTATGAAGATAGATTCTTTGTTTAAGTTATGTTACCATTGTTAGGTTAAACTATTGTCGTTTCAGATATGTATGCGATATTGTAGGTGCACACATATACGTGTGTTATTATTATTATTGTTATTGTTAATATTGTTAAACAAATTTTCTAACTTTATGAACAAGCAACCTGAAAATTTTATATTTTGTCACCACCTATCTAAAATTTTATTCAAAATTATACTTAAGTATGCGTTCTCGAGAAAATTACACTTTCTTAATTAAAATACGTGTGATAAAGACGAAAATACACACGCACGTAGACAAAAATAGTTTTTCCATTTAAATTGAATTACAGGAGAAAAGCGCCTTCCCTAGATGGCATCTCCCATCCCGCATGCCTTCCGGATCCGCGATTTTATGACAAGTGACGTAACTGACTTTGGAGGGTCGAAAACCGAGTGGGTCGCTCCGTAGGTTTGCTGCAGGCGTGTCCCGTTGTTTAGGGATGACCGGCTCGAACACCCTAGGCGATGTTTTGTCATTGTCACAGTGATATTGGCGGTCGCAGGGGATGGCAGTGACAGCCAGCGCCTGCTGCTGAAAAGTGCATGCACCGGCGGTCAGCATGCCGAGTCGCTCAGAAATACGCTCCGTTTTTCATCCATTTTAATTACCGCATGAAAAGCGACGGCTCTGCTTAAATAAATACGGAATAACAAATCCATTGTGTAATGTTAATCCGATGCTTCGTTTCGGCGATATCGCGTTTGCAATGAACACCGGTTTGAAGGGTTCTGCAATGCTTTATTTTTGGCGTTGAAAAGCTCATGGTTGGAAATTCTGCTCAGGAATAATATTATACAAGGTGGATCTCAAATCTGTCCACGTATTACTCCCTGAAGAGGAAAATCTTTTTAATTTTAGTTGAAAAAAGAAACTAATAATAAAAATTATACAGGGGGGTAACAATAAAGCAAGTAAAGTGTCTATTCTGTAGGTATTATAAAGTATAATACTGATTATAGATCTAATAAACAGAAATTAAAGAATAAAATTTTCAAATATACCACCATCCGCCTCGATGCATGCATCAGCTCGCTTGTGAATTGCACTGGTACTCGTTGAAGTGCACGGTGATTTTCTCTTATACTCGCGACAAGAATTCAGACGACTTACGTCATACGAACAAATGAATAATTCATTATATCTCCATCAAAATATTTAAGAAACTGCAACTGATAGTAATAAAACTATATACTATACTAAAAGTTTGCATTATATATTGCATTAAATTGCAAAAAATGATTGATTTTAAAGCGACCAAATATCGAAAATTACGTTGACAATAAAAACAAATGTGTAACGTCAGCCGTGGTGACGTAAGACGTCTGAATTCTTGACGCGAGTATATAAGTGCTGCACAATTGACAAGCCGATGGAATAGCGCCTCTCTTGTGTTAACTTTTGTTGCATATACTAATGATTTAAACCATCCCCAAAGGCAGTAATCAAGAGGATTCAAATCTGGTGAACTTGATAGCCAATTTTGGAAACCACCTCGACCAATTCAACTTTGTGGAAATTTATTGTTAAGATGATTGATCACAACACAACTAAAATGGGCAGGGACACTATAATGATAAAACTACATGTTTTGCCTAATATCCAATGGAACATCGTAGTAAACTTGTTAAAATATTTTCTAAAAATTCTACATATCTAGCTCCAGTAAGACGACCATCTAGTGAGTGATTTGAGCCTCATCAGTGAACAAAATGTGAACCGCAAATTATTATTACCGCTCTGAAGATTCTAGACGCGCTGAATATGGAAAGGTTTTAAACTATTTCCGTGAATGACTTCCCATGCCGAGGTTTGATTAATTTGGAGACGGGTTGCAATACGCCTTGTGCACCATATTGGGAAACATTCCAGTTTCATGAGCATTGTTGGAGACTGCCTGGAATACATTTATATCTGGCACTTTTCTGTTCGGGAAGCGATGTCGATATTGAGAAACTGCACAATTAGCGCTATCGTTGCAATACTCATAAATAAAAATAATATCAGCATATTCTCGATGACTAAATGTGCATTGCGAAATTATGTGTGTACAATACCGATTAAACGAACGCACATGTAAAAACCTCACCAGGAGCTTTATTTATAAATTTGTCAACGTTTGATACTCTTTAGACTTAATTTTCAAAATCGCAAACAAGGTCTTAAACCTACAAATTAATAATATAATGTAACGACTCAAACATTTATAAAAAAAAGTCTTTTTCCCCGGGTAGTACTTTGCACATACGGTGTATAGTTTTTAACACAGCTCTGCTAATGGTACTATGTGTGATTTTTTCAACTGAAATTGTTACTAGCACTGATCTATCCTATGGAAGCCCGAGGCATTTATATGCTACTAGAAATATAAAAATAACCTTTCTTAGGCTTTATTTTTAGGTTTTATTAGTGTACTTGTCAATAAGATTTTGTTTCTTTACGTGTTCTCGAATAGCACAGAGAAAAATTATTCCCCTTCACCCCATTCGACTATAATTTTCATTTAAAAATACAAGTTCACTTAGTTAAAAATAATTTTAATATGTTGTTATTACCGGTGAATATGTAAATATTAACAGCGCATATAAAAGCTTTCTTGTGTTTTCTTTCGCTTTGGTTCTTATCTAGTAAATTTTAAAAGTTTTCTTAATCCAGCAGGGCTTTTAACATGTAAGAGGGTGTTCGCTTTAAGTACTTATACACACACCCTTTTATACATTCTTTTAAGCATTTTTGCATTAAATTTATGTTCTGTATTTTCATACTACTAATATATAACTTATTCATGAATAAAGACGTTAAAAAGGTTTAATATTAACTACACCTGTTTTAATTACTTAAAATTATCTGAAGCAAAATGTTTGTAGCATATTATACTTCCATGGCAAGAGTTGTTGTTGTATATATCGTTTGCAAAAGTAAAGGAGACGAACAAAACGTTAACAAATTCAGTTTTAACCACATAAACTACCGATATCGTTAAATAGCACTACAATAACTGTTGAAAATGACCACCATTTTCTCTACTACATAAATGTATCATCCGCCCAAAATTAAAGCCTACTAAACAACTGTGGATTATTTTTTATTTGATTTATTATTTATACGAATCTATAATTCTGCTTCAGAAACAACTGGTGATAAATAAACAAATTCTTATAA
Source organism: Monochamus alternatus (assembly GCA_037114965.1). NCBI lineage: Eukaryota > Metazoa > Arthropoda > Insecta > Coleoptera > Cerambycidae > Monochamus > Monochamus alternatus. Next base: position 7,882,928 of record CM073428.1, read on the forward strand.
AGCCCCCCAGAGAAAGAATACATATTGTCACGGAATTTGCCCCACTCACACCCAAATAGACGACTGTGGTACCGCGAATTACTAAGATTGCCCCGATCGCCCCTACATGATTCTATTAAACAAATAAAATGCCGTGGATCGAGACGGGACTAGAAAATTTGAGAAACGACGAGAAGCGTTCGAGTCGTTCTAGAGATGCTAGAAAATAGATCTAGAAAATAGATAGAGAGAATATACTTGGAATATTCGTTGGGTCTATAAAAGAAGAATAAACGGCCGAGTTAGTTAGTCTTGTATTACAGTCTGAAATTGAAGCGTTTAGAGTGATTTAGATAGCGATTAATTAAATAAGTGTTTAGTTGAGTTCTAATTAGTGTTCAGTAGTGTACTGAGTATAGTTAATAAAGAAGTAGTTAATTAACGGATTGTTTTTCTGGAAGTTAGAAAAAGACGGATTAGGAAATCCGTGACAATATTTATTAAGATCTGGTGACCTTGGTGACCAATTTTCTGGAGAATTATTTCCACTTCCTATCAATCTATTCGGGAGCGGCTGATTCATAGCTTTAAAATAACAATTTTTAATACAAAGTATGTGTTATTATTTTTGAAAAACTGAGTCAATGTCCTTTAAATATCCCTGACATTGACCTAGTTTATAAAATACCGCATATATACTGCACCCAATACATCAAACCAGACAAGGATGGGCGATGGATATGTTATGTCGGGTACCTACAGACGGCACTTACGTTCGATGAAAATGCACTTTGCTGCAAGTTTTCAGTGTTTATTACTTTTAAAACTCTGTGTCGTTCATTTCTTCTACACAAATTGTGCCCGACAATGGCCAAAATTTAATTTTCACTTCTGTTTCCCATTCTACTGTGAAAAATTATTGGTATCCAATTTTGTATTTAGTTCATTAACATGTTTTATGCAATTATATTAAATAAAATAAGTGTCGTTTCCTGTAAAAAAAGATACAGATATGAAAAAGAGAGAAACAAATATAACTTAAAATTGGAAGTGTTCCCATACGTAAATGCTCCCGTCTATGGCGCTCTAACACGCACTTGTTAGAATGATAACCGTCACTGGACAGTACCAAAGCGGTAAAATCGCAAAATAACAAATGGCCAGTGAGCCGAATATGTCACAGCTTCATTTTGATTTTGACTTGACTTAGAATTGGTTTCCCTTTTGTCGCATAAGAAGGGGGACGTTTTAACAGGCTAGATAATTTCACGAGTTTTCTGCGTGAGTTTTTGCTGAAATCGAATTAGAATTTGTTTATTGCAGCGCTGTATTCTGCCAACCTTATAAAGTGGTAATGAAATGAAATTACAAAGTGTGTGCGATATTATGAAAAAAAAAACATGTAGGTATACGCTATTAAGAAAGAGCTAAAATATAGTTATCAAAAGAAGATAGCGTTTGTAAGATGACGATATCAGATGGATTATCGCGATCGACACGCACCGAATAAGTTTTGAACGCCAGTACGCTAATGATGAGCGAGAAGAACAAATTGACAAAGTAATAATCTTGCACCATACATTTTAAATGCCGTAGAACAAGACTTGAGCCACGCAAGTAAAAGAGATTATGTATTTATTTATTGTCTGAAGCTGTTTATTTGTGGCATAATTTTAGTTTTTCTTTATAAATAAAAAAGCAACTCTCTGGTGGAGATATGTAGATAACATTTTTGCAATTTGGCCTTTTACTGTTACAGAATTAAATGAATTTTTAAATGATATTAACAATGAAGAACCAACAATAAAATTCACTTTGGAAATAGAAAATAATAATATGCTACTATTTTTAGATGTTTTAATTAAAAAAACACGATAATTCTGTAGAAACAAGTATTTACAGAAAACAAACTCACACCAATAGATATTTAAATTTTAAATCTAACCATCACATCGATATTAAGAAAGGTGTTGTTAAATGTTTATATGATAGAGCAAAATTAATTTCATCAAACCATGATATTTCTAACAACGAACTAAAATTTATTAAAAATGTTTTAATAAATAACTAATACCCTCCAAATTTTGTTGATAGAACATTTAAAAAATATTAAAACTAACACTTTAAGACAAATAAAAGAAATTAATCATACAATAAAAATTCCATACATTCCAATATTATCAGAAAAGTTAAGAAGAATCGGTAATAAATTTAATATTCGAACAGTTTTTCAGACAACTAATTCCTTATGATCATTTTTGTCAAAAACGCGTCCAAAAAATTATATACAAATTTCAAAAAATTGCATCTACAGTATGCCTTGTGAATGCAATAAACATTATGTTGGAAAAACGTCTCGGCCTATGAATGTTAGAGTTGAGGAACATAAAATTATATAAAAAGACGGGAATTTGAAAAATCCAAAATTTGCGAACACGCTTGGGAAAACGGTCATGTGATTCAATGGGGTTCGGCAAAAATTTTAGAGAAGGAAGATAACGCGACAAAAAGAAAACTAAAAGAGACCGCGATTATTTTGTTGAACGGAGATAAGTGTGTGACAAACTGTTCAGTAAACATCGATCATTGTTGGCTACAGTTGTATCAAGAAGAAGTAAGTAAAAATAAAATAAAAATCATTTAACATCTCTATGGAAGCAGATAAACAAATTTTAAACTGTCAAACTTGACATACGTTTAATATTTTTACTACTGTTTTGAAAACGAAAACAGAGTTTTTCGAAACGTCAATAATACGGAAGTGCGCGATAGTGATGTGATTTTTGTTATTTTTTACTTATCTGCTTTTTTCAGTGAGAGATTTTTTGGTTAGGCAAACTTAGTTTCAAAAATAACCCTTGACTGTTCCGTTTGGCGCAAGGGCTTATTTAATAAATTTTTATTATTTTACAGAAATGTGGCAAAAACCCAATAAAACTAAAGAACAACTATTTATTTATTATTGAGGTTTCTGTTAGTTGATTTTTGCTGTCTTATACGTAAAAGATTAAATTTTTTGTTTATTTGGGATAATAGAGCTTCTACCGAACACCCAATAAAAAACAATATTTGTTAAAGAGCAGTACCTCATGGGTGTCGTGGATATTTAATTTCTAATTTCTTTCCCTATCTTCCACTTCGATAATGAAATATGACAACAATGCAGGGAACGCTGCGACGATATGCTCAGTGCTGGCCTGCCCAGTGGCGTACAATAATTATGAAAAAAGGTAACAAAACGGAATTTAAGAAAGCAAACTTATGATAGGTGTTAGTAAAGGTCACAGGTACCTTCCCTCCAAACCGGAACCCATTCAAAGTTACACACTATATATACAAAATTTCCTTCCACTAGCTGTCTCAGCGACCCAGAGAACACCCGATATACCTATCTTACAATAATTATTTTTTTGCAGAATCTTATTTATTCAAATATTTTCTTTTTTATTGTGGGGCAGAGACGCAATGAAACAGAAAAAATATTAGTTAAGTAACCAAAAAGTTTATTATTTTGTAAAGGTTTAATGGTTAAAGGTTATGAAACCAATTAGGATCTAGCTGGAAATGTATTAGGAAATATACTAACAGGATTATAGTTATTTGCAAAACTATCACGTATTATTCATATTTGCTTTTAGCCTTATACGCACCCATACCTAAGCCTTAATATGAATATTCCTCGCTCGCCTCCTTCGAATAATTTTACCCAATTACGCCTACTAAGCTTTCTTAGCATTAAAATTAATAATTACTAACCGTTCCGTAATCCCTTGTACCTTGTAAATTTCACACCTCATTGCAGGAATTTATTCAAGTTTTATCGTAGGTAATATTCCGTGCTACGTTTACAATAAAGCTTCATTAAATTTAATTACTGAACACTCCACGAATTATTAATGATGTTAAACTTTAAATTTTCAAAATTAAAATTCATATCTCAGCGAAACACCTAAGCGGGGATTAGGTGCTGCTATTAAGTGTATTGCTGCCGGAAGGTAATTTTCAATATTTAACGTTTGTGTTGAATACCGGCAAAAGGAGCAAGTAATAATTTAATTGGATGTTAATTTTCTAAATAAATTAGCTTCGTTTTACGTTTGTATTTCGGTACGTGCTTGTGTTTCTAAACTATCTGTCTATAAACGCAAAAATACAGATTTGTCTGAAAAATTTAGGGGATGAGCCTAAATTTTGGGCCGTGCGTGCACGTTCTCATGAATTCGGCGAACTTAACAGCATTTACATGTAGGCGGCGCGACGATCAATGTTAGGTATTAAATCTAACCTCACAAATATTTGTTATTTAATTTTTGTTGTGAAAGATTTCATGTTTCGTAAGTTTCCCAATAATGCTGAAAAAAATAGTTAATAGCAATTGTATCCAGCAAGAAACCAACCCAGTACACAAAGATCTGCTCAAAACATTTTACAGAAAATTGTTATACTATTACAAGCATTCATGATCTATTTTCGGTGTATATTTTTCATTATTTGATAGGGTTTCATTCCTATTTTTAGGACAATGGATAATTCTCAAAAAACAGCTGTTTCAACATTATATTTACCCGTTCACGAAAATACGACACCAATATTGTAAAAAATAATGAACGCATGAAACGGTACTTGAAAAGGCGAAAACAGGATGAAAATGTAGGCAAACTTGCAGATGGAAACAAAATAGAAATGTGACACGAGTTCATAGACTTCTAAACTTAGAAATGTGACGATACGATTCCTCAAATTGAAAATTACTTGAATGATAATAACGCCGGTAATCCTGAGAGTATAGCAAGTGCATCTAGTAGTAACAAGTTATTTTACGATATGGTGATTCAAAATGTTATTAGTTATAAAAGTACTCAACTAATATCACTCAAATTTTTTAATGAAAACCATTTAAAACACCTATCAGGGTTTTCAACTTTTTCTGTATTGTACTTGTACTGTAATAAAAATACCAAATAGAAACTGAATATGTTTATTATTTATTTATGTCACATGTACATTATTTAAAACACTGATCTTTTTTATATATTCGTATGTTTTCAGAAACTGGGTATTTAATGTACTTTTATTTACTAGGCATATTACATGCAACATTTTTGCAATCTGAGGGCCAACTAACCATTTTTCTATCGATTCATAGCATATAAAATTTCAATTCTTTAAAAACAAAGAGGTTTAAATTAAGAATTACCAGGAAATTCTTTAGGCACTCCAACGTTAACAATTTCTGTGTTAAATAACGTTTTATTGCGTCTATTTCCAAATTACGAATGTAAAATTCAGATAAACAAGGTTATGTGAGGTTAACATAAATAAAATTTAATATATCTTTTCGAGTGATTTTTTTCCTGTTGTCTTTCTGTGTTTATAAACATTTTATTGATTTATTATAAGTTCAAATTCAAATAAAAAATTATTGAATCATAAACTAGACCATAGAATATTAATATTAATACCTAACTTTGACGCTAGCGCCCCTAGCGGAATTTAATGACACTGAGTTAATCTAAATGCTCTACTGTGTATAGAATATCAGGGATATAACTTCTACTATAGTTGACGGCCAAAAATCTAGAGAGTGACTAATCGCTAGCTTGTAGACAAGCGCGACGGACGAAGCGTGCGGGGAGCAACATTTTATAGGCGTACTAAATTTGAATACGATCAGATATAAAAAATATTCAAAAATGAAATAATTGCATTACATAACATCCATTATTTTTAGTAGAAACAGTAATATAACAGTTTTTGCCAATATCGAGGCGTTAAATAATAAAAATGATAAGAATTATTTCAAAGTTTTTATCTTGTATTATCAATTATCCAAGGTCGAAAATAATAGAGAGCGACTAACTCACAACACAGAGATGAGTATAGAAGATACGGGTGGCATGATTACTTAAGCGTGCCACTTGGGGAGTTAAAGTACACAAAATTATCAAAATTAAGTTGACGTCGACTGAACCTAGCCCATTAACAATTTACTTTAAATGTGCCACCTTGATGAACAGCGATTGTCCACCTTACAGCTACTTGATGCGCACTCCGCGCATATCACACTAAAGCCTTGTCCTCATGGATGCGAAATTCACGGATTTTTGCACGAATTTTGCAACTTCTGTTTTAATTATTTAAGGCGGGAAAATCTCAACTTTTGACAAAATTTGCGAAATTGTAAAGCACTACAAATATTATTGCTTTCATTATTATGTGGTGTTAATAAATGTGCTTTGAGCTTCTAACAATCTACCATGGCAGTTTCATGATGAAAATGATAGAAAATGTTATAGTTTACAAAATTTGTTACAAATAGAGATTTTCCCACCATAAAATATCTCGCGCAAATTTTTGCGAATTCCGCATTCAAGAGGACAAAAGGCTTTAGAATAGATACACACTATTTACTATTGGTTACTAGCACTGTCACTATAGCGGTCACATATTAACTCTTATTATATCATATCGTACCGCTTTTCATATGACCTTCATACATCCATGGTTCGTCAAATTTAATATATTCTTCGATCCAGATTCTGATTTTTTAATATTTATTTTAAATAGTTTCTTCGTCATATCACTACTTCATCTTATTCTATCAGTATACTCTTTTCGATTTCATTTATGCGGACAAAGTTTCATGAAAGATATAGCAAACGATTTTTTATTATTTTTTTTTTTTTGTATAAAACTCATTTTAAAAATACCTTCTTTCTTCCGCGAGTTTCCATCATTTTCCGTTTCACAGTACTCCTTTACCACGTTTTAATTTGCACTATACATACATATGCTAGGTACTCACGTACAATTTTGTTAATGAAATACATATTTGAACATCACATATACTTATATTTTGACCTCGCGCTCTAAACTCTTCATACATGCCATTATCCGATATTCCTGACTTGCAAAATTAGGACGATTTTGAGAATATGTTGTAGAGCTAGAATTATTCTCCATTCTTAAGAACACAAAATTTTTAAAATTTTTTTCCTCATTCCTCAATTATAAAATATAGCAAAAAGAGTTGCAACATATGCATTTAATTTAATACTAAATAAAAGTATTTTAAGTAGACTTACTATTTTCCAAAATAAAAAAATACCAATCAAAAACCTAGTAACTTGTCTTACATTATTCAAATTGTTGTTCTTTTTTAGACAATACTATTTAATTAATTTTGCCTAAAATGAATTTAAAAAATTCATATTTCGTTAGTAGATTAGTACTTTTTCATGAGACATTTGCAAATTTAAGGGCGAAAGGTGAAAATAAATGTATTTTGTGGCATGAAGCTGTTATGGGTCGAAATGCACCAGATGTAATGTCTGCATACTATAATGTACTTATAAGGCTGGAAGATAATATAAAACACATATTATTTTGGGCAGACAATTGTACTGCTCAAAACAAAAATTGGACTCTCTTTACCGCATTTGCCATCTTTGTAAATGAAAACTGGGGACCTGAAACTATTACTTTTAGATATTTTGAGCCGGGCCACTCAACCATGAAAGCCGATTCCATTCATGGACATATTTCCAAAAAATGGAATAAAACAGAAGAAATTTTAGATTTTGAAGATTTAGAAAAACTCATAAAGGAGTCAAATAAATTTAATAAACTCGTTACTCTACATGCTGATGATTTCAAAAAATTTGAAAATGGCTGCATGCAAAGAAAAAAGGTGGTGTTCTGTCCAATTAAATGACATTAGATCCGATCAATTTAGAAAGGGATCTAAAAAGTTATACTATAAACTCTCATTAGAAGAAGAATTATTCTCAGAAGTAGCATTTTTATATACAAAATTTAAATTTTCTATTCCGGAATCATATACATTACCTAGAGGACTGTATACAAAAAAGAAAAACATCATAACTAAAGAGTTATTACCACATATGCCACCTCGTAAACAACTCTTTTGGAAAAGTTTGTCAAGCTCGGATGATCTAGAAGATTTAGGAAAAATAACTGTTCAGCTTTGAAATTTTTTATTACTATTCCCTTTTATTTTATATATTTTTCGGGTTTATTATCTATTTTTTAAGACAAGAAACCAAAGATGTTAAATTTAATTTTATTTTATATTAAAGGTATAAGTCTGTTTTAGTATCATAAATGTGTCGTCAGATTACATATAGAGTAATTTTTACTTATTTCATTGAAACATGAAGTGTTTTTTAAGTTGTTTAGAACATTTTAATAAACATTTAAAAATATAATAACTGTTTTTTTATTTACCTACTAGAAATTTTTACTAAGAAACTCTTTTTTCATAAACTTGCAACTAAAATTGCTGTACCTACCTTAAAACAAATTTATGTTTGATTACTAGGATTTTGAGTGGGATATTTTAACAATAGGTGACTGTAAATGGACTTTCTAGGATTTTGTGTATGATTTTTAACAATAATTTACTATAACTGAACTTATTAGGTTTTTGGGCTGGATTTTTAGCAGTTAATTACTGTAACTTCACTTACTAGGTTTATATTTTGCAAAAAACAGGGGTTTTATAAAAGTAGTAACTACAAAGACGTGCATATATTGGTTTTTGTTTAAAATATTTAAAATCTATTATAACAGTTTTATACAGCTTGAATGTTTATAAACGTATGCAAAATTTCATTAACATATTTCTTAAATTAAGAAAACTGCAATGAAAATAATAAAAAAAGTAACTAACCCTTGTCGTCAACAATCGACTTTTTCTAGTTACTAGGTTTTTGAATTGCACTGTAGAATTGTGAACAGGTCACGAGTCACTCTCTAGATTTTTGGCCGTCAACTATAGTTACTATTTAGATGAGAAAGGGAATATGTTGTACCATTTAAATTATAAAGTAGAAATATCGCAGAATAGATTATGGGATGAAATTATAACTGGACGAAATCAAATTGAATATTTAAATCGTTGTTTATTCAAGTCTATATCACTTAAACTGTTTTCTGTATTGAATTCATCTCCGGTTTTTACGTTTGAGATGCTCCTCAAGGTGACATGGTGTTGGTGGCTTGCAGTCTTTACTTTCTCTATTCACTTTAGTGTTTCCAGATTCTTCTGCCTCTTTATTCCCTTCATCTAATAGTTTAACTGTCAAGAAATTATTTAAATAAATGTCAATGGGTTCATCGACGTTCAAGTTCGCCCTTCGCAAGCGGTACAAATGGTCGAACAGGATGGCATGAGGATATTGCAAGACTTTTCCATATACGTACAAAAGAAAGAACGTATTATTTTAATTGAAATGGCGTTTGTTGTAGATAATTTCGTGCAGCATAGACATGTGATGTCACACGCCATTCGCAGCATTGCGACATTGTTTGTCAATACCATTTTAATGTAAGTAAGTAAGTAAACATAATAAACAGAAGTAGTAAATAAGGATTTTATTTTAAATGTTTAAATGAAATGAAATCAGTAGTAAATAGGAATAAAAATTTATTAAATTAACTTTTAAAAATTAATAAACGTTAAACATAATTATTCATTACTCATCTATCTATATGGTACTTACTCAACAGCATTATCGCCGTAAATATCATGAGTGAATTTATATTGTAAACAAAGGGATACGTTACATTTAACAATACCATCAGCACATTACCACTAATAATTATGACATTACCTACACAGTATATACAATATGTATATGACTCACAAATGCCACAAAAACGCAAAAATACAAGAAAAAAACAAACAATGATGTCGTGTTTTCTGCCACTTGGCTTAATTTACTTTTGTATGGAAAATTAATGTCAATATTTTAAGTATTATGTGATTATTGCCGCCAGACACATGTTCTGACATTTCAATATGTTTGACAGATTACCCTGTAATACATTTCAAACCAATATAGAATCCCTCTCTTATTTGTTTAAGTAGTACATTGCACAATTTTGGTATAAATTTTAAATTTTTCTCTCCCCATGAATATAATGATTACGAATATAATAACCATTTAATTTTGTTTCTGGATATAAAAAATTGAATAGAATTATTATAATTGTACATCTGTAGCATAGACTTGCTTTAAACGCTGTTACCCATGTCAGAGCCAGCCTAACGAAACCTTTTACTAATTAAAACGGGACAAACGCCGCCGTTTTTTGTACAAAACTACACTGGATTGTGTCTTGTAATATTGATTTATTGGAACTAATTCCAACTAATGGGGGAACGTGACATACAAAGAGAGATGTTCCATTATCTTTTATGTATAGGATAAAGGTAAAGGGTACCCTGAACGAGAGGAATTAATAACGTCCTGCAGATACTTACAAAGGGGGCAGATTAGATCCGTATAGAGATCAAACGTGTTTGCACTGTCTTTTCATCCACTAAACCTTGTCTGTTTCCATCGCACTATTGCGTCAACTTAAAGGAGGAGAAAACTTTAATTTCGCCTCTTCTTGTCTTGTCTCGGATCTACGAGTTGTAAGCATTTTATTCCGTACTCTTCCAGGTAATTGTTTTCCCGATTGGATTTATGTTATTAAGGCAGACGCCTGATTGAAAACAACTGCTATGTTTGAGCGGATAAATGTCTTGCTCATTGAAATATATTGAAAGGTCAGAACATGTGTCTTCAATAAACACATAATTAAAATATTAACAGTAATAAATTACCATAAAATGTAAACAAAACCACGTGGTCAAAAATGCGATATCATTGGTGTGACGTTACACGCCGTTTAGCGCGGTTTGATTCCGTGGATACAAGTACAGGTTACGGCATTGGCGAAGCAAACAGACGTTTGTTTCTTGTATCTTTGTGTTTTTGTGGCATTTGTGTCATAGATAGATGGTGTAAAAAATGTACAGGTAATGCTATAATTATTAGTGGTGATGTGGTGAACTTACGGTATTGTTAAACATAACTTACTCCTTTGTTTACAATATAGATAAGCTCGTGATAATTACGGCGACAATGCTGTTGGTACATACCAGATGGTTTTACTTGAAGTATTTATAAAATTGCGCGATCTGACTTCACATTAAAATACTTGTTTTAATTTGAAAAATAATAAGTAAAAGTAATAAATAATTATATTTAACATTACATACAAATTTTTTAAATTAATTTAATAAATTTGTATTACCTTTTAGTACATATTTAATTTCTTTCTAAACATTTTAAAACTTCTTATTTATAAGTTCTGTTTATTATAGTGTCAGAATAAAACAGGTAATATGTTATTTGCAATCGATATGAAGCGCTAAATACAACAAATGGAAGAAATGTAAGTTTGCTTTACCATTGATTTTCTAAACGCCCTGTCTACATTCTGGTAGCCTAATTGCCTATTTTACGAGTTTATTTTGCAATTTCATTCAATACTAATGTATATTTAATACAATAACATTTAATAATATGACAATTAACAATTTAGATTAAAAATGCCTGATATACTCGCGTCAAGATTTCAGACGTCTTACGTCACGGCTGACGTTACACATTTGTTTTTATTGTCAACGTAATTTTCGATATTTGGTCGCGTTAAAAACAATTATTGTTTGAAATTTAGTGCAATATATAATGCAAACTTTCAGTGTAGTATATAGTTTTACTACTATCAGTTGCAGTTTCTTAAATATTTTGATGAAAATATAATGAATTATTCATTTGTTCGTATGACGTAAGTCGTCTGAATTCTTGTCGCGAGTATACCACTTACTGGAAAAACAACCTTATTAAAAAATCGTAGTAGGCCAGGCAGCAGACCAGGTTAGTAGAATATAACCTCTTTTCAGGATAACAGTTGTAAAAAAATTGGCTTGCGGAAAGTGTTAACCTGAAAACGGGACACATTTTATGCTTTGAATACCCATTCCTAAATTTTTCATACAAATATTCGGTTTCTATGTATGTTGTATGGATATATTTTTCAAAAATTGGTATAAATACATCATTTATATATTTTCCTGCAGAACATTTTCAAAAAAGTAAAACATTAAATACCAAGCTTAATTTTCTATTGTGTTCCTCTTTTTTAGAATAATTTAAGTAATTCGCCAAGTTGTTAATTAAAATATACACCAATTAATTAATGTATCATTAAGGACATTTAACAAATTACAATGATCCCGACAAAGTAAATGAGAAAAGTATTAAAATTGTTTCAGGAAGTTGAACGCCGAAAATGATAATTTACAGCAGATCACTAGAAGTTCTGAATGTTTTAGCCACCTGTTATTGATTTACTAGGACGAAAACTAAACGTAAGACCATAATCCTCTTAGAAAAAGTTTTAATTAATTTTAAAATTGATGTCTCTTAACAACCGAAAAGCCCGAACAGTGTTTCTTTCCCCTTATCAGCGTCTTAATGAAGGCCTTATTCCGAACAGTCGGGGGAAACAAGGGTGAAATGTCGAATCGAATGTGGCATGTGTTTCTATTAAACCTGTTGGAGTTCTGGACAGGTTTGGTTTCTCCTTTTTTCATTCGTTTCATTTAACAAAACGTTTGTGGCAAATATTTAGATTACATTAATTCAAGAGTGGGCGGACTTTATTTCAATAATCTTTCGTTTTTCAAAGTTGATTAGATTCGATATTTAGTTAAGCATTTGAAGAAGTGAATTTACTTTTTTTATAGTCATCACATTGAAAAGAATAATAAACATTTTTTCTCAACCGTCACAAAACTATGACATTTTTTTACTGTCAGAAGTCTCTAAGGTTGATATTTTCCTTACTGAGAAAAAAGGTATCTTAGCAACAAAGTATTAACTTTTAATCCTAGGAGCTAAAGTTGGCACTTTTGATCCTTAGATTAATAGTGTTAATCAACTTTTAATTTATAAATGTTTGTTCAACAATATTTAGAATAATTTATGTGTATCCACATTGATATTAAATACACAGTTTGAACAAGTATTAAAATTAAATATACTCGTACCACTGAAACTGCCAGTACCATGATTCTTGGAGCAATTCTCAACGCAGTCCAACACATTTTCATTAACAATTACATTATTTTTAGATGTTGTGAAATCAGAAACGGTACGTTTTATCATTACCACTATCAACTGTCAGTATTTTTCTCGCAATATTTTCTTTATTCAAAAGTGAGTCTTCCATGTAACTTTTCGCATCTCCATCCTCCGCGTCTTTTAAACCAAATGTCCACTGCACTTTTCCCGGTTGTCCAGCTTCAAAAATTTTGCCACTTTATGCGAGGCGGCACTGATTTTATGAATACCGACCACCATTGAATGATATTTTCCACTGACGTATCTCAGAAATAATCGACGTTCTACTAATGCGGGTACGTAAAACAACATATTTTCAATTAAAACTTAAATAATATTGTCTCTCAGCACAGTAAAAGAACGTGGTCTATTGGTATTGGAAATTTGTATAATTAAGGCAAATTTCACATCTTCACATTATCAATTGTTAAATTGACTAATTCATCAGAACAGCATGCGTCTACAACCCCTAATATTAGGATGATATATAAAGAAGCTTTTTAAAAATGTTATTCTTTTATTTTTAAGGCGTTTATCTTCTTCTTCAAATATAAATTATCAGGTGTATAATTCAAAAAGCAGTCAATTTGCTCCTTTGTAAATACTCGCGACTTTTTTGGTATATATCCATTATTTTTTCTTGAGAAAAGCGGGTAACTTTGAATAATTGCTTATATCAATCCCCTTCTTTAAATCCAATGTTAACCGCAACATTGAATATTGCTACCAAAGTGTTAATGGCTTCATTTTATTTGCTAAGTTTGAGAACTATATCATCAATACTTCTTTTGAATATAATTTAATGTTTTTTCTTTGCACCAATCTATAAAACATTGGTGGGACATTCATACATTTTTCGAGATTTCTTTTGGAAAAGATTCTAAGAAACCTCTTTCGCGCACTCCCGTATTTCCTCATTTTACGGATTTTTCAGCAAATTGAACCACAAACAATCACAAATGAACTCAATTAGCAATATGGCGACTAATGCTTGACAAAGTGTCCAGGACTACATCAGTATATCCTACTTACCTACTATGCTTTATTATCCAAATTTGGTTTGAATAATTACATAAATTAATAATTAAATGTGGGATTTCGGTTGCAGGAAAAATAGCATGTAATAATATACTATTGTACGTTTTTACATAAGATTTATTCTAAGTACGTAAGTTTTACATACAGTTAAATGCTTATTTTTGGTTTGATCTTGCTGTATGTCCCACTTGCCCCCAATTTGTCTAGTGAGTTTTACTGAAAGGTGCTTATTAGAAGGGGTTTATATGCTTAGCGGTTTTCACGGTTATTCTATTTTTTATACCTGGTAGGTAAACGTTATCGCTCGTTTAATATGGCAGGTAGATTAGACACACTTTTTAAATTCACCTCTTTTGTTTTATGAACTGATGTTTGTCAGGTTAGCTTAATTTTACCTTCTATTTATGAAGGTAGTATATTCACTTCTTCCTACTGAAATGTAAAGCACACAATAATTAAGAGGCTGTAAATATAATATTTTACTCTAGCTGGCATATCCTTGTAGGTATACATTATAGTTACATAAAACACAATTACTTTAAATAGCTCACTTTCCAATACACACGCACAAATATATATTTTGAACAAAAAATTTGCAAGAGCTTTTTCCATATTATAATTAATTGGTCAGCTTATTCGTCGAACAAAAGTTTTAGAATAAAATTCAGTCATGATAGCGGTAAGCGGTTTAAACTGCAAATTAAATTTATGCTAAACTGACTTATATGCAGTGGCAAATATGTATATTCAACGTAATCTTGCAAAATTGTAAAATGTCTAAATAAATGAAAGGGAAACAGCCCAAATTGGTATATCCACCAGTTCTATTTTTGCAATTTAATGAAAATCTGAATTTAACACAATTTGAGAATTATATATAAGTTCATAATTTTTTTCTTATGCTTTCTCTTTCCTTTCCATTTTTCTCTTTTCTCATTTTCATTCTTTTCAACTTCATTATCCTCCAGTTCGCTCTGAACAAGTATCCCGATTATATGCAATAACTTCCACTTTTTATTTGTACCTAGGCAGTAATAACCACAATTTGTTCAACACTAGACAGTTTTACTACAGACATATCTATGGTAGCTGAATAAGTATTTGGATATGATTTACAATCAAGTTACATACAAAACTGTAATGAAAAATAATTGTAAATAGATCGAGTAAGAAAATCATTTTGTCCGTTTCGTGAACTTACTCAAGATATCTTAAGAACGGCCCAAACTAGGCTGTAGTCGAATTTCCTTAGCGGCAGCAACTATTGTTCAGTGTTAACCTCGGTAACATACACCATAGTTTTTGTTACTTCAAAAATAATAGTCGAGCGGATTTAGGTTGGGCTATTGAGGGGCCTACCCAACTGGACCGTCTCGGCCTATATGTTTATGATAAAGTTTGGGCTGAAGTGCTGCTGATGTAACAACCCTTCGCAAATGTTCCTTCGAAGCAGAAGATCCTTTGGAAATAAGATTTGTACCTGCTACACGTAGAATGGGTGGTAAAGTAAGTAGTCTCTTAACGTTCGCCGAAGTGTGGATTGTCATATCCCAAATTGCGCTGCTTATGCTAAGCTGCTTCTTGATGACATTTAAAGTCTCTTCCTTGAAATTAACAATTTGCCTAGGTCTAATGGCTCTCACATGTTGATCAGGCATCAGCCGCAAATTGTCACTTTCTCTACTAAAAGTATTTTACTACATATTTATCATTATTTATCCTTAGCTTTAATTTCAGTTTATGCGTATAGTTGAAGACAGTAAATTATGATTCCAGTTAAGACTATTTGAAGGCCTCGGATAATTCAATATATCAGACCAACTAAATTTTCCATATTCCATGTACTGCCTCAGACCAAGCATCCCTTTTGTGGGCTCTTCCCTTCTTGCAGGGACAGATGCATGATCTCGACGGGATGCAGTGGCAGTGCAGCAGTCCCAATTTAATTTGCTCCCAGTTACAATTAGACCACAGTGATCTCGGTGCCCAGGTAATTGCTAATTTCGGGTATGGACATCAACGGTTATTCAATTATTCAAGAATATCCGCGGTGAACAGCTGTCGATACGGTCCTTCTAGTCGTTAATTTATAATTAAGATCTGAATTCTGTAGTATGCGACTGATTGGTTGTGGCGTGATAGCTGGGTAGCTACATCAAAGTTCTGATTGTTGCTTTATGAATTTTGTAGAGGAAACCAAAGGGTGAATAATAATGGCTACGTTTGTTCTAGGCTCCACGTTAAAATATATTATGAATTTGAATACAATTTTATTTTAAGCTTGACTGAACAGATGAATGGAATAACAAAATAAATACAGTATGCGCCAAAAGTATGGAATAAATTCAATAAAAACGAAACAATTATTTTTTGGGAAAAATCCTCGAACAGGTCGATTTTTAATTTTAAAAATACATATTTTAGCGTAAAATGCGATTTTCAAATGTCATTTGTTTTCGAGTAATGACGTCATCGATTTTTTTTTAAATAGCAACACCATATTTTTTTCCTTGATTCTGAGAGATCGTTTAATTCTCTATCAGACAGTACTAAAATCTCCCCCTCTTACATAGGAAAATTTTCGAGTAAATGACGATTGAATGTTAGAAAACGTAAATTTTATCCATAAAAAAGTAACAATTCTGAGGTATGTAAAATAAAACACAATTGATTAAATTTTATACTTAAATTAAATGTTCGAATTGCCATCCACCAACTTTTTGACAATGCGCAAGTCTGTGAAGAAATTCTTCTTGCACATTATGAATGATTTCTGGGGTAACTCTGCGTATTTCGTCCCGAAGGCGATTTTGAAGTTCTTCTAAATTACGTGGTTTAAACTTGCATTTCTCTTTAATAGAGGGCTCTTACAATTACAATTTTGTAAAAATATAATTAAAAATAGCAGTTCAAAAATGATTTAAAAATACACTTCCGCGCAGCGGAAATTGGTCAACTGTAAAACCTGGGGTATAATCGATGACCGGACAAAAAATTTATTTAATTATAATCATTATCTTTTCCGTTTTTTGTAATGGGTACAAATCATAACAGTTTGAAGAATAGCCTTGACACATTTTCTTCTACTGAAAAAAATATTAGAATATTGTTTTAGTCACTAAGTAATTTATCAAGTTTAAGTTCTATCCAAAACTATTATTTTTCTAAATTTGTATCTCCATTTTTTGCTGCGTGTATGTTATTCTTGTGATTTTTTATTATACTGTATTTTTTTCCTTGTAATTGGTCTGAGAACTGTTGGTTGTGTACTCAATAAATAAATAAATGAATTTCCCATTTTGATAATGTTTCATTTTCATCACAAAAATTGTCCTGTTTTATCAAAACACTTCTCCCTCGATTTATCTCTTCATAAAAGAATCCGCCGAGGCAATAAAAGAGGTACATATGTTGTTTTTGTGCATAAATGTTTAGCATACATTCTGTCCCATCCTAAGTTTAAATAGAAAGCGGCATTGGAAGGGGCGAAGGAGGCGCAAGAGAGACCAAGAGGTCTCTAGGAAACCCAAGTTTAAAGACAGATTGTCCGAGACCGCCTCAGTTAGGGTACAGCCTCACAGTTATGCAAATTTATCGAACGGCAACATGAACTTGACGGTACCCGGGCCTCTTATAGTGCTCCAGCCATGAGTTGCGTTCGAAGGGATTAATAGCCCTGGAAGGAGTACTTATTCGTCAAATAAATTAGATAAAGTAGTTTTTAAATTAATTGCTCCGGAAATTGCGGAATTTATCTCGAGCAGTAAAAACAAGGTGTCTAAAGTTTTCATAAGAGCTTTCTCCATTTGTCTTTCCGCTTAGTTGCTCATTTAGGAAACTCGACTGCTCCACGTGATTTATAAATATGTGAAGCCTGTTGTCGCTACTGCTTTCCTTCTCGATATTTATGTAATAATCCATTTTTAACAAGAGTGGAGTCAAATGTCTAGCATTGTTTAGCGGGTGTCATAAATTGCATTGCTTATACATTGTGCATGCAATAAATATTTAAATTTTAATTTATATACAGTTTTTTACTGAATTAGAAAGGTATTTTAAGCTAATATATATCAAATATCCTACAATTCCTATCAATGAAGTCATATGTATGTTCTCTGATACCAAACATCTAGGTATGCTATGAACAATTCCAGCTCTATTCAATAATTTTCTAAAGAAATTAATCTAATTTACTAACCTGCTTTAATGAAACACTCTATAAATATCTAACTTCACTTTTTGGCAGTGGGAATACGACAATTCAACCATAATGGATGAGATCTGATCTATTTCTGCATTTTTAGGATTGCTTCTTCAGGTGGCCTCCTTTAAATTGAATCAAATATCTAACTATAAAAATTATTATAAAAATTAAAATTATTTGAAGTTAAATATCGACAATGACAAAAAGTGACAGCCTTTCAATGAATTAAATATGACAATACCTACTTGAATAATGTTCACCTTTTAACCAATCTCTAAGCCCATCCCACTGAGTGAAACACACGTGTTGCAGCATTTAAAATATATTCGTTTCTGAAGTTGTAAACGTTCGGCATTTAGCATAGAATTTTGAGTAATTTTTATCAATTCGATATAATTTTGGTATCGTTGCAAAGCTAAAAGACAGACTTTCTTCCCTCGTGTAGCCAATTTTCGATTTAAGCCTTTATTTTTAAGTAAATAAATTGTAAATATGACGATTTCTTGCACAATTTACTCATTCAATTTAAATAATTAAAAACTAATTTTGAAAAAATATTACACATCAGCCTTAGGAAACAACTTTGTCTTTCGATTGTTTTTTTATTTGGACCGCTATGTTTATTTGTTGTCTAAATAAGTGTTATGGGCCGAGCGTAAAAAATCGGTTTATTTCAAGCGCGCGACGGACTCTTAACAACGCTGTAAAAAACGACCACATGGTAGCTCAGATATAAGCTATCTCGGACGACGATTGTCATAGGCGAGTTTTGCCGCATTTTAAACAACGAGCTAGAATTCTGATATATATATTTTTTTGTTTTTAGGGCTCCCTGAGCACGTGGTTATAATTTTTGTACTTAATCATCTGAATATATATATTTTTATTGGCCAAAAATAATTGTCATTTGAGCACACCTCATACAACTACCTATTTATAGAATTGTTCTGTGGACGCTTGCAACAAGCATTGTTGCATATGTTAATGAAATTACTTTTCAATTTTCAAAAGGCATCTACGATATAAGTAGATACTTGTAACACATCCGTAAATTCTTTACATGTCTACTCTATTATTGGCATTGATTTCGGTTTCAACAGGCTGCTTATTCGAATCGATATGGTCTTTTGAATGCAAGTTTGTGCAACTTTGTATCCAAACTTCACTTATTCATTATAACGTATAACTTATAGCGCATCCGAATGATAAATTATAACATGTATGATCTATCCATATCGTTTCAACAAGAGTAAACCATAAATCTTTGGTTTTGTTGTAAACTTTCAGTGCGTTAAATGTATATTACACCTCATAGAGTACGGCCATTTATCAACTATATACATATATTTGCTTGTCTAAAACAATAAATCTAACGAATTTATCAAAAACTAGTTTCGCGTGGTATTTAAATGTAAGCATTTATTTAAATTTATACCGGGATCAATATGCTGCAGAGCATGGAAATTCCCTCCTCAAATATTCAGCGCCGTAAATGTACCTGGTTGTGAAATATTTAATAGGTTAATGATATCCTGTAAACCCATTATCATGAGTTAAGTGGAAAGTTTAATTCATTTTTGTTTGGATTACTTTAATGAAAAAACATGGTACACGCGCATATTACGCTCGCATTATATGAAGTAGGTTTGCACTACAAGTATTGAAAAATTAACCAAAGTTTGCTGGATGTTATGTAAAGGATGTTCATATAACTCTAATGAAAGTGGAAAATGGTAAATAATTTCATTATATTGTGGTCTGGAAAACATGAACCATTCCATTGTTCCATGTTTTCTCATCTATCTTCTAGGTAAACAGTTGTCTAGAGGAGATTGAGCAAGGTGCGTATAGTATGAGTACCATTGTACCGCCTTGCTGAACCGTATGGTATTATTTGGTATGTCAGAGTCATTGTCATTTGGAGGAATTATTGCAATATCATTTTCTGTTATCAACTATTCTAGGTACTACGCCTATACTTGCAATATTGATGGTTCATTGTGCCTTTGAGACAAAACGTAGCCTCATCTATAAAAAGTAGTTGATACAAACGTCGATTTCTTGGCATAAATATAGTAATCGTTTGGGATCGTCTTCGTTGAGTTTCTGTACGACGATGAAGGTTATCTTCTATATTTAACAAAATGTTGTGATCTTCAGTAATCTTCAAAGGTCCAAGTTTAGGAATATGTTTAACATTACTAGCTTCACTAAACTTGACTTGGCTAATACGATCTGCAAATTCTACATTAAACAAGTTGAGGTCTCCTGCTGAATACTTGTTTTACCATACATTAATTGCAATAGAGTTATGTCTACAAATCCACAAACAGTATCACTGTAAAGTTAGTGTCAGTGCGGAGTTTAACAAGATCGATATCAATTTTGTGTGAACGTAATATATTCATTCGTAAACTGACTACGGTCCTGTTAAACTCCGCGCTGCACTATCTCTAAAAGTATCAGGCACTTAGCAAAACTAAATCTGTTAATGTTTTTGAATAGCAATACAGTTTTGGTTTTATTTTTATTGATTTACCTGCACTTTATAAAACTTTTCTTTTTAACATGACAATTTTTTTAACTGTCTGTTCAACAATGAAACAATAAGAAGAGAAGAAAATCAAGAAAATAAATCATGGATTGTCAAAAACTTGATGATGTCATTACTGAATAACAAATGATAGCTGAAATTATCCTATTATGTATATTTTTTATTCAAATAAAATCGGCCTGTTCGATGCTTTCTTCTCAAAAAATTTATTTCGCTTTTACTGAATATATTTCATAGGTACGCACAACACGCTGTTAGCTAGCTATAGTATATTAAGCTTCGTACGTTACCCCATTTGAAAAGTATTGACATTTTCGACATACTTCACTAAATATACGCCTGCAAATATGTCTCGAATATGTTACATATTTTGCCTTCATAGGTATATTCAAAATATTCACCACAGATATTTATCAAGTATGAAGTTCGACCTTATACATGGGGTAAAAGTTTATTACAACCCCATTATTTGTAGTAAAAATATGCCGCATTAAGAAAAATATTTATAAATTATATGATGCCTTTAGAAGTGTATCATATTGTATTAAATTTCATCAAACGAAATGCCCATAAGAAATAATAATAATAATAATAATAATATATCTACCCCTCATTCTAATCACGAGTATTAACCCAGAAATTAAAGACTTATGCGGAAGAGGGGGCGGCATATTATTATTAAGCAGGCCACATTTTCTCCCAGGAACGACTTACGTTGGTAGGGCCTAACCACCATTCAGTGCAGGAATGACGGAAACCTGAAAAACCTCATTAATTAGGGAGGTAGTCAGATGTCGACCGGTATCAATCTTTCACATTGACCCAAGTCAACGTTCTTCCACCCTACCATATCCGCAGAGAGGGTGCTAATCCTCTTCACAAATCTGGCTGATATACGGTCTACCGGCTGCGGGGATCGAACCCACATCGATTCAAGTACTGACACCTTAAACCGTGCGACCACTGACCGATCGACAATGCGGCAATGCGGATTCATTATGTAACATTTTTTTGTGGGATGTAGCGTTAAAGAGATATTTGCCTCTGAAACTGAGTGTTAAATTTTGAAAAACAATAATATTTCAGCAATGTCTGATATAGAGCAACAAAATTTGGTACATGATTTGCGTTTAATATTATCTTTAATTACTTTATAATAAATCTGTTGTTATTTTGCTTCTATCTTGTTCCACAACTAAACTTCTTCATCTAATAACATATTTTTATAATTCTGTAGGTTAAATCCCTGGAGAATCTAGCTTTAGACCAAGTTTGTACGCTTCATATCGACCCATTTTGCGTAAAGTTATCTGTTTCTTGTATTCATAAAACCTGATATCACTTGAATATATTGTGTTTGTCGACTGTGAAAAAATCGCGCAATAAATCAAGAGAGATATGGCTTTATTTTCCCCTGCTTTTTTTGTTGGCATCCTCATAAATAAGTATTAGCACAAATTTCCATTAATTGGCTTAAGTTTTTGTATAAACTGGACGAAACTTTACAGGCATACTTTATTCATAAGCGCGGAGGTATTACGAAGAATGAATTGGTGCCGTTATGTCAACATTCTTTTCTAAATTCTGAATGTTTGTTTGCGAGCTGAATCCCAGTGAAGTTTGAACAGGTAAATTTAGATTTTTCACATAATAACTGATTAAGATTTTCTTAAACTTCCACTTTAGTTATATAGAAATTATGTAACATTAACCAACAACAATGTAAAAGTCAAGTAAATATTTTTTCTGTATTTAATAAAACAAACTGCATCTTACAAAAACACTGATCCCATTTTTAAAAGGTGATTATGCTATAAATTAAAGACACTAGATACTACACTAGGTTTTATGGTATTTATTTACGTAAAATCTACTGTATACTTTGGTGCTAGAATTATAGTGTTGTAAATGAATAAAAAAACTATTTTTATTCACTTTCATTTAGTAATAAGAATTTTACAGTTCTATAAATAGTGCTGTAATGAAAATAAAAACAATTTTTAGAAGAATGATTTATTATTATTAAGATTTCTTTATAAAACCTAAGATTTAAAATTAATAATACACTTTTCACAATTAAAAATTTGCATACCAGAAGTAGATGTGATGGAGCTGTTTAAGTTCAAATTTCCAATCGTTAAATCCGGCCTATATCTTGATTTTTTTCACTGAAATCATAGTTCTCAATAATGAATAAGTGAATCCATAATGTAGATGGTTTCTGAAAACGTTGATTTCCGAAAAAATAATCTTAAAGGATTTCCTCAAACACCTCCTTTACCTTGTTAGCTTATTGTATGTAGATACTTAATGTAATTTTTTCTACACCCGTATTATAACAATGCACTTATCCTAATGCCATAATTCGTTTCATAATGATACCCATTACGATACAGATTTTTCATTACGATACAGATTTTTAATCAATAGAAACCCATAATTTTTCAATCAAGCATGCTGTGCATTTGACGTTTATCCTAGGTTCCTATGTAATTATTTTAGATGTCAAAATCAGTACGTATTATATTTTCGTAGATACCTAGCTAAACTTTGATAATTTATCAAAATGTCTGATATCAGCGATATAGAAGAACTACCATCGACTCCTCCACATATATCGGAGAAAGCAGAAAATGCAGTTTATACGAATAATTACTGTTACCTATTGTGTTCGATAAAAATATAAAATTTATGGTTTTTGATTATTTATCGGGTGTAGAAAAAATAGCGTATGCAACTCTCATGTAATGGTTATTAACATTACATGATCGTTGCATAATATACTATTATTTTAGTATTCGATATAATAATATAATAATTATTAGAGCAGTTGGAAAAAGAAATACTTATTATTATTATTATTATTCTTTACTTACACGCTTAAATGCGTGTGTTAAAAAATACGGATACCTAATTTTTTTTTACACTGTAGTAACATAAGAAAAAAACAATTTACTGAAGTTTCATTAAATTATAAGGAAACAATTTAAAAATATCGACAAATATTTTACACAATATTCACGACGAACGGCTGTAACGGAAGACAACGCGATCACAGCGACCCCAATGCTTCAAAAGCCTCAACTGAAGCCTATGTTTTTATCGACAAGTTTCAATAACACCATTGTGCATACGTAAATTGCATTCAATACATGATTTAGCCTTACTTATCTGCAATAAAGTACTTTATGCCATTAATATTTGACAATTCATAGTTTTGACGTTTACCGATGTGTCTGCTGTGTAAGTCTTGCTCTAGGCTATACACATTTTACATGACAAAACAATGAAATTTAGGCACTTCTTGGAGGCGTTTTTTATGTTAAATTTTAAAATTTTTGAATGTTTATTTTTCAGAATGTATTCATAATAATATTTCAATTTAAACATAAGTTTTAGCGGGGTTGACTACCACATGATACATGATAGTTTTTTAATTGAATTTTCTTTAAATTTCATGGTAAATTGTGAAAAGTCCGTGCGGCCCAAAACAATGACACTTTTCATGTACGACTTACATGCGTAGGCCGTTACAACATAGTATAAAAGACACCAACGTAATTTAAATATGCTGATGAGCAATAAAATACAATCTGCGTCACACATCCATCTCCGCGAAGACTTCCATATAACTGTCACTTAAAGCAAGACATAATTTCCTGCACTCGTAAGTACCGCCGTGGAAAGTAATAACAGGTTTCTAAACGCCGAGTCACTTCGCGACGTTGTCTTCGCATGTTTATAACCAATGTTGAATATAAAGTGCTACATGAATATTTTTAAGATTTATTTTTGTTGTAGATGATTGTCGAAACGGATTTTTATGTTGCATGCCTCGGAAATTATCTCGATGGACAAAGCGCGCCGCTAGATTGAAATGTTCCAGGTATTTAAACAGTTGAACGTCTTGCCACTTTGGACCGCTTGGCGGTGGGGTGTCTACATCTCTTTAACGACATAATTGCTTCGACGGCCATTCGGTGAGTGGCTTATTATTAGACGTTTGTCGTTCAATAGTTATTGTAACTAGAGTTACATAGACGAGTACTACAATTTCTGAACAATTGACCTTCAAATTTCAGTAAATAAGTTAAATAGAAAACATAACACCCACTGCGGAAAGATTCATAAAAAATCCTCAAAATGGTCAAAGCTTCCAAAGTTGTACTGAAGCAAAAATCGACTCAAAAAATTAGCTTAGTTTCGAAATTTTGGGTCAAAGGGTCTAAACGGGATCTGACTACGACAAAACCTCAATGGCCTTCACAGGAGAGCCTTATAATATCCCAGAAGCCATCCCGGATGATCAAGAAGCAAAAAACTTATAAAAATCGCCGGAAAACGCACCATTGTATCTCATCCATCAGACCTTGCTGCAACATTAATAGAAAGTAAAGTAGTTAATACATAGTACATAATACACTCTAGTAATATTGTAGTATCTAACACAATTTGTATTTAGACCTATATGAGCTACAATAAATGTGTCAATTTTTACGACAGTGTGTTTTACGTGGCAAAACATATTCAGAACAACTTGGCCATATATGTTGTAAACATTAACAATATGTATGAATAAACTATGATCTCAGTAATCTTGGATAATCACTAGCAATCCCTATGTTTTATCTGTATTTTCACTCAATCAAATTCAAGAAAATTGTAAAAAAATTTCTCAAAACTCAAGGTTTAGAATTACACTTAAGCTTTGTTAGGTCCAACAACTTTGATCTTTGATGAAATAATAAGTAAAATAACTAAATCACTGCATGTTTGACACATTCCAACTGGATTATTAATTCTCAAAACTCTGTCTTCAATGGTTCTTTAACAAGCAGCAATGAACCAACGCAATAATGTTTGTAAACACGTCCATAAATCCGTAATGGCAACAATACACACTGTTTAAGTGTGCAATAGGTTTGTTTTATTTAACGCTTCAATTCATCCAATTCCACAGAAAGATTCGCTGTATTCCCTGTATTAAAAAACATCAAAGTCCAAAGATATCTAACAAAGCAAATTTTTATGATAAACGATATAGGATCATTTAGTTGTACAAAAATGTTTTGATGAAAGGAAGGAATTTCTTTTCCTTCAGAAGTTCATTTATATCACCTTAATTCCAAAGAAAGTAAATTGTGTACCTTCATCTAAATCCAGAAAAAGAAAGGACACAATCTTTCATGTGGAAATTTTACTTTTTATATTTGGATATTATAGGAGTCTGTCTATTAACCATTGTGAACTTTTGAACTATTCTTATTTGTGCTAAATATTTGCTGTCGAAGATGGAGTTTTGGAAAGAATGATACAAATTGACCTAACTTGAATAATCATGGCATTTTGAGTAGTTAGTACTGCTTACTTAATATAAAGATTGGAACATCGAAATAGAAAAAAAACTAACCCAGAAATGAGGATACTGAATGTAGGTTATGTGACTAAAAAATAGTGTAGTGTATTTATTGAACAAAACAAGGTTTAACTGCAGACATCAAATTGAATTGATTATTTTTTTGTATCTGTCATCATTTCGTCTACTTGATGCCCCTGCTAAGCAATTTACTGATCTTTTATTTTATATTTCAATCGTCTTCACACGATTTTCCATCTACTATATTGACCTTATGATTGACTTTCTCAATTTTGCTGTTGCTATCCAATTTTCTAGATAATTCATCTTTGGATATTATAGCAAGCTGTCTATTGTCCAATATGAGCTTTTGAATTATTTTCGTTTGCGTTAACTATTTACTGCCGAAGATAGAGTTTTGGAAAAAATAATACAAATTGAATAATCATGACATTTTGAGTAGGTAGTTAGTATCGCTTACTCATATTAAAAGCAAAAAGAAAGTATAACATATTAAATAAAGTTTTAAACCGACAGAAAATACGAATGAGAATAATACTTTACTTTAATGTCACGAGTGGAATGAAGATTCCAAGTTATGCGATGATTAAATAGTAGTGTAGTGTATTTATTGAAATAACCTTAAACTACAGGGATCAAATTGAATTGATAAATTTTTTGTATCTGTCATCATTTCATCTACTTGGTTAAGCAATTTTCTCCCCACGCCTCTTCTCCAAACTTGTCCGGACATTGTTCAAATCGACGCCATGTAGCAGTAACATCATTACAAGACTATTGCAAGTTATTTGTTTAAAGAAACAATGCTTGTCTCGGCGGGGAACCGTGAGGAACGCCCTTAATTGTTTTCAGTACATAATTTGAATATTAAATGAGACACATAGCGGCTTAGCAGAAGAATTATTACAATATGAAGCGGGAGTACGAGGCCTAATTGCTATGGAGGAATGTTATTATAATTAACACTTTCAGAACGGTTGATAATAAAGTGCTCTGGCTGCAAACAGTTTTTATATCGGTAAGTAAAATAACTCCTCGTCTTGAGGTGCTCAATAAATGGCTGTTAATAATGAGTTTTTATGACTTGGGAAATTATTGCCGGCCACTTGCGGTGGTGAATGATGTTATTATGTATTAGAGCTGTTCGCACTTGACGCTATGATTATATATGAAACGATTTCGTAAGTTGAAGGAGCAACGAGATATTTGTTTATTTCTTTTTTTCCTCGTTCAAGTCTAACGTAAATTCGAAACGAGCAGTAATGGGAGTAATAGTCGCAATAAAAACATATTACTTGTTTTTATATACAGGGCGGCCAAATGAAAACGAAACAGAGCCATTCTCAGGAACTGCATCAAGATTGTAGAAAAACGCTCACACCCGTCGATTTTAGATTAAAGGGGGACATTCTTTACTGGTATTTTTTACTCCACCACTTTCACCACCAAGCAAGGTTAAGCACCCCAAAATATTTAAATGGCATTGGGGGTTGAGTAATATTTATTTTGAAAGCTCTTACAATTCTCTTGGTAACAGAATTTAAATTTTATAATTCCGCCCAATACTTTGAAAAATATTTACATTTTAAAATTTAAATTATGTTTAGTTGCTTAGTTGATTAAATGTTCGAACTGATGACGATACCCTTTCATACAAGAATCTTTATTCTTGTATGAAAGAAACGTCCGCGCACATTCTGAAGCATTTCCAGAGTCGACGATTCTTTGACGGAAATCTTGCAGCAACGCTGGCTGTGTTTTATAGATTTTACTTTTTAGGTCACCCCACAAAAAAATCAAGGGGCGATAAATCCGGTGATCGTGGAGGCCACTCAATGCTGTCTCTTCTCCCAATCCAATTCCGTGGAAAACGTTGGTCCAAATACTGACGGACAATTAACGCATAATGCGGAAGAGCACCGTCCTATAGAAAAATCAAATGATCTTCATCATACTCTGGAACATTTTCAATAATATCAGTCTAGGCAGGGTCAATAGCCTCTTCCAGTAATTGCAAATACATTTGGCCAGTCAAATTAGCAGGTAGAAAAAAAGGACCCACCATTGGTGTACTTAACTCGAATGAGTGATTTACCGTTACTAATTGTTTGTACATAAGTTTCAAATTTAAAATTAAAATTCCTATATTGGGCGGAATTATAAAATTTAAAGTCTGTCTTAAAGAAAATTGTACGAGCTTTCAAAATAAATATTATTTAACCCCCAATGCTATTTAAATATTTTCGGATGATGCTTACCCTTGCTTGAGGGTGAAAGTGGCGGAGTCAAAAATACCAGCAAAGAATGTCATTGACAGGATTGTCATTGTCGATATTTAAATTCAAATAATTTTAATTTTTATAATAATTTTTATAGTTAGATATTTGATTCAACTTAAAGGAGACCACCTGAAGAAGCAATCCTAAAAATGCAGAAATAGGTCAGATCTCATCTATTGTGATTGAATTTGTCGTGTTCCCACTGCCAAAAAGTGAAGTTAGATATTTATAGAGTGTTTCATTAGAAGGTCAGTAAATTAGAATATTTTCTTTAGATAATTATTGAATAGCGCTTTGTCTGTGGAATTGTTCATTATCATACCTAGATGTTTGGTATCAGAGAGCATACATATGACTTCATTGATAGGAATTGTAGGAGATTTGATTTATATTAGCTTAAAATACCTTTCTGAAACAGTAAAAAAACGTTACAGAAGTAATAATAAAGAATATATGGGTAGATATTGTGGGTGTAATTCAACGCAGGTTGGGGCTTTTGTCCACTCAGTAGTTAGTTTCACACAATATTATTAATACCTAAAAATATATAAAGACTTTTGATGATTATGTAACACATCATAGACTTTACTTAATAACACCGCAATTGCATTGTATGTGTATATTTTATTTAAGACACATGCATCATATATATTTATTTTTAAAATCGAAGTTTATTTAGTCTAGGTCCAGTTCTGCTGAACTGAAATTCAGTGCCACTTGACTTAAAAAGCTCCAATTTTGTTTCGTCTATTCCGTTCATTACTTATTATGTAAAACTGACAGTTTCTATGCTTTGTAACGTTTACCAATGGACCACTATCGACAATCGACCATGCAAGACTTTAAAAAACTGCGAGACAATACAAGGCATGACCTTGCAAGAACAAGACTTTAAAGAACAAAGACAAGGACACATTCGAAATTAGTCTCAAATATAATAAGATTTTCTATATAATGTTAGGAATTTTAGAACAATTAAAGCAGATAGAAGAATTTAATTAAGTAACGTCTTTGAAATGAGCTGACTTTGCAAATCACCAATTCTACAAGTATATTCATATTTTCATGAAATAAACCCCAGCATTGCCAAGTAAGTAATTTCTGAGACAAATGGCAACTCTTTCCACTATAATTATTGTTCTATTAAGCTTTAATATTCCCGTTTATATTTTAACGAGGTTATTTTTAATAAACATTCAGCGCTGGCATTCGCGGCTCATTCTGGGGACGCTTCGGTCGAAGGTAGCGTGCAACGGAGCGGTTTTAAGCACCGTACATTATATATTATTACCTGCTAATTGCATATAAGGTGGTGGGTATTAGAGCCAGTTTGACATCATAAATTCCAGCTCTATAGACATTAGCGATACACAGCGGTGCCGGAGCTTCTATCTGGAAGGTAATGGGAAAAATAGAGCGAGTTCCTTGCAACGTCTGCACCTTGGTTTATATTCATCTTCTTCGTTCTTTTTTCGTCATTACGTTTTTGTAGAGATGAGGAGGTATGCCTGGAAATTTAAATATAAATGGATTAGTACACTTACTTAAATTTCCTCATGACTAGGGTACACATCCATGTAATTATATTTCTCCACTACCATTAGTAAAGGTAATAATTTTGAAATCATTTTTAATAATAGAATGTAAAAATTTTCTCTCTTGGGTTAGAATATTTATTCTGGAACACCTGCTTCTTATTCGTTTTGCAGTTATTTTCATTATATAACAAGGTGAATGAATATTCCGTAATCGAACTAAACGACTAGATTACCATGGATTTCAAAACTGTCAGTGTCAAGTGTAAATGGCGGCGTCGTAATAATTATTATTTTCAGATGTTTTAATTTAAATAAACCAATGAGTGAAAAATCGAGTAAATCATATACAGACAGAGAAAATATTTAACCGATCATGGGGAGATTCTATTACATATATTTCAAATGCATGGAGTATTGGTGGGAAGATGACGCACAGCAGGGCGGGCTTAGTCAGTACTCCCCTACTCTCCTACGTCGACGGCCGGACGCCAAACGAATAGTGTGCTATACGAATACTGGTTTAGTCCGCCAAAATAGGGGAGGACGCGTCAAGCTTGGACGGCGAGCAGTTGAAGGGATTATTCTTAGCATTTCATATGATCGGTTAAATATTTTCTCTATCTGTATAGAATTTGATAATACTCCACCTGCAATTACAAATAATGCAAATAATATAAGCGAGAACCTGCTGCCGTAAAAATCACGAATATTAAAAGTATTATGCACTGATAGGAGATTGGCAACAAGAAAAGAAAACGCACTACTTTTCCGAAAATGTTGTAATTGCGTTTTTCTGTCATTTATTAAATAATGGAAATCCTCGACTCCATGGAAACTACACTCAATCTTAAAAGCAATGATAAGTGTGAAAATAGCATAAGGATGCATAGAAAATTCTCTGCAAAATCGAAAATGTAACAAACAATTAGTTTCTTCAATTATTGAATGTAATTTGTTAGTAAATATTTCCTCAACCTCCAATTCGTCCTGCTACTCAACTGTTAAGTCTGCCCCTACAATCAATCTGATTTGAAAAACATTACACAGAATATTTCCGGTGCACCAGTTTTTAATTTCAGTAGTTGTACCAACCCTATAAATACAGGGTTAAGTACAAATATTCTAAGAGAAGGATAAAGAAAATTAAGAATTAACGGAATCACCTTTCAAGAATATTCCAAACTTATTTATAAAGAGAAAATATTTTTTTCTAAATTATATTAAATCCTTATTAAACGCCGCCTATGCGAGTCAGAGCAGGCAACTAGCAAACGACGGTAAAATTACCATGTGTTTACGTTGTAGTTTTGTGTTCCTCTTCAGTTTTAGTGCCTTTTTTAATTTTTAAACGTTTTACAGTTATTAAATAAAGAAATTTGTGTCGGGTGCAGATATTTTCCCACAATATAGTTCACAGATTTGTTTTTCTAGGTTATGAGACAAGACTACGGTGGGTACATTACAGGTTTTCTATTGTCTATTCCTTTCGTTCGATTTTGTTATAATAAATAGGCATTTTATCTAACTGTACCTACGGGAAGTGTGTTTTATCGGTAGTGAGTGGTTGTAATGAATGAAAATGTTGTAATTTTGCCAGTTTGTAATGAAATGAAAACGAATGCAAAATAGTGGAGCTAACTGGATTAACTGTTTCCTATCTATCAGTTATTATTACTAATAAGAATGTTAATTTTTGTCGTTTCTGCATTTAGAAATACTGCAAAAAACCGACCGCATGGTAGCAGATATTGTTGACAGGTGTAAGCTTTATCTATGGATCTAAACCATCTCAGTCGATGTTTATCATAGGCACCGACTTTCCATAGGAAAAGAGGGTTTTGCTCCATTTTTTAAACATCGAGCTAAAATTCTGAAATTATTTTTTTATTGTCTTTTAGGCCTTCCTGAGCACGTGGTTAAAATTTGTGTACTTAGCCATTGTTAATCCCCTAAATATTAACACAGTGTAATACAAATGTCTCATTAAATAACTTTTTTACTTGATTTAATTTAATTGTTTTTGATTCATACTTTTTGGTAGTGGAGAAATTATACTGTTACTCGGTTAAATTCGATGTGTGTTCAATGTGTGTTCTACTCGTATCGATTATTTTCATTCTAGCCCCTTGTTACAGAGTGTACTGTACCGATGTCACACAATATTTTTGATAAAAATTTTCTGTAAATTAACTAAAAGTGTAGCTGAATATAAGAGTATTTATATACTTGTAGGGGATATTTGAGAAGAATGGGGTTATTTAGCATTTTTTTATTATATTTTCTGAATGACTGTGTAATTTTAATACAAACTGAAAAATATTATAATTTTCTGACTCCTTTAAAATAAATTGGGAATTTGGACTCGCGAAACAGCAAAGTTTTATGCTACTAAATTCTAATACAGCTACTGAAATATGAATAAGTAATTTATATTTAAATAATAAAATTTATAAATTAATTATCAGTCCACTTAATTTTTTTGTTTGTTATTGAGTGAAACAGGGGTTTTCTTTTACTTTGGAAAGCAAAACATTCCATTTTATTATTAGGAAACTTTGTAACAATAATAGACAACAAACATTTTTACACCTCTTACAAATTGGTGATTTGTGTTAATAGTCCATTACTGAGACTTAGACGTAAATTTTGTACACAGTATCTGAAAAACATATCCAACGTGGAATCACTTCTATCGGTTGTAAAGGTGATAAAGTTTACATATTATTGGAGTTAAATTAAAATATTTCTCACGTGAACCAAACCACTAACCCCTTCTAAAAGGTAAAATAGCAGTTCTACTAAACAAATATTTATAAAGGCGGCGCCCAATTATAAAGTCAGAATTAGTTTATATATTATTTACCTTCAGGAATGGAGGTCTATTCATTTCTATATTTCATAAGACCCCAATATATATAGTTCACCCGACGATTTCTGACTGTGTTCACCCAACAGGGGGTCTCCCTGTATGTTAATACGCTGTTTCAATTATTTTAAATGAGCCTTTTTATAAAAGTATTTTAATAAATGGTTTCCTCTGGAGAGTGGTCAAGTTGTTTACAAGGACGATGATAATTTTATACATTTTAATAGTAGTTTTTACATTTAGTATGTTACCGTTGTGTTTTCAGATCCACGCTTTTACTTATATAACAAAACTGAAACAGAATTACGTATAAAAATCGTCGCCTTTCCTTTTTAAAGTGAATAATTATATTTACGTACTGATTATTATATCCGTTTCCGAAAAACTATTTTAAAGATTTACGTGCAATACAAAACCGCTCACTTGAACTTATTTTCACAATGAGCAAGGCACGCCTCGAAATAAAGGTTTCAGTGACATGAAAGTTTGACAGTTAATAAATAATTTTGTGTAAAGATTCCTGTATAATCATTAACAAAAAAATGATTTTGTGGAACCACCGTGACTAAAATCAGTCTGTTGTGCTCTCCACTGGTTAATTTTAGTTTAACAGATTTATTCCGTCATTTCTTCCTCCTAGTTACCACCTCCGCAAACTGAATTGTCTGCCAAATTCATGTTGCAGCGATACTTTTTCAAGTGATAGTGGCCTCAGTACTGCAATTTGTCTGAGACTGACATAACTCGTACTCGGTATTTAATTTCTATTTTCTGCGAAGGAAAATCCAAGGTTTCCTTCACTTGAGATTGTTGATCCAGTATTCATAATGTTCTTTTTGACTGCACGTCCTCAGTGAATGTTCCTCACGGCAGTGTAAAGTATGCCTAGGGAAAATGTTTTAGATCCCTTTTTTAAAATTCTGTTGGCTTTTCATTTAATTCAATTTATTTATGTCCTGGCACCCAGTACAGCTTGATTGTAATGGAGTTTACCAGTTCATTGATCAAACAATCCCAATAGTCCTAAACACACTTTGTATAAGTCTAAGGCTTATACAAAGCAACCTGCAACCTGGCTATCTGAGAATATATAAATGAGCCTGAGTATGTAACCTATCTTTCAATTTTCAGTCTAATACGTATACATTGCGAAAATTCCTGCATAGAATACAGCTTGAAAGTAGACTATCGCTTCTATGTTACCTACCTTAATCCTATTACTTCAACTTCAACTCCACTGTATGTTTTGAAATTATACGTAGCTACACCAAACTCATCTTTCTATTGCACTATAAGTAAACTCCCATTCCTGTGGATTCTCTATTCGAGTCTCGAATTTGAATTTTGCATTCTGTCAGATGCCATCTCCAGGATTGACTCCGACAATAACGCAATTCTAGTGTTAGACTTTCTTTATTTCCACTTGCATTTCACTCATTACTGATTGCTTTTGAATTTGTTTTCTTGTTGTTGTTTTCTTTAACCACTTTTAAGAACGCAATCATGCACAATTATTTTTAAAATCCATGTTTGTTGAGTTCAGCTAGGTTCAGCTGAACTAAAACTAATTAGAAATTCACTGCCAGTTGACTGAAAGAGCTCCGATTGTTTCGTCCATATTTATTACTCATGATGTAAAACTGTCCGCTTCTATACTTTACTACTACTAGTCTACTGACAGACTAGTGTCGACAAGCGACTATATCGATAGTTACGTATGAGTTCTGAGCGGGACCGTTGCTGACCGAGAGTAACCACCACTGTTACCAAATTTGGAATAAAGGTCCATGTTTCTCATTCAAGAGGTTTGTAAAATTACGAAACAAAAAACTTTCAAGTCTCTTGCAAGAGATGACCTTTCAAGATCGAACGAGAACAAGACTTTAAAGAAACTCTTGTCTTGGACACGACTTTTTCAAATTTGTCAAGATTTCCTGTCTCAGCCAAAACTAAGTATAACATTTAATTATTTTTACTCTTTGCAAGAACAACAAGCTCAAATCAATTTTTCAACTTCCATAACTAATAGTTGTTTTGACAATTGTGGGCACAAAACACCAGTGTACACTTTTGACGTACACTACACATTTAATGC
Source organism: Monochamus alternatus (assembly GCA_037114965.1). NCBI lineage: Eukaryota > Metazoa > Arthropoda > Insecta > Coleoptera > Cerambycidae > Monochamus > Monochamus alternatus. Next base: position 7,917,841 of record CM073428.1, read on the forward strand.
TGCGGCACGATTCTCCCATAAATGTGACAGAAACTAGGGCATACCTCGCGGTACATGTTATTTCATCCAGTCCGGCGATCCTGGTAAAATCTGAAATATGCCCGGTCGCGTACCCGCACTAATAGCTGTTTACCTGGTTCTAGTTCCATGCAGTTTCCAACCGCATCGCGCTCTCAATTTCGCATGCCAGTTCAGGTCGCCACCAGCCAGCGTTTTGCGGTTTTATTAATTACCGGCGCTCACCTTAATAACGGCTGCGGGTCAAGTACGGAGCTGCGTACCCTTTGTGTCTACGGCGAGCTTTAAAAACTTTTAAATATGGCCCTCATTAGGAAGGTCATTAAAATCGGATTACGTGCACTCCCTCTCTCTCTTTCTCCCTTGGCAGATTCGTTCCGTGGTTTTCGTGAAATATGTTCCAACTGGAGAATGTATGCGAGTCGAAAAGAAATGGTTCACTGATTTATTTTTCACATACATGACGTTGAAAATAATACTGGGAACGGTCTATAAAGTCTGTGAAACCAGTTTTTATAAAAATGTTTATGAAAAAAACACCAAATGTGGTGGTGGTGGTGCTGGTTCCAGTTTTTTCTTCGCTATTATTCGAGATACGAAAGAAGGTGTAAGAATGAAGTTGCAGGAACTTTTAAATATTTTTTCCCGTGGATCATTAGTGAAAGTAATAACTCTGAAATCATTTTTAAAAATAGAATGTAAAAATTCTCACTCTTGAGTTAGAACAGGGCTCGGTTCTTGGACCATTGCTTTTTAACACTTTTATACATGACATAGGTAGTTACTGTTAAAAATGTTAAGTGCCTTTTGTATTCAGATGATATGAAAATATATAATAGAAATGACTGCTCTAACGATTGTATTGATTTGCAAAATTCTCCTAAGAATTTAAATACATGGTTCTCCGTTAACAAGTTATAATTAAACGTGAACAAATGCAATGTTCTTACTTTTAGACATAAAAATAGTGTCATAGAATATCATTATAAATTGGTCGATGTTATTGTTTCCAGATCACTTACATTTTGCGACCTGGAAATAACATTTGATAGTAAATTATCCTATGAAGAATATAACTTCTGATTACGATTCAGATCTAAACTATAATATGGTCCCTTTATTACAATAGACATATAGATTGTTTAGAACGCATTCAAAAACGTTTCCTAAAGTTCTTATGTTATAAGCAGAACGGAGTTTATCCAAATATTGGATATCCTTATGAGGGCTTACTGCACAGATTGGGCTCATATACTTAATTTATTTAACTTCAGGATACCTAGACGTGTCTCTAGGCTTAATATGGTGTTTTACACTTCTACACCTAGAATTAATACAACTAAATATTCACCCATTTACCAGATTTGTGAAAACTATAATAAATTGGAAAGTTACTTAGATACATTTAACTGCACTGTAGCTTCAATAAAATCGCAAGATATTGATGCTTCCTTTTTCTGTCTAACTCATATGTATGTATTTTGTTTACCATATTGGTTGTATACTGTAGGGTAGTGTATTTGTTAAAAATAAATAAACAATAAATATTTATTCTGAAACACTTGCTTCTTGTGTTTTGCATGTATTTTCATTATATGACAATATACAGAATAAATATTCCGTATATGCCATGCTCCGGATAAGATATATTTAGTTACAAAGATAATCGTAATTTAAATATCAATTTTAATAAAATGTAATTTTTAGATTTAGGTCTCCCTTGTCATTGCTGTTTTGGGGGCTTGTCGCAAGAATGAACTTTACAACATTAAAATTTTTGACGATTTGGGATGCGCAGTACTAATTGCAATTCCTAATACAAAAACTAAAAAAACCAAGAAAGTTTACAATCACTGGTATTATTAAGAAAAATAGTTCAGACTGAAAAATTACTAGAAATTCAAAATAGTTACGCTTTAGATAATTTCTGTTACTGAGAAAATAGTAATGTAAATGGATCTAAAAAATAGTAGTAAGAGTAGCAGTAGCAGGAGCAGTAGCAGTAGCAATAGCAGTAAATATTATTACTATCTTTTTACTTAGTTTAAAAGTATTAAGCTTAAAAACTAAACACATACCTGTCGTACTGAAATAATGTTTTCTACAAAGGTAATTTTTAATAACACAACCATATAAGGTTTTTTTAGTTACAATAACTTTGTTATCGTACCTGTCTATTTTCAAGACTAGGAAGCAACGACAACCAAAAAACAGCAAATAAAAATTGGCTGAATATATTTAAATACATTCTTTCTTTATGAAACTTAGATAAGGGTGTATTTGTTATTCTCACTTAGTAATAAATTAATATTTGAAGTTTCCTTATAAATCGACTTTTTGACAATAGAAATACTAAAAATTTTTTAAATTGAGCTTTGCCGTTTCCTGTAATTATTTGTGATTTTAACGGGATTTAAAATTTCTCTTTGAGATTACGTTGATATTGCCACATTTTGCTGATATAAAAACAAATAATAAATACTAACAACAGTGCCAAAAGAGAAAATCAAGTAGATCGGTTCTTATCTATCGTGACGCATTATTGTTCAATGTGTATCAGGTAGAATGAATTTCATTTAACTTAATACATTTAAAGTAAAAATTTAAAGTAATATTACTCTTGTACCTTAATTGTAAATAAACTGTAAGATGACCCAAAATGGAAATCGCTTTACGAAGAAACGTCTTACCTTCGTCGTATGTTTTTATACGTTTTTCCATGCATAAAACATGCCGGATAATAAGATTTCTAGGCTAATAAAGCATGTTTCTCATAATTTCAAATATTTCTGCGCTAATTAGAAATAATTTATAAAAGCTAAATGGCGTATTAACTCGTCTTAGTGCTTCATTAATTATTCGAATAGCTGGAAGCTGTAGAGGAACACCGTGCTATCCGTAATGAAATCCCATCCAGATAGCAGTTGTAAATAATGCTTTTATATAATATTCATTGCAATTAAGTGCGTTGCTCCTGTTATAGAACAATTTATTTCTTGCTCGAAGAGTTGTTTTTCTTATTTCACATCTAAAGTCTGCGAGGAATCTGGAATTATTTATAATAGAAATACTGCGGCAATTTGAATCGGCGTGAAAACACCATAGAAAGATATCAGTTTCTTCAAATTGAAATCTTTAAAACTGGAAACATTGCAAAAATGTTTAAGAAATCGCTAGATGTAGGTACAGGGATGTAAAAAATTTCAAAATGTAGATACCTACAGTATGTTGTAATTTGATAGTTTTTGTATAAATACACCAATAAATTTTTTAAATACATTAGGTCATCTCTTAGCTCTAAAGTCACGACACCCTTGTTAAAGAAACCCGATGGTGAACTATGCAGAAATGAAACTGAGTCGGCTGAAGTTTTATCTGAATTTTTCGCAAGTGTTTTCACAAACGAACCTACTTGTGCCAACCTCCCAATTATTTTAAACCCGCGTGTAACCGACTCTCTAATCACTATCGATTTTCCACCTTCTAAAATCGCCCAATGTATAAAAAAACCAAAAAATCCTGGCGTCGACGAAATCGAGGTAAAATTGCTCAAGGAATGTTGTTCCCAAATTATTTCTCCATTGCCAATGATTATGGATGCCTCACTTAAATATCACACTCTACCTACGATTTGGAAACGTGCCTCAGTAACTCCGATATTTAAAAAGGGTGCAAGTTGATTAGTGAAAACTACCGCCCAATTAGCTTGGTGCCTATAGTAAGCAAAATTATGGAATCAATAATACGGCAAGAAATGTTTTCTTTTCTCTTATCGAATAAAGTAATTCCTGAGTCACAGCATGGTTTTGTTCCTGGACGCTCGGTAACTACGAATCTGCTGCAGTGCACAAATGATTGGTCCATGTCCCTCGACGCTAAGAAACCTATCGACGTTATATATTTGGACTTTGCCAAGGCGTTTGACCGGGTATCCCACAAGCGACTCCTTCACAAACTGAACCACTGTGGCATTCGTGGTGATTTTCTTCTGTGGCTTGAGGCTTTTCTCAGTGACAGAACCTTTAGTGTGAGGGTTGGTGACTATCGGTCATCAGTACGTCCTGTCCTTAGTGGTGTACCCCAAGGATCGGTATTGGGTCCTCTGCTCTTCTTAGTATATACTTCCGACTATCCGTATCACATACATTCTATATCTGCATTTTTTGCGGACGATACCAACTTCTATGCCAATCCCTTGACAGACCATAACATCCTTCAGCGTGATCTTATGAACATTTCGAAATGGTGTCAGGACTGGATGATACCTCTGAATGCTGATAAATGTTCTGTTCTCCGTCTTGGCAGGAATAACCCCTTGCTTCAGTACTCGCTATTAAACACGACATTAAAATCCGTTACCTCACAAAACGACCTTGGAGTATTAATTTCGCAGAACTTGTCGTGGTCTGAACACATACAATCCAGGTGCAAAAAGGCAAATTCATTAGTGTACCTTTTGAGAAAGTCGTTTACTGGAACAAGTCTGGAAACTTTCGTGAAACTATATAAGTATTATGTCAGACCGCTGCTTGAATTCGCTGGTCCAGTGTGGAGTGCTGATCTAGTAAGGGATCAAAAATTATTAGAATCTGTGCAACGTCTTGTTACTCGTCTCGCTTATGGACGTATTTGACCATCCTGTGAGGAGAGACTACGTCTTGCCCATTTGTCTTCTTTCGCCGAAAGGAAGCTTCGCGGCGATTTAATATTTACATTTCGAGCGCTTAATGGTTTATTTATCAACACTTCTGTTGCTTCCTCGCTTTATACCCAGAGCCCGGATAGTCGCTTAAGAGGACATCACCTGAAACTGAGAAAAGAGAGCTTCATCTGTTCGCCAATCCTTTCTACCAAACCGCGTGTTCTCAGTATGGAATTCTCTTCCTCCTTCCGTAGTTACTGCACCCTCCATCAATGCTTTCAAGAATCGCCTGGATGCTTGGCGGAGCACCTTATACGATCGATGAACATTCTGTTATTTTAACATTCTATTATTTATCATTGTCTTTTTGCTGTTTTTTTTATTTTTGATCTTTTTATTTTTTTTTCTTCACTTTAATTATTTGTATATTTGTCAGGGCTGTACAGGAATCTCCTTAGCCCGGAGCTTCATTTGTAATAATAATAATAATAACAATAATAATAAAATTCTCTCCATATTCCAGTACATTGTATTTTGTCAAATCATTATTAGAAAACTATTTCAACATTCAAGCTGAGAACTTTTAAACCTCTAAGGTGACATTCGATTTTTGATCTATTTAAACCGCAAACTGCTCTAATGCCTTGGCGGTAAATGTGTGGCAGTGTTTTTATGTGTTTGAGTGCATTTGCGTGTTTTTTTTGTTACCCTTTGTGATTTTTACTGACGGAGGAAATCCACCTGGTCATGGTCGTCGGGCCGAGTACCTCGCTCCAAACAAAAATAATATTTGAAGGAAGGAGAGGACTGCAGCAAGCAGTTAGCAAGTACAAACATCTTTGCAATGACAAGTTTTTATGTAAACAAATATCAACCCTGGAAATAAATATCAGTAATGTAGATGCTACTTCTCTGTGCCTCCCATATCGTGTAAATGGGTATGTTTTAGTTAATCTGCATTTTTGGTATTTACTTTGAAATAGTTATTAATATTTGTGAAGTTTAAACTTTGTTATACCCTGTTATTTTCTATATAGATATTTATTTTTGTATTTTATCTACTTTTTGTTTTTTTTTTATTTTTTATGTTTTAAATATGTACTTCTTAGGTTTATACCTATTGATTAGTTCTTAACTGTACTCTTATAATTCATATTATCTTCATGTGATGTACCTTTTAATTATTCTTTGTTTTAGTTCAATTATTACATGGTCTCTGTTTTTATTGTACCTATTGTAAGCACATATTGTATTTGTGGATGCCTTATTGGATCTTGGCCTGTTTGCATCCCGATTTCGTAAATAAATAAATAAATAAATAGTTTTACGTTCTACTGGCATTAAGGCTTTCATGGCCCGTTATGTTATTTTATCTACTATGATTTTTCCAGTTGTTATGCTGTGACCTAGGGAACTTGCCGGCTGCTAGAAATAGATTTAATCTTCTTCTAGGACTAAGATTTGTGGGGAAGGAGCCACTATCAATGCTCTTGAGTCTGCTCATGTATTGATTGTAACTTGTTAGTATTACGACTCTTACCGGTTGGACCAAGTGAACTCATTCACGGTGAAGATTTTACATTGTTAACTACTGAATATACTAATGATAAAGGGCGGCGAAACGCTTAGAAGTTGCAGGCGCTACTACAGGACGTCTTGAAACACAAATAATAAAATCTGAAATTAATATATGAGTAAATCCAGGGAATAGTAGATCAGTTCTCTCCACCAGAGCCTAGCCCTAGAACAACAAGGACAAGTCAAAGAGTTAAGGATGCGCAAATTAATTTTGTTACTGATGGCGACTAGTTTTCTAGGTTAGGGCATAACAACCAGGAAAACAATTATAGATCAAATAGGTTTAGATTTCGGTTATTTACTGAAGACACTCATCCGCGTTCAAGCATTTTTTGTGATATTACTAAACCGTTAATTTGATTGAATGAAGCTTACTATCTATAATGTTGATTAGTCGTATAAAATATTTATTTATTTATTTATTTATTAGAATGACGAGATCCTAAGAGATTAAACCTGTTATATATAGCATTTTTTATTTATTCAATAGGATATCAACTGAATCCTCATCAAGGTTTGATGCGGTTTAGATGGCGTTACTGCAGAATATACAAAATGAAATAGTATGTCCCCTAACATTTATAATAAATAAGATAATTGAAACTGGTGAATGTCCATCACATTTTAAAATGGCTGTGGTCAAACCTGTTTTTAAGAAAGGAGATGACATGTGTATAAGTAACTACAGACCAATATCTCTGATATCCAATTTATCTAAAATATTTGATATTATAAAACACCGACTGGTTGATTATTTAAAGAAAAATTCATTATTATCAAAGTACTAATTTGGATTCAGAAAGGGAAAATATACACAAGACGCTATTAATTTATTAACTAATAAAATCTATAAAGCCATGGATACTAGAGCAAAATCTCTTTACATTTTTTTGGATATACAGAAGGCATTTGATAGTCTCTCATTCCATTTTGTTAGAAAAATTATACTCAATGGGTGTGAGGGGTCTGAGTCACAAGTTATTTAAAACTTACCTATCAGGTAGGCTACAGGTTGTCTAAATAAATAATACTTTGAGTAATATGAAGGATATTACATGTGGTGTGCCCCAAGGGACAGTGTTGGGTCCAGTACTATTTAACATTTATATTTATTCGAGATTCAGTCAGGTGGAACAATAATAGCCTTTGCAGACGACACTGCTATATATTATGAGGGTAGCACTTGACAAGACCTAAAACATAAAGTAGAAAATAACATGAAAATAGTGCTTTTTTGATATTCAGAAAATTTACTTACCTTAAATGTAAATAAAACCTTTTTCCTTAGCTTTTCCTCCTATAGCAATACTCAACCAGATTTCCAGTACCTGAAAATAAAAATTAATAACCAAGATTTTATTATCAAATCAGCAGAAAAAATAACTTATCTTGGAATTGTCATTGATAAACACTTTAAATGGGATTTACAAATACAAGCTTTAAAAAATAAATTGAGATATGTACTATGTAAAGTGAAACAATTAAAGTATATCCTGGATTTGAAACAGTTTAAAATAATATATCATGCATTAGTTGAAAGCCATCTAACTTATGGAATAATGGCGTGGGGGCCAGCCGATGAAGTTTATATCAATGAATTAAATATTTTACAGAAAAAAATTATAAAAGTCATATTAAATAGAAATTTAACTTACTCGTCCAATTTGATTTATAGGGAACTCAATGTCTTAGACCTTCGGCAGTTATTCTACATAAAGGTAGCAATAAAAATGCACAGCATTAAAAGTGATATGATTTCTTAGTGTACAACATGGCATTACATTTTGTTTGCATTTAGAGGAATTTTTTTATCAAACACCATTCAGTACTTATTTAAATATTGATGCTTCTGGCAATCTTGCAGCGACTTAACTTTCCAGCAAAGATTTTTAGATAAGGGTAATATAAATCTTCCGGTAGATATAGTGTCAAACCCATAGCTTTCATAATACGTAAGATTTTGTTACCAGTGCTATATCTTACTTGTGCTGCACCATAAGAATCCCTTAGAATTTTACCAATCTGTGATGGGGTTAACCCTTTCTTGCCCAATTTGTAGATTGGTCATTCACCGCTTCAGGGGTTACTTTCAACCGTGTAGGAAGACTGCGTCTATACGGCAGAGCCGACTGGACAATGCCTTTCCCAGAAGCGTGCATACATCCCATTTTTGAGTTATTTTCTTATCAAACGGACAACAGAAAAAAACAGCTACGTCGAAAATAAATACCTATTTATAGACTTTTAGATTGTCTACCTATTTTACATATAAATCTTTAACAATATCATTAATAAACAATATAAAAAATATGGAACCAAGAACAGAGCCGTGAGATACACTTGACTCTAAGTTGTACCTACAGTTGCCGATTACTACAATACGTGACGAATAAATTAATTTAATAATAAAATATAAATAATATTTTACAGATGCTAATTTCTGTGTCGCAAATGAAGAATAAACGGTTTCTTTTTCTGTTGTTTTTCTAATTTTAAATGTATACTGGCAGAAATTCAAATAGTTCCTGTTCTAAATTACTTTTCGACGGGTTCTTAGAGCGGAATCGCCCAATAAAAAGCCATACTAAAGTTGGAACGAATGCTGCTGGCTCCTACCTTGAAGCATAAAGTATTTTTATATTTCACGGATAAATTCGAAAGTAATAACAAAGTTTACGGTACCATAACGTATGCGAAAGAATTCCAATAAAAAAGTTGGCTGATACGCACATATATTGTTACAGTTATTACATCTTGATCCACGAAAATAAGGTAGAAAAGAACTGGGCAAACTTAGATCCGACTCGGCGCGGTGGCGGGATTTCCCGCTTGATATTCTAATTTAAAGTTGTAAAATGCAGTTGCTACTCGAGATATTTTGAGTGCTATTTTGTTAGATTTATGAATGACGAAAACGGCGGAACGGGTAGTGGATTTGATTAGATCTGTGGAAAAATATGGCTCCGAGTTCCGAAATCTTAAAAAGTTGCAAGATAAACAATTTGTGGGGTACGTTCGAAAACGGAAATATAATTTAAGTAACCAAACCACGGGGCTTACTTTTACTCTTCTTTTACGATGAACAAAAGGCATTCACTATCAAATCATTTTTTTTTCAAATCTTTATGAGCCATAACTTTGACAGGCCTTAGCAGGATAAGGATATGTATGTGCTGCCCTCTCGTGGATTTATTTAAAATTTTCTGTAAGAGTCAGCAATAATGTATAGCAAGCTTACTGTTAATTTGAATAGTGTATCGAGAGGATACAAAGCAAAAAAAATTGCAGTATTGGAAAGATTACATATTGAAGAATTTTTACTGGGGTTTCCGATAAAAAATGTTTAATGATTAAGGTAATGCGATGTTTTTATCTTTTACATAGGCATATAGTGAACTTTTGAATTATTTTAGGTTCCACTAATTTTCGAAACAGATTCTTTTTAAGATAAATCAATCAAAAATGTACTTCTCAACCTGTTGGAATCAACACATTGGCAAAGGTACCCTCAATAGTTGCTTCATTCTTGAATATCTCAAAGCCAGAAGAATATACTGGCCATTGTATGAGGCGCACATCAACAACTTTATCGACCCATAAATTTGTTGATCTGACAACCATTAAACAACATGGTGGATGGAAGAGCTCCTCTGTAAGAGAGTGGTTATTTAGCAAATCGTTCTCTGTTATAATAGCATGGCAACCTTTCTAGTACCTATTTAATGCAAATATTTTGCCAATTTCTGCTAATGACAAGATATTTCTCTCTGTTTGTGATTACATAGTTACTGAAAATGGTATTACATATTAGATTAGTCTTATCGTCATTCTGATTAGGTTCATATTTACTGATTTACCAATTTTGTTTGCTCCTATTAATAAATTTCAAATCTTCTGCTAAAGGCTGTGATGGAATCGATCTAAAAATGGTATCTATTGGTACACCGTATTTAAGCAATCATATTGCTTTTCTTACAAACAAATGACTTTCGGATGGAGTTTTTCCCTCTGCAAACATTATACCTATTGCGAAAATTAATAATCCCATATCTGCATCTAACTTTCGACTTATTACTATTTTTCCAACATTGTTAAAAGTCTTAGAAAATTTTGTTTCTGAACAGGTTAGTAGTTATAATAACAAAACCAATATCCTGTCTGGTTTCTGAACTCAAAATAGTACTTGCACTGCTAAAACCCTCATGATCTAATTAGAGGCATGTTAATAAATGTGCTTGTCTTATTCTTCTGGATTTTAGTCAAGAATTTGACGCTCTAGATCATGTCGCACTATGTACTAAATTAAAATACTCATTCTTTAAAAATTATCTATCAGGTAGACCCCAAAGGGTTAGTTTGAACGCTGATATATCTAGATTTAATAATATTTCTGCTGGAGTTCCCCAAGGCAGTGTTCTAGGACCTCTTCTCTTTTCTATTTATACTGTTGACTTTTCATCAGTACGCTGATGATACTCAGATATATTTACATTTTAATCCTTCTGACATTTCTTCAGCTGTAGTTCAGATCAACTCTGACCTTAATACTATTTATGAAGCATCTTTGGCTACTAACCTTATTTTAAATTAAACTAAAACTCAATTATTAATTTTTGGAATTAAGAACAATACCATTATAAGTAATCCAGATTTTATCATCAATTTAAATGGCCATCCTCTTGATCCTTCTTATAATTACAAAAATCTTGATTTATGGGTAGGAATTCTTCGATTTACTAAACATGTTAACTATCTTACTCAAAAATCTTTTGGAAAATTTAAAATTCCTTACATACATACAGATCATCTTAGTGTTCATATTAAATTAAAAATATGCGACTCGCTAATATTATCCACTTTGGCATACTGCATGGTCGTGTACTGGCCTGTATTAGTGCACAGGGATAAAGAGTGTCTCCAAAAGATTAAAAAGGCTTGTATCAGGTTCACTTATAATCTTCGTAAGTTTCATTATATTTTTTCTTATTTTAAAAATTCGAATTGGTTGAATCTTAATACCAGATTTCAGATTGTTAAGAAATTGTTAAATCATAAACTTGAATATTCACGGTTTTTTAAAAAGTCTTAAAAAATGTTCAGTTAAATTGCTGTAATTAATTGGTTTGTTTTATGTTATTTGAAATTTTTATCTTTTCAGTAGCGTACGTTCTGTTATGCTTCCTTAATTTTCTGGATGGTTATATGGAAGAGTACTGTATGGTTAATAGCGCCGTCCTTCGTGTTATTTTTTTTGTATTAATTTTTTTACGATATTAATAAAGACATTATTATTATTATATTACCATCACTGAAAATGATATTACGTATTGTCCAATACTGAATTTGTGATTTATTATCAATTTTTAGTTTGCGTAAACATTCACTAGCGCCTCAAAGTATAAAGAGAGAGCCATGAAAGAGAACTTTCGATTAATTTAGCCTGAACTTTTGATTGATAATGACGATACAGTTACGCTAAACGGTCGGCCAGTTCGTTAACTATGCTAATCGAATGATTGCCTGATTAGCGCAGATTTACCACGGCATTAATTATAAAACTGTTGAAATTAGATTTAATTATAGATGGTTGTGATCTGATTGAGCGGTGAAGGATTTGTAATTCACTAAATTAAATTGGGATTGAGATATTATCGTTTGCAACTGTATCATTCTGGTATATTTCTCAGTTGAATGGTTACGTCCCTAGTAAAAAAAGTTGTAAGTAACAGGAAAGTGGTTGAAAGCTAATGGAAAGACACTAACGCAGCAGAAAAAAGAGGTGAAAAATTACGTTGGATGATAAATAAATTTCACCAGACCGATATTTTCAGTAAATTGATATTTAGTTTTTATAAGGACAAATATACAAATATGAAGAACTGTTGGCTTAAATAAAGTTTGTAGTAATCACCATTTTTCATCCATATGCATTTATATGGACAGTTCACGTCCCACGTAAGTGGTGATACTACCAAGGATAAACAAACTATTTATTTATGTTAGCTTGGAGTAATACTAATAAATTTTGATAAAATATCCATAAATCTATAGCATGGTATACATTTTTCCCATAGAAAAGTGCCTAGTGAGGCATATTACTCCTCATGTCCAATAAGTTTTTCCTTTGTCATCGTCCTCTACGTCGTTTTGTCTTGATTATATCATTGAGGGTTTTTTTATCTTTTCAAAATCAAGGGCATCCAACCAACTGAACTCAAAAGGCTTTGGGATAATTTCATCCAAAACATATTGCAGACGGTAATCATCATTAAATTGACTTTTTTCTCATTTAGATGTCGTATTATGATGGAAGGAACATTTATGGTTTTAGCTTTATACAGAACTTAGCAGACATCTACATGGAAGTCTTGTAGACATAGGCACATGAAAAATGAAGTCAATATTATAAAAAAGATGTTTGTAAAATAATTATAGTTTCCGAGAAAAAAAATTATTGATGTAGTATTTTCAATCCTTACATCGTTGAGCTATTGTAGTATCTAGCCTCATCGCAATGGAGGCGATTCCAAATACTGAAATCCGATTGCAGTATAAACGTTTTTACGATACTATTTACATTAGTTTTTCAAGAGCAAAAAATTTCTTACGTGTATAATAGCAATTCGGAGTTGATGGACATCGTTTTAATTTATGGTAAAGTAAGACAAAATGCTTTAGCAGCTCTTTGTCTGTTCTCACAACGGTTTCCCGATAGATAAGTACCAAATACAGTTACTTCTATCGCGGTAGTGCAACGCGGGCTGGATACAGTAAATTTGCAACCGAATCGTGAAAATTCAGAAAAGTCGAAATAATTTCAACCGAGAATTATTTGGAATGTGGGAACCACTCATTTGTAAAAGTGTGCAGACATCAAAATGTATGAATATTGATAAAAAATGTTAATATTCGGTTTCAGAGTTTCCTTTGAAGAATAGAACGCAACCAGATAATACAAAAGATTTGAAATTGTTTTCTATTTACTACTACTACTACTGCTATCGATATTTGATTTACAAACAGATCCATTTGGAATACAAAACCTGTGTTAGTTTTTAACATATATTCAAGGAATCAGATCGATTTCAGACAATGCGCAAATCCCGCATCTGTCCCGATTGCTATCGGCGTCAATTCTAAATCTGGACAGATGCCGGACGCGCTGCATTTAGCAAGTCAGGGAAGCCGTTTAACCGCATCACCGCCAACCGGTTCGACTCATTAACGAATTCCGTCATGAAGCCTACTTCGATTACCTTTTTACGCCATTGCGAGTGGCGATGGCGCGGCTTTTTCTTGGATGTTAACGCCGCGGATGTCGGGCCCAGAAAGACAACGCGCAACGCTTGTTCTACCGCTTCAACAGCTGGTTGTACACCATTTTATTCCGATATTGCTTTTTCCGTCGTCTTAATAGCGCCTAATTCCGTGCGAGAGAATTTGGAGGAGCAAAAAGTGAGCCAGTCGAGAGCGAAAGTATTCCAGGATCGTTTTCTTCTGCACTTGTTTCATTATTTTTTCGTTGTGGTCCTAACAAGATAGTTGTCCGTTGCTATAATAATTATGTCGGTCCGTGCGACTGCAGATAATTATGGCCAATTTGGATCGAAATATTTTCTTTCATGATTTTTTTTCAAGAGACTAGTAAACAATTAGTAAACAATTAATTAAATATTGTAAATTAACATAAGTAAAAATTTAATGAATGGTGATTCTTTTTAAATTATATTAAGTAGAGCTCTTTCTTGACTGGATAACATGATTGACACAATTCTAAAACTGATTTAGCAACTTTAAGAAAATCGAAGGAATTTGAGTTTTTACTGAGCCACTTATTATTTCTGACTAGAACGTAAGCATAGTAGACCTTCAACTAGAATTGCAGTGGTTTGCAGTCATATTCTTTTTACCAGGGAAGAATCAAAATAGGATTGGACTTTTTTTATTCTCAGAAGAACCTTACTCCAACTTGCGGAACTTAACCCTTATGATGGACTCACGTATCTTTACGAAAGTAGCTTTTCCAACATGAAATTTATGAAGTGAAAATATATGTGTTTCTTGAATGATAAGTCACTTAGTTGCTTGGTTTATTAACAACAAATAATAATCTTAATATTAATATATTGGTTAGTCATTGGTCATCTTCAAATTTCCTACCAAATTCTTTTGGTAGGAAAATTTTTAAATAAAAATTATACAAACAGACAGGTCTTTTACCTATTACAAATCACTGATAAAGTTGCATACGAAGTATTCTATGAAGCGGTTCTCACAACTACAATATTATTTACTTGATATTGAATAGCTTTGTCATAATGTATCTATTATAATAGATAAAATAATGAAATTATTTAGAATATGAAGACACTATATCCTAAAGAATAATACCACACTTCTTAATTTTAGTTCTTCAACACGTTCAAAGTAGGTAGTTTTCTAGAGAATTTCAAAAACAGGTCTGAACTGAAAGCAACAGTAACGTCAATATATTAGCGTTAGTAGTATATTCACTTTCAGTCATTGTTTCATATTTAGGGTGGACGACTGTTCATTTTCTAATTTACATGCAAACTCATAAAATCACCGTCCATGTTATTTACATAAAGGCATCTACCCAAATAATATTTACCCGTTGGCTTAATGCCATTACGTAATTTCAAGCCCGAAAGGTCCGCCTTGTATGTGAGGAATCTGAATCATAATTATAATAACCTTTGAAGTGAAACTGACGTTATAATGAATAATCCCAAAACTCGGGGATAGTACCAGCTTCGGTCCTCTTTGGATGGATTAAATTTTATTTACCAATAACACCGCTAATTAAACAGCACGAATTTACACAGTCGAAGGGATATTGAGTTCAGTTGCCCAAGTTTCCCATTACACAATGGGCGCGTCCTGAGATACGACTTCGGCCTGGTCGGGAATGTAATATGTACTACATTGTTGGTTTTACGACAACCGGATGAAATTTAATTTCCAGCTAGGAGCCGTTCGAGTCCTAACCACATCTTAAAAATATTTGCATTAATTTGATTTGGGAGATTTTGCCGTTCGGTATTTGGAGAAGTTAATGATATGGAATCGGTTCGCAGCGATATCCAACATTATCAATAAAATGGAAAGTGGGATAATGACGTTTTCCAAATTCTAATTTTGTCTGGAGGAATGGCAGTTCCATTTTTTATATTAACTCGATATTCTTGCATTTGCTTCTGTTAACAATGCAACATGCTCCGCCAGGGAAACAAGGTAACATTTTTTGTTTTTAATAGAATTACAGTCAAAAGTTATATTTGTCATGGTAGTTTAAGTTTGATAAGGAATTACGTTCCGTACTTGTTGATAACTTGTTGGATTAACTTATATCTATGTCATTATCAAAGTACCTTTTCTCTTTTATTACAGTATTATGCCATTTGTTTTATATCTGTTAGAAGGTTTCTGATCTTATTGTCTTTCTTATTGACTCCTAAACGATTATTAATGTACTGCTCAACGGCCATTCTGGTCGGGTAATACTATTCTTTACCTTGTTATTAGCAACTCCATTTGATGTTTGATCAATGACTGCTTTCTTTTGTTTTTCCTTCCCATTGCCAGATTTATAACTTTATTGTATGATGAGAAGGAATTAAAAGATATGTGAATTATAACGTATTACACTTGTGGCTACATATGATCCCTGCCTTCTACATATACAGTGTGTTAAAAATAAGAAAAATCTTCATTTCTTGAAAACCAATCGAGGTATTGCGATGAGATTTGATACACAACAGTGTATGGTGAGAGCTACTTTTACCTGTATAAATTTTTCATGTAATATACTAGCATCAGTGGCATTTGTTCCGTTAAATACTTATTTTCAGCAAAAAAAATGGACGCCACGGATTTTTGAACAAAGTTAATTCTGCTTGAAAAGTGTGTGGACTTTTTCTTCCTAACGCACCGTTTTCAAAATTAAAATTAATTTATAAATCATTGCAATAAACTTTGGAAAACTAATTAAAAAGCAATAATTTAGGTGGCATGTGTCAGTTTGTCATAACTTCCATGTCAGAACAAAGAATAATATGCCAACATACATTTTATGTATGGAAAAGCAAACGGAAATTCGGATGAAGCAAGAATGAAGCTATGAAGATGCATTCCCTGACCGTCAATTACCTTGTGCAAACACTTTTTCGAATGTCAACTGTCACAGAATAAAATTGATTGTTTATTGCGAATGCCAGCCACCTACGATTAACACTTTAAAATTTCATATGAACCTCGATATGCATCCAATCACATTTTGACATTTTTTCGAAAAACGCTGCGTTTTTCGAAAAAATTTTAATAGACAAAATAGTTTTTAAATTTCCTGGAGTTTCTAAGAGGCTACTAATTTTTAAAAAAATTAAATATGCAACTAAAGTTCGATGGCCCCAAAGGCAAGGGAGCCCCCGAAAAAGTGTCTTGTGGGGGCCCCTTGCCAAAAAGCTTATCAGCATCGCATTCTACATGTCATAAAATCCCTGTGTACCAAATTTGGTGGTTCTTGTGCGATATAGCTCTGAGATATAAAAAAAATTAAATTTTTAGGGGCTTGTTTCATGGGGCTATATCTCCGAAAGGGGGCCGCACTTATCAAAAGTAAAAAATACGGGTCCCTTAAATTTCTCTTAAGAATTTCTGACCAAATTTTGTTGCATTTATTTCGGGACACCCGGTATATACCTTTTCTCTCATTTTTAATAGAACCTGTCCCTAGATTTTAACGTCTTTCTGTAACATCCTGTATAATTAGAGCCAATTCAACAAACGATACGTAAAACAAGTAGTATACCAGTAGAATCTGCATAAAATCTGATGTCATTTACCATTTATTATTTTTAAATGTAAATGAGAATTTTCCAAAATTAGTTCTTCAATTTTTCATTAAACATTTTGCATAAGGATTTATTTAGTTTGTATGTAGCAAACTGTCTGAATGGAGAATCACAAAAATAATGATGTATTTAATATACTTTAGTCAATTTAGCAAATAAAAGAAACACATTAATAATTTGACTTCAGTTCTCGAGACAAACTTCTTTTTGGTGTGCTTTTCGTCATTCGAAGCAGAAGTCATTCCAAATAAGAAAATCGCCCCTTTCTGCTACGACTGTATATTTTTCACGATCTGATAGAGTCAGATAATGGAAAGTTTCACAAAAGCAAACAACTTCCCACGGAGATATGAAATGAATCTTCCAAAACTATTCCCTTAACTTGCGAACCCTAATTCTGCTCTGTTATGAATGGCAATTCTGTCAGGACTAGTGGGGACTTGGCAAATAGTAGCTTAATAAGCTTGGTCAGGTGAGCGCTATCATGCTTGTTCCAGTAAAATTAAAATAATCAAGTAATTTTATTAAAAATTTACCACTTATGGCCGGTTTCTCAACTAGTAGATATCTATTAAATAAACTTATTGATTCCATAAACTGGAGATATCCCATGAATTCGGTTTCTGAACCATTCGATAATGCTTATCTATTGCATAAATTATCGAACAGATATCCAAAGAAAAATGGCAAGATATCTGTCCAATATGTCCAATAAACATTAACGCACGCGCGCAGCGATTTAGCTGTTGCTTGTTTACATCTTTATTGTAAGACTTAACCCAACCTTTTCTGATATTTTCGTGACGATTACTTTGTGCAATGGAAAATTCTGATTCGCCTGCCTCTTCAGATGAAGAATATTTAAATATAGTCAGATATTTTGAACGGCCAAGACGTTATCGTGAAAGACAAAACCAGTATGAAAAATACAGCCACAGAATTTCGAGAGGTTTGCGGGCGCCGTATTTTTGAAACAGTGTTTTCTACAAATACAAGTAATTTTAGACATTTAAGAACTGAATAATATAGAGTTTAGCAAATAACAACAATGTTATCTCATGCCACCAGCGAATATTCAAAGATACCGAAATAAAATCAATGTATAACGTCAGAAAGCGATTTATTCAGCAAATTTTTAGGTACTGAAAAATTTCAAATTACGTATTTCTTTAAATTCAGCTATAGATGTAAACATTGTTATAACATGTTTATACGTATATGAAAATAATTGTTAAAATGTGAGGTTAGAATAGCGAAATAATGTGAGTCATACAAATGCATTTTAAAAGTTATTATATTATTTCAAGAGAGTTTAAATAGTAAAAGTAGATAAACAAAACATCAGTCATTTTATTTTTGATATTACTTTTGTTCTACGCTTTTTATTTTTCAAAATTTCAGGACCTAAAAACACCACAAATTTGATCATTTTACGGCGAGAAATAAGGCGACCTTAACGAAAGAAACTGTAAATTTACTGATAGATTTAATAGAAGATGATAGTATTCAAGTCTCTAGTACTAGAACAAATTTACTATCAGTATTAAAAAAGGTTTTAATAACTTCGTTTTTATGCAACAGGTTTGTATATATTTTTATTTCGTTATGTGATGTGATATCATTAGGTAGCCGATAGTGGCGCCATCTACAATTATTTCTTGAAAGTGTCTTACTTCCATAAATGGCATCTGCAAACAGTTGTGCATTTGCTAGCTCCCTCTATGATTATTGCAGATATTAAGATATCCATCAACTGTTATGTATTCAACAAAATTTGGAAGGCATGCGTTCAGAAACCAATATAAAGTTATCGGTCTGATAAATTTATGTATTCGATAGTTATCGAATGGATTGCGCCAAATGTTGAGAAACCGGCCATTAGATTAACAAAGACTCAACGGTTCACCCATGACGTCATATCAGGAGTGACAGATATGCAAACCAATAATAATAATAATAATAATAATAATAATAATAATAATAATAATAATAATAATAATAATAATAATAATAATAATAATAATAATAATAATAATAATAATAATAATAATAATAATAATAATAATAATAATAATAATAATAATAATAATAATAATAATAATAATAATAATAATAATAATAATAATAATAATAATAATAATAATAATAATAATAATAATAATAATAATAATAATAATAATAATAATAATAATAATAATAATAATAATAATAATAATAATAATAATAATAATAATAATAATAATAATAATAATAATAATAATAATAATAATAATAATAATAATAATAATAATAATAATAATAATAATAATAATAATAATAATAATAATAATAATAATAATAATAATAATAATAATAATAATAATAATAATAATAATAATAATAATAATAATAATAATAATAATAATAATAATAATAATAATAATAATAATAATAATAATAATAATAATAATAATAATAATAATAATAATAATAATAATAATAATAATAATAATAATAATAATAATAATAATAATAATAATAATAATAATAATAATAATAATAATAATAATAATAATAATAATAATAATAATAATAATAATAATAATAATAATAATAATAATAATAATAATAATAATAATAATAATAATAATAATAATAATAATAATAATAATAATAATAATAATAATAATAATAATAATAATAATAATAATAATAATAATAATAATAATAATAATAATAATAATAATAATAATAATAATAATAATAATAATAATAATAATAATAATAATAATAATAATAATAATAATAATAATAATAATAAATAAGCAGGAGGGGTCACCCATCATCTACGACCTTTGGTGAGTAGCGACACCACTTACTCTAGCTGGAGGGGTGTAAAATCGGACCGGCAGCACTGCGCACCCGGGAGGGATGAGCTACATTTTTTTCCCTCTGGTGCCGGCCGTCGATGTGTCAGGCCAACCACCTGACACACTGAAACCTCCGGTTCCAGATGCCAGGAGAGAGGGCCCCCACAATCGACCCCATTCGGATGGGGGTCATGGGCAAGGTGGTGGGGCCCAGCCGGACGGATTGCCCGTTGATGACCAAGGCCATGAAAATGGAAGTTTTGAGTGGACCGATGAACTAAGGGACGATCTTCTGGTCTGTTATGAAAGCAGCGAGCCCGGGCGAAGAGGATACATGGCGCGGATGTATGCTCGGTGGTGTGATATGCACCCCGAAGGCCGCGCCCTCACCGCACAAAATCTGCGGGATTATGTATCCTACCTTCGTCGCAGAGGCTATGAGAGGCGTCCTCATCTAAGGGTGAACGAAGTGGCTGAAGAGCCACGGAATGATCCCGCAGAGGCGCCGCGCTTCATTCCCCGAGAACAGGACGGCCTGAGCACCCGTCGGGGGTTGCCTTTTATAAAACCCCCGAAGCCCGCAGATCTGGCCCGAGTGGATACTGCGCTCCGTGAAGATCTCCCAGAAGAGGCTGACATCTGGCGCGTCAATTGCGCTGTGTACGAAGGCGCTGAACTGCTGACTCGGGTGGAGAGAGGGCGTGAAAATGCCGTTTCTCCACTAGAGGGAGCACGGCGGCGAGTGCACAAGATGGAGGCTAAGATCCGGTCGGCGAGGCAACACGCGTCCCGTATCCAATGTGTGATGGACTACGTGGAAGCCAATAGGGCTTTCACACCTAAGGTGAGACGCATCGCTACTTCCCTTAGGCGGGTCCATCATACCCTGAATCGGGTGGTGCTGCTTACCATCAAGCAGCATTCTCTCGACAGGATACGGATGCTAGTGGCTGCGAAAAAGTCACTAGTGAGGCGGTCGAGAAGGTTGGAGCAAAATAATTTGTTCCGTGTAAGGCCTTCTCGACTTTTTGAACAGCCTCAGCGTGTTGCGGACAATCCGCCGACTGTAGATCGGGTAGAAGCCTTCTGGAGAGATCTTTATGGCCGCAGGATTCCACTTGATAGAGACACTCCAGCCCTGGCACACTTCGAGGCCTTTTGTCAAAGGATTCGAGAGCCACAAGAGGTGTGCCCACCGATAACCCCGGATGAAGTTCGGAGATCATTTATTAGATCGAAGAACTTCGCTGCTCCTGGTCCCGATGGGATCAGCAACTTCTGGTGGAAAAAATTCACCAGTGTCCACCGTCATTTGGCCAGAATATTCACGTCCTGGCTAAATGGAGAGCAGCAAATTCCGGCGTGGTTTGTCGAGGGGAGAACCGTGCTTATCCCTAAGAGCGGAGATTTGTCCCAGCCAAAGAACTACCGCCCAATAACCTGCCTGAATGCGTGTTACAAGGTGTTTACTCGCATCTTGTACGCGCGTGTGCTCCACGCAGTGAACCCGGTTTATCAACGGATGTACGAGCAGCGAGGGTCCAAGAGGGGTGTAGCTGGCTGTAAGGAGAACCTGCTCATCGACAGATGTATTACGCAGGACTCCGTGCAGTACAAGCGAAATCTCTCAATGGCCTGGATAGATTACCGCAAGGCATTTGATATGACATCGCATGAGCTAATAATCCACTTGCTCCAATGCCTTGCGGTGGCCGACCCCATAGTGAGATGTATTGAACAACTCATGCCGCTCTGGAGGACCCGCTTTACCATAACATCGGCTAATGCTAGGGTCCAGACAGAGCCGGTTTTGTTCAGGAGGGGGGTGTTCCAGGGAGATTCCCTGAGTCCCCTCTTGTTTTGCATCTCACTGCTGCCATTATCCGTTGCACTTCGTCGTACCCGGGGTTATAACTGCGGTACCCCAGGAGACCGGAGGCATAAGGTCACCCATTTGTTCTACATGGATGACCTTAAACTCTATGCCTCCGGTGAGAGGGATTTAAATCAGTCCCTCAGAGTGGTACAGGAGTACACGCAGGCAGTTGGGATGGAGTTCGGGCTGGACAAATGTGCACTGGTTCATCTCAAGAGAGGACGATGCGGTGCATACGGAGAGGACGCCCAGCTAATAGACGGAAGCATCTTCCACCACCTAGATGCCGGAGAGTCGTACACCTATTTGGGTGTCCCACAGCGGGGCACTCATGAGGTGGCAATGGTGAAAAACGCTCTCCGCGGCAGGTATCGGCACCGCCTCCGACAAATCTGGTCTTCGGAGCTGTCGGGTAAAAACAAGGTGAGTGCCACTAATATGCTTGCCGTTCCGATCCTTCTCTACTCCTTTGGAGTAGTGAAATGGACACAAGAAGAGCTGAGGCAACTCGATGTAGGGACCCGCAAAATGATGCATCTCCATCAGAGTTTGCATCCAAGATCGTCCGTTTCGCGGTTATACTTCCCAAGAAATCGGGGAGGCCGTGGACTCTTGAGTTTGGAGTGTCTCCAGGGCAGAGTGGTTTTGGAGGAAGCCTGTAAAATCATCAGGAGCTCGGATCCCCTTCTCTGCATGGTCCAAGACCATGAACAGGGATAGGAGCATTTGTATATAAGGCAGCGAGAAGAGCAGCCAATGAACTTGGTCTCGTGTTCGATACTGAGCGGGAAAATCCAGACTCTGTCACCGAGTGGGACCCTGCTCAGTTAAAAGCCCAAATTAAAGCTGCAGAGACGCGTCATCTTCTGCAGCTACATAAGGATAAGCCAATGCATGGTCTCTTCTACCGTCATCTAGAGGGGCTTGGCTTATCTGAAAAGCTGACCTTCGCTTTTTTGAGGTCAGCGGGGCTGAACTCTGAGACCGAGGGGTTCATAATGGCTTGCCAAGATGGTGTAATTAATACTCTCGTCTATCGTAGTCGTGTCTTGGGTATCGAGGTTCCTGATACCAGATGCAGGGCCTGCCGCCAGGCGCCAGAGACGCTTATGCATCTCCTGTCGGCCTGTCCGGTATATGCGGCCACAGCGTATATCCAAAGACACGATTCAGCATTACGGGTGTTGTATTATCATTTACGACACTCGTATGAGATAGACGAGACGCCAGTGCTGCCTTATGCTCCGGGGGATATAGAATCCGTTGTGGGGAATGAGAAGTGCCGAATTTATTGGAACTATTCATTCCCCACCCTCAGGCAAATTCAAGCCAATAAGCCTGATGTAGTCCTCCTCGACCACCAACTTAGGACGATGTTTGTGATTGAGTTCTCGGCTCCCGCAGAGAACAACATCGTCCTAAAAGAGGAGGAAAAACGGAGGAAGTATCGAGATCTTCTCTCCGAGCTCCGCAGGCTGTATCCAGACCACTCTGTTAAGATTGGTTAAGATTGTGGTGCTCATTATAGGCGTCCTGGGTGGAATGAGACATACGTTGCTTTCTGAGTTAAAGATCATACCGGCTTGCCGAAATTCGGCAGAGATCTTAGCCGGCAGAATGCAGAAGGCAATCGTCCTTGGTTCGCTACGTCTACTCAGAACGCACGATTTACGGGCGCAATGATTACTGACTCCACGGAGTGGAGAGTGGTCATTGCTTGACTCTTCAGAACATCTCCGAATGTGTCGGAGCTTCGGAAGGTGTTACTGAAAAAAAAAAAAAAAAAAAAAAAAAAAAAAAAAAAAAAAATAATAATAATAATAATAATAATAATAATAATAATAATAATAATAATAATAATAATAATAATAATAATAATAATAATAATAATAATAATAATAATAATAATAATAATAATAATAATAATAATAATAATAATAATAATAATAATAATAATAATAATAATAATAATAATAATAATAATAATAATAATAATAATAATAATAATAATAATAATAATAATAATAATAATAATAATAATAATAATAATAATAATAATAATAATAATAATAATAATAATAATAATAATAATAATAATAATAATAATAATAATAATAATAATAATAATAATAATAATAATAATAATAATAATAATAATAATAATAATAATAATAATAATAATAATAATAATAATAATAATAATAATAATAATAATAATAATAATAATAATAATAATAATAATAATAATAATAATAATAATAATAATAATAATAATAATTTTATTTCAGTAGACCATGTAAACATAGCATAGGAAAAGTCAATGTAAGACAAATACAAAAGCATCAGTAATAGGTAAGATACAGGTTTGAAAAGTTAAAAATAAGCAAAATTTATAATAAATGACAAAACGTTAAGAGCAGTACATGAAACAAACGAACAATGAAAATAACATAATACAGAGATCGCAGGTATAGTTATAAAAATTCACATATGTCCAAGAAATTCGCGAGTGCTGGTTTTATTTTTTTTTCTGAACAATGCCAAATTCGATATATTTTTTATATCAGGAGAAAGCTTGTTATACAATATGATACCAACATACATTGGATTCTTCTCATACAGTGATAAATTTTGCTCCGGGATAATTAGCGATGATCTCACTCGTGTGCTATAATTATGAAAATCCCCATTTATGGAAAAATGTTCTAAATCATTCCTAACATACATTAATATATCATAGATAAAGATACAGAGCAGAGTTAATAGTTTTAATTTTTTAAAGTGTGTTCTATATGATGTTCGTTGGGATACTCCAGCAATAAGTCTAATAGCTTTTTTGAATTATAAATATTATCTCCATGTAATTAGAAGAGCCCCAGAATATAATATCATATCGCATACGGGAAACAAATTGAGAATGATGAAAGTATATAAGAGTAGACATGTTATTGATGGATTTTAGTCTTAATAATGCATAAAGCATTGATGTAAGCTTGTTGCAAAGATTATTTATGAGTATTTTCCAATTCAATTTATTGTCTAAGTATAGACTTATGATCAATTATTAAAAGAAGCGACTCGTTTATTAAAGAAGTTCTCGGAGTAAAATTTATGAAAACCGTCTTTGATTTGTTAAGACACTATTTGTTTGCTGAGAACCAGTTCATAAAATAAGTAATCATTTCCTGCATTACCGCGACACTATCTTTTATACAAGCTTCGTTAGTTAAATAAGTATTATCATCAGCAATTAAATTGTCTGTACATAATACTATATTCGGAAGATCATTGACAAATAATAAGAAAGCTAAGGGTCCCTGAAGTACACCAATATTTATAGTTATTTCTTTAGAGCAATAACTGTTTATGTCAAAAATATGTCTCCTGTTCGACAAATCCGACAAATGGCTTCGAAGATATTCATTCATAATCTCTACCTCTAAGTCCAAAACGCAAAAGTTTCTCTTTCAATACATCATGACTAACTAAATAACTTCATACAACAAAGTTATAGTCCTTGCTACGTATTTTGAACTAATTCCGGTTACTTTACAGGCATGTGACTTCTAAGCAGCTCTCCTGGTTTTGCAGAAGTCTCAGTTATGAGTTTTTAAAACTTGAAAGTGGCAAATCATCGTGGCAGCAACTTACTCATGTTACTCATGTTACTAAAATATGACTTCATCATTGCAGTAACTTTCAAGTAGTTTTGATAGTTGCCGCGATATTCAAGGAACTTTAATTGTTTCTTTAAAGTCGTAGAACTTATAAGTAATATTTATTAGTCCTTACAACGTTATCGCCACTTGTAGATGTATTTAGCATATCATCAGGCACAGAGTAACTACAAAGTGTGTATCAGATCTTAAATTCACCATGAAGAAAATTTTACCATGTAGTTTCTTAAAGTAGAAAACCTTCATACTGTTCGTCATTGTGTAATGTAGCTTCGATTCGATAATGTGACGTGTGGAGTGTACTTTTAGTCTTTGTGAATATTATCACATTTATTATAAATAGAAATAATTAAAATATAACAATATAGCTACTAGATAAAGCAAACAGCATACTATGAAATAGTGGTGGGAGAGTGTTGAAGTTGCGATTTCCACGCCACGACGTCATTTTCATGAAACCACAATAACGTAGAAGTTCCGAAAACGTCTCCGGAACATAGCAAGCACTAAAAACGTATGCCTCATTCCCACGTAATGGGAACGTTTCTATTACGTAACCATCGCTAGTGACAAAACACTTTAAAGTATCTACAATAGTCATAGGTATGTTCCAACGGCTAATTGTGCTAGTTGGAATAAAACATACAAAAAAGAGTTGATTTCAATATCGAGCAACCGTTCTATCTACGTCTAATCAACGTAAAGTCAATGTTACTTAATTATCGACAAACTGAATCATCGTTGAATAAATGTCTAATCGATACTTAAATCAACGTTGAGTAAATTTCAAATTACTCAACATATAATCAACACTGCATGAAATTAAATCTGAATTTCTTTTAAGATCTACTGACGTTGAGTCTAGTTCAACATAGAACCAATGGAACTTTTGGAAATATGTTCTAGGTAATCTTAGCTATGCATTTGACCGAAATTAAAATTAAATAATGTTCGTGCAGGGTAAATTTCAACCTTATTCAAGTTAATAATTGTAATTAAATCATTATTGGTACTAGACATAAAAATTTACTAGATTATTAAAATGTAAAAAAATTGTTGTCCATCGAAGATAAAGGAAAACATATTGAAAGCAATTGTATTTCAATTGCCTTTACATTTTGCTTAAAAATAAACAGAAAGTAAAAATTAGGAAATGGGAAGCTTTACCACAGAATATTTTAATTTCAGTTTACAAGGTTCGCATTACATCAAACGATTAATTGCTTTACCTGTTAAAATATATGAAACACCCCTCAATAAATTGTGAAATTGATTAATTTCCTGAAAAACAAATAAAACAATTAATTGTTCAGTAAATTGATGTGTGTAGTAAAACAGCCATACTTTATTAAAATAATATTTTTGTTGTAGGATATAGGTATCGTCTTCTGTTTATTATTTTTTCATCATCTTTATAAAAAAATGTAAACATTGGTGCAGCGGGTAATATGTATACATATTTTCAATTAATTGCCAATAACACTGTTCCTTTCATTTCATAATATTATCGTAGCTGTTAGCACAAGCAGGATATTTTAATAAAGTACTATGGTTCCCATAAAAATATGCTTTTGTAGCATTAAAAAGTCAAACCAAAGAAGTAGAAATTTCAATTTGCATACCTTTTTGGGACTTACGAAACACGTGTTCACTTTCTCTTGCCTTGTTGTACGAAAGGAAAATTTGATTTTGATTTATATTAAAAAATAAAATTTTACTACACTGCGCATTCCTAATCATCATTTAATTTGTTGGTATATTATAAATATATTATAGACGGTGTATTTTAAATCCATACTATAAATTAAAAAAATGATTCTTTGGTGATATATTCTAGATCCTAAAGCCTAAATAAAACAGTAACTTAAAGTTACTGGTTCCCATGATAGAGGACGTGATTTTAAAAAATATCAAATTTTTTCAATTGTCTCTGAAGTTGCAAGACGTACATTGACGAAACGAAATAATGTATCTAATAATTAAAGGAAGTGATTTGGTACATTTCTATATAAATCTGTCACTATTAAAATCATCAGAAGAACTACCCCACTGGCAGAGCTGTGTATTATTCGAATACTTTGTATTTATGAGTTTAGATATGTATTCAAGATTCAATACTACCATTCTTACGCTATATTTAACACAAATTGGTATCTATCAGATGTTTTCATAGTTATCTAACTTACAGTTTTACAGACCCACAAGAAACAATATGTAGGTTATAAAATCTTATACCATAAATAAACAAATACGGACAAAATTATTTTATATACATACAATGTACTCTTTGATTACGGACAGAGACGAACTAAACAGAGCGTAGTAGATACCCGTATGAGTTGCCCTCAGTACCAACGCATTCGATGGTAACATGAGATTTGCTAGTTAAGCTTATTTAGTTAACTTGGTAAACTAAATTTTGAATTTGAATTCTAATACTTTCATGTAGTTGTACAGACACAAAAATTAATGTGTAACGAACTTTCATTACATTATGGTATGGTACATTATAATATTATAAAAAGTACATAGCATCAAATACATTAAGAATAAAAGTGCCACGACTCCAGTTGAAATCAACACATTTGGTAAGATGCTTGTCAATATTGCTGAATTTCCCAAAGAAATCTCCAGAAATATATTAATGTGTCTACCAACGTTTTATCGAATGGTGCAAAGAGAAACACATTAAGTTGTATTCAGAAAAGGGATGGAGTATTTCTTAAACTTAGCAAATAAAATGAAGCGGTCAACGTTTTGGTCACAATATTCAATGTTGCGGTCAACGTTGGATATAAAGAAGGGGATTGATATAAACAAAAGTTACGTGCTTTTCTCAAAAGACAAAATGAGGGATTGTACCAAAAAAATCGAGTATTTACAAAGGAACAAGGCCTTATATTGGGGGTTGCAGACGCATGCTGTTCTGTTGAATTAGTCAATTTAACTGATAATGTGAAATCCGCCTTAATTAGACAAATTCCCAATACCAAAACCAAGAGACCACGCTCTTTTTTATGCTTTAAGACAATTATTTAAGTTTTTATCGAAATATGTTGCTTTACGTCAACCTGGATTGGTAGAATGCCGATCATTTTCTCAGATATGTTAGTAGAAAGTGTCATCGAATGGTGGTCGATATTCATAAAATCAGTGCCGCCTTGCAAAAAGTGGCAAAATTTTTGAAGTTGGACAACTGGATAGAGTACAGTGGATACGCATTATGGCGAACGTCTACTACCCTTTTAGTTGACAGCGGTGGTGAACTCACTTGTTTTAAAAGACACGGAGGATGAATATAGGGCACTGTGGCGGAAGCTACATTGAATACTCACTGTTATATAAAGAAAATATTGCGAAAAGGATACTGAAATTCGATAGTGGTATTAAGAAACCAAACACTGTTGTCATTTCTGATTTAACAACTTTGAAAATATTATTTATTTTATTTTATTTACACTATTCAACAGGTCAAAGACCCAGTTATAGAATAGGAAAACACACAAAAAAAGCATACATGAAGTAAATTACACAATACTTAGACATAACACATGCAAACAAATAAGAAAAAATAATCAATCTAATTATCTAGATAAAGACAATAACAATTACAAAACAAGTTTTTTCAGAGTTGAAATATTGAAGATAACTTCATTACATAAATCACACATATTATGAAGTGGAGAGTGTTGCAGAATAATTTTGTCCTAGCAGGTGGCAAATAAAACATGTTAAATTGTCTAGCTTCAATTCTGGGAACATGAAAGCTCAACATTCGCAAGATGGCACTGCAGTCAATGACATTATTCATTACTTTATGTAAACAAATTAAATAAGCCTTTTTACGTCGATACCCAACAGAGGGATACTCACTATCAGCTTTATAACTAATATATTTCAAGAATTTACGTTGAACATTTTCAAGAGCATCCACATGTACAGCATAATTAGGACACCAAACAATTGATGCATATTCACAATTGCACCTGACAAAAGTAGAGTATAAAATTTTCAAAGTGTTAGAATTCCGAAACTGTTTACTATTTCTTATAATAAAACCAAGAGATCTATAAGTTCTTATAGTAATATAATGCAGATTGTAGATGGTTATTAAAAGACAATTTTCTGTCAAAAATAACACCTAAGTCACAGAAAGTATCAAGTCTAGACAGCGTATGTTGTTGTTACATAGACCTATAAATCATGGACCGGCCCTAGAAAGAGAGGTCCGCTGTCCTGATGTGTACAAGAGGGATGAAGCTAGTCCCGGCAAAAATAGATGTTCTATGACAGAAAAATATATAAACATAACCT
The DNA here is from genome assembly GCA_037114965.1 of Monochamus alternatus. Classification (NCBI taxonomy): domain Eukaryota; kingdom Metazoa; phylum Arthropoda; class Insecta; order Coleoptera; family Cerambycidae; genus Monochamus; species Monochamus alternatus. The sequence goes on from CM073428.1 coordinate 7,947,669, forward strand.
GACAAAACCTTTCCTGTTAATATTGTTAATGATTTGTGTGCCTTTTGTGATTTAGTTGTGTTTAGTGTGTTTATTAGAAATAGTTTTTAAAGACTCATAAACTACGGTGCAGTCGGTTTTTGTTTTTTTCGGCCAATGATCTGTGGGTTTTTGCCCGTACTAGCTCTATCTCTATTTGTATAGGCAGAAAACGGTTTTGGGCGCGTCCATGATTTATAAGGTCTATGGTTGCTTATAAACTATTAATGATTTGAGAATTGCTCCAAGAATTTGGGTAGTGGCAGTTTCAATGGTTTATTTAATTTTAATACTTGTTCAAACTGTGTATTTAATGTCAATGTGGATAGACAAAAATTATTGCATATTGTTGAATAAGCTTTTGCGAAGTAAAACTTTTAATCTAAGGATTAAAAGTGTCGACTTTATCTCTTAAAATTAAAAGTGAATACTTTTGTTACTAAGATACCTTTTTTTTTCTCAGTAAGAAAAGTTTCAACCTTAGAGTTTCCTGACAGTCAAAAATGGCATAGTTTTGTGACGGTTGAAGAAATAAAATTTGGTCAGAAATTCTTAAGAGAAATTTAAGGGACCCGTATTTTTTACTTTTGATAAGTGCGGCCCCCTTTCGGAGATATAGCCCCCTGAAACAAGCCCCTAAAAATTTATTTTTTTTTATATCTCAGAGCTATATCGCACAAGAACCACCAAATTTGGTACACAGGGATTTTATGACATGTAGAATGCGATGCTGATAAGCTTTTTGGCAAGGAGCCCCCACAAGACACTTTTTCGGGGGCCCCCTTGCCTTTGGGGCCACCGAACTTTAGTTGTATATTTAATTTTTAAAACTCCAGGGAATTTAAAAACTTTTTTGTCTCTTAAATGGCAAAATGTGATTGGATGCATATCGAGGTTCATATGAAATTTTAAAGTGTTAATCGTAGGTGGCTGGCATTCGCAATAAACAATCAATTTTATTCTGTGACAGTTGTCATTAACCATCATCGGGAGCTCATAGAGACAGGATCAGTAGTTGTAAAAAAATCACAATTTAAAGAAATTTAATTTTAATTTAAAGAAATCACAACATTAACAATTAATAAGAAAATGTGAATATCAAAATAAGGTACAATAAACTTGGAAATTTATAACAAAATTAATGGTACTTCATGATTAAATAATTTAATTCTAAAAAGTTTGTTAAAATCACACTGGTCAGTTCCGTAAAACGTGTTCAAAGTGAGAACCGTTTTGTTCAACACAAGCCTGCAAACGTGACACGAAATTTTGATGTATTTTCGTGTGAATGTTGGGAATCTGTCTAATTTCTTCAGCCGCAGCAAGGATTCGTTCATGTAATTGTTCCCGGGTTCTAATTGGTACGGCATAGACGCGATCCTTCATGGCCCCCGGGAAAAAAAAGTCCATGGCATTTAGATCGGGAGAACGGGGGGGCCATGTTACATGAGGAGAATTGTTACCAATCCATCGCCCTTGGAAATTTTCATTCAGCCACTCAGTTACGAAGTGCCCCCGATGTGGTGGGGCACCATCGTGCATAAAGAACAAATAGCGTCTAATACCGAGAGGAACATCTTTCATAAGAGGCGGTAGTTCATGCTCCAAAAAATTAAGGTAACTTTCAGCATTTAATCGTGGAGGCAATAAATATGGACCGATGATGCAATCTCCGACAATTCCAGCCCAGCAATTAATTGAAAATTTTTCTTGCGAATGAGTCTGCCTTAAGACAAACGGATTTGCCATAGCCCAATAATGAAGATTGTGCAAATTTATTAGGCCACCTTTTGTAAAGCACGCCTCATCGATAAAGAAAAAAATTCGTATAAATCCCGGATTTAAGTTGTAACGTTGAAGAGCCCATAAGCTAAAATGTCTTCTTCGTGGCAAATCTTCTACTTTAAGTTCCTGGGCCTTTTGAAAGTGAAAAGGTTTCAACAGTTGTCGTTTGATAAAGCGGTGTATTCTTGTTCTGGGAATCTCAAGTTGAGATGACGCGCGTCTTATGCTTATTTCGGGATTTTCTTCAATTAAATTTAAGATAATTTCTTCCTGTTCGGGAGTTAATAAATAACTTCTCCCTGAGTTAGGTTTTTTCACAACTACGGATCCTGTCTCCATTAGCTGCCGATGTACTCGTGCAAACATTGAATGGTATTGGACAGAAAATCTCACCATTTTTTCGGGAACAATGATTACTGACAACTATTAATGGTAACAATTTGACACTGGTTAATGACAACTGTCACAGAATAAAATTGATTGTTTATTGCGAATGCCAGCCACCTACGATTAACACTTTAAAATTTCATATGAACCTCGATATGCATCCAATCACATTTTGCCATTTTTTCGAAAAACGCTGCGTTTTTCGAAAAAATTTTAAGAGACAACAAAGTTTTTAAATTCCCTGGAGTTTCTAAGAGGCTACTTATTTTTTTAAAAATTAAATATGCAACTAAAGCTCGGTGGCCCCAAAGGCAAGGGGGCCCCCGAAAAAGTGTCTTGTGGGGGCCCCTTGCCAAAAAGCTTATCAGCATCGCATTCTACATGTCATAAAATCCCTGTGTACCAAATTTGGTGGTTCTTGTGCGATATAGCTCTAAGATATAAAAAAAAAATAAATTTTTAGGGGCTTGTTTCAGGGGGCTATATCTCCGAAAGGGGGCCGCACTTATCAAAAGTAAAAAATACGGGTCCTTTAAATTTCTCTTAAGAATTTCTGACCAAATTTTGTTGCATTTATTTCGGGACACCCTGTATAGTAGGCCCCCACAAATGTTACGCGTCCCAGTGTACGACCCGTTAGGTTTATATCCTTGTTTATCCTGCAAATATTTCGCAGAAACGTTGGAACCGCTGACATTCGCACAAAGAACAAGCTGACGAGATAAGAGAAGGAAGTACACCGCGAAATGGATCCCGTCTAGATAAATACTTCACTTAGAAAAACTGACAGAGCTACATATTAAGTTTATTAAGTTACATTTACCTCGTTAGCGGGCAGCAAATAAAACGGTGAACTGAGTTCAGGAGGCGTAGAGCATATTTTTGCAAGAAATAGTGTAACAGGCAGCTGAAATACACCGTAAGACGTAGAAAATGTCACATCAGACACTCACATGAATATTAATTTATTACATTTAGATTTGTTCTCAAATGTACTATTACGAATCACAGTATAAATATAATATTTCGTTACTTGTTTGGCTCCAACATATTAATACAGTATGCGCCAAAAGTATGGAATAAATTCAATAAAAACGAAACAATTATTTTTTGGGAAATACCCTCGAACAGGTCGATTTTTAATTTAAAAAATACATATTTTAGCGTAAAATGCGATTTTCAAATGTCATTTGTTTTCGAGTAATGACGTCATCGATTTTTTTTTAAAGGGCAACACCATATTTTTTTTCCTTGATTCTGAAAGATCGTTTAATTCTCTATCAGACAGTACTAAAATTTTGCCCTCTTACATAGGAAAGTTTTCGAGTAAATCACGATTGAATATTAGAAAACGTAAATTTTATCCATAAAAGAGTAACAATTCTGAGGTATGTAAAATAAAATACAATTGATTAAATTTTATACTTAAATTAAATGTTCGAATTACCATCCACCAACTTCTTGACAATGCGCAAGTCTGTGAAGAAATTTTTCTTGCACATTATGAATGATTTCTGCTGTAACTCTGCGTATTTCGTCCCGAATGCGATTTTGAAGTTCTTCTAAATTACGTGGCTTATTAATGTACACTTTTCACTTCAAGTATCCCCATAAAAAATAGTCAAGAGGTGTAAGATCTGGCGATCTTGCAGGCCATTCTATCGGTCCACGTCTGCTGATCCACCTCCCAGGAAAACGGTTGTCCAAAAAATCTCGTACAGGGCGCCATAGTGCGGAGGTGCACCGTCTTGCTGAAACCATATGGTATCGTCAGGAATGTCAGGGTCATTATCGTTAGGAAAAATTACTGCAAGGGCTGGAACAAGGTCATTTTCTAGAAACTCTAAATATCTTGGTCCTGTAAGGGTTCCTTCAAAGAAGAAAGACCCTACTATTCTGTCGTCAACTATTCCAGCCCACACATTTAATTTCTGAGGGTGTTGGGTATATGCCTCTGCCATCCAATGAGGATTTTCCCGACTCCAATATCTGCAAGTTTGATGGTTTACTGTACCGTTCAGATAAAATGTGGCCTCATCTGAAAACAGTATTTGCCGGTGTAAATTTCTATTTCCTTGACATAAATCCATAAGAATTTCGCAAAAGTGTAAGCGGCGATCGGGATCTTCTTCATTGAGTTCCTGCACAAGTTGAATTTTGTAGGGATGATATTTTTCCTTCCTCAAGATACGTAGCACTGTGCTCTGACTAGTGTCATTATTTAATGCAACCAATCGTGAAGAATTATGAGGAATATCCACCATACTTATATATCTGTTTCTGATTTTCATTAATGCTTGGACGTCAAGGTTTTGGAATATTTACAACATTGCCAGTTTCTCTAAATTTAGACTCTACCTTACTGACTGTTGATTGGCGGATAGGGCGATCTCGATATTTTTCATTAAATAAATCGCAAACTTCCTGCTGAGTTCTAGTCATATTCCCGCATCCGATAAGAATTAAAATTTCAATTCTTTGAGTAACAGTTAAATGTGCCACAATACTTTAAATTGAATAATAATTTCTATGTCGCTTACAATACTTATTAGAAAGTCGGTGTGACAATGACACTTTGCAAAGATTTTCACCTACGTGATCCATAAAAGAACTATGGAATTCGAAAAACTAAACTTGATAACGTTCATGCTTTATTTTAATTGATTTACGTTTTCCAACATTCAATCGTCATTTACTCGAAAACTTTCCTATATAAGAGGGCAAAATTTTAGTACTGTCTGATAGAGAATTAAACGATCTTTCAGAATCAAGGAAAAAAATATGGTGCCATTTAAAAAAAAATCGATGACGTCATTATTCGAAAACAAATGACATTTGAAAATCGCATTTTACGCTAAAATATGTATTTTTTAAATTAAAAATCGACTTGTTCGAGGATTTTTCCCAAAAAATAATTGTTTCGTTTTTATTGAATTTATTCCATACTTTTGGCGCATACTGTACAATGACAGTTAATATCCGTACATCCTATATAAGGTAACTGCTAAGTAATAAAGTCATAGACTGTTTGAAAATATTTTAATTATTATATTTCTTGAATCTGTAAGAACTGATAATTGCACGTTTATTTACAATAACCTGTACTACATAATATGTATACATACATTCCTTGTTTATTGTGTAACTTGTGGAATGCTGATCAGGGTACCGCAGGGTACTTTTCTTAAGTACCTTAAGAAGAAGATTACATTCTCCAAATCTAAGGGCAAGAAGACCTTTAGGAGTGCCGAGGCCTTTGCCAATGAGCTGAAGATCACAGGGATTGGTTTTACCACAATGGAGCGATGTCCTTCTTTCGGACGAGTCACGTTTTGGCTTAGAGAGTGTTAGTCAACGGGAAAGCGTCTGAAAGGGTCCAAAATTTCATTTTTCAAGATGATAATGCCAGACCACATCGCACGCAAAGGGTACCTACAAAACATGCTGTAAGCAGGAAATGTCCAAATAATGACCTGGCCAGAGAACTCACCAGATATGAATTCCATTGAACACGTCTAAGACTTCTAGCAGCGCAATATTTCATCGAGAAAGCCTCTTCTGCAACTTGATAATATGCGTTCTCAGTTTATTGATAACCTCAGACACGTTGGATAATTGATAGAAAAAAAGGCGATCATATAGATTATAAAATTATGTTTTTGTTACAACATAAATTTTTTTCGCAAAAATAAAAATGTAATAGCTTAAAATTTCTTCACATTTTTAGTAGGGTTCCATTTTAGGCCCTTTGTTTTTTACAATTGTTATTAATGATTTAGATAAACGTTTCACGGTTAACTCACTCTTTTATACGAACGACATTAAAGCATACGGAAAAGAGTGGATTGAGTTACAACAATCTTGATTACTGAGCTGAATGGTAATGGCTTTAAATATAAAACAATTATATTTTTCAGGAAATCTAATCCAGTAACATGAGTACTCGATTGACTACACTATATTACAGTTATGTGTTACTCGATTTAGGTATTACTTTTGATAGTAAATTGATTTTTGGTATGCTTGTCACCGCTTCGGCCCATAGGTTTCATTATAAGATCTTGTAAACATTTTAAAAACATGTATTGTCTTAAAACTTTATAATTTATATTATACATATATTCGGTCTTAGTTAGCATTGTCTGGACACTATTCTATCAGATTTATTAATATAAAATAAGAAACATTCAACGCATACGTTTGAAGCTGTTTTATTTTAAAAAGATGTTATATGTATATCCCGAACAAGCATTCAGTCAGCAGAATTCACAACGTGAATTTCTTATCCCTTCATATTAGAAGGATATACTTTTTCTATATAAACTTTTACATAATAAAATATATGTGTAAATATGTTTTCAATTGACTGCCCAATTATATTTTCGTATTCCTCGGTTATCTTCAAGGAATAACAGTCCCTTATACCTGGCACCAGCTAAATGTAATTTAATGATGAGGTCTCCAACTTATTCTACCTGTAACAACTGCAATCTTTTGAGCGATTTTATTGATATGTTCCCTGTGTCTTAAGGAGTTTTAGAAAATTTTTTTTCTGAAAATGCTCATGTGTTTAATTAATAATGTTTCAAGTCCATTCAAGTTGAATTAGTTAAATTATTTATTAGTTAACGTATGCAACAGAAACAGCTTCATAACACAGAGTCTCTCTTTGTGAAGATGTTAAATTCACGAAAAATTATTACTAAAATAATTTCATCATTAATGAATATGAGTTTTCACAATGTAATTTTTTACTGTGTATAGAATTTACTAGATTGAACGATTTTCTAAAATTAGCAATATCTAAGACCGTGCTTAATACTATTACGAATAAAAATACATCAGACACTATTATGTGTTTTCTGACAGAACAGAAATCACAAATGTAGCAGTACTACTTATTTTATACCTTACCTGCGCTGTTTGGGAAGCATTCATTTAGTTGTGGTATGTTTGTATGTCGGGCAGTATATTCCTATGCACGAAGCTTGTTACACCAGTTGATGCATAATAAAAGCAACGCGTGAGCTAAATTATATGCATACCTGTTGGTGCAAAAATGAAAGCATTAACACTGGTTATCTTTCAAATTAACGTAGAATGGTAGTTCTGCAGCCAGATCGGTATCGATAAGGTGAGTGAACACGCAGCCATGAACAGGTTAAGTTCTATAAAGGTTAGAACATTTTAACTCTACTAATATTAACAAGAACAGTATAAAAATGTCGCAGAAGACACAAGAAGTATGATAGAACTCATAATAGTATAGGATCCCACTATAAAACGACCTTCACCGAGCTGGTTAATGGATGAAAAGTATTTTATATCCAATTAAATATGTCAATAAATACATTGCAAATGGGTTGTCTAAAAAATTTCAGTCCGGAATATGATTAATTAACAATTAAAAATTATTTTTTTAAACATTTCACTGGTTTAGTTAATAGACAAATTCAATACCAATCGAAAGTATGATGCCCATAGAATATACAAACGTTAGGTTGACTATTTTTTTCCCGTCGCAACTCTTGGGTAGGCAGGTATAAACAGGTAAATCGATATTAGTAACTTGCATCGGTGTGGTTAATAAATAAAAGTTAAATTAAATAAAGATTATTTCTTTACCAACACGGTGGTATAGGATTGGATGCGAAAAATCAGTCCTGAATTCCGGTTGTCGAGTTTTAGAATGTGAAATATTCCCAGCGAACCATTCCATGCGATACAAGAGTACACAGCATTGCAGCTGTGTATAGTTCGTCCATACCGAAAACGAAGAGAATTCGTTTATCTGTTTCTCCAAAAAATCGAATAAAGTCCGGGGGCGGCGGTACCTATTATTATTAATCTGCCCCTAGGAACCCCTAACGCCCTTCAATGACAATAAAACAACATTTTCGTCCCTACTAATGATATGTCGAGATCGAAAACCCGTAAAAAATAAAATTTTCTGATAATCCATTTGCCGCCCCAAATTACGTTTAATTTTTTTTTAAGGAAACGATACATATAATCAAAAAATTTTATTAGACATTTCGATAGGTAAGGTGGAGAAGAAACCACAAAAAAAATTCAATGATTTTAGACAAATCTCGTGTTTTTAAGGGCCGCCCCCGGAGGGGCGCCAGGAACGTTAAAATATCATTTCAAGTCACTACCAGGAAATAATAGTCTACCCCCTAAACCGTTGTTTGTACAAAAAATTCTATAGAAGCATTTTTTCATATTTTCGATTTTCGATTATGTATTCGAAATGAAACAGAAAAGGTCGATTTCTCGAACTCGTGACTTCGAGACTCCACCCCTCAGTTATGAATTCGGGAAACCTCCGATCCCGTCCCACAGCCGCCGTTTACCTAACCTCATGTTCGTCGTTAGGAGTAAACAAAATTTTCCGCACATCTCACGGCCACAAATCGAATCCGATCGACCTCAAATTTTATGTAGGTATACCGCGATAAGGCGGGGGCGCATCCAGTAATGTCCCGAAAAAATTTAAAAAAACCGGATGCCGCCCCCGGAGCCGCCCCCCAACCGATCAAATCGAAATTTTACAGACACGTACTCTTTGAGACGCGGAATCGAAGAAATTAGTCCGTCTTCGCGTTAGGGGTTCCTAGGGGCAGATTAATAATAATACTGCCGCCCCCGGACTTTATTCGATTTTTTGGAGAAATGGATAAATGAATTGTCTTCATTTTCGGTATGGACCAACTACACACAGCTAAAATAAAAACCAATACAACAATTAAAATTAGAAAGCAAATTATTATTATTTTTATAATAATACTTTATTACTAAATTGATACATATACACTTGAATGGAGTTTAAAATTTTAAGTATATTATTATACTTAAATACAGATTAGATTGTACCTTGCCGGAAACATAATTTTTTATATACTAGGTACCTTAGTAGAATACGGAACTGTAGTAGATACTGTTGAGCTTGTACAATGGCCTCATTTTAAAATATCGTAATCAAACTTAATCAACTGCTTATGTTCAAGATATGGAAATGGCATACACGTATAAGTTATGCTGCACTTCACTTGATAACTGCCAGGTCTGGTTTCATACCTGGAGTCTACAAGGAATAATTTTTGTAATTATAGGATATGCTTCTTGTTTACGAACTTGCTCCATTAATTGCCATGTGAACGTGGTCTGGTAATCACAATAATTTACTTCTTTCATATCACTTTTTACACATCTACAAATAGTAAGCGATGAAAGGCCGTCTATACTCAGTTAAGGTGAAAATGTAAATAATTATCATGACTGCTAGTTAAAAAATTACCTACCATCTGTTCATTATGTGGTTAAATCTAATTGATAAAATATTTTCTATAATTACATGTCCTTCTATATGTGAATAAAGCTTGAAGTTTTTATTATTTCTTAAAGGTCCAGGATTTAGTTAAAATGGATTAAAATTACACCTTTAATATTGTTACGGAAGGTTAGTATCTATAGTCTGTTTGGAAATGAAAGAGAGTAATAAAACCCCGAGATAAGAACCGGCCATGGGCGTGGTATTATTTCGTTTCAGGTAATTATCGGGTAACACTAATGCTAACAGGTAATGGGTGTACATTAGTATATTTTACTGGATACATCATAGGGCAGGAGCCAGTGTATTGTGACAGATCAGTCTAGTCTTAGAACTGAATATACGAAGACGTGCTAGCGCAGTACAGTAAAATTCGACTTGTGTTTAGTAACTATTGTGCCAGTGGATATAATATTGTTTGGGTAAAATGTCGAGCTTATCAGATTACGTGCCTGCTAAACGCGTGAAAAGATGTGCGCTGTCTCAGAATGATAAGATTATTATATTAAATGTATTTAATGCATTGAAACACCAAAATCCTACCAACAGTGTTGACGACATCGTGGAAATGTGTTCCAAAATGACAGGAATTGGAAAATCAACTATCTAGACTTTTAAAGGAAACAAAAAATGAACAAGATACTGTAAATCCCCCAATATCATCTACAGGGAGGTCAAAAGTCGTTATAGATGATTTCTTCAAAAATGTCATTCGCAGAAAAGTACACTCATTTTATTTTAAAAAAGAAATACCAACGGTAAACAAAATTTTAAGTGAACTTTCAAAGGACAACGATTTGCCAAAAATCAATAGAAGTAAATTATGGGCCGTCTTACGAGAGTTGAATTTTTGCTGGGAAAAGCAGAACAGGAAATCAGTTCTTATCGATAAAGATGAAATTATTTGTTGGTGAAGATCCTATTTAAGATCAATTAGAAAACAAAAGTATGGCAAGATAAAAATGTAAAAAGTTTTCGACAAGCATTTTTGGATGGACTTTCAACAGTGTTCAAGGCACCTTCAGATAAAGGGCAAAGATTAATAGTGACACATATAGGTAGTGCCAGTGGTTTTGTAGATGGCGGTTTACTTTTATTTGAATCTAAAAATGCAGGTAACTATCATGAAGAAATGAACGCAGATGTTTTCGAAGAGTATTTTACACAGATGCTAGTTCTTATTCCTCCGGGGTCTGTAATTGTCATGGTTACCATTCACGGCAGACCGAGCGGGCGCCTACGACTGCTTGGAGGAAAGCCGATATAATTCAATGGTTACCCGGAAAAAAACATTTCTTTTGAAACAAATATGGTGAAAAAGGAACTTTTGACACTTGTCATTCTAAATAAAGATCAGAAAAAATATGTTATCGATGAAATGGCAACAAATCGCCAAATAACGATACTACGGTTACCACCTTTTCACTGTGAACTTAACCCAATCGAATTAGTCTGGGCGCAGGTAAAAGGAGATGTAGCGCGAAATAATACGACATTTAAATTAAGTGACGTGAAAATTTTGTTAAAAAATTCTTTGGAACGAGTAACTGCAGATAACTGGCAAAGATGTATACATTATGTACAAAAAGAAGAGGAGAAAATGTGAGAACTCGATAATTTAATTGACGTTACTGTGGAACTTATCGTTATCAATCTAGGAGACGAAGATAATTCATCAGAATATTCAGAGGATGAATTTTAATATAGTTACCTACTTTTTTATTTTCTATATTGTACATTTATACAACACTACATATACTCACCTTATTTTAAATTTTCAAAATACATATATTATTGTGTGGAATAAAAGTCTATTCATTAAATTTAAATAAATATTTTGATAATAATATTGAATAATTTTATTTGAATTACTAAAAACCCTCTTAACCCGGTTATGATACTTAAAGTAGCCTCTAGTTTTGAAATGCTGTTTTTATATTGTTTACTTATAAGAGAAATGGACCGAGAAATTGAAACGGCATAGACAAACACGGATTGTCGGGTATTAAATTTTAGCTACCTGCTACAATTTAGTACGATTCGATCACACAAAGTTTTTTGAAAAGTACACCTCATCTATACCAATAATATATAATATAAAAATATTGAATGTAAGCACCAGTACTACATTTATTTATGATTTGCATACATAATAAGCTTTTATTACTCTCTTTCATTTCTAAACAGACTTAATAAATTTATCTTCTGTGTGTTTGTGTCACTTTTTAATGAAAATTATGTATTGATAAATGCCACGGGGTATAAAGAGTACAAGATTTTTATCCAAATATGCAAGACGTCGTAATCTGCAGTGAAATTATTCATAAATGGAGACAAAAGAGACAAAAAGGAAATACGCTGCCTAACAAAAGTTAACAACCTCTTACATGCATATATGTACGTCCTCGTGTCTATTTCGTCTTTTTCTCCGTAGAACAATAAATCTATGGGTCCGAGTGCATCGTCAACGTTCCGCTATAAATTCTGTGTTGTGGACAGTCCATGGAACAGTCTGACAGTCCTGGAAGTAATAACTCGGAGGAGATGCATTAAAATGCGGACCGTGTAGATTTAGATTTCTCTAAGTTCATCCCTAGATAACCAAGGGAAGGAATTAAATCCGTGTCTAATTCCAGAATGTTATTTCAACAAAGAATACACTCTGATATTGTTGGAACTAGTTCTAGAAGCTCTTCATTCATATCCTTCACCATGCTCATAATTCATGATCATAATAGAGTCAAGCAAACCTTAAGGCGAATGTGTCTCGAGGCACGATTTCCTTATTATGACGTTATTTCAGTTTAAAGACTTAGTATCTGTCAGAAAATCGTTGAGAAAAATCGTACACTGAGAAAAACTCTCCAAGTAATGTGCTAAAAACATAATTACCGTAAATATTTTTTATCTGGTATAGGTGTCTTAAATATTAGCTACAAGTAAAATAACATTTCTACACAATGCATGTAAATATGATTGCTTAAGACATAAATTATTGTCATAGTGGTACAGATCGGTACCACAACTAATTTTGTTGTTTCGATAAGTGAACTTGTTCACTTCTTAACGCCGAATAAAGGCGAATTGTGCCGAAGGATATCATGCATCAATTCCAAAATTTGGTGTCGTTAAGTTTTGTTGTATTCTTCGAGGATGCATAATTTATGTGTTTGTTATGTGTAATTCGAATAACCATGGAGTATAAAACGTCATTATTGCGTGGGATTCAACTCTAAGCACTTAAATTTTGAAAACACTATGTTTTTATTTCATAGTTAATAATTCAGTATATAATTTTACTATTACACCATCTACCTGAATCTGTTGTTATTGCACCATCCACCAATTCATTCAAGAATGCTTATGACCGTCACTATGTTAGTTTTTTGAATGCGTGGGTTTATTTGCTATTCCGTGGACGGACTTTTTCGATTTTTTGTTTTCACATTAGCAATTAAGCTATATTTGAATTTACCTGTTAGGCATAATAGACTTAATCTCTACCCTTATTGTCTGCTAGTAATAATAGTAAATTTGGTGTCATTCCATCTAGTAATTAGTCATAAAAGAGTTGGTTTTACAACGACGTAAGAATAAAGTGTTAAGCACTACCGGGACGTTATTGATGTTTATCAAATGATTCATAAGTCATTAAAGAATTTTATTAAGGCGTGTTAAGGCTGGCCTTTCAAGGACAATGAATCGTATTTACAGATGCACAAATAAAATTCACCCAGATGGAGGTTCTTATTAACGTAGTATTAAAATATAATGTTGATATTGAATCATTTCCTTTAACTTTTTGGGGGAAAATGTGCTACAGAACATAAAAAATATTTACTAATTTACATTTATTCAAGTGTTGCTAGTTATTTAAATGGATTCTGCGGGATGTGATAATGTTTATAATATCGCAAACACTGTTTTCAATATGCAGTTGACCTGTGAAATTCAGGATATTTTATGATAAAACATAACAGTTGAAAAAGATGCTTTTTTTCTTATTCTAAATGTAAACTTGTCCCCTGGAACCTGTTATACAACCTGAAGAAGACTTATATAATTGACATACTAAAGAGATATTCTTTCTAATTTACTCAGACTTTGTCCCAACAAACAGCTATGAAATTTGTTGAAAATTTGCGTATAAAAACGGCCAACTTAAATTGTGATTATATAACAATAACAAACAAGTTTCACAACACATGGTTTATTCTACTTGATAAAAGTAAAGTGTTACATTTTTATTGTAAAATATACCGTTATGTAATTATTCTCTTTATTGCAAAAATGCATTTTTTATCTTGTGATAAGTAAATATGCAAGCAAAATTGTAGAAAAACATCTCTAGATTCGGAACGATAATGTATGTAGTAGGTTCATGTTGTCAGAAAAAAGCATGTCCATCTAGTTTTCAAAAAAATATATAACTAGCAAAAAGTGCCATTTTGGCATAAGATCTGCATATCCTAACAATATCTTTCAATAATACACCTCATTTGTATTTTGCATTATATACATCGCATAATGAGGCAAGGTAAGTTTAAAATTGATGCATAATGTCTAAAATACAGTTAACTTACAAATTAGTGAATATTAGTGTAGAATATAATAGCACGCTCAATTATTACTATTTCACAGTAACCTTTAATGTACAGTTCACTTGTCCTTAATGTATCATAAATAAATTTATTTAAAAGTTTTAATAATTGTCGCATCAGAATTTAGTTACTGCAGCAAAAAATGTTGGTTATTGTTGGTAATCACTCTTAGATGACTCGTTCACTTGTGGCTGGTCTTCAGAAAACTTGATTTATCTGGTACAATAATTGTACTGTTTATCTGTCCTCTATTTTATACAAGTTCTTTGCTGGGACAAAAGTATTTTTACCAGAATTAATTTTTTTTCCAGTGTAGGTAGTGAATTATTTATTGCATCGTTAGATATTAAGTCCTGCAAAACTTAATCTTGTTTATTGCTACAGAAATAGTGTTACCTCTATTTAAATTTGCTATAGGTTTTTATACAAGAAGCGTATGAGTATATTGTTTTGTCTTCGTCACTGGTATAGTGATATATAGTAAACTCTGTTAATGACTAATGTTGTAAGTAGGTAAGTAATTCTTTACGATTACCAAATTTGGAGACTCCATTACTTTTATTTATACTTCATTGTATTTAATTAAGACAATTGTGACAAAGTTTTAAGAACTTATCAAACAATGTAAGTTAATTCAACGAATAAATTCTATTTATTCTATAAGTGTGACAGAATGTGTTTTATACGAAGTCTAGATTATATCTGTATAGCTTTTCCAAAGTTTTTCAGTAAGAGACTACATATCAGATAATGATAACCTCAAACTTTCTTTCAGATCTAAGATAACCGAATATAAAAGTTATATTTTCTGTAAGATACAGACACAAGCAAGTTCTACTTGACATTACAGGAATTATTTATTTTTATACAGGGTTTTTATACATGGCTTACAATTGACATTCCGAAAACTGCTAAATATACAAGATGGCTCAAATTAGATAACAGTTGCACTTGTTGACGTAAAACATAATTTAATAATTAACTAAACGCAAATATCCTACAAATCCTACATAAATATTTCCAAATGACTCTATTTTCACATATACAAAACCCATTTCGTAATTTATTGCTGTCCACAACATTTTGAATACTCTCTAAAATAGATTTAAAAGCAGCAGAATTTTCTGCCGTGTAAATTTTCAATATTTTAACAGGAATTGTAATAAATTTTACCTTTCGGACTATCCCAAAGGAAAAAAAATAACGGGATGAGAGTGATGAGACATGGACAATGTGGAGGACAAGCAAAAGCCAATCCAATTACTTATTTGGAAAGCGTCGATTTAAATACTAGAACATTATTACAGAATTATAAGGGCCTGCGCCATTTTGCTGAACAGTTTCAAAATTTCTAATGCATATAATTTAATAGAAGATTATCAGTACATTTTCCATTTATATCCTTATGATATTTAAATATATTTGAGAAGTAAGACTTCCAATAATAAATATTGAAGTTAGCAAATGTTGAATCTGTCAAAATATTTGTTGATTTTTGTTTTACCTCAATAACAACTAAAGTTATTTAAATTATTGTATTTTTGGGTTGTTCCTCAAACAAAATAGTAGTGTTACATATTGACGCGCTCTTAATTTTCTACATTTGTTACTGTCAAGATCCAATATGTCGTCCATAAAAGATAAAAAAAACAATTGAATGTTGCATAACCGAAACTAGGAGCAGTAGAAATGTTTTTCAACGAAAAACAATTTCTCGTATATTCTTACTCCTCTGTGCCAAATTGCAGCTCCTTCTGCTGAAAAATAATGGCGCTAGATAGCATTGTTGCAATATTTCAGCAACAAAAACATATTTTTTACTGTATTAGAAAGGTATTTTAAGCTAATATAAATCAAATCTACTACAATTTCTATCAATGAAGTCATATGTATGTTCTCTGATACCAAACATCTAGATATGGTAATGAACATGCTGGTTGGGGCTTTTGTCCACAGAGTAGTAAGTTTCACACAATATTATTAATACCTAAAAATATATAAAAACTAAAACATATATCTTGACTCTGTTCGGTTCATTTTAATATCCATAAAAGGTGCACCTTTTTTCTAATTTGATCCACCCTGTATATTTTACGAGTTCCGAGTTACCATTGGTAAGCGTATGAAAAACGGATCACCCTGTATACAGAGTGAAATAAATACATTTCTTCAAAGGGGTTATAGAATAAAGAAAATGACACTATTACCCACATTGAAAAACCTGTGATTCATAATGTCATATTTTCAAGAAATTTATTAACGCAACATGACAATGACAGTCGATGTTGTCCTTTTAAACCGCTTATGTCCATAATAGACCAGTGTTGAACCCTTTGAAAATGATAAAAAGTGAAAAAAAAATAATAGTAGGATGAAACCCACTGGAAAATACAACAAAAATGAGAGGAAAAATAATTTACGGGCGATCTGAGGTCGGGAAGTGGAAGGGGGGGAGTTTTTAAGGGTAAAAAACGGTTTATCTTGATTTCCGGCAAAACTACAAGTCCTATGGAAAAAAGTTAAATAGCAAAGTTGTAGGTAATAAAAAGATCTACAACATCTATATATTTACACTTTACACATAACCTCAAAATTTATGTGAAAAATTCAAATAACCAAGTTTTTGGTTTTTTATTTTTATCTTTTATAAAAAATAATTGTTTTTCACGATATTTGGTGAAAACTTACCTTTTTATGTCCCAAATACACTGCAATTTTTTTTATTTAAAATATATATTTTTTCACCTTATTTTGACTTAATATCGAAAAAGCACCCTAATTTTCAATCGAAAATTCTCACGTCAAAATATCTGCTTTTTTAAAAAAGTCGGTTGGCTTTTTGTTCGTTGGAATCTTTACTATCTTATGGTGTAAAAAAATATACATTACTATGGTAAATGTTCTCAGAAAATACAAAGAAATGATGCGACAAACTCGAATACGAAAATTTTTTTTAATCATTATGTATAATTTTGAGTTATTTATTAAAATTTATACTTTAATTACTCGAAAAACGAAAGATTCCATATTGCATTGATAAACAAAAAAATTGCAAGTCAAAATATACTACTATAATTAACAACTAAATAAGTTAATAAAGTTAATTTAATAAAACATCTACAATATTTTTTCGTTTCTTTGCATTTTCTGAGAACGTTTACCTAAATAATGTATATTTTTTATACCATCAGAAAGTAGAGATTTCAACGAACAAAGAGCCCACCGACTTTTAAAAAAAGCAGATATTTTGACGTGAGCATTTTCGATTGAAAATTAGGGTCCTTTTTCGATATTAAGTCAAAATAAGGTGAAAAAATAAATATTTTAAATCAAAAAAATTACAGTGTATTTGGGACATAAAAAGGTAAGTTTTCACCAGATATCGTGAAAAAAAATTATTTTTTGTAAAAGATAAAAATAAAAAACCAAAAACTTGGTTATTTAAATTTTTCACATAAATTTTGAGGTTATGTGAAAAAAGTGCAAAAATAAAAGTAGTAGATCTTTTTATTACCTACAACTTTGCTATTTAATTTTTTTCCATAGGACTTGTAGTTTTGCCAGAAATCGAGGTAAACCGTTTTTTACCCTTAAAACTCACCCCCTTCCACTTCCCGACCTCAGATCGCTCGTAAATTATTTTTCCTTTCATTTTTGTTGTATTCCCTTCCTTTTCCAATGGGTTTCATCCTACTATTATTTTTTTTGGTTTAAAAAATTATCGACCCTGGTCTATAAGTACATTGTATCAGTTCCTGTGAACGATTTCCAATGTTCACACAAAACTTCTTGCTAACACGTTGCTTTTCAATAACACTTATCACAAACGATATCTCCACAATAAGTTGGCGTAACAGTAATCAACAGACAACTCTTGTCTGTTGTCTCTTGTGAAGTTGGCAATATCGTCAAGGGTATGATGCTACAATGGTTTCTACGTAATCCAAACAGTCCCAAAACTTTCTGATCGAACCTCGTAGTACTCTTTTCATGTAAACGAACTGCCGCATAAAGCGGGTTATCTGTGCAAGTTCGATATTAATTGTCCCGGCATTCAAAGTTTCATTGCAAATTGCTGGCTGATATCACTGAACCCATTGCATTTTGTTATTCAAATTGTACTGTCAACTGACGCTACTAAAAATTTATGGTGCAGAATAGAATAGCTCTGGATGTATCGACAGCGTCGAAGTTTTTTAATAAATCGTGCGGATAATTTTAATGAACACAGTCAGTCATTTTAAACGATACAGTATCCACTATCGTCGTAATGGCGGCTCTGAAATTTTTATTTCCGTTCACCCGTCGCATACGTTTCACTTTTCATTATTTTTATATCTGGATTCATTTTGTACCACTAAAGTACCGTTTAATTTATTAGTTTGTTTAATAGATGATAATATTTATTGTATCTTTGGAATGATCAGATTAAAATGTAAGTAAAATGGTTATTTGACCAATTCGGTAGAAATTAGGGGTAGATTTGTCATAAGGAATTTGATGTAAAACTTGTTCAAGGGAAAGTTGTTAATTACTAATTCCATATGAATAAAGAATCTTTAATTTAACTTAAGTTAAAGAATAATTACATAGCAAGTTAAAAATACCTATTTATGTAATCAGTTATGAAAAGTGAATCGTGCAATATTACGGGATCTGGCTTCGCTCATCCCGCAAACTTGCAAAAATGGGAAACACAAGTTTTAGTATAATTTAAATAAAAATTATCTAGTAGGTCAGTTTAAATTTTCTTGCATTTGGCTTTTACCTTTAATAGACGCTGATCTATTCTGTGACGATGATCATTTAGGAAAAATGTGTGATTTATATTCAGATTCTGACGATATACCGAGCGATATCAAAAAAGCGGCAAGAAATACCGTATGTTCACTGATTCCTGAAAAATCCAAAGCGGTATATGACATAACTTATGTAAAATTTGAGAAATGGCGTGAATAGAAGAAAGTAAAACACGTCAATGATAAAGTACTATTGGCATATTTTGAAGGTAAGACGAATTTGAGGGCTTCTACGCTATGTACACAGTACTAATGGCCGGTTTCTCAACATTTGGCGCAATTCATTCGATAACTATCGAGTACATAAATTTATCAGACCGATAACTTTATATTGGTTTCTGAAGGCATGCCTTCCAAATTTTGTTGAATACATAACAGTTGAATGGATATCTTAATATCTGCAATAATCATAGAGGAAGCTAACAAATGCACAAGTGTTTGCAGATGCCATTTATGGAAGTAAGACACTTTCAAGAAATAATTGTAGAGAGCGCCACTATCGCCTACCTAATGATATCACATTAATTAAATAAAAATATATACAAACCTGTTGCATAAAAACGAAGTTATTAAAACGTTTTCTAATACTGATAGTGAATTTGTTCTATTACAAGACACTTGAATACTAGCTCTCCTATTAAATCTATCAGTAAATTTACAGTTTCTTTCGAAACCTCTCTCGAATCTCTGAGTCGCTGTATTTTTCATACTGATTTTATCTTTCACGATAACGTCTTGGCCGTTCAAGATATCTGACTATATTTAAACATTCTTCATCTGAAGAGGCAGACGAATCAGAATTTTCCATTGCACAAAGCAATTGTCACGAAAATATCAAAAAAAGTTGGGTTAAGCCTTCCAATAAAGATGTAAACAAGCAACAGCTAAATCGCTGCGCGCGTGCGCTAATGTTTATGGGACAGATATCTTGCCATTTTTCGTTGGATATGTGTTCGATAACTTATGCAATAGATAAGCATTATCGAATGGTTCAGAAACCGAATTCATGGGATATCTCCAGTTTATGGAATCGATAAGTTTATTTAACAGATATCTACTATTTGAGAAACCGGCCATTTTAATGTTGAGAAGTGAGCCTTTAAAAAAAGGTATAGATATTAAGAAATTAAACCATACAATAGTATGACATCTTTTTTGAAAAAGCAGTTCGATGGATACCACGTTAAGAAATCAGACGTTTTTTCAAAAGTAAATATTGCGAAGTTTTTGACGGAGGAGGATGACCATAATTTTTTAATAGCTGAGGTAACTAATAATTGCTTCATTTAGTTGTCAGTAATTCGCATTTTTTGCTTTAGGTTGTGTTGGTTGTGGGAATAGCCGGTGCATGCGGAAGTCAGATTTAACATTTTTACGTGTTGAAGATGTTACAGATGAGGAGACGTATTTTCGAGTAAATATTTCAAATACAAAAACTAGCGTAATTCGTGAATTTGAAATCACCCTGGGAGATATAGAAGGACTAAACTTCGTTGACATCATCAGGAAGTATATAAATCTACACCCGGAAAATGTTAAACGCAATTCTTTCAAACGCTGTTAGATAAAGAAATGGTTATGTACAACCAGTAGAAATGAATATTATTGGTCAGTTACCAACGATGATTGCTTAAATGATTGGCTTGCCAAATTTCGCATTAGTCACGGAGCACTGTTTCAGAAGATCTTTGACCACTTTATTTGCAGATTCTGGGACCAATATTTAAAAAAAAACAACACGGTGGCTGGAAGTCAAATTCTGTTGCAGAAGAATATGTTGAAATATCTACAGAGAATAAAAAACAATTTCCGGCGATATTTTTGGAGAACCGAGTAATACCAATAACATAATATCACGGAATATTCCTGCAAGTTCAACAAATAAGATTTCTTCTGGAATTAGTTTCGCTAACTGAACCAAATGCGTTGTGAATATTTATAATTAAATAATAATAATTAATAAATAATTAATAAAGTGTTATTTATAAAATTACTGACTAAAATAATGGTTTTTATTATGTAACTAGCTACATAAAGCAGAACGTTTTGACACTTGTTTCGATAACAAAATATGTTACTTTATATGTCAAAATTAGAAAATATAAGTTATTTTCATACATATAGATACACAATTGGTCTATTTTTACATGTTTATGTGTGCATTGCATAACTGGGATGTTTCACTCTAACCAAAGTTAAAAAAAAAAGATGTTTGATGAGATGAGAAATAGCAGTCAGGGGATGAGTAAGTCGCTAAGAAGTTGCTAATTTATTATTCTACATGCACAAAGTGATCATGCGAAAATGTTATATTTGGCTGTAACTTTGCTACCCTAATAAAACTGAAACGTGTATTTCTTGACTAATTAGTAACACAGATTTAGATTTTTTAATCCATTTTGATCAAAATTGAAATAATCGAGCATCGTACAATAGTTTTGTATTCTTTATAATACAAAAATGCAGTTTTAATTGTGCAATTATTTAATCGCCAATATCTCGCGAACAGTAAAACATAACCTATGATATGTTTATATCAATGCAACCAGGAAAAATTGAAGAACTCAGAAATGTAATAATCTACAGGGTATTATATCTCTGTAATGCTTAATTGAAGTTCTTGTTAAAAAATATTAAGAATGCACGTTTAACTTTTCCCATATGCTATAGTAGCAATGTTACAGTCGAATCTAACGTATTCCCGTGATCACCATATAACACCAACATATCATATAAGAATAATTTTAAATTTATTCTAATTATTATGTACATATAAATTTAACTCTTTCTATAACTTATTATTATTTTCAATTGTCTCAATTCAATGTCTGTAGGAAATAAATTAAATATTCTTGTAGTAAAGTGCGAGGCAAATCTTTGGGTATGAGTTATTCTACGTAATGAAATCACTGCAGAACAATTTCCTACAGCTCTGGAACTATATGAATCTGCTATATACAATCTTTCTCATACAATCTAATATCTCTGGGAGAATATTGAAATCTGGCAGTTCTGTCTTAGCACATTGCTCATAATTTGTCGATAAGCAGCAGTAAATTTCCATCTATTTTGAAAATTGAAACTGTTTTGCCTATTTATAAAAAAGGTTGTTTAGTAATAGCTTTACTAGAGAAAAATGGACTGTAACGGGAGCGCCTTATTAAAAAGTATTGACCGTAAAAAGTATAATTTGAAATTAAGTATCAATGAGAAAATATGATATGCGACTCACCGTGATCCTCCTGGTTCCCTATTTAGAGAGGCGCCTCTCGAGGTATGAAGAGATGAAATGGAGATGGGTTTCTTGCACTAAATTTGCACTAAAGTCTAAAATTAATTATTTAAAAGTTCATTGAGATATTATTTTCACTTTGGAAATTTGCGAGTATATTTTATATATGTATCGATATATGCGGCGAACCATTCACACTCAATTGTGCGAATCGGGTCTGTTGGTCTTGGGTTAGTAGGTCGCAAAAAACAATCTCATTGGCTACAAAAAATAGGAAAACAAAAAACACGCGGAATTCAGCATTTTAATAAGGCGAAAATTGTAGTTCAAGAAAAAATATTAAATAATAGAATTAGGAAAATGACAAATACTTATTAACTTAATGAAAACAGAACAAAGGTGACGCTGAAAATATAGCGAATTACAGGCCGATAACAATTTGTAGTGTGTTATCAAAGGTCATAGAAAGAGTTGTATATAACAGAATTTTAAATTTTTTGGATAAGTTTAACATTATAAATAATTGCCAACACGGCTTTAGGGCTGGTAAGTCGACGCAATCAGCTGCATGTTCTTTATTGGATGACATTTATTTACAGTTAGATGCGAGTAAACAGGTGGCAGGTCTTTTCTTCGATCTGTCACGAGCATTTGATTGCTTTGAATATCAAATTTATTGAAAGTAAATTGTATAACTTGGGATTTCGGGGATTTTTTTTGAATTGGGTTATTGACTACTTTTCACATTGAAAAATGTTTGTTAAATTTAAAAATGAAAGTTCAGAGATTTACGACATTGATAAAGGAGTACCGTAAGGATCCGTGTTGGGGCCTTTAATATTTCTATTATTCGTAAACGACTTACCTCATCATATAAATGCAACTGTCTTGACACTTTTTGCCGACGATACAACGTTAGTGGTTACTGCTGAGACTCGAGATGTACTCCAATTGTTGGTGCAATGTTTTGTCAATTGGTGTATGAAGAACGGGTTGATAGTTAATATTGATAAAACCGAATGTATTTATTTTCGCTTCTCCAACACAACCCCGGAGCCTCTATTAAGTTTTACTATCTGTAATAATCTTATAACTTCAAAGAAATGCACCAGATTTTTAGGAGTATACATAGATGGCAATTTAAGTTGGTCTGAACATATAACCTTTTTAATTAAAAAGCTTAACAATTCATACTACGCGATATTGAAAATGAAACAATCACTGCCAGAAAGTTATCTGCTTACTATTTACTACAGCTTGGTTTATAATTTACTTGTTTATAACGTGGTTCTGCGGGGAAGTGTCACCGACTCTGGAAGAATATTCAGGTCGCAGAAATGAATTGTCAGAATTATTTTCAATGCCTCTCCTAGAGATTCCTGTAGGCCAATTTTTATTAGTAATAGAATTATGAGTTTTCCTTGCATCTGCATATATCGTTCTTTATTATACATTAAACAAAATTTGAACAAATATCTCCTTAGTTCATCTTTGCATCATTATGCAACAAGAGATCAAAATTTATTAGTATTACCTGGACACAGAACTCATAAATTTGAGAAATCAATTTCATATGCAGGTATTAAGCTATATAATCATCTTCTAAAGTACATAAAAGATTTAAATACAATGCACTTTAAATGCATAGTTAAGGAACTATTATTTACTAAATGTTATTATAGCATAGATGAATATTTTTTAGATAAGGATTTTTTGACTGTGTAACTGTTGCACTGTTGTCCATTTTTAATTATTTTTTATTGTTATAGTTTGTAATTGTGTGTGTGTGATACATATGTTTGTTTGTGCCCTACATTTGACTTATCCTATACATTGTAAAAATATGTCTGTGAGGATTAAATAAATATTATTATTATTATAGAATTGATTTAAATGGTATGTCTACATAATGGAAAATGGCGAAATATATTGATTGCAAATTATTGTGTTTGAAATAACTCGGTAATCTAGTTAGTTAACTCAAATGTTGTTCAATGTTGTCTATAAAAGATGTATTTAGCATATTTCAACAAATTGTCTTTTTGTTGACCCGTTTTGAATAGGAATTAATCCAAACTTTTTACTCTTTATTAAAATTATGTATGTCTCTGGACATAATTTAGTTTGCAGTAATATATATTTCAATAATAATTATTATTCTTACAGAAAGTGTAATAGTTCTGATTAAATATGTACTGCCGTAGATAGCTTAATTTATTGAATACAGCACAAAATCACAGTACACAATTCCTTCTTAATACATAAAATCTCCTCCTCAGAAGATCGCGTGAGCTGTCACCTATTAAGGTACCCTATGTTACGTTATTTATTATTTAATTGGACCTACGTCTAAGCTCAACCACCCCAAAATCTAATTAATTTCAGGTAAAGCTTCGTGAAAAATCAAGGAGATTGAGATCCATTTAATTATGTCTTATATTCTTCGGAGATGTTTCTTATATAGGTATTTCTCTAATTATTTTGGAAGAGGAAAACCACCAAAAGAAAAGGATTTCACTTGTCACGAGTTCAAGATATATATTACAAATTATTATTTTTGCTTATTTTATACCTTTAATTTTTTGTTTCGGCTATATACCGAAACCTTGAAAAATAAACAATATAAAACAGAAGTAAGCACAAGTTATAAGAATATTTGCAGCTAAAATATAATAACCCGGAAAATCACTATATATCAAATAAACCGTTTTTTGCCATAATGATTGTTATCTTCATAAATAAATGTACCATTTTATTTATTTTATTTCTAATGTTTCTTCATTAACGACCTCGGCTACGACATACTGATGAAAACTAAACAAGCTCAAAACCAGTGGTACCGCTGACGACTAACCGTGGCTGTTTACTACAGCTTTTTCAAGTATAATTTAATGCTGGTCGGGGCATTAGCTCGTAGTAGTTGAAAATGCATAAAAAAGTTAAAATGAACAGAAAACAGATTTCATCGCCTCTCAAAAACCAAGTAGAGCATAATAACACCTAGGTAGAGCCGTGAATGGCGAACACAATTTACACAAAATTCATTATACAGTATGCGCCAAAAGTATGGAATAATTTTAATAAAAACGAAACAATTATTTTTTGGGAAAAATCCACGAACAGGTCGATTTTTAATTTAAAAAATACATATTTTAGCGTAAAAGGCGATTTTCAAATGTCATTTGTTTTCGAGTAATGACGTAATCGATTTTTTTTTAAATGGCAGCACCATATTTTTTTCCTTGATTCTGAAAGATCGTTTAATTCTCTATCAGACAGTACTCAAATTTTGCCCTCTTACATAGGAAAGTTTTCGAGTAAATGACGTTAGAAAACGTAAATCAATTAAAATAAAGCAAAAGTTTAGTTTTTCGAATTCCATAGTTCTTTTATGGATCACGTAGGTAAAATTCTTTGCAAAGTGACATTGTCACACCGACTTTCTAATAGGTATTGTAAGCGACATAGAAATTATTATTCAATTGAAAGTATTAAGGCACATTTAACTGTTACTCAAAGAATTGAAATTTTAATTCTTATCGGATGCGGGAATATGACTAGAACTCAGCAGGAAGTTTGCGATTTATTTAATGAAAAATATCCAGATCGCCCTATCAGCCAATCAACAGTCAGTAAGGTAGAGTCTAAATTTAGAGAAACTGGCAATGTTGTAAATATTCCAAAACCTGGACGTCCAAGCATTAATGAAAATCAGAAAGAGAACATTTTGATAAGTATGGTGGATAATCCTCATAATTCTTCACGATTGGTTGCATTAAACAATGACACTAGTCAGAGCACAGTGCTACGTATCTTGAGGAAGGAAAATATCATCCCTACAAAATTCAACTTGTGCAGGAACTCAATGAAGATGATTCCGATCGCCGCTTACACTTTGGCGAAATTCTAATGGATTTATGTCAAGGAAATAGAAATTTACACCGGCAAATACTTTTTTCAGATGAGGCCACATTTTGTCTGAATGGTACAGTAAACCGTCAAACTTGCAGATATTGGAGTCGGGAAAATCCTCATTGGATGGCAGAGACCCAACACCCTCAGAAATTAAATGTGTGGGCTGGAATAGTTGACGACAGAATAGTAGGGCCTTTCTTCTTTGAAGGAACCCTTACAGGACAAAGATATTTAGAGTTTCTAGAAAATGACCTTGTTCCAACCCTTGCAGTAATTTTTTCTAACGATAATGACCCTGACATTCCTGACGATACCATATGGTTTCAGCAAGACGGTGCACCTCCGCACTATGCGCGCCCTGTACGAGATTTTTTGGACAACTGTTTTACTGGGAGGTGGATCGGCAGACGCGGACCGATAGAATGGCCTGCAAGATCGCCAAATCTTACACCTCTTGATTATTTTTTATGGGGATACTTGAAGTCAAAAGTGTACATTAATAAACCACGTAATTTAGAAGAACTTCAAAATCGCATTCGGGACGAAATACGCAGAGTTACCCCAGAAATCATTCATAATGTGCAAGAAGAATTTCTTCACAGACTTGCGCATTGTCAAGAAGTTAGTGGATGCCAATTCGAACATTTAATTTAAGTATAAAATTTAATCAATTGTATTTTATTTTACATACCTCAGAATTGTTACTTTTTTATGGATAAAATTTACGTTTTCTAACACATTCCTATGTAAGAGGGCAAAAATTTTATACTGTCTGATAGAGAATTAAACGATCTTTCAGATTCAAGGAAAAAAATATGATGTTGCCATTTAAAAAAAAATCGATGACGTCATTACTCGAAAACAAATGGCATTTGAAAATCGCATTTTACGCTATAATATGTATTTTTTAAATTAAAAATCGACCTGTTCGAGGATTTTTCCCAAAAAATAATGGTTTCGTTTTTATTGAATTTATTCCATACTTTTGGCGCATACTGTATACTTACCCCAAAGCTTAACATTAATATAACAAAGGAGTTACATATATGCAAATATAAATGATCACCAGAGAATGTTTATTGTGAAAAAATGTATATAGATGGAGAAAGTTTTTTTCGTTTCTCATCAATATGTTACGGTTCAAAATCAAATTGTCGCAGTTTTTGTTACATCTTTTAAAATCTTGAGTAAAATTGCACTCAAAATAAATACAAATGGTTGTCCACACCCAATTGTGTTGAAATAATAACATAATTCACTGAGCAATGTTAACTCAGTATTTGTTAGCTTAATAAATCTTTTAAGGGTCAGACTGAACAATTTTTGAGTTAGCTTGCTAAACTATGCGTTATTCCAAACACAAAATTGAGTTACATTATCAATCTATTTCGTTTACAATATGTATACAATTAAGATCAGTAATGATTTAAGTACTTTGTATAATTTTAGTATTATAACAAGCTCAAAATAATAATAATTTTTCATTATACTGTGTTAGTTCCTAAACAGTTTTGATGAAAATTAGACCTATCGTGTACCTATTAAACGTGTTTAATGTGTTACGAATTGTAAATTATTACTTTATAAATATTTATAATTAAATTGTTAATAATAATAATAGATAATAATAAAATTATTATAAATAATTATGTTACAAAAATTACAGTCTATGAAAAGAAAACCTATTTTTTTATACATAATATGGATTTAATGGAATTGTGCTAGCAACCATAGCAACAATAACAATAAAATTCATAATTATTGTTATTATCTTCTAATATATAAAATTCTCGTGTCACAGTTTTAGACGCCATACTCCTCGGAAACGGCTTGACCGATTTTTATGAAATTTTATATGTATATTCGGTAGGTCTGAGAATCGGTCATAATCTATTATTCATACCCCTAAGTGATAGGGGTGGTCCACCCCAAACAATTTTTTTTTATTTTTTGCACAAAATTTTTTATTTCTATTTTTTATGATGTGGCATTAAAAAATACATACAACCCTTAATTTTCATCCTTCTGTCACAAGCCCCTATTTTTTAATAACCATTTTAGTAATTTAATCATTTTTAACCCTGGTCGATAACTGATCGATTATCACTAGATCAGTTATCCCCGCCAGGCATCTACCGGTGTCACTTCTCACCCAGTAAACAGCAGGGAGTAGGGTTAAGAACAAAGCCGGTCTCCTGTCTCTCTCACAATAAGCCTTCTCTCACTCCCTACATAGTTTTCGACCATTATTATTGTGTATGAATCGAGCGTAATAGTGACGTTTACAATTATCATTTTACCTTCTAAGTGCAATTCTCAAGTAAATTTATTATTAATTTGCTGGGCCATAATTATTTATTTCCTATTTTATCAATTATTAATAAAATTATTAATTTTAAGTGTAGTTCTCATTATTAGTTAATTAAGTGATCTACATAACCTCAAAGGTACACAACACGTGTCACGAGCTCCCGCCAACAACGGCTATTATTTTACTATATGGCTATTTTTTTGTACAGTGAACAATGCCAACAACACGTAAAGGTTCTAATTTGGGCCGTCAAACAAGTAAAATTGCAGGCACGCGAAATAATTCATAAAATGAATGTTTCGTGTTTTGTAATTCTTATAGGCCGTCATCGTTCCATTCCTCTTTTTGTCATATACCACATCTCCACACACTTACAATAAGTTAGTTATGCCAAAGTGTTCACTAGAAATAATTCATATAGCAAAACAACGTTTGCCGGGTCACCTAGTTATACTATAATATTTATTTCCACTACTAACTACACATTATCTAAAACAAAAGTTTGCTTTAGCACTGATTTAGAACAAAATAAAGGTTGAGATTATATTTACAGATATTATAAGTTTTATACAATATATTCCTTCTAAATTTAACAAAATGTGTATTTTAGTGTCACAAAATACCCAGTGGTGTTGTATGATGAAGTTCAAAGTTTATTGAATTCTTGAATTTATTATTTAAATCAATAATTACAAGGTTTGATCTGTTTTCCAAAATTGTACGTCTAAGTAGTTGAAGATCAACTGAAATGGTAATCATGTAATGACACATAAATGATAGGTTTTCTGAAATATGAAGTAAACCAACAATTTTTTTACGGTCATTGTTACTTACCTATTTCTACCACAACTTCATTCTCACTTTCCAGTTTATATAATACTTTTTTTATTCAAATTTGCAATTTGAAAATGTATTTATTATTACGGTCCATGATCCATGATCGGGTTAGAACAATACACTTATGATTATCGTCTACAAACAACAGTGATTTGTATCGTACACAGCAAAACTACAACTACTATCTACACGGATGGTGTTATTTTTACAGAATATGTTCCCGCTTCCATATATTTTGGTTTATCTAACCAAATACTGTGTAGATAAGCTGATTTCTTTGTTAAAATATTAAATTTACTCAAAATTCAACGCTAAGTTAATTCACTCATAAATGAGTTTGTTACTCAATGTTATTTTTTACTGTATATATCTACTCCTAATCTTTTAAACCATTCCCTACATTTCTCATAGATATAAACAAGTAATCAAAAAACAAACAAAACTTCCATTATATGAACAGTCCAGTGATTTTCAACCTATGACGCCTGGCTTATTTATTACAAATACTTACAAATAATTTCCTAAGTCCGATCACAAAGTGGGCTGCAAAGGCAGATCTAATTCCTCTTCTGTTTGAAAAGTTAAGCAATAATAATCTACACAGTTTTAATATTAGAGGTTTTGCAAAGAGAACTAATTCCGTTGGAAAAAATCGCTCCGAATACTCGTCGAATTAATATGGCGCATCGCGAGATGAGGTAGGCGGCCAACTGTGTAACAAAGAGCAATATAATTCCGGACCACTTAGACCCGCTGCTGTTTTGTAAAGAATGCGGTAATTGTGAACAGAGCTTTATTCCGTGCAATTTGCATGCGACGCCGGTGACAGCCGCTATGAGGTTGTTTGACTTTAATTTGACTGGGAACGGCTCGGAATATTCATCAATTTCTTCTCGAATTTCATTTGTCAGATGATATTTTATGAGGGATTGTTTTTGCGACAGACTCCTTATTTTCTCCACGGCGTATCAACTTTCTCGAGCTGTCGGGATGTCCTTTGTTTCGCGAAGTCTTCTCTCCCACGTACGGGTCTTGACAATCTAAATAAATTGCTATCGAATAATGTTACTTAATACTCAAACGCTGGCAAATTGAACTCAAAGACAGTGTTTTTATACGCGAAAGGTACCTTTTCTCAGCATCTGCCATGTCTTTAAGTGCTTCTTCGTTGTTTGTCCTGGGAATTTAGTTAATGGATGTTTTACAGTTGCATTTAGTTCACATTTATTACTAAGATAAATCAAAAACCTGTAGACGATATAACTTAAAAAATTATTATATAATTTGATGTAGCAGTTAATTTAATTTATCTACAACTGCTTTATAAAAGCCTCATCATAGCATTTATTTGGCACTGTTTCATTTGAATAATGAAAGTGATTACACCACTAGTGGACTAATGTAACATATTACCAGTCTTTATATAAAGTATAGTTAGTCAACCGGCTTTAGTTGTGGACAATGTCGGCTAGATGGCGGGACTATAATATGTGCAAAATATCTTAAACGAGCCCTAGGCAGTAGTCGCGTCAAATTAGCATGAAAAATGTAAAAATAGACAACTTTTTGCGGAGAAGTCCGATTGAGATGCGGTTTTTTGCAAAATGTTCAGGGAATTTTTTACAACAAAAGGTACATCTAACCTTTGTACGCTCGCAAATTTTTAATTGTTTATTTAACAAATGACCCATTTTTGTTGAACATATGGCAAATGTCACACACGATTCAATGAAAATGTCTGAAAAATGTTCTCTCGGGGGTTTTCGAGGTCCCTCTTTATCACTTTGGTGTTAGCTTTATTATTTATTGCTAAATTGTTGTAACTGGGCTAATTAACAAATTAAAAACTCTACCCCCGAAATCACTAGAGAACCGGAATTTTTTCCAGGATTTCTGGCTTATTAAGGCAAACCATCGGCATAAGATTTTTGCAAACATAATTGTTTATTGTTCGATTCTTGCAACCTCGCTAATTAACAAATTAATAACTCTTCTCCCGGAATAGTTAGAAAATCGGTTTTTTTTGCAATAATTCTGGGATCAATTGAACAATAAACAATTATTATATTTGCAAAAATCTTGTGCCGATGGTTCGCCTTAAAAAGAAATCCCGGAAAAAATTTCGAGTACTTACTACAGACCGCAGTAAAAGTAGTTGTTGGTTGGTACATATTTACCGAGAAATCGTTCTGCTAATGAATTTTCACTTCACCATAGATCAAAACTTTTTGAGAAAAGTCTGAAACCACTTTATTATATCTGGTTATGAATAAAAGGATCCGTTTTCCATAAAATTAGGTAATTAGATAAGTCACTGAAGTGTATACATATATATATGCATCAATTTTCATATTTTTCAACCAGTGACCGAGTACTCTAACTTTTATTTTTGAAAATAATGTTTTTAAATGAGTTTTAAATAGCCGATATATCATTTTTTTGTTTCATAAATTTTTAGTATCATAGCATTTACGTGAAAAATTTAATTGAGTACCAAAATAAAAATACTATAATTTATAGTATGAAAATGAAGTCTCGTGTTCATTTATTTGTATTTCTACTGCCAGGCTTGCAAAATATTACGCTTTTATCTTGAAAATATAATGTTTTTCTCCTTTTACAACACTTCAGGAGGAGGTGCTTTTCGTTTATTTCAAATATTCATCACAAGGCAAATGCTTTCAGCTTGTATTTAAAATATACTGTGCTAATACAACTTTTCCAGCTTTTTATGTACAAAGTAGGACTTAATAAGTCACTTATATTTTATAATTACAAAAGCTGCGATTAATTTTTTAAATATTTTTGCATGTTACATATTTCCTACGATGTGTATGAAGCATGTTTATGTAATATTGAAATCAGAAAAAATATTTTGAATACCTACCTACACAAAAGTTTCCGTCAAGCAAATAAAAGTCATTGAATTATTGATGACATTATGGTCAACCACTAATACTTTAGTGTTTTGAAATATGGTAGAATAAAACTTTCCAAAAACTGAAAATATAGAAAACATGAGTTTGAATAAAATACATAATAGAGAGTTGAAGATTGTTATCCGAGAAACGGTTCCGATCAAGCCGAAATCAATATATGGGCGGGTCCAGAGATACCGATAGCGGATCTGCCTCGCGGAGCCCAGCCCGACAGCAACAAGGACAGGTCAAAGAATCTCAGCTATAGCTAAAGATGTGCACTTTAATTCTGTTACTAACAGCGACCAGTCACCGAGATCATGGTATAACATCCTGGAAAATCACTTTATGGGCTCCGCGAGGCAGATCCGCTATCGGTATCTCTGGACCCGCCCATATATTGATTTCGGTTTGATCTGAACCGTTTTTCGGATAATGGCAGTCTTCCGAGCCGTCTCATAGGCATTAAAGTGAAACACTATCGTACATATTTATGACATTTGAGTTTTTTATTTAAAGTTAAAAAATACAGTATTATCTGGAAACTATCAGTTTTATTTTATACGTCGTAGATATAAAAATCATCTGGAACTGTGGGGAGGGTAGTTTAGAGGCTACAGCACTTAAACCCCATTGGGCCCCTTGCACTTCTTCCCATTAGGAGAACAATCCACTTGAGCCGCCAATCAATCTTATAGAGAGAAAAAGGTGGTGTTGTTGCTCAGGAGGATCTCTCTAATATAGGCCATAGAAGACCATTGTTCTCCCAACACGGATTCTCTTATTGACGAAATGGCAATGCAGTAACAGACTGCATGGAGTACTATCTCGTCTTTCTGGTCGCAACCCCTACAAAGAGGTGTTTCACGCTTCCTCATATAATAAAGGTGCTTCCTTAACCAACAGTGTCTAGCTTCAATACCACCCGGCGAAGATATGTATCGTACATGGCCAGGTTCTTTTTGATTGTATCTTTGCAAGGGTACTTTTACTTTAGGAACTCCTTCGTAATTTTACAGCTATTTGTTTCATTCCACCGATTCCTAAACTCTTTGTGAGTGTCCTCTTTGATAATTTCAATAAATGCTGACAACGGAAGCAAACTGAAGGGACCAGGTTAAAAAATATTGAGACACGATGCACTCCTAGCTAGCTTGTCAACCACTTTACTGCCATTGCACCGCTCGTACCTCTTTACCCAGAATATAGATATGCTGTTGAGTTGAGGCTACTATCTGTGGCTGATGGCATTTCCATGCTGATCTAGTTGTTATCTTATGATTACGTAAGATCAGTAATAGCATCTCTTGCGTATTGATATCGGATATGTAAGGATTTGGAGCAAATCCTACATTCTGCACCTTTCTTGACTTTTAATCCATCTGTGAAGATGTTCATTACATCTTCACTGGCGGTCTCCTCATTCCTGATAAGTACCGTGTAGGGTCTGTCAAACACAAAACTTAGGAGAAATACTGTCAATGTCTGGACATCTTTCTGACGACCAAATTTCACAGACGACTCCAAACTTCTCCATATCCTACATCTGGCATAATACCAGTATTCTTGAGACGAAGCATAGTTGTCGCAACCACTTTGAAGTATATTTATATACAAAACATGTTTGCATGCACATCAAGTGTGTAAACAGCATACAACAGAACCTGTTTTTTGAGCAACGCAAAAGTTTAAGGATCCTCTGTATATAAAAAACCGATATTGCTTTCTCGAGTTCTATCGACCTCTAAAGTATGAAACACCCTGTATAAATAAAAGTATATATAAAATAGCCACCTAATAGTTATCACTACCACTAGACGTTAACAACGTCTAGTCGTACCAAGTCATAATCATTTAATTGGCTAATTTTATTCAGCGCACTGATTTTACATTCCTTCAAAAACTCAAATATATAAGCAGATCTGCGTCACAATCGAAATATTTCACCTAATTCATCAATATAATCGGAATAACCTGAGAATTTTTCACACGATAAACTCTATCTCGAGGCAGTCATCTCCGCGTATCGAAGGATATTCCCCGAGTTATACGATATTTATGAAACCTGTTCGGTTCCCGATCTTTTTAGCTCTTTAAAGGAGGTGGTGGTGCGTGAAGCGTGTGTTTTTTAACTCCAGTTATAACAAGTCTGTCAAAGGAAGCCCCCCACCGGGTTCCAAATAAAATGTTATTATATTGAGAAATGGCTTAGCGCAAGCAGCTGCTACGGATTATGCCTCTCAGACAGACCTTCCCTCTCTTTCTTTCTACTCGTGGATTCCTAGGAGCCAAGGGGAGACGTCTGCATGGAGGTCTATTTAATACACCGTCATGTCATATCGACGTATAAGCGTCTTGGGTATTCATAGACGTGGCCAGGAGATAGAGTTATAGATATTACCATCGCATTGTGAAGTGACCAATGTCTAATCTTAAGTAATAATCGATTAAATCTCTAAGCTTACTAGTGTCAGTCTTCCTATGTCTAAGATGAATCAGAAGTTAATCCCAGCATGTTTTTTGATATCTTACTAGTTAAGCATCGAAGGAACAGCTCTCCTTAATACCGATTTATCGCCTTTATTATGTCTGTCAGGTGGAATAAAAGAAGGTGACATTTTTTTCAGCTTGCTTGGTGAAGGGATAATGTAACATTCCTACTTCATTGGAGCACTACCAACAGAAAAAAAACTGGATTTACTTGAACCTCAAGTTCTAGTCTATAACATCAGTAATATAAGTTGTAACTTAGTTTCGATTTAAATAACTGTGGGATAAGTAATACTTTGCAGCTTTTTCAAATTTCTATGCAAATGCTGATGCATTTGATAAAAAATGAGGAATCTTATACAGACTGAATTATATGGAAATTTGGAAAAGGTTTATTTTCTAAAAGAATCAGAAGGAAGTCATGCTGAAATTGTGTATTAATGAATCTAATTTGATTTGTAGACATGAAGCATAGTTTTATACGGCAAAGGGAATTATTATAGTAAACTTTAATACATTTTCAACAATACGAATTTATGTCATTCTAAAGAAAACATTATAGCTGAATAATATTAAAAAACAAAAAAAGTATTTGATAAATATAACAAGTATAAATATGTAGCGTCACCGATAAATTTGACTGCACAGTGTGTCCCAGTACAAATAGGGATCGCGATCGATATATGTATGTGTATACAGGGTCAATCATTTAAAACTCCAGGCCTGTATCCTTGTTATTTTTTAAGATACCTTAGCGAACAAGGTATCATTTTTTTATCACGTCTGTTCAAGGCCTTCTAAGCCAACTTTACGGATTTTTCTTTAACGCACAGTACAAACAATTATTATCCAGCGAACAAGCTGTGAAAAGAGCTTTAATTAATATACGGGATGATAGGTTTTGTTACTGTAGCTTTGTTAAAAATGGTCAAATCATGTTAAGCTTACAAAGTGCAATGGCATGAAAACAAAACACTATTGAGAACCACTTCAACACTGTATCTTTTAACCCTTCGACTGTGTGGTGGGGTTAATATACCCCAAACCTGCTAGTTACAGATCCCATGTATTTATTACTTGAGCTATTGCACCACAGATGTCAGTAGCTGTTCTTCTTATATCAAACTGAATCCTAAGTGCAGGTAAATCATTGTGCTGTGAACTGTTGACGAATTGTAACCTATTAAAGTCGCTTGGGGCATAACATACCCCACCACACAGTTAGTGTAACAAAATAAGACGGTAAGTTTAAACTATATACATTGTACGGTTTGCTTTGCTTGTTTTCCAGCTTTTTTAAATTTTTCATAATTTTTATCGCATTCCAAGCTGATTTTCACCTTTTTTTGTTGTTGTGTGGTTCCAGATGTCTTACGAAAAATAGCAGCAGCACCTTTTACGCTTATGGGAAGAAGTTGAAAGTGACAGACTTCAGACGGGTTGGATGTTGTTGGGGAAAAAGTGGTGACAATGTAGGAGCCATTGAGAATAATGAAGATACCGACAGAAAACAAGATTTATGCGAAGATGAACTAGAAGAAACTAACAAAGAATTAAGCGAGAGCCAGTTGATTAGGAATAAATATTTTCTTGACAAAATCGGAACCAGTGGTTGAAAGAATGCAGGAGACCACAGGTACGAACAAGGGCTGAGAATTTGATCCTTATTTTACCAGGAGTAAGACAATATGCTCAATTAGCAAAGACACCTAAGGATTTGGCAGTTCATTTTTGATAAACAAATGGTTGATGATATAGTAAAATTCACAAATATAAAAATTGCTGAAAAGGCGCAGTCGTATAATGCTGATCATCAATATATGGTCAAGGAAACTGACGAAGTAGAGATACAAGCTGTGTTTGGTTTATTGTATCTCTCTGGTTTATTCAAATCCAATCGCCAAAATATGGAAGATCTGTGGTGCACGGATGGAACCGGTATAGAAATATTTAGATCCACCATATCTTTACATCGCTTTACTTTTCTAATCAGCTGTTTGCGATTTCATAGTATAAAGAACAGAACCGATAGAAAAGCTGTTGACAAGTTGGCGGCCATAAGGGGTATTTTTGAAAAATTTGTAGATAATTGCAAATTATGTTACACCTCAAGCTATTATCTAACCATAGATGAGAAGCTTGAAGCATTTCGTGGCCCAGTATCTTTTAAGCAACCGAACAAACCGGCAAAATACGGTATAAAAATATATGCTTTAGTAGATAGTCGCACATATTATCTGGTAAACATGGAACTTTACGTAGGAACGCAACCTGAAGGTCCATTCAAGCATAGCAACAAACCTGAAGATGTAGTTTTAAGACTTATAGAACCGATATCTGGCAAGAACCGAAACATAACATTTGACAATTGGTTTACCAGTTACGACCTCATTATGAAACTCCTACAGGCCCATCGTCTCACGTCAGTAGGAACTGTTCGAAAAAATAAAAGACACATTCCGACTGCTCTGCTGAACGTGCGCAACAGAGATATAAAAAGTTCTTTATTTGCATTTCAAAAGAATATCACTGCTGTTTCATACATCCTGAAGAAAAATAAAAATGTTGTTTTGTTTTCAACATTACATCATGACAATTCCATTGATCCCAATACCGGAGATAAGATAAAGTTTTTTTTTAACCTGTGAATTGTCAATCTTTACAAGTTATAGTTACATTTTGATTTTTCCAAGTTACAAATAAAAAGTAAAAGTTTTGTGTCATTCAATATAATTTTTTAACTAAGGATAAACACTGAAAACACCCCATAAACATAATAAAATTAGATGCTTGTAATGTTTTTTATTGGGGTAAGTAGGGTTAAATCATCATATTTTATCGTCAAAAATACGTAGTTAATAGGATGACCTGCTTTTTATTACACTCTATATTCGGCATACTACTACAGGCAGGTTAGATATAAAAATATATAAAAAAGTTCCAAACATCGAAATATAAAAGTATAAATGCAAGACATGTCACCATTCCGATATTTTCCGGACGGAAGGTCAGGAGACCCAACCGATTCGCGTCGAAGGGAATCCCAACACCTGTCGCATTTACAATAATATTTTTACGATATAATTCGAAAACTTCACAGATCCTTGGTTCTTTTAAAGTTCTAATCCGGGAGGGGCTTTTAAACGTGCGAACGTTCACTAATGTGGATACTTAGTGGGAGCGGAGCCTGAAAGCACGTTTGACGCTTCAAATGTCTGAAATCCTCTTGAAAACTAAATAATGCGTATGGCGCGTAGCGCCGGAGCAAACTTTCATAAACTCCCGCCAGGCTATAAACAGATTAGAGCTCGGAATAGGACCTGATGGAAAGGTATTACTCTTTAACGAGATTAGAGGTACTGAATCATCTCTAGACGAATAAAAGCCTAGGATTATGAATAGCAGCCGAGATGAACGAATAAAGGCTGAAATACGACGTAGACGTATACTGTTCTTGTCAAGTTCTATTGTCTCAGGCGTACTGTAATACACTAGTTAATAATGTATGGCTCAAAAAATAAGCGCAGAATTGCCAAGCCGGAGCTAGTTTCTTATCAAACGTCTCTCGGAGCAGTTGCGATGTATTTCAAGAGCTTAACATTCTAAGAAATACATGTCGTAGACTTACTGTAAAATACGTACGATATTTAAAACTTGATATTACTGTAATTGTTTGACATTTACAAAAGTAATGTTAGCGACAGCATCCTACTAAAAATAAATTGCATAAAACCCTTTTTTCCCTTAAAAATAAAAGAATAGAATAGAAATTATGAAGACAAAAAAGATTCTTAATAAAGAAAGGTACAATCGTGTGCAATAATAATGATAAGTCTTTAAAATGGATTTTGCGATGTCCTTTGAACTGCTGACGTATTTGTAAAGAAATCTACTTTCAGCTTTTATTGAAATTTCTCAGATCAGAAGTTCAATAACTGTTTTCATTAAGTGTTATTATAATTGCAAGTGATTCTACTTAAGAATTGTGCAATGTTATTTGCTATTCCTTTAAAAATTGTATGCTATATTATTTTCAAAAATAAATTATTTCCCCTGATATGGAAAACTTCTAAGATAATACTTACCTATTTTCCGAAAAGGTGATGCTGAATAACTATCCTCCTATCGTTATCATCAACAACTTTACGAAATGTTTTGAAATGTTACTTTTTGATTTTCTTTTTCCCACAGTAAGTATACGATAGTGAAAGACAATACGTTTTTTTTTTCAAAGAGATGTCTACTATTACGATTTTGTTTTGTATAACTGAATTTATTGCTGATTCTGCTGATAACGGGTTTCAAACTGGTATAATTTATACTAACTTCACTTTCAACATTCGACAAAGTTGACCACGTTATATTGCCAAATAAATTAACTAATTTCGATTTTCTGATATATTTACTCAGTTAATTAGACACTATTTAATAATAGAATCCAGCATGTTAGGTATCGTGGTTAGTCTATTGAAGTGATTGCGTCTTTAGGAGTATATCAAGGCTCTCTTTTGGGCCCATTACTATTTGTTATATTTATAAATGATACTGTTAATAATCTGAAAGTAGACTGTTTATTCTATTTCGATGATCTAAAAATATTTGGTAAAATATCCGATATTAATGACTGCCTGAATTTAGATTCCATTTGTAGAGCATTTTTAAATATTGTAAAGTGTAAAAGTCATTTACTACTAAGCAGCATGTTATCTAATTAAATTATAACATTAATAATCATTTTTAGACAGAACACGAACTTTGAGAGATTTAGATTATTTGATTATAAATTATCTTTTAATGTAAACTTGGATTTATTATTATGAACACATCCACATTTAAATTTGCTGAGACTTTGAATATTCTGTATACAACATTAGTTAGGTTCAATTGGAATATGTCTCTGTTGTTTGGTGTCCAAACCATATTTTAGAGTAGGATCTACGTTTGGTGTAATCTGAACATCAGGCACGTTTTTCATTAAACATTTGGATGGGTATTCTAGGTGACAGGTTTCTAGGTCCTGTTGTTTTACCAAACCGATTAACAGGCTCTGCTTACCTCAACTTTCTGCAGAACACACTGTATGAGCTTTTGGAAGACATTCCTTCGAATCAGAGGCAGCAAATGTGGTTCTAGTCTGAAGGTGCTCCAGCTCATTTTTCCATGGCCGTTAGAGAGCATTTACACCAAATGCTCTCCACATAGATGGGTAGGACCTGTTTTATGGCCTCCAAGATCGCCTGATCTGAACCCTCTAGATTTCTTTGTTTGGGCATTTTTGAAGACATTAGTGAATGATACTCCTGTAAATAGCCTGGAAGAGCTGCAGCTACGGATTAATCAAAAGTGTCAAGAAATCCAAACCAAGGAGGGTGTTTTCGAAAGAGTTCGAACATCGTTGAGACGAAGATGTCGTGCCTGTTTGAAAATGGACGGAGGGCACTTTGAACATCTTCTGTAACTTTGCTTTTTGTTTGTCGGTTTATTCCTAATAAAATAAAATGTTTGAAAAACGAATAGTGGCCCATATCTCCGCAACCGTTACTTTGCGGACCCATGTTTATTAAGACTTTTCTGCTCATTTTGGTTCATACTCTTGAAATATTTTACACTCTTTTTTAACACCCTGTATATTTATTCTGTAAACTTTGGTAATACCTAGCTCTGTTTACACAACAAACTTAATTTCAATTTTTCTACAGAATACGTTCCTAAATTTTCTGTCCATACTTAGGAGACACCCTGTATTTAATCATCGAAAGCAACGCCCTCTATGAAGGATAGAACGCGTTTGAGATACATTCAATAAATTTCACATGCAAATATGTGGAATGTAATACGTTACCCTCTTCCTTCTATACCCAAAATTTAAGGCAAGAAGTTAATTAATTATGGAAATCACTTGCGAAATAAATTCCCCGCTATTATAAATTTCCCGAGTCGGAATTTTCTGAAAGCTGTTAAATAAAGCTCTTTAATTCCTCGCCTGATGAGGATTTCTCTCCTTTAATAAATATTATCCAGTATTAATGCAAAAACTGGTATTACGTTATTAAAGTTTTATATATGGGTAGTTCGGTTCTGAAATTGGCCAAGTTAAATGCAACACTATGAATATTATTAAAGCAGCGAATTGAGTTATGCTGCAATTTTCTTCCGTTAATAAATTTCACTATCAGCCGGGATATAAATTAGTTATGGCGAGTCTGGCACTAACTCTTAATAAAAGTTACCTGGATAAGATATTTGTACAGAGACTTAGTACTATCATTTCTTATACATTGTTTTAAGGACAAAAACAAGGAAAAAATCCTTTAATCTTGTGTCTCAGCAGTACACGGACAATTTTAAAAAAGTTTTTAAAACTTTACTATATGGTACTATGTATGTATGTACTGTTTCGATAGACAGCTTATTTCGCCATATCAACGGTTTTATGCATAAGAAGTCAACAATCTAATTTTCACTCGATATGTTTCTGACGAGGGGGAACCACTGAAGTGTTTTGCTATACAAGCTGTAGGTAATTAAAGGTATTTTTTGCAATTTTTGGGTATTTGTGTGTATTTATAGGTATTTTTCGGTAAGGTAATAATGGATATTTACTGGGTATTTTTAGAGAAAACTAGTATTTTCCCGCCAATTTTTAAATACAATGGCGATCGCGCATGCGTTATACTGATGGCACAGTTTAAATATAAGGAAACAACTGACGCAATGGAAAATATAAAAATTATTAAAAATAGATACAAAAATATTTTCTGTAAAATTTTTCGGAGGCACTGTTGAACCATTATGTGGCCTTTTATTGTCTTCGTAAGTTTTTAGTTTTGAGAATAATATAGGGTGATTCGAATTAGATACATTCTATTGCAAAAATAATGACACTTCCTCAAATCAGTTTTTTGGTTACTGGATGTTCTGTGTTGAAATTTCCATAGATTTCTGTAGGTGAGTAGAACAACTAACAGCTAATGTTTAAAATTTAAAGTAGATTTCATTACGAATATGTCAGAAGTTCGAATTAAATAGCCAAATTCAACTAAACAGTGCCATTATTATTGCAACAGATACAGTCGTACAGAACAGTACCATGTAAACAAGCATCATATGAATGTTTTATAAGGCACACGCAGAATATATCAACTCACATACTAGCACATTCCCCTCTTCTGTTCACAAATTTTAGTATGATACAATTTCTTAAACTTTATCTTTAAATCAATATATTACATATTATTACGTATTAGTTTGGTCAAACTTTTCTGACATATTCTATTGATGAAAAATATGTAATAAAAAGTAAATGAGTCTATAATAAAAATTAAAATATTGCTAAATTAGGTTTTCCTATCACATTCATCTTCTATTTAACAAAAAAGATTTTTTATGTTGTTACATAAAAAATCTGCTAATTGTCTAATTCTAATCATACATGACGGAAAGCAAGCTGGGGTTAAAATTGAATTCTCCCTCGATACCTATGTATTTACAATTGCTAATGAAAGATTTTGGTTGTACTGGAGACACCGATGGTACCCGATGAGTATTTGGGATCCGGACAATAATTTTAGAGACACTCTGTATCTACCGAATATTATTATTTCATAGACGAGAGAGATCTTTGTTTTTAGTTAGCTTGAAGGTATTGGCACTTTTCTTGGGTGCGCCGCCAATGACTTTATGATACATTTTATGTAATCCAAAATGTTCTTTCCAGATGTATTCAGATCGAGTCAAAGGAGTCCTTATTTACGTAGATCTGTAACTGAAATAATTTCTAAGGAAATGAAAAACAGTTTTGGAAAATTAAACGTATATTAAGTAAAATCGTGGGTCATTAATCATGTGAATTTTTCGTTTCTTAGATATCTGGGTATTTAAGGGTATTTTTGGGTACTATTCGGTATTTCTGGT
Organism: Monochamus alternatus; assembly: GCA_037114965.1. NCBI lineage: Eukaryota > Metazoa > Arthropoda > Insecta > Coleoptera > Cerambycidae > Monochamus > Monochamus alternatus. The sequence goes on from CM073428.1 coordinate 7,990,209, forward strand.
TACTTAATGAGATTTTTAGGTACTTAAGGGTATTATTGGGTAATAGTCATAGGTACTCTTTGGGCACTTGAGAGTAATTCTTGGTTTTTGGGTATTTTTGAGGTATTTGCTTATTTGATGAGATATTTTTTTGGGAAAATAAGGTATTTACGGGTAATATTTTTAAAAAATGGTATTTTATTGTATAAATTTCAAGCAGTGGTTTACCCCTCGGTTTCTGAGATTTTAGATAATGGACGGCAGGTGGATGTTGTCTACACCGACTTCCAAAAAGCATTTGATCAGAAAGACAATAATATGCTAATTTTAAAATTGGGTTTTGGATATTCTGTAGCTTTAATAAAATTCTTCACTTCTTACTTAAACGACAAACATTTTATGGTAAGATTTAAAAATTTCACCTCCGATTCATTTTCTTCAACAACAGGTGTTCCGCAAGGCTCAAATTTAGGTCCCATATTATTTTCATTTTTTATTAACGATTTTTCTAAGGTCATTACTTGTGAGCATTTGTTATTTGCGGATGATTTTAAAATCTATTTTGAAATTAAATATCCTACAGATTCTATTCACCTGTAAGAATGTATCAATCAGATGTCCTCATGGTGTGAACTAAATCATCTGAAACTTAGTAGGTTTGATGTAGTCAAGGATTTGGGTATATATTTTAACAGTTACTGTTAAATTACTGTTATCAGTCGTATCAATAATATTGTTTCTAGTGTCTCATATGGCTTCATTAATCGTAATTGACGGAATTTTCCAAATAAAACACATTCAAAGCCCTGTTTTGTACTCTTGTGAGATTTAAAGTAGGCTACGGTTCAATAATGTGGTATCCTATTTATCAAGTTCATTCCAAATATTTAGAATAAGTTTTTAAACTTCATATTTTTTTTGCAAGATGGGTCTTATTCATCCAGAGGTTTTTCCCAGAACAGATTTAATTTTGATTTGTTAGAGACCAGGCGGAATATTATGTTGATTCGTTTTCTGTATAACATATTGAATAACAAAATTGATTGTATAGAACTCTTTGAAAAAAATAAATATTTTGACACTCCGCTAAAATTCTAGACACTAAGCATGCATTTTGTTGATTTCATCTTGTTAGTATTATTATTTTTTATTGTTGTTTGTAGTAGATTTTTATATTTACAGTTATATGCACCACAAATAATAGTATTCTTTTGTTGTTGTTTTTTATTCCTGTAATTGGGTTTTTTCTGTTGGAATAATAAAGAATTTTATTATTGTATTAAAACTAAATGAAACCATTACATCATTTATGGTCAGTAAAATATTTTATTGAATTTTAATTCATTTCCTGTAAGTCATCAATTTACTTGAATTATTTTGCAGTTTACTGTAGCTGGCAAATATGATTTCTGAAACACAAATTATTGTCATAAAATTGTTGTTTAGTTGATTTGTTGCTATTACATAACTATTTTTTTAATCAGTTCCAACAGGCCAAAATATCAACGGCGATCAAAGTGCTTTATAATATAATGCCAATTTTGGTTGTAAAGTTGCTGTATAAACATTCTTACAATGTTTTTGTAAAGGCGACTAAAGTGCTTTATAATATGGTACCTATTTTGGTTGTGTAGTTGGTGTATAAAGATTCTTACAATGTTTTTATGACTTATGCTGTTTGACACAAGTCGTTTTATTTCGCGTACGTTTAAGTTTAAAAAATTGAAGGGAAAATAAATTGGGATTAGTATTTTGAGGAACACGTGAGTACTTAAAATCCTCACTTAAAAATACACTCTGTATAATAACAGTAAATAAGTCACCTGCATGCATTTTACTATGTTTGAATATTGATTATAACTAGATTTCCATATCATTAAACTCAAGAAAGAACATAAATAACGTAGGAAATTTAAAAATGAGCAAGCTGTTCCATTTAAAAATAATAGAACAATGAATTTACTTAAAAAATGGCCTATATCCTGGCAGCGTCTAAAATAGGTGATAAATATAGTACAGATAAGGACACGAAACACATTAACCTCTATAAATTAAGGCAGCATAACCTCCTGGTTGGCCCCCGGGAGGTAAACTTTTCCATTTCGCCCATCTACATATCACCTCGCCATCCGCCCATGTTACAAATGGGTTTTATGAGACCTGATATAGGCATTCTCCTATTTATGTGATAATTAGTTGAAATACAAATTGAAATTAACCGTTGACTGGATGTTAAAAAGCTGAAATATAATATATCGGGCCTTTAAAGCCGCTCTATTTGTCTTATACGGCATATTTGCTTTAATATATTATTATCGTCCACACGTACCCTTGTCAAAATACAGGTAAAAGAGCGTTAAAACGCTCCCAAATGGAATTTATTCGGCTTGAGATTTGAATTAACCCGCAGTCATCTAAATTGACTGTATAATCTAAGTGAGGTTTTCAGTATCGAATTAGATTTAATTAACCATTGTTGGGAAGGCATCTCCATTGTTTTATGTACAGCATTGGCTAGGAGATGAAATTTAGCGCCAGCAGTTATGCTTTAGCGATAATGGGGCATCCGTGGAATGACGATCGGTTTTCTAGGTAATAGACATAACTCCGATTCATTGGCATAGGACAAACTAATACTGAATATTAAGCGACCTAAGTGAATTGAGATAGTGACCTAAGGAAGACAAGAAAATAAAATTTTATTGATTTTGAAGCATTAATCGTTTTTATTAGTGGTAACAGTATCATCACTTTGAATTTTAGAAAGCTTACGGTTACTTTAGATACTGCGAGCATTCCCTTAAAGAAGGAACAGTCGACTATTCTGTTATCAATCATTTTAGTCTACGCATATAATTTTCGGGAATGTTCAGTGTAATTTTAACAGATCACTGTACCATTGAGAAGTAGCCTCATTTGAAAAAGTATTTGCTGGTGCAGACGTTGATTTGCACGAGATGAATTTTATTGGAATATATTTTTCCTTCTTTAAGATACTAGCACAGTTGCCTGGCTGCCTTGAAGATTTTAGTGCCAGTATATCCCTTTTACATAGTCATGCTGCAATCATATATTTATTATCGAGTTCAATGTGTACAATCCCGTGGTTACAAATCTGGGTTATTTAATCAAACATTAAGTGTGATACAAGGCTCGATATTAGGCCCACTCTCTTTATTAAATGATATCGCTGAGGATCACTTCTTGCTGTACACTGATGACCTAAAGCTCTATTTAAATATTAACTCTGAATTGGATTGTATACAACTGCAGCATAGCTTGGACGTGCTTAATATATGGTGTGATTGCATCCAGATACCCTTAAATGTCTCTAAATGTAATGTTATGTCGTTTTTCGCAAAAGTAATCACATTCGTTTTCAGTACATTTTAAATAACCACGTAGTTGATAGGCCACAGTTTAATAAAGAGTTATTTATCTTCGTAAATTAACTTTCACTAAACACATGGAGAAGTGCATGGTTGAGGCTTACAAGAACTTAGAATTTATCAAACGTAATAATAAAGATTTTAGGGACATCTCTACATTATGATTATTATTTAACAGCTTTGTTGGACCTGAATTGGAGGATGCCTCTGTAATTTACTCTCCAAGTTATAATTGTCACATAAAATCTTTAGAAAAGGTCCAAAGAAGGTTTCTTAAATCAGCAAGTTTTATATTGGATTTACCAGCTACAAGGTTTTCGCAAGGTCTACTGCTGAGACGATTTGAGATGGGCAGCCTTATTACAAAGAGAATTATAATTGTAATATAATTCTGTACAATTTGTCAGTATAGGATAATCAAATAATATAGGATTTTAAAATTACAATTTGTCAGTATAGGATAATCAAATAATATAGGATTTTAAAATAAAGTCGATGTTTCGTTTTTATTTAAAAACTTCTTCAGGACTAAAAAACAATAATCAAATCATCGCTTAAAACAATAATCCACCGCATAATAATATTTAAAATACAATCACAAAACATCATAACCTATATATATATATATATATATATATATATATATATAACTACCAAAAATAAAACCTATATCTATTAAGTACACTTATTCCAGAGCATCCTTACCTAATTTTATGTATCCAAAAAACAAACATAAGTTCATTGTCCAACTTTCATATAAATAGGTAACATTGATATGGGCAAAAACATATTTTCAAACCAGGCTATTAATAATATATAAATCTAATGGAGCAACAGTCTAACGTACAAATGAATTTTGAATTTTCTATCTCGAGGAAAAAACAAATTTTATCAGACTAATGTATCTATTTACTTTTTACTACCCTTACTTACTTATTAATATAATTTCTTATAATATTACTGTAAACAAGACTTAAATTATCCGTATCAGTTTTTTTATTTACCGTTATATGACTATGTGCCCGAATGCACACCATTTCGCTAATGAGCCTTTTGTTATAATTTATTTCTCTGTCTAAAATACTAGCATCATTAAAATTAAAAACACGATTCTCATCAAAATGATGTGTAGCCAACGCCGTCTTTTCATTTTTATTTTTATGCTTTTCTTTGCATGACAATTGGTGCTCATATAACCTTGTTTTCAGATTTTCTTTTATTTGTCCTATATACATTTTATTGCAATCACTACAAGGTATCTTATATACTACATCGGACTGATAATTTAAATCTAATTTATCCTTCATAGAATCATATAAGATGCCTACTATTTTTGAATGATAGAAAACAATCTGTGTATTCTCATTACTTAATTCCTTTTTTAATTTTTCAGAGAGTCCTTTAACATATGGAATTTTATAAAACTTTTTATTTTATTTTTTTATAACTACTTCTTTTGCCATTTGATATGTTTGTTCCGAAATGCTACCACCAAAATAATAGAAATAAACTACTTACCATAAGTTCATAGATAATTCAACAAAAATTGCTCGAAATTATTTCCATTGCTATTGCTTATAACCATATATTTATAACAATTATTTCTCAGTAAACGTACCCTGTTTAAGACCGGCGTCGTTAACAATAGGTGTTTTGTACACAGACACTTACACCATATCTGCTAAATCAGTTTGCAGTCGACGAGACAAATTTTCACCGAGCCTTTAAACAACAGTGAACTAAATATAAAATGATTGTTAATATTGTTATACGAGCTTAAATATTATAATAATGTACCCTTGCCTATATACAGCGGTACGATTGTGGATACAACAAAGACAATCAAACTGAAGTCCGATGTATTATCTGTCTATGTTTCTAGTGTATACCGTGCTATAAAAAAATGTGAAGCTGAGTTCAAAAAAAAAGTGAAGATAAGAAGAAGAAAGGAAGTCGACGATGATATAATATATGGAAAATTTATTTATTCATAAGGATCATCAAAAGTTGCGAATTACTCTCTAGATTGTCAAAGATTGGATAAAGTGAATGCATTGTAAACAGTAGAACAGTGTTGGCCTACGTTCTACGTAATCATCCCTGATTTATTTTCAGATATACGCAACTACATTTTAGTATTACCTGGTAATGTAAAGTAGTATGCTAACTGGATATTTTTTGCCTTTGATGAAAGTCTGAATAGACCCGTTTTCAAAGCCGCAGGAGACTAATTCCCTAGCTGCAGGTAAAAATTCCCGATGGCTGACCCCCCTCTCGCCATTAATTGCCCATTGATTAATGGCTACTCAGGTATACCCGCTGCCTTCCGAGCAAATAAATTAAAAATTAAATGGTTTTTAATTTCTCTGGCCGATCGCGGTCGGGTCGCGTGTGCAGGTGTTTACCGGCCTCCGATGCGTGCGTCCGTTTGCGTGTTTCCGTTTATTACAACAATATCACCGAAAATTGATTCGGAATTACGTAAATAACTCCCTACGGCCGCGGAATGATTTTATTCTTTTCATGGCCCGTGTTTACCAAACACGCAAGTCGAGAGATTCCATCCTTTAATTACGTGTCTTGCAACTGGATATCCCGTTTTTACAGAGCTCTTTGCTTGGACGTCAAAAAATATTTAATCACTTTTTTCTAAAATTCGACGTGGGAAAAGAAGAACATCGTAACTTAAAAAGTTTACATACATTGTAATTCTCATATGTTTTTATTTATTTTAATAATTAGTGACATATAACTAGACAATATGCCTCTGTAACTGTACATAATAAACAATTTTATGAAAAAAATCTTTTTTCAATAAAATTTTACTATTTAATGAGATACGATGAAACAATTCCAACAAAAGTTTGAACACTTTATTTGTATCTGTAGATACGTTGTAATTTTTGTAAAGACGTCTCAGCTTATTATTGTAGTATATATTTTATATTAGATTTGATAATAAAAATAATAAAATAAGTAAATGAAATAATACAGTTAAAATATTCAGTAATATGAAAGGAATACAAAACTAATAATGTCACTTTTCATCGTCTAGTTTTAAGATTTTATCCTTTCGTTTTTTTCTGTTTTCAATTTTTTACTGTTTTTCAACTTGTTGCTTTTGATTCGTTGAAATTTATTTCATTGTCTTCTTTTTCATCTTCATGGTTACATTAATATTTCTTACCTTTTTCCAATATAAGTTTTGTCCTTCTAGACATTCTAGACAAGAAATAACACAGTTAAAATATTTAGTAATATTAAAGGAATACAAAACTAATAATTTCAGTTTCCATCGTCTAGTTTCTATCTTTTCGTGTTTTCTGTTTTCAATTTTTTACTGTTTTTGAACTTGTTGCTTTTGATTCGTTAAGATTTATTTCATTTTCTTCTTCATCTTTATGGTTACATTAATATTTCTTACCGTTAGCTAATTCCAATATAAGTTTTGTTCTTCTAGACATTGTCAAATGTTTGTACAAAAAGTGTTACATAAACAACAAAACACTTATTTTTACACAGGCACAACAAAAGAAATCTATTACTATCTGAAGAAGCGCCATACAAGTTGTGACGCTGACAGCATAAAATATCATCGTATCTGGCATACAACTGATGAAATATCATCGTATCTTACTACAACCAAGCTTAACTAACGTCGTATCTTTACATACGATAATTTAATAAGCAAAATGCCCAATTTATTCATGAATTAAAGGTAACCAATCTCTAGTTACGATATGAGTATTCTAAAATTAGAGCAAAATGGAGCAATAATTAAACCACAAGGAAAGATAAGATAAAATTTTATTTTTAATTTATGGAGCTGTTTATCGTAACTAGAGATAGAATGTTATTAGTGTTGAAAATGGAATAAATCGAGATACGTTATTAAAATATTCGAAAAAATTTACTATTTATGGTCAAAATTCATTTATGACAACACATTTTATGGGAAGAGTAAATTTTTCCCTATAAGAAAATGATTCGATCTTAATTTCGATAAACATCGAGATACGATGTTCTTCTTTTCCCACGTCGATACGTTCTATAGTTATTTCTGTATGGTACGCAAAATGATGCATTCAAGAATGGAAGTTATTTCTATTCGAGAACGCAAAAGCATTTAGCGCTCGAGATACATAGAATATTTTTTAGAAAACTGCAATAAAATAAGACAATTGTGTTATGTACAACAATTTAATTTATGTTTAAAATCATTTAACCGTGTTTGAATCAAGACGGTTTAGGTACGGTGACTATCATAACGATATCAACCTAATAAACAATAAAAAGGACCCCGCTCATTTTATATGTAAAAGTGGTTTCAGTCGGGAGGTCTAATTTTTGGTGGAAAATCTAGTTCTCAACATCCTGATCAGAAAAACTAATGGGTACAAAAAAATATAGCGTCAGGATTTTGCGCTACGGCGCATACATGGTCGGCTCCTGGGTATATCACCCTTTTCTGTGTTCAAAACGAGATTCAAAAATGAGGATTCCGGTCTTCCACACCACCTAATGAGGTTCCGAATGAGGCGCATTAGCTTTTTTATAGTGGTTCTTCGCCAATATATCACTATACTCCACTGATGTTCCACAAACTATTCCATCTCAACTGCTTCGATTTCAACGTGATTATTGGTATTTGCTCTGGCATCGCGGACTCGATCTAATCCTTATTTTTGAATTTCGTTTCGAACACAGAAAAACAACAAAGAAATATATATACAGGGTGAACCTTAAATAAGTACAAATATTTTAACTGCTGGTGTAGTTCGTCATATAGATCAGTCTAGTGAAAGCCATTTTTAAAAATTTCTAATATTTACGGAGATATTAATTATTTTTTAAAATACCCACATTTTGAGGACCGCTGGCAGATCTCTCATAACCAACCTAATGAACCATACGATTTGTTGCGAGGTTGCCATATCTCCTCTAATATAAATATTACGTTTCCTTTAACGTAATAGTAAAGTAATACGGTTAAATTCTATTTTAAAAATACTTGTTTTAAGCATAAGTACAGTAAAGTTGGGTATGTAACATGATACGCAGTATTATTAACATAAATTTTAACTGCTTAACTGACCTTACTATAAACGATTAAAAATGAATTTCCGCAAGTTAAATACATACTACCATAGAGTATTTAGGAAGATATTACGTGATATTACTATGTTCAATGTTCAAAAATTATACATAAACGTGCACACAAGCTTACCTGTTTGTTAAAAAATTAACTATTTAATCAGTAATCCACATTTCACAAGTTAAATATGCACTGTTAGTAAGAGACACAAGACTCAATTTCCTTAAGTTATTTTATGAAGAATAACGAAAAACTATGATTTTCACACAGCATATTAAATTTAATTTTCACCACATAACCCCAAATGAGTCAGTATTAACCATTTATTTCGAATCCAGAACCATAAAGTGACTTCGCACTTTAATCAGTGAAACAAATTTTAAAAATAAAGGTACACACAATATTAAATAACAAAATAGCAGCTTGACGATGCACTTAATATCAAGAAAAGCAAAGACATTTGTGTAATACTGGCAACGCTGTGAATCACACGTTCAATCTGCAGTGCTATGGCTCATAAATGTATGAAAGTCAGCGGTCCTCAACAAATTATCTACTGAAAAATTACAAAATTTATTTAAAATTTCACTTTTTTATTTCTGATTTTTTTGTAAAAAAAACTATTAATTATGTGTTCTACACAGTGAACTATACTGCTGGTTAAAATATTTGTACTTATTTAAGGTTCACCCTGTATATAGATTTAGTACTTTTTCACTCCACGCATGGGTCTCCATAATCAGTCATTGAATACGTTCTTTTTTATAAAAACAACTCAACTTCTGAAAACCCAGGTGCCGACCGCTGCGCAAAATCCTGACGGTACTTTTTTGTTCAGGATGTTGGGAACTACCTTTTCCACCAAAAATTAGACCTCCCGATTGAAACCACTTTTCCATATAAAAAATGCGGGGTCCTTAGTTGTTTGAAAAAGTAGTGACAGAAATATATATTGTAATTCATATTCTAAGAGTGTTTAATTCAAAATGAGCTCGAAGAGTGAAAAGTATTTATCAGGGGAAGTATTGGAAGCGGCACAAAGTGCTGTTCCAAAAAAAAAAACGTCGAGATAGTACGAGATAGCTTACAACGAATTCAAAGGGTGGCGTAGTTCGAAGAAAATTCAAAAGGTGTCCAAAGCGATATATTTCGAATATAAAATTAAACCTTCTACGTTGTGGTCAGTATATTCCATGTCAAAAAGTGCACTGATTTCCAAAGAAAATGTAAATATTAGGCAATTTCCAAAACTAATACCATATTTGTAAAGCAAATCAGTTGAATACAGATAGTTGAAGATTAAGATTCAATTATTATTATAATAATTGCCAATTCCAAAACTCATTTTTATTTTATTCTACACCTGAATAAATAAGATGGTTTGAAAGTAACAAATTCAACAAGCCAATTTAGAAGCGAAAGCATAAAAATTTAATAGAGCAAAAGAAGAATAGAGTGAATGTGAAGAAACTATAGCCGAGAGATTGTTAGCAGTTTAAAAAATCTGTGGATTTCCAAAACCACGTGATTTGTAAAATTACTTGATTGATTTAAGTAATATTAATGAACAGATTTCTGATGCGTCAGGTCTGATAAAATATCTTGACATTTATATACAAGTATATAAAAAATATATTCAAAAAGCTATATAATTATGACAATCAGCGCAGATTGTACAAACTAAATTAATAATACTGCGAATACATTTTACTCTTTTATTTAATATTTAACTGAACTACAATGCATTAAATATATATAATTCGTGAAATGTTACGGCATTCATTTCGAAGATGAATCAAAACGTGTTAATATGTCAATATTCTGCATATATTTAATTACTGTCATATTATTATGTACCATTAAAATGGTGTTCACAAATTATAATCCGTTTTGAATGCTTCCAAATGGCTTTCGACATTTAAATACAAGCGAAATATTTTAAAAACAAATTATATGATCCATTTGTAAACACTTTAGTGACATATTGATTATTCCAACTATTTACAATTATAAGCAAAAATATAATTTCTACAAATTTATTAAAATCCATAAATAAAACAAATAATATTTAATTTCTGTAAATTATATTTTTTTCAAAATATCTTGAAAGTTAATTTGTAGTTACCATTGAACTTAATTTGTGTTGTAAAAATATACTATATTGCTACTTCAACTATACTCGCGTCAAGAATTCAGTCTTACGTCACGGCTGACGTTACACATTTGTTTTTATTGTCAACGTAATTTTCGATAATTGGTCGCGTTAAAAACAATCATTTTTTGAAATTTAGTGCAATATATAATGCAAACTTTTAGTGTAGTATATAATTTTATTACTATCGGTTGCAGTTTCTTAAATATTTTGATGAAAATATAATGATTTATTCATTTGTTCGTATGACGTAAGTCGTCTGAATTCTTGACGCGAGTATACCTATATATTATTATATTTTTGGTTCTCCACTTTTTCTTGATTGCATGTCATGGGTTATCTTTTGCTTTCATGAAATATTGATGATTAAGTAATTCCATAATTAAAATTTTATTTTTTTATTATAAAGAATACAAAACTATATTTTAAACCAATTTATGGAGCATCTAAATCATGGTTTATAAAATTTGTTAAAACTCATGTCCTTATTTTGCTATGTAAAACCTATATCGTTTTTTTCAAAATTATTTAAACAATTATGAATCATTTTGGGTGTTGATTTATATAATTTATAGTTTCTTGTATTCTATCTTGAATTAGTAAAATGGTTTATTTTTATAAACATTATTCTTTAAATAGCCCCACAAAAATGTGTCAGGTGGTGTAAAGTCTATACTATTTGCCAGCCATGAACACAGCAAATGAGAGGTAACTGAATACAACATCGCTACACGACCAACATGGCGTAGTGACGTGTTGGAACAGCTGATACTGTAGTTGCGCAGTTGTGCTCAACCAGTCAGGAGTAGGAAGATGTGTAAGTTTACACAAAATGGTGTACTTGTAACACATCACTGGCAAGTATTACATAAATTTAGTATATTTTATTATAATTATAACAATTTTATCACATTTTGAATAAAACATATAAGAAAGAGTCATACCATATAAAACAGTCTGAAAATAAAAAAAATTCTTGCCGACCCATTTTAGAATTTGGTGTAACTTTGAATAACTCTACTCTAGGGTTCAAACAACAAAATTTACACGAGTTTGATTTTTACAAGCGCTTGTTTCCGCCTATTTAAATAAAGACTCTTAAAAATTGCTATTTTTAAGCTTTATTAATTTTTGCTGTCAAATTTTTCTGTTTGAAGATATTTGAATGATCAAGACGGAATTCAGAGTGGGAAAGATAATAGTTTTAGTGTAAATGAAGATAATTGGCTCGGACGATCCCTTTGAATAATAGCAGCGTGCAATAGCAGCAGCGTTTAGTCATTTTTCGTGAATTTCATTCGACTCTAGCGTCTTAGCTGTTGAGAGTTAAAAATTCATGCTGCGCAGGAATTAAGTATACATATCATAGACAAAATTCAGCCACAAGTTGACCTAAGTAGCCCACTCTTTATAGAAGAAAACTTTGCTTGTAAAAAGCAAAACCGTCTACATTTTGTTGTTCGGAACCCTGGAGAAGAGATTTTCAAAGTTACACCAAAATCTAAAATGGGTCGGCTTTGCCAATTAGACGATTTCAATTGGAATGACCCGAAAGCGACAGTTGTTAATCTTAAAAGTAACGCAAATATGTTTTTAAGACGACACTGCACTCTGCAACGCATATACATATACTTCGTATGTTTCACATACCATATCGATTATGTATTTCATATATTTGATAATATGGATACTGTATTTAATGAGTTATGCCCACATAAGCACCTGTTTAACGATGTATTTGAAATACTAAGCTACAAACGCTTATAATTATAACGACTGTAATTTGACAATCAAATCGTGTAAAATTGTATCTGTTGACGAATAATCCATCACAATTAATTACGATTTTAATTAATTATAATGATACGTTACCTTTAAATATTTAGGTCCATGATTGAATTTATTTTGATTAGGTTTCCTACTGAATCAACATGCAGCAAAATGACAATTTGAAATCAATTTTTCAATAATTTATCACGCAAATATAATTATACTACTCGCTTTATAAAATAAAAATAATTACATATGCTGTCAACATTCATTTATTTAATTTATTATAGTGATATTTTGTTACATATTTGTCTATTCATTTAACTGAAGAAAAACATTCAGATTGATGTGTACAAATTTTGTTCATCTTCACCATCTTGCCAGAAGCTAGTCTTTTGTATTTTAATAAGAATTAAACATCAAGAAAATTTGAATAAAATAATGTTAACTTCCAACCAAAAATGGTATTCCAAGATCAAAAATAGATTAACTATTTGGAAGTGCGGAATTCCAGGAAACAACTACTCTGTGGGCTAATGCCCCGATCAGCATTGAATTTCACCTGAAAAACATGCAAGCAGCCGATGCCATTCATTAGCGGCATCGCCATACATAGCCCGGTTCCGAGCTTGTTAGCTCTGATCAGTATACCATAGGTGAAGCAACTAACCTTGGCTGTTCGTGTATGTCAAAGCTAACCAAAGGTAATATAGAGTACGCAAAGTACGCAAAGATGTAGTACGTAGCACGTATTATGATGTTATACATCAAATATGCTCGGCAAAATTCCAAAGAAATTTTTTATATTTAGGGGAATGTGGGGTAGAAACGTATATCTAAGGGAGAAAATTGATAATATGTATATTTTTATTTTAGACAAGACGTAATAATATGAAATCAAATATTTATTCTATAGGCTACTTACTATACAGTGTAACTAAATATTATTTACAACGTTTTGGTAATTAAAAAAAAAATAATAATAATTTTAATAACAGAATACGGTTTTGCCCCTACCCTCGGGACATGACCGTATGTATGAGGCAAAACCGTATACTATCAGTACATATATAAAATATTTATAAAGACTTGCGCCAGGAGGATCTACATTCAAACGCATCTAGTTCTTCATCTGGAAGTCCGGTACAGCTCACGTGACACCACCGTGAGGCATTTTATACATCTTACCCAGCCATCCGTCTTTTTAGATTCATAGAAACGTTCACGACAATATATACATGGGGCGTTAGCTGTATCATCTTCTTCGGAACTTGAATCTTCTTTATTTTGCTTCCTGCTGTGTCTTCATTTTTGTATCGGTTTTCGTCTCGAATGCCTGTTGACTTTTGGATCTTTTTATTTTGTTGTTCTACCAGCTGGTTTTTACTCCATAATAACCGCCGTTTTCCCACGTCTTCTGGACGTAGAAGTTGCCCTAATTGCGTGTAGAATGGGTAATATTGGTTGGAGTGTAACGGTAAATATATTATTTTTATCATGTGCAAATTTTAGTTGACACGAGTTTGGTTTTTGTGTTTCAGGTGGCTGAGAAAGAATTTGTTGTTCTGACGTAATTGGTCTCAGTACTGGACTTCTGCTCTAAATGATTTGTGGTTTGAGTAGATGCTCCTGGGTGTGGAGTAATTGGTCTTTATAAAGTATCTTCAAAATTTTCAGAGAAAACTGTATTAAATTTACCTAGTCCTTTAACTGCAGCATTGGGTATTGCAGTACCTTGCTTAACTCTTTTCATTCTGTCTTGAAGCGTAGATTTGGGTACATTGAAAGACAGAGAAGCTTTTAAATATCCCATCTGGCCACTAGACACAGCATCGAGAGCTTTCTCCACATCAACTGCACTCTACGAATGGCGATCTGTCTTCCTAATGTATGTGCGCACCATGGAAACCTGTAAATTAAGTATTATCTAATAATTAAGTGAATTGTATACTCATAGATGACGGTTTTTCCCAAGGGCACATGTTTTATTATATTGAATAATTACTTCACATTGGTAATGGGAAATAATTAAAACTATATACAGATTGATAGAGACTGAATCCAGTAACAAAGCTAGCTAATTATAAACAACATAAAATTTGTACATACCTGTTTGTAGAATCAATAAAATTGAAGCAATATTAAATGAGGAGCTTCGAAATATCCTAACCTGCCGAAACTACTAAACACGACTATCGTTTGATTTCTCATATATCAACAGAGTCAAACTAAAGCATGCGTATTATAGTTTCGACTGGCGCTTTTACAAAATTTTAAATGCACTATACGATTTTGCCTCGCTGTACGGTATTGCCCCATGTTCCCTTACATATTTATTGTATTATGGTAATTTTATGGTCATCTCCTGTAATTTTATAAATATTATGGACAATTACAATATTATTTAGAGTAAAACCTAAAGCGTGTAATTGTTCTGTTATTTACATAATATATTGTAATAGTTCTATTTTACGTTGTAATATTAGCAAATTGCGTAAAGTTCTGTAATTGCAATGAAAACTACCAATACTATGTATTTTTATATTGATAGTTATGGCAAATACATTCCAACGCATCCGCCTACAGCGTCCGCATCCAGCAATGGTCGGCTTGTCTATACAATCATGTGGCTTATATATATATTAGTAGTACGAGACATTTAAAGTGCTCGTACAGTTTAGTTATGCTGTAAATAGTGTATCAGAGGCTCTGTGAAGGTGATTTAAAAAACAAATGTTAAAATGTACATTGTGTAGTGCTACATTTTTAACTTCCAGAAAATCTCTAACTTATACAGTGGTGGTATGTAAGAAGATGAACTCAACAATAAAGCAACCGTAACATGAAGTTATTTTTCTTCTTATTCCTACTATTGAAATTCCTCGCTCATAACTAATTCGCATAAGCATACAATGAATTGTTATTGCTACCATAATATCTAGACTACTTTTACATAAGACTTTACATACTATGTCAACATTTCAGAAAGTTAAAAAAAGTCTTCTATTTTATAGTTTCTCATCAACAGAATGCCGTTTCGTTTTGAAATACCCTGTATAATTTTTGAATAAGTAGATGTACCTACGATATCTACTTTTTTAATTACGTTGGAGTTTTGCAGGTCATTAGTTAATGTATATAGCATATATGTACCTACTTCATTTCCATAGTAAAAATATATGTATAACTATAATTTCTACATGCAGTAAATGCATAATTACATTCGAATTTTATAAAAAATGGATAAATTTACTTATTATGTAGGAGTACACGTAATTTCCTTGGTAAAAATACATATAATTTTTACTTGTATTATCTGGTTAATTAAATTGACATTTTACAGAGCGTTTAGTAACTTACCAATCGTAAGTAAAATTACCATGATAGTTATGGGCTAAAAGCACCAATGATAATCATAGTTTCAGTGCAGAATTAGATCTTTTGTTACACCGGATAATCCAAATATAAGTTATTTCAAATAGAGGTTCTTTCGATATTCTACATTTATTATTGATGTATAACTTTTTATGAATTTAAGAATACCACACAGTTATAGTCAAATGAAAAGGCAAGTACTATGCATCCGTTCCTTTGTCGCGTATTCTTGTGCCGTGCAAAATGTAGGTGCGCTGTAAGCTTTATTTAGCTTTAGTTGTGAAAAAATCCCAACGAAATTGGTACTTCGAGTCCTGTTATTTAGGCAGATATGGTTATAGGCGGCAACACAATTCCAACTCCGATCAAGAGTGGATTTAAGAAGGAAATAGCATTTTAAATCGGTCGATTGAACAGGGCAAATATCCATTGTTGTGTTTGCAATAGACGGAGTACGTACCGTCTTGCAATTCGAGCCGGTGCCCTGCGAATTTTAAGTAGCTATTCAATTGTTTAGTCAACTTCGTGGTTCTCTATTGTATCGATTGTGTATGTTTGCTGGTTTTGGGAGTGCATTGTGTGCAATTCAACAATTAACTAATAAAGCAGCCTTCTGGATAAAATCGTTTGGCCTGCTACTGGCGAGGCATAACCGCCGCTTGTGTTGAAATTCAAACTGTTTAGTCTGTTTGCTTAATGCCTGGCATGGTGCATGACGGAAATTATATCATTACTTAGTTATTTACCGACATTTAATGTAAATATTGTTTCAAATTATTTTGTTTCTTTTTCTATTTGAGGCCTTATGTAGATAATTGGCAAGATCCCTAAACAGAGGAGATTGCCTAGAAACTTTCGTCCAATAGCATAGCAGTATTACTATTACAATATTATTAATATTTTAGAACATGTAACAAAGAATCTCGAGGCTTAGGCAGTTTATTTTGTAACGCATAATTAAGCAGTTAGGTATGCCAAGTGTTTTCGATGTTGTTACAAAATATAGAATAGAATAGGAATGATTTATTATGTAAAGATTACAAAATAATAATAATATATCTGCCCCTCATTCTAACCACGGATATTAGCCCAGAAGTCGGAGACTTGTACGGGAGAGAGGGCGGAATATTATTATTAAGCAGGCTGCATTTGCGCCCAGGAACGACTTACGTTGGTAGGTCCTAACCACTATTCAGTGCAGGAATGAGAGAAACCTGGAAAATCTCATTAATTAGGGGGGTAGTCAAATATCAACCGGTATCAATATCTCACATGGACCCAAGCCAACATTATTCCACCCTACCATACCCGCAGAGAGGGTGCCAATCCTCTCCACGAATATATCTTATATACGGTCTACCAGCACCCACAACGATCTAGTCACCTCGATTCAAGTACTGACGCCTTAAACGGCGCGACCACTGGCTGACCCAAAAAAGAGAAAATAATTACACAAAAAGTAGGAAATTTGGCTTGCGCCACTCTTCCACTCCACCTATATAAAATACAGAAAGTGTACATCTAAAAATACGAGGAAAAAATAAAAAAAACATATAAAGGTATATAATATTAAAAAAAATATATGTAAAACTAATGCATAATACATACAAAATGTAAAACAATAAATTAGTAAAATAAACCGTTTTGTTAATTAGACCCAAACAACAGCCCCTTCAATTATCTTTCGAACAAGTTAAATGGAAATATGAAGATATTTATTTAATAAGTTAGGAGCCATATACGAATATGACTCCTCAAATTTTGTTGTTACATGTTGAGGAATCGTATAAAGATCGTTTCTGACAAAAACATTGAGTGCATCAGATCGCTTAATAAACAAATTATGCAAATATGAGGGAGTTTCATACTTCCATACTTTATCCTCTTCAGACCCAGGGTATCATACGTGATACTCAAGGAATTATTTTTATATAATTATTCAAACTCCAAAAATTCGATTTGGTATCTGCAGTATAGTATATGATACACTCTTGCAATTTCTGCTATTTCAACCAGTATTTTCAACTGGCGGCGTCAGTAAACAGCTGAAAGTGAATGTGTGTGTTGCAGTCGCTAACCTTAAAATGAATAAAGTTGAAAACAATCGTAAGTAATCGATTCTTTCATATTTTTGTAGCATAAAATTATTATCATAATGATAGGTCATGCATGCCTAAGTGTATTTTGGTAAGGGTTAGTACTAAGCGGGGGCGGTTAGACACTTTGATTGAGGTATCACTAGTGATACTTTGGGCTTGCGCAAATACATTTTTCAAAAAAATTTAAAAGTTTTTTTGGCGAATTTATTAGAATTTTTATTGGTTTTAGGCCCCTTGACAGCAAAAGAACTTCAAGACATTGCAGATAATTTAGATTTGGACGAGTCCGATATAGACGATGATCTACTCAATATAATTGAGCCAGATGATGATGACCTTGAAGAGGATTTAATTTCTCAAAATATTGATGATCACGATAATATATTGTTGCCTGATGATTGGGATTCATCAGACGATGAGCCATTGGCTCGATTGGTTCCTGCTTCTGCCAAAAAATGGTTACGAGACAAACAGTTTGCACCTGATACAATTTTACCTGCAGTAAACTATGACGACCAAGTGAAAGATCCTTTTGAATATTTTCAAAAATATATTAGTGACGACTTTTGCTGAGTGTACTTCCTGTTACATATTTTTAAGCTGTAGTGTCGAAAGAAATTGTTTTGCAGATTTTCATCAATAAAAAGAATATTATTGGCCCCGAGAGTTTTGTACCTTTATGAGTCCAAAGTATCATATGTGATACATAAATAGTATGTTTTTTTTAGGTGCAAACTAACACAAATATATCAGAATTTACTTTAAAATATCTTAAAAAGCCTTCTGGGTCTGACGAGGTTATATAATAACAGTACATATAATTACACTCAAAATTTCAATCGTGGCTCATTCATTCTATTAAATGTGGTTATAGTTATCACATATATATTGTCCTTGTCGTTTATTACGTATACATAATACTAGGTACTGTTTTCCTAGGATTAACCCTAAGATCATTATCACTGCACCAATTATTAAAACTTAAAAGATATTTATTTATTTGAGACAATACAACCTCAGCCTGTTTCACCGTGACTGACTTATATAATTGGACGTCATCTGCATAAAGATGTAATTGACAGTAATTAATTGAAGAAATTAAATCAAAAGTGTATAATATGACTTAATGACGATAATATGACTTAAGATTTCGACTTAGATGCGTTTACCTTACAAATCATAGCTTTATGACTTACTTCCAGCAAGTTATTCTTACTAGGAGAACACCACATAGGTAAGAGAAGCAACATTCATCTAAAATAATTACAAGTTCATCGGATGCATATGCATCAGCACAATTAGGA
Source organism: Monochamus alternatus (assembly GCA_037114965.1). NCBI lineage: Eukaryota > Metazoa > Arthropoda > Insecta > Coleoptera > Cerambycidae > Monochamus > Monochamus alternatus. The sequence continues at coordinate 8,009,372 of CM073428.1, forward strand.
TTATCTATACATACAAGTACGTATAGCTGGTATACAATTCAGCTAATATAGTAAAATACCAGATATTTTTACCCTTTTTTTAAATTCTTTGTGCCCCCAGAATTACAACGCAACATAATTTGAGATTTGACATAAAGGTTTGTATTGTCAACAGCACTGAAATAACAACCAAACGAAAACAATCATATTTAACCCCACATAGTATATATTGATGGAAAGAGAAAAAAATAACGTTTTCAGCTGGCTCATAGCTTGTATTTAAAAAAAAAACACAACTTTAGGTAAAAACTAAAAAATGAATATAGTTACAAACAAATTAGGCACGCCTATGAACTGTACAGGCATGTATCGGAAAATAGAAAATTTGAAATTTTGTTTATTTCTGAAACAAAATACGATACGTCAATTTGGTTTTGACCATTAACTTTCTCTTAAAAAAGAGATCGAGAGTGGGGGCTTCATTTTTTTTCTGTTGTTAATGAGCCTATAAAAACATCGAAATTTGCCCACCCTGATACATTGATTCAACCAACACCTCCACCAACACGATTATAAACTAATCAATAATAGTACGTTAACAAATATACTCGCGACAAGAATTCAGACGACTTACGTCATACGAACAAATAAATAATTTATCATATTTTTATTAAATTATTTAAGAAACTGCAACTGGTAGTAATAAAACTATATACTACACTAAAAGTTTGCATTATATATTGCACTAAATTGCAAAAAATGATTGTTTTTAACGCGACCAAATATCGAAAATTACGTTGACAACAAAAACAAATGTGTAACGTCAGCCGTGACGTAAGACGTCTGAATTCTTGACGCGAGTATATAATCATTTATTTAATGAAGTTATATTATTAACCATTTTTTTTAGTGTAAAAAAGGCATAAGCCCAAATTTCCCAATATTAAAGTATAAAATTAATATATCATTTGCTATAGCCGGCAAATGTTTTATGGCCGGTTTCTCAACTAGTAGATATCTATTAAATAAACTTATCGATTCCATAAACTGGAGATATCCCATGAATTCGGTTTCTGAACCATTCGATAATGCTTATCTATTGCATAAGTTATCGAACAGATATCCAAAGAAAAATGGCAAGATATCTGTCCAATAAATATTAACGCATGCGCGTTGCGATTTAGCTTTAAATATAGTCAGATATCTTGAACCGCCAAGACGTTATCGTGAAAGAGAAAACCAGTATGAAAAATAAAGCGACAGAATTTCGAGAGAGGTTTACGGACGCCGTATTCTTGAAATAGTGTTTTCTACAAATACAAGTAATTTTAGACATTTAAGAACTGAATAATATACAGAGTTTAGCAAATAACAACAATGTTATCTCATGCCACCAGCGAATATTCAGAGGTACCGAAATAAAATCAATGTATAACGTCAGAAAGCGATTTATCCAGCAAATTTTTAGGTACTGAAAACTTTCAAAATGCGTATTTTTTTAAATTCAGCTATAGATGTAAACATTGTTAAAACATAAACTTACATATTTCTGCATATAACATTGTTCACTTTTGTTTATAAGTATGCGAAAATAATTATTAAAATGTGGGGTTAGAATAGGGAAATAATGTGTGTCATACAAATGCATTTTAAAAGTTATTATATTATTTGAAGAGAGTTTAAATAGTAAAAGTGGATAAACAAAATATCAGCAATTTTATTTTTGATATTACTTTTGTTCTACGCGTTTTATTTTTCAAAATTTCAGTACCTAAAAAATCACAAATTTGATCATTTTACGACGAGAAATACGGCGACCTTAACGAAAGAAACTGTAAATTTACTGATAGATTTAATAGGAGATAGTATTCAAGGCTCTAGTACTAGAACAAATTTACTATCAGTATTAGAAAAGGTTTTAATAACTTCGTTTTTATGCAACAGGTTTGTATATATTTTTATTAAGTTAATGTGATGTGATATCATTAGGTAGCCGATAGTGGCGCCATCTACAATTATTTCTTGAAAGTGGGTTACTTCCATAAATGGCATCTGCAAACAGTTGTGCATTTGCTAGCTCCCTCTATAATTATTGCAGATATTAAGATATCCATTCAACTGTTATGTATAACAAAATTTGGAAGGCATGCGTTCAGAAACCAATATAAAGTTATCGGTCTGATAAATTTATGTACTCGATAGTTATCGAATCGATTGCGCCAAATGTTGAGAAACCGGCCATTAATAATGTCCTATAATATCTATCCTACTGTTTGTTTTTCTAAATTTAATATATTTTTTATTATTTGTTTGTTGACCATTTTATAATTCATATAATTTAATTCAAATGTTTAGTTCCGTTACATCTTATTATGACAAAGGAAATGAATGTCGGATACTAGATTATCTGATAAATAAATTGTTATAAATAACCGCCCGAGTTCAACATCGTTGACACCAGCATGTATTCTAATGCAGAAATAAGTTACGCCTTTCCCATAAAATTCGTATTCCACGAAACATTCAGACAATAATGCCATTATAACATCCACACTGAATAATAAGGGCCTCACAGCCCCCAATGCTCGTATAAAATACGTTTTACTATAGGTGGATGTCATTTCATTACGCCCTAGCCCTACGAAAACGTGAACTTCCTGTGTTTAGGTCCTCTTAGATGTCAGGCCGTGTAGTTATGGTAGGGCTCCTACATAATAAACACGATTACACCAAAATATTTCTTTTTCCTAATGGTCGTTTTGGGATCACGTGAGTTTTTGGCTGTGAGCTGTTTAATAGGCTGAAGTGTCTTGGAAATTTTATGTTTCAGGCAATTTTGGCGAAGCGACTCCTGTAACTATATAGCTGGATACGTACTTGAAAATGTAACCCATCTAATATATCTCAAAGTGGATCTCAAAGTACTAACTTTTCTCTCTCCAATTTTAATGTAAACTTTCTTTTAATTTACTTTTACAGCCTTTTTTTTAATTTCAACTCTATTTGTTTAGGTAGCAAACAGATAACTTCTAGAATAAATAATAATCTTCTACATATAGTAGAAGTAAGAACTTACTTGCGTAGTATTCCATTTACTGTTAAAATGTTTTTTAATGCTTGAAATACAAGCTATACAGGGTGTTTTTAAATGAGACCACAGATTTCTTAGGTGAAAATAAATCGGTTTAACTTAACATACATACTATCCCAAGTCGCATAATAAAAAATACAGGGTGTCAAATTTAAAATTTTATTTTCGATATTTGTAAATAACTTCTTAAGGAATCCAAATATTTACATAAAATTTGTAAATCGGGGGTTTTTGCGGATGAGAAATTCGAATTTGTTTCTAATTTTGACGTCACTAATAGAGAGTGCCACTTGTGGCACACCATGTTTCTTTTAAATGGCAGAACTTTTTTGCAGCTTAGTGTATCCATCTGTCTATTCTCCTACGTGTTTTATTTCAAAAAGATATACCTTGCTGAGGTCGGTAGAAGTAACCATTTTTGAAATAATTTATCCTATTTGAAATGATCAGTGCACCGAGTAGAAACTGTATTGGTAAAGAGCCTTTTTTGTTGAAATTACATCAAAATGTTACTTGAAAAAGTTGTTCAGAATGGTAAATTATGGAGACATGCAAACCTTTTTCAGATATAACAGGTAGGAGAATCGATTTTTTCAATAGTCGGATGGATACAGTAAGCAACAAAAAAGTTCTGCCATTTAAAAAAAAAACATGATGTGCCATAAGTATTGCTTTCTACTAGTGACGTCAAAATTAGACACAAATTTGAATTTTTCGCCCGCGAAGACCTCTAATTTACAAATTTTATCTAAATATTAATTTGGATTTATTTAAGAAGTTATCTACAAATATTGAAAATAAAATTTTAACTTTGACACCCTGTATCTTCTTTATTATGCGACTTGCGATTAGGTATGTTAGGATAAATCGATTTATTTTCATCTAAGTAATCTGTGGTATCATTTTTGCTACTTCACTTAAAAACAGACTGTAGATAAACTAGTGACCAAAAACTACAAGGTATACAGGGCACTTGTAAATGATTATGAATATGCAGGGCGTCCTTACGGATATACAGGGCTGCCAAATAATATGTTAAATATTGAATTTCCCTGACTGTTCTACTAATGTGGTGGAGAGAATTATGCATTATCCACATAATATTTCTAATATTAAAGGGTACGTTTTTGCTCTTGTAAACATATTTATATTTTTTCCGTTAACGTCCCGTTAACTTCGCACGATCAAGTAGCCACTAATTATCCTCAACCATACGTTAACTAAATGTCTAAACTGGTGTTTTGTTTTAACGATGGTAGGTGGACTTTCATCGTTCCAAATATGTAAATCTTGTGAGTTAATTATTTCACCACGACCAGACCTGGGTGTGAATAGGGAAAAAGTATTAAATACATGAATACTGAGTGAGTGAAAAATTTACTCATGATTACTTGAGTCTTGAATACAGCATTCAAAAAGTACTTGAATTCTGATTACTTGTATTCAAGTATTCAGCGAAAAGAGCAGTAGGGTAGCGCATATTTACCACGCTGTTTGGGTTATGTTTAGTTTGCCCGTGCCCGTAATCAAAAAGTAGATCGTGTGTATAAAAATTAACTCTTAGGTCTCGATTTTGTATCTAATTCAACTTATTTTTTTTCACTTGAGGTGGAAGATTTTATAACCCAGGTATTGTTTTTAGGTGTATTGTAGCAGTTTAAATTAAATAACTATAAAAGAGAGTGAAATTAAAAACATGGCAATTTCAGTTAAATACAGGGTGTCCGGAAATTATGCGCCAAGACTTCAGGAGGTGATTCCTCGCAAGAAATTAGGGTCACGAAGTCCTATAACAATATTTCGAAAACTCAATATTAACGGAGATACAGGGTGTTAAAATTTTAATTTCGATATTTGTAAATGACTTCTTAAGAAATCCAAATATTTACATAAAATTTGCAACTCGGGGGTTTTTGTGGACGACAAATTCAAATATGTTTCTAATTTTGACGTCACCAGTAGAGGGCGCCACTAATGGCACATCATGTTCCTTTCAAATGACAGAACTTTTTTGCTGCTTAGTATATCCATCTGACTAGCAATCGATTCTCCTACCTGTTATATCTGAAAAAGGTATACCTTATTGAAGTCGCTAGGAGTAACAGTTTTCGAAATAATCTTATTTCAAATATTCAGTGCACCGAGTAAAAACTGAAGTCTTGACGCATAATTTCCGGACACCCTGTATATCTGAACATTGTCTAAAATATAGCTCAATGTTTAGTTACTTTTTTTATCATATACTGTATATAGTCAATAGAACCAGGACATTTTTTTCAGAATGAGACGATACGTAATGTAAATAGTTCACTTTTACATAGACATTCTGTCTAAGGAAAAAAACAATAAATAATCTTTGTTCCTTTGAAGTTGGTTTATAAGAAAAATATCTACTTGATTTCGATATTTTTCAATTTGATGTTAATGCTAAAGAAATTATTTATTTATCCATTGTCCACAGAAAATAATTTTTATTTTTCCTTCCAGGGTAATTATTCATTTAATATTTATAAAAGTGCAGTGAAATGTCTTCATTACTTATACAAGGATTTCCTTAATGCAGATAAGAGAAAAGGCATCAGCAAAAACCTAATTTTTGTTATCGTTAATACTACACCTCACCACAAATCACCATAAAAGTTATTTAGAGATCTTGACTAAACGTGAACTTACTCTTAAATCTTTTAAACGTCTTAATTCTGAAATATAAATTACAGTAGCAAAGTGACATTTAGCTCCGAAGTTATATTTCACAGGGACCTGACATAACTGTTTCTCACGTGCTTTCCTTTCTGTAAATTCTGACTGGGGATTACGTAATTTTTATGACAGGAGAGGAAGGCTTAAATAATGCACGCTATTAATTCGTAATACCTTCAGAAAGTTCTTTTTTATTATCTGCAACACGAACGATGCAACTGATGTAAAATGTTAATCAGTTTTAGCAATTGAAAATACAAAAGTTGAGTGATATCAAATTCCACACATATCAGAAAATAAAAATAACTATTTGATCAGTATTATATTGGAAGTATAACAAAAATTGTCATCGTCATTTCGTCGTTTTGTTAAACCCTTCTCCATTACTCCAAATGTTAGATTTGATAAATCAAAAAATTGTAAATTTATATACATAAAGGTATTTATATATAAAATTAAAAACAACTACATATTCTATTCTATTTTATATTAAAATGATCTCAATTTAATCTCGAAATTTGTATGTACCATTATAATCTTTTGACTTGTAACACAACATATAGAGTCCTGATGATAATAAAAAGGACACAACATCAAGGTGTAATAGTAGTTTTGTTGTACTTTCTAACCTAATCCAAAAGATAAAAGCAAAATTAAAAATTTTTAAAAAATCACTACGGTAATATGTAATGCAATGGTGTAATTGAAAAAGGATAAAATAATTTAAAAACCCACGACTTAAAGAATTTATGTAACTAGAGGCAATATTTATAAGTAGATTTGATCTCTCGCAAAGTCGGACATATGAACAACCGAGTAACCCTATGTATCTATTTGGTTCTCGAAGATGTAGATATGGCAACAACATATTCTACGCCCTATGAACTTAATAAAAAACAAAGAAAATATTAACTAATAATATTATACTGAATACTGCATCAAAATCAGACTAGATATTACTGCAGCGCCACCTAGTGAGTTACTACCGTAACACCTATTTAAGAATCCTCACTAATCAACCACAAACCCATTACTGAAAACCGCATCTAAAACGGATTAGTAGTTTTGGTTCTGCACAAAAAAATGTTTACTGTATCGCTCCCTGGTGAGTTGTCACCGTAACACATATCTAAGAATATGAACCACAATCAAACCCAAACCCTTCACTAAAAACCGCATCCAAAACGGACTAGTAGTTTTGGTTTTGCACAAACAAATGTTTACTGCAGCGCCCCCTGGTGAGTTTTCATCGTAACACCTATCCAAGAACATGCACCAATCAAATCCAAACCCATCACTGAAAACCGCATCAAAATCGGACTAGCAGTTTTGGAGATAAACGACAACATTGGTTTGCACACACATTCTCTCACCCCAAACGCATATACCGTCTCCGTTCCGTCGTGTGTTACGGTCCTGTTATGATTTACTAAGCTCGAACGCCCTAAATAATAATTATCGGTTAAAATTCCCTAAATGCGATATCATATTGACGAACCAATAAAAACTAAGGTAGTTGAGCTTTTAAATGACTTAAAATGAATGTATGCTCATTTAATTCTCATATGCCAAATCATACCATTGCCTAATGAATTTGAATTTTAAATTGCTTTATTATTATTTCTTTTCATGAACTCTTCTTCCTCCTTAAAATTCTGGCTCTCAGCCTATCTACAATCTGTTATTTGTTTTATCTTTACAAAATAAAACATTCCAACTTCTGTCCTTCTTCTATGGTTTTTGCTCCGGATATAAAAAAGTGTCCTGCTTGTCATTGAATGAATAGTCTTGAAAGACTGCACACTGGTGTGGATTTGATATCTAAGAAGTAATAAAAATTGAGATTATTTGTGCTGATTGATATCCGAGAAGGATTTCCTGCAGTTTGGGATTCATAGCAACTAATAATTCTCGATTGAACGACTAGCTCTTTAAGGCCGCCTAATATCTCAAAGGTATATACTGGCATTTTTATAGTCAAGCGGTAACTTCTTACTCGTACTGAGCTATAGCAAAACATTAATTTTTAGGCCTTTTTCCGTTTATGGTCATAATTGTGCTGCATGTCTCCCACTCCATATTGCTTGATCTACTGCCTCCTCCTGCCATGCCCGCTGCTTGTGGCTTAGATAATTACTAGAGAAGTTTCACTGCTGCCTCACCTCGACAACCTCCACGTAATTCGGAGCACCAGGTCTCGCATCCTCCTTCACTGCCAGTTACGGCTCCGGAGGATTCGACTCGGGTCACATTTAGCTCTATAATATATTATTATGATCTAAATCAACTTGATGCATGCCTATAAAAACCCATGAGTTAGTGGTTTCCTAAAAATATACTGATAAATTAATTGAGTTGTACGTTGAATCATTTACCCATTTACCTCTGAGGCATGTTTAGTAGCCTATTTTATTAATACTTACCTGCAGTTCATTCTGTAACCTTTGCGTATATATACCAAAAGGACTAAAATAAATTGTACTGGTTCGTGTCCACTCTGTATATGGTACTGGGTTCAGTATTTTAGGTAATTTTATAAGCATATACCAAATTTAAATGAACTAAATAAATAAGCATCGCCTTAGGTTAGAAATAATAACACTCTGTTATATTAATAAAATCTGTCAGCTTCACTAACTGGTGGCTACAGGGCCGTATCCAACTTTTGCCAAGGTCTACCTGCAATGCAGTAATACTGTAAAAATTAACTATTTAACTATATTATTTACAAATATAGATATTGTCTATTTGTCTACTGAATTCTTGAATTATTTTCTTTTGTTATCGTCTGTCTTGTTTTGTGTAGGTGGTATCGTAACCTCGGTGGTTTATAACCAGGGATCGAGACGGGCTTTCCACCCCCAATCTCTGACTGAGCTATCGGCTAAATCCCTGACTCAAGCCCCGATCGTCATACAGGAGGTTACCATATCACCTGACCCGTCTCCTTTTTTTCTGCGTGTTGCGTGATTACCACCGACCGTAGCACGTGTGTAACAAAAGGTAAATATCCAAATCATTCAAATTTAGTATATGGTATATTGTTCAAATGACCTCCGGAAGTGACTTTTGTCATTTTCAGAATACAGAGTCAAAAATGCGTTTTCAATAATAAACAAAAGTTGATCTTTGAATTCAGTGGCCTTAAAAACATTTAGATGAACTAGTCTGGTCATTTGCTAAGCTATGCTGATACAATCTGACCGGATACCTTCTATGGATATTTGATCCCAGAGGAAAATCTGTGGCTATTTTATCACCGCATTTATACTACGTGACCATGAAAAACACACCCGAGTCCGATTCTAATCGTTTACAAAACTACACTAATAAAATCTGCTTATTTTAAAGATTTTGGTCATATGGGTAAGTACTGAAACTATTCTAACAAGAGATACATGTCTAGCAACCACGTTCCTAAGTTGATTAGTTTGGTCTAGAAAACATGATCGTTTTAGTGTATTAATTACTGATTACCCTAGCATCAATAAATAGTAGTAGAAGAATAAGTTTGATCGACAACGTAGAAGATAGATGACAGAAACAATTTCTGTACTCTGCATATACGTTGAAAGTTTGTTCTCTAACCCAGACGTCGATGTTCTCTTGTTTCTACATTATTTTTCTATTTTATGATTAGACTTTCATCTAGAGATGTTTTTAGTTTTTAGTATCGCTTTTTCTTTAAAATGCATATTTCTGAAGTAACCAATATCCTGCTACAGCATACTAAAATCATTTGCTGCAAATAATTGCTCACGGTTACTTAACAGTCCTGAATATTTAACATGAGGCAATTAATATTCCAATTTGTGAATCCATTGACTAATAATCTACTAGGAAGCAGATATTATAGTGCACTACCTGAAGAGCCTTTGAGAATAGCAAATATTTACCTCAGCTGCATCTACACATTTCATTAGCGACATGATATTCCCAATTCCCTACCCTAGATGTAGCGTTGGTTGCCGTAATGTATTATCCGAGCATTAGATTAAAGCCCAAAATAACTATGGCTTCCCATCATTAATTTATAATAATATGGTACGGGATTATTTAACTTGATTAAGAGCGTATTACCAATAAATGGGTTTGTAGCATTGGCCTTTACAGCAATTTTGAACTGCATTACATGTATTACACGCTTTATTAGGCTTCATTTATTCTCGATATCAGCCATGTGTTTTACTTGCTTAATTGGTAAAACGGCGAAATAATACAGTTTTCCAAATGTTTGTGCTGTAGTTGCCTCATACTTTTAATGAAAATCGAATTAAAAGGTTCTACGTACTTGAATGATTGTGGTATCAAAAAATTAATTTCATCAAAAATTATTGTTAAGTTATTTATCATTAAACCCGCACTTCAGTCGCAGGTCTCAGATCCAGACTTGGCGACGATATTAATATTTAAATATTAATTAAACATTAATTTATATTAAAACACATATGGGTCATTCCATTTGAAATCGTCTGAAAATAATAAAAATTGTTGCCGACCCATTTTAGATTTTGGTGTCACTTTGAAACACTCTACTCTAGGGTCCCATACAACAAAATTTACACGAGTTTGATTTTTAGAAGCGCTTGTTTCCGCCTATTTAAATAAAGACTTAAAATTTGCTATTTTTAAGCTTTATTAATTTTAGCTGTAAAATTTTTCTGTTTGAAGATATTTGAATGATCAAGACGGAATTCAGAGTGGGAAAGATAATAGTTTCAGTGTAAATGAAGATAATTGGCTCGGACGATCCCTTTGAACAATAGCAGCGTGCTGAAAATGAGTTTTTAGTCATTTTTCGTGAATTTCAATCGACTCGAGCGTCTTAACTGTTGAGAGTTTAAAATTCATGCTTAGCGGGAATTAAGTATACATATCATAGACAAAATTCAGCCACAAGTTGACCTGAGTAGCCCAATCTTTATAGAAGAAAACTTTGCTTGAAGTTTTGAAATTTTTAAAAATCCCAATATTCAGGGTATGAAACGAGCGTGTTGACTGCGAGATAAAAATCTGATACAGAATCTACTGTTCTTACCTTCAACTTGTAAATGACTATACCACTTGTTTTGTTATTTTCATGTTACTTATCATAAAACTAAAGGCACTATGACTGCATCACATTGCGTAACATATCCAGTCATTATATATTTTTAGGTATTAATAATATTGTGTGAAACTAGCTACTCATTGGACAAAAGCCCCAACCTGCGTTGAATTACACCCACAATACTTCATTGATAGGAATTGTAGGAGATTTGATTTATATTAGCTTAAAATACCTTTCTAAAACAGTAAAAAAATGTTACAAAAGCTAATAATAAGGAATATATGGGTAGATATTGTGGGTGTAATTTAACGCAGGTTGGGGCTTTTGTCCACTGAGTAGTTAGTTTCACACAATATTATTAATACCTAAAAATATATAAAAACTTTAACATAAAAGGTGAACATTTTTCAAGTAGGTATTATCATATTTAATTCATTGACAGGATGTCACTTTTTGTCATTGTCGATATTTAACTTCAAATAATTTTTAATTTTTATAATAATTTTTATAGTTAGATATTTGATTCAACTTAAAGGAGACCACCTGAAGAAACAATCCTAAAAATGCAGAAATAGGTCAGATCTCATCTATTGTGGTTGAATTTGTCGTGTTCCCACTGCCAAAAAGTGAAGTTAGATATTTATAGTGTTTCATTAGCAGGTTAGTAAATTAGATTATTTTCTTTAGATAATTATTGAATAGAGCTTTGTCTGTGGAATTGTTCATTAGCATACCTAGATATTTGGTATCAGAGAACATACATATGACTTCATTGATAGGAATTGTAGGAGATTTGATTTATATTAGCTTAAAATACCTTTCTAAAACAGTAAAAAAATATCCAGTCATATCTACAAATAACTTTCAGTCTGAATTCTTAGAATTTAATTATGGTGTGCCTCAGAGCTCCGTTTTAGGGCCCCTATTATTTTTAATATATGTGAATGATGTCTCCAAATAGACATGTATTGTTCGCTGACGATACTATTCTTATGTACTGTGATGCTAATTTTGACAGGCTATTACGTCACTCTAGACAGAATGAAATGCAAACAAATCAACGGTTTTTAACCATTGAAACTTAATCAAGATCAAGCACAGAGATTAGTTGTCTCTTCTAACTCCTCCCTAACAAAAAGTGCAAGTGTAAAAATTTTGAGTATATGCCTCGATGACAGATTAAACTGAGCATCTTATGTTGTTTAAGCTCTAGGTTAGCAAGCTCTCTCTTCCTGCTTAGAAGGCTAAGAAATATTTTAGATCTTAGTACTCTTAGATTAACTTAATTCTCACTGTTTCATTCTCATCTTACCTACACTAGTGTGATATGGGGAATTGGGCATAATGCCTCTTCCTTGAAATCCTTAGAAGTACTCCGGGTCCCGCTATTCAAGCACGCTATCGTAAAAAATTAAATTAAAAGCACGCGATAGTGAAAAAAAGTTTGTTTTTATACTTCGGGTACTTTTTTTCACGATTATGTCACTTTTGACATTGATACTAAGTTCAGATAAAAACGTATTGAAAAATAATAAACGTACAATAACCAATACTTTAGACAGTTGGCAAAGAGTATTGTTTATATTTCTTGTGCGAAATTAGTGTTTGTCGGCATTCTCGGAACGAAAAATTTACATTTTTACACGCCATTAAAAACCACTGATTTTGCTCACTTAATATAAAAATAACTATATTCGATATGCATTTATTTTTTTGACTTGACTCTATGAATCGCCTTGTATAACATATATGATTTATTTTTACAAAACTTTTCCTAATTGAAAGTGAAATAAGTCTTTTATTCATTGTTGATATGATAACTGAACTTTAACAGATGTTAAAAACCATTTATATAACAAAACCGCAGTTAATTGCACTAAAATATACCAACTCTATTGCATGTGGTCGATAAAAACAAGGATCGACGTAAACTAGAAAAAAAAATCAATCAAATCCTAACGATATAATCTACGAACATCACCTGAAACTTAATAGCCCTATTCTGTAGGAATTCCATTCAAATTTCGACTGGCCGAGCGAATCGATTCTTCATAGTAGTGAGAATGGCGTTATTAGGATCAGATGAATCTGATGAATCATTTCAAACGTAAATTTATCATAAGAGATCCCTATAGATTTTCGTGGATCGAGACAAATCATTTTATAAGACTCTGAAATTGAATTTCAAACCGATATCCTCTTCGAAATCCCAGGACGTGTCATCGGCAATTATAATGCCGATGCCAGTAATTTATACGGCAGTTTCAGGGTGCTCAGATATATTTTTTAACGCTTTAAATTATTTTTTTCAACGTGTAGAAAAATAAAGGCAAGCTCACACAATATAACGTGAATTTTATTATTTGTAACAGAGATATACAGACTATATCTGATACAGTGATGCATTTGGTGAAGAATAAATAAAATAACTATACTATACCTTATAAGAATCTAAATCTTGATCACATTGAACTCATAAAACTTGTCAACTTGATGTTGTCAATGGCAATACCAAGATTTATAAATATTATGTTCAAAGAAGTAAAATGAGTTTGGAAAAACAGTGTTAACACAGAAAAGCATTATTGTCTTCAAGTTCAATAAAGTGAAGATACGAAGTAACATTAAAGCATGTTGTATCATAATTAATCACTGTTACTAGTCAATGTCTAGGTCTTCAATACAACCTGACACCTGCTATTGGTACTATGAAAGTAAAACCTGTGTCACATTAGAAAAAACTAAATTTATATACCTACTGAGGTGAAAAAATTGTATAAAATACTACAATTGTAACAGCTAATTCAAGTTTTCTGAGAGCCAGTGACTAGTAACAAGTATCTAACTATGGCTAGCAGCAACAACTGAAAAGTCTTGATGAAATAACTGAACAGTAGTAATTGAATATATGTAATTTTTTTATTTCATATACATAAAAGGTATTTTGAAACATTGCTGTATTTGTAAGTATATCTTTTTTAGTTACCTACCTTAATACACGTATCTCTCACTTCCAAAGACTTAGAGCTGGAAATAAAACTCTTTATGAAACAAGCCGATAATAAAGAATTCCTGTTAGGCATAATCGTTGGAGTATTTGGAGCATGTCAAAAAAAAATGTCAGTCATTTATTAGTGTCAAAATTACGAAAACAAAAACTAATGTTCCAAGAATGTTTACGACTACTGACAAATCAATAGATGGTATCAATTTTTTAGATCTATTTCGTAAATACGCAAAACTTCGTCCACTCAATACGACATATCATCGATTTTTCTTGACATATCGAAGTAATAATCCCTGCAAGTTAAAATCAATACAATTGGAGGTAAGCCAAACAATTGCGGAATTCCTTGGACTCTCTAACGTCAATGAATACACTGGCCATTGCTTCCAGCGTAACAATATTGGCAGATTCTAAAGCGGACATAACACTTTTAAAGCGACATGGAGGTTGACGAACAAGTTCAGTTGCCGACGGTTGTATTAAAAATTCCATTGAACAGAAAAACGAAATAGCAAAAAGAATCATTGGTCAGAAAGACAGAGGCAGAAGCTAGCAATATTGCCACTATTAGCAATTTATTCATTCCGACTACTAGTACTTGCCTTGCTCTATGAGAAGCTGAATGCCTCTAGAATTCACTTTAACAATTTACATAATTGGACCTTTAACATTTATAATAAATAAATATTGCTATTTATTTTTAAATGTTTCATGTGGCTTATGATGCGCTAGTACTCGGGAAGAGAAAAGTTAGAATTTAATATTTTATAAATATGAGAACAAAATGCTGAAACAGAGGATATTTTTAACTTGCACTTAGACAGCAAATAAAGCGATTACATTGTACCATGAACGAAGTCGCTTATAATTTCTCGTTACACTTCACAGACCTTTCCAACATGCAATAAACATGTACGATGTATTTATTTAAAGCTAATGGTTGAACTTTTACGGCAATTTTCACTAAAATATTTAGTATGTGTCACTGAAAGTTATAAAATGTTTTATGGTGTGATGTTTCACGCTGTTCAAATATGTTTGCTGCATCATGTCAGTCACTCATGCGAAACTTTAGTCTTTAAGTTTGAATGGAAAGGGATAATGGAAGTTGATTTTTTTCGTCGATAAAGTAATGAAGGCATTTTTCCAGGAGGAAAGGTAAAGAAATCTTAAAAATTGCTATAAGTTGTGCCTTATACAGGTTGTTCTTTATATCTATGTCATTACTTCAGAATGTTGGTCCTTGGAATATTAAAGACAAAGTTCTAAAGAATCAAAAGTATAAAATTAATTCGTTATAAATTTTTTTTTTGTACGATGTTATACAGTTCAATTTTTTATGCTTATGCATATGCTTATGGCACCTATATATGATGTTTGAGTGTGCAAATGTTCTTAAATTTACTTTTCATTACTTGAGGTAATAGTTATTTATGATATAAGTGCTAAAGGTAACATTTCATTATATAATAAGGGAATGATGGGACACAATGCCAAAGGCGGAGTGTCCCATCTTTTAGAACAAAATAAAATCAGTTTTATCATATATATCATACACTATATTATCTACAAACATCAGTAAATGTTCAAATCAACGCATTTCCTACGTTTAACTCTCTCCTTCTTTTTTCTTAAAATTAACAATATTATCACCTACATTACTTGGAGCTCCGGAAACGCCTGAAAATTTTCTTGTCGATGTTCAACTTGGCTAACGAATCCTCGACATAATCCGCGACCGCGGATGACTTTCATCCCTAATGTTGCTTCAACATTGTCATGTCCCCACCAAAATGCACCAGCAACGTGGCCGAACTTTTGAGAAAGCAGTGCCCAGTGTATTCTTTCGCATGGGCTAGTTCCAGAAAAATATCAATTTCTTGTTGCGTTTTACCGGACTTGTGAATGCTAATAAATTGTTGATGTGTTTTACCGTTCGCATACTTAAAGAAGAAACGCTGGCTATTCAAATTCAAAGATCTGGAGGCTACATGATAATTTCTGCAAGTGCTTAAATATTCCGTTACTACAAAAGATTGATTGATTGATTTCTTGGTCATAATATTTGGTAGCATAATTAGCAATTTGTCACCCATATCATTTATATCATTCGTTTTCATTTGCAAACCCAGCGAGTGCAACAATAAGTACAACTTAAATTATAAATTGAAAAATAGTTATTTAATCCATAATAGATAATTTTCAGTATATTCCTATCTTTATGCTCAAATACAGTTCATCTGGGGCCCCTGATAAAAAATTCTCGATTTCTTCTTTTTGAAAAACTTTCAATTTTCTTGCATGGAAACCATCTGACGGCCTCTTCAAAAGCTCGAAGCTCGTAACTTCAGATACTTTGCCAAATCAATGTTATTTTTTATAATCAGGGTAACTTTCAACATCGAATAGGTAGATATAACGTTGAAGGCTTCATTTTCTTTGAAATATCGGAAGAATAGGCAGCCAGCACATTTTCGGGGAAAGCTTCTACATTCTATATTCCATGAATCTGCCTTATGTGATATACAGTTCTTGACTTATCCGGTTATAGATTCAATTCCACATCTCGCGCCAGATCTCTTAGGTGATGTTAATGAGAATAACTCATCCTTACTTTCAATTACATCCATTTCGAATAGTTACTTGACAATTTCATCAGCAGTAAACATAGTAACGAAAAGCCAGATTTGGATATTGATACTAAAACGCAATTAATAAATATAAAAAGACAATTTTGCGTGAAATTGGAACAAATTTGAAGAAAAAAATATTTGTTTCACTATAAGATCAAAGTCCAATTCCGATAACACTTTCTTAAATTCTGAAGAACTTGATGTCAAACATCTTAATAGAGTAAAGTCATCTATACGATTTGCTAAAATATATTTAAAAAATACAAAATTTATACTTAAGTATTTAGATATCCTACGTTAATTTCACATTAACATTATTTGCTTAATGTTAAATGACATATATGACTATAAATATAAGATAGTGCTTAAGATAGCTGTTTTATCTGACTACGTAGAATTTTCTTAAAACATTTGCTATAGTAAAATATTAACATGAATTCTCTTCTGGAAAAATAAAACATTGATATTTTCATGCATGTTGTAAATATTAATTATAATTTCAAATATTCAATGGATATAGAAATTTGTCTATACCTATAAGTTAAAATATCTTAGATCATACAAAAAATCGTAGTAATAATAATAGTAGGTAATACTCGTAGATAGATATTTAAGCATATCAAAAAAGGTCCAACATATATATTGATCTAAAGATCTTGCAAAATAGAACAAGCTTACCATTTCGATGTATTTCCCTATATTTAATATAGGTATATTACAATAAATTCTATACATGTATATGTTATAATTACTTACATTTTAACACATTCCATTATGCAATTTATTTATGCAACACACAAGATACCTCCTTATATCCATATATATACACAACCTAGTACTAAACTGACAAGAAGAGACTAGATAGAAGCTAGAGGCAAAGGGATGGTAGCAGATGTAAGCAAATGACGTAGATCTTGTCTTCTGGCTACGCGAATGAAATATTATAACTCGACTTACTCAAGGTCGAAATACTAATTCTTGGTAATAATGCCTTGCCATACCAGGTGCGGCATTAAATCTTACACTTTTCTGCCTAGTGAAACAAATAACTATTTACACTTTTCATTTCATTCCAAGACCTTTCAGATAACCAAAAATAAAATATTTTTCCTATTCAAGTTTCACAAAATTGGTAATTTGGGCTTTTGAAGAATGCCGTCTTGCTAAGTCCTCAATAAAAAAAATCACTAATACGTATTTTGGAAAAAAACATTTAGCAGACAATGGAATTCGAATTTAGTCGTTGCATTTTCAGGTCAAGTTTGCACACACTTGCGTAAATAGATACGTTATTGAAAATGTTTTACTTCGAAGACGCGTATATTCAGGGTGTTAAAAACAGTGTAAAATATTTAAGGAGGTAAAAGGATGAACCAAAATAAGCAGAAAAGTCAATAAACATGGGTCCGCAAAGTAACGGTTGCGGAGATATTTAATGTTTTATGTTTTTTAACCCCTTTTTTTAATTTTGCAAAAACGTTGTGTAATTTCTTATAATAGTTGGTTGATGTTTAGTGAAATAAACAGTACATATTTGACAGTTCTCAGTGCACAAGTTTTCTTTCGCTGTGGCAGGTTACTCTAACGCAGAATTAACAGACATACATTTCATGTATAATCGGGCTAATGGGAACGCCACCGAAGCGCGACGTCTTTATACTGACGCTTATCCAAATCGCCAGATTCCTTCACAACGCATGTTTGGAAGAATTCACCAACGATTGCGTGATACCGGTTCCTTGAGCAAACAGTGCCATTTATCCGGAAGATCGAGGTCGGTATCCATTTCTAGAGCAACAGAAGAAATTCTAGCAGAATCCAGGTACGAGTGTGCCGAGAATATCAGCCGAGGTGGTCCTCTTGTTTGGAGAATCCTTCACGAGCAACTGCTTTATCCATACCAACAGCTTTGTGCAACGAGTACAGGCCTTAAATCCAATAAATTATCATCAAGCACGTTTGGTTTTTTGCCGCTGGTTGCTACGTCATGATGTTGAAGACCCTCGTTTTCTTTTACATTCACATTTTTTTTACTGATGAGGCCGGGTTCACAAGAAATGGAGTGTTTAATTTTCACATCAGGCACGTTTTTCATTTGGATGGGTATTGTAGGTGACAGGTTTCTAGGTCCTGTTGTTTTTATTCCTAATAAAATAAAATGTTTGGAAAACGAATAGTGGTCTATATCTCCGCAACCGTTACTTTGCGGACCCATGTTTATTAAGACTTTTTTGCTTATTTTGGTTCATACTATTACCTCCTGAAATATTTTACATTCTTTTTTAACACCCTGTAGATCCTACTGTTGTACAACTGACAAAGAGTTAGATATATGAACGAAAATATATTAATATGCAGATGGTGATTTAGTCGAGCAAGAGAAATGACATAACACTTCGAGTAGAACAGAGGGCAATATAGCCTGGGATATACTCTGCAATCATCATCTATTACTTCTTGCTGGTGCATGCAAATTTTCTTGTTGTTTACATGTTGTTACGGATGCAAATTAGCAAATAACAAATGAGCAGCACGAAGTTATTTGATATATAGAACTGTACATAATGTAAGTTTTATGTGTTGCAGAATTATAGTGAGATGGTAATTAAAAAGTTACTACAACTTTTCCTTCAAAATGAATAAAAGCTTCTTTTGAAAATCTCTGGAAAACTTTCTACAACAATCAGAGTGTATTGAAATATATTTATTTGGCAGATACACGGAAACAAAACTATATGTACTAATATCAAGATTAATACTTCATCTTACTATACAGGGTGTCTGTGAAAGGTTGGGAAATCTCGGAGCTGGAGATGCTGGTAACCAAAATAAGTCGATTGAGCCAAATATGCCTTATCCGAATGTTGCTGGTTTCAAAAGTACAGGGCGTTCAATGCTAGAATTTTATTTTGAAATATCTTTCACAGACACCCTGTATATTAATACTTTATTGAATAATTAACTTATTCTTGCATAATTAGATTTTTTATTCTTCATTTAGGAATAAAAATTACTTAAAATCAAGAAATTACTATACTTAAATGATATAAGGTTCCTATTATTATTATTTTAAAGGAGCAACCGGCTGAGATAAAATCTATTAGTCGGGCAAAAAGAATATATGAATATAAAATATTTTAAATTAACAATGTCTGAGATATACAAAATATGTTTAAAACAGACACACTCAAAATAGTCTTGTACATTAACTAAGTTAGATTAAATATGAATACAAAAAGTTTCACCTACAGGTGAACACAATTTACAGATTAGTAAATTTAACTAGAAACAAATTTTTTTTTATTTTTTGGACATTTTTTATTTTTATTTTTTTTATGATGTGGCATTAAAAAATACATACAACCCTTAATTTTCATCCTTCTATCACAAGTCCTTATTTTTTAATAACCATTTTAGTAATTTAATCATTTTTAACCCTGGTCGATAACTAATTGATTGTCACTAGATTAGTTATCCCCGCCAGGCGTCTATCGGTGTCACTTCTCACCCAGTAAACAGCAGGGAGTAGGAGTAGTCTCCTGTCTCTCTCACACAATAAGCCTTCTCTCACTCCCTCGCAGTTTTTGGCCATTGTTATTGTGCATGTATCGAGCGTAGTAGTAACGTGCACAATTATCATTTTACCTTCTGTAATTCTCAAGTAAATTTATTATTTTTTATTTAATTACCAAAATGTTCACTAGAAATAATTCATATGGCAAAACAACGTTTGCCGGGTCACCTAGTATAGGTATATTATTATATTTAAATACAGACTATTATAGATTTTAGATTTTTCCGTGTAGATACGCAGACTACTAAAATGTTAATTAGACGACTTTTATTTTTTTAACAGCTATTAGTAGTTTTCAGATAGATACATATTCATAAAATGCGTTCATTAAAATATTGAGGAAAAAGGATCACATTTAATAAATAGTGGTATTTCCTGCTATTATATGGATTGTTTTATGAATTTAGTGTTAGTATACATACATTTATCATATTTATAATTACCCTTTTCCGTTTTATGTAAATTTTCTAGTAATAACATTGCATCGAGATTTGCCAATTAATATTAGAACTTATTTAACAACCATTATATATCAAGTTTACAACCATTGATGTGAAATTCGGGGAATGGTTATTGTTTTACAGTTACACTATTATACTATTCTATTTGTGTAATAGTACTAGAAATTAATTACATTAAATTAAAATTGTATGCATTGTAATAGGAATAATGCAGATATAGATGCTCGATATAATAATCAACTTGTTGTCGATACTGGGAAATTAGAGGCCACATTTCAATGAAAAATGTAAATTTTCTCAATTGTCGACGTTTCGTCACTTATCGTGATATCCTCAGGACTCTATAATATTTAAAAATTTAAGATTACATCGCAATTCATAAATAGCAAACTTAACATTAAAGTATTAAAAAAGTGTGTTTAAAACATTACAATAAAATGAATACAACAATATCTATACAAACATGAAAAAAGAAACCACAATTACACACACACTAACAATTACTATATGTCACAAATTTAAAAGCAAAAATATTAAAGTTATATAAACAAAATGTCTTTATATAATGAATATTAAAATAATAAAATATGGTGAAAGAGTGTATGAATATATTAAATCCAACAAAGACAAAAAAAGTAACAATACTGCACTTGCCGAACACTGTTATAGTAGCTCATTTTGATTATGATTCGACTAAGATTATCGGCAAACAAAATAATATAAAAAAACGGTTATTAGATGAAATGATATGCATAAAAAAAGAAAAACACTCGGTAAATAAAAGATCGGATATTGAAACCCTCAGTAGATCATACTTTAACCTTATAGGGTAGATAAAAAGGTAATATTTGTAAACTTTTTGTATGGTTTTTGTTCACCCTTAGTCTAGACAAGATAACTTTAATTTGATTTATATTTTAATACAGGTTCTGGATATATGTGTACGTTATTTTCTGCTTATATCTATATTGTCCAAGATTGTTATATGACATGCTATGTACAACGAGACTCGGAAAACACAGTGAAGCACTTAAATCTGTAATGTGAGTAACATATAAATAATATACGTAGATTTAATTTTTAACATCTTTTTTTTGCATGTTATACACAGGTTGTTGTTTGTTACATTTTTCGTTCTTTCACCATATTTTATTATTTTAATATTCATTATATAACGACATTTTGTTTATATTATTAAAATATTTTTGCTTTTAAATTTGTGACATATAATAATTGTTAGTGTGCGTGTAATTGTGGTTTCTTTTTTCATGTTTATATAGATATTGTTGTATTCATTTTATTGTAATGTTTAAAACACACTTTTTTAATACTTTAATGTTAAGTTTGTTATTTATAAATTGCGATGTAATTTTTAATTTATTAAATTTTATAGTGTCCTGAGGATGTCACGATAAGTGACGAAACGTCGACAATTGAGAAAATTTGGTGTTTTCTTTGAAATTTGGCCTCTAATTTCCAACTATCGACAACAAACTGAACAAAAATAAGGCTGCTAATCATCATTAGTTATAATAATCAATGGCTGATTCTTTATTCCTCTTTGTTAGAATAGCAAAATAATGTGTGACTCACAAACGCCTTTTAAACGTTATTATTTCATTTGAGGAGAGTTTAAATAGTTAAAGTGGATAAACAAAACATCAATAATTTTATGTTTCGGGATTTCTGTACCTAAAAACACACTTAATTTAATCATTTTACTAAGAGAAATACGGCGACGTTACGCCTTTCACATATAGCAACATTTTTGTATAATAATATATAACAGGTTGATAGAAATGATTTATATCAACGTATACCTAAACTGAAGTTGAAAATGCTACCTACCTTGTTCATTTTCTTACCTTTTTTATCTAAAGAACCCCAGTTAATAACCAAAGAGAGCGAAGGAAAGAGTTTTAAATTTTTTTAAAGAATTTTGTTTTTGTGCTTATTGTTATTGTTCTCCATGTTGTTTGTTTTATTTTCGATATTTCTGTAACTGAAGTCACCAGAAATTTGATGATTTCTCGACAAGAAATACGGCGATCTTCATCGGAAGGAAAAACAAAGTTACGTATCACAAGCATATATTTACTGCCTTTTTATGCAAAACGTCGTGCTGTGCGATAATAATTCAAAAGTTCAATACAATCCCGTACCTAGCGATAGATCACAGATAACAAATAATAAACAGCAGACATGCACCGCGTCCAAACACAACATTTTGGGGTAATATCTCTGGCTGGCACAGTGCAGTTCACCATCTGTCGGTCGGAACCCTTTTGCATAAATTATGAGTAACCTAGGTACGGCCACGGCGGCCACAACTCGCAAGAAAGATGGCCAACTGGGAAAAATTAGAAACGTTTATCCCTTCCCCTTGCTTTATTGGAAACCAAATGAATTGAAATTTATGCAGACGTCGGGTAGGAAAGAAACCGCGGTTTTGTCTCCTAGGGAGAGATAGGGCAGCAGTGCATAATACCCTTATAAAACAAATATTATGATGAAGAGGGTAATTTCCTCTTTTTGGCTTTAAAGAGAGTTTTTATTAGACGACAGAAGGATATGATTGACGAGTTATAGACGAGCCTGTCACCTTCTGGAGTGTTACCTTGCGTGTATTGTTGTATATTTTATTTGGAAGCTCTACCCTGACTACGTATGTTATTTATTTCACTGTTTATTTATTTTGGTGAAAATGAATATGCCCGAAGTAATTATTAAGCCACCAGTGTAGCTTCAAGCCACAAAAATTTTCAAGATACAAGCGTGACACATAGTAACAATAAATATACTTGTGTTAGAATTGAAAGATGAACCGCAGAATATACGATCTCTCATTTATATTTCATTGAAACTGATTATTAACTTCTATATCCTCTTCAACATTACACTAAGATGAAAGTTCATAATCTAATCTATTCCCATCTAGCAAAATGGAACTTTAAAACAAGCATTATTTTATAACTATCGAATTGCGTTGTTTAACGAACAGTTTGATTTTATAGAGCAAATAATTGCCATAATTTTGTTTCTGAAGAAATTAATTGCGTAAAATTGTTGTATAATAGCTTTTACAACGTGTTTTATAGAACAAATAATTGTCAGTTCTTTAAAATTTTTATAAAAGCATTATAATACGTTATAAAACATTTAAAATATATATATATATATATATATATATATATATAAGGATTGTAAACATATTGTGAAAGAGTTGTATACTTCGGCAAATTACTTTTAATTATAATCTTATAAAATACTTGTATAAACGTGTTTTATTAAGGATATATAAGGAAATTAATAAAATTATTTTATAGCCTCGAAATACGCTTATTTATAAAATAGTTTTATAGTTGTATTTAATCTATAAAAATATTCCCTGTTTTATAAATATGTTATAGAACAAAATTGTGGCTTGAGAAAACAAAATTGTATGTATATACGGCGTAATAAAATTCCAAACCTAACCTTAGTTTTTGAACTCCTAAGGTATAGTGTATTGCCAGCACCAATCAAAAAAGAATACAAACAAATTCTTGAAAGTAACGTTTCCAGTCAAATGTGCCGACGTTCAATTTTACTTATAAATTTTATTATATAAATAATGATGGTGTCCATGTTCGAAAACATACATTAAAAACGCTTCATGGCTGCGAAAAAATACGAAAAGCTAGTACGAGAAAGTAACTTTGACTTAATTTTTTGGTAATGCAATAATTAGTTTTAAATTAAATACCTGTTATTATAATCAACTAATAATACTTAGCTAATACTTAACAATATTAATATAAGTAATGATAGTACATAATATTTTAAATTTTTATTTTTTTTATAAAACTTGGCAACTTTTTTCGATGCAAACATTATCTACTTGCGCACACACATTTTTAAATATATTTAAGACTATAAAAACGTTTTTATCGTATAAAGTTCCAATTTACACTAAAATATTTTGTTATGCTTTTATGTGGAATAAAATCATTGTGTTATAAGTCGCCATTTTTAAATGAAGATTTGTTGGATCAGCTACTGCTACCATTATGGAAAATTAGTTGAAAGCCTTATTAAAATTATATCTAAAACATAATTTTGCTATTTTTGGAAGACTGTTTCATAACAAGATCATTAAATATATTTACACAAAGATATAATAAATTAAAGAAAGCATAATTTTAATATTTTTAAAATTTAGTTTTTATAATTTTAGAGCAAATATGGTCTAAACTAAAGCGCCCAATTTTTTTGTCACAAACATATCTATAGTTTATCAATAAAATTTGCGACGCAATAAAATTTTCGTTGTTGAAACACTAATTGTTGAAATGATAATTTTGTAAGTATTAAACCTATCTACCATCTATACAAATGATCGCCATTGAGTGACCCCGTTTTTAAATATAAGTACAAATAATTATGAATCTGCGTTATACACCAATCTTAAAATTATTTTTTTCTAATATTCTTCACTAAAAAATATAATGTTTCTTTAAATAATACCAAAATACGGACTACAAAACGTTTTTATAGTTGCTGTATAGAATTGTTTTAAAAGTGTTGTATACATTTTTTATAGAACTGTTACATTACCAAAGTGTTTTATTAAAGTGGGCCCTTTTCGATTCTATAAGTATCGTATAAAGGAATTTAACCACGTTATATGAATTTGAAGCTCCCGTAAGATTTATATTATAACAATTTATACAACCTTTATAAAATTTATTTTGCTAGTTGGGCTGGAACTAATTTAAATTGACGGTTTTAGTCAACTCATCACAATGCCACAATAACTAGTTTTCAGTTACAGTTACAACAATGTTCAGTTTTACATAGTTTTCATTTTCAGTTCTAGAGAGAAAGACCAACGCTTTCATTCTCTTCCTTCCAGAAGCTTCATTGTTTCAATGTTTAATGTAATTTTTTTAATATCTTCTTCTGCGACTAGCAATTATTCTATATATTGTGCTTAACCTTTTCATTACCCTTGTCGTTATATTCAACTAAAAATTAGCCAAATATGTCAGCCACTGTCTATTCCATTGTAACAATAAGAAGAGGTGAACATAAACATAAAGACGTGTTTGTAAAAAGATAAACAGATTTGAGTAACATAAGTAAGCCATAAATTTGGTAGTAGGTGGATAGAACCAAAGTTGGCTTTTTGAAGCATTGAAGATGTTTCAATATGATGAATTCTCTGAGCAATGTGACATTCAATTCTAAATTTTATAGATAAATTCATAGTGACGGGACTGAACACTATTTTCATCTCTCTTTACATTATGACATAAATATTGGGTTCTTACTCTTTTCCTGTGGTCAATCCATTAATTGTCTACTAATTAAATGATACAAACAAAACGCATGCATCAATTTCTGTTTATCTGTATCATCTTACATCTTTCACTTCCTTGAGCAATTTTAAACTAAAACTTTTTTAAAAATTCAATAAATGAGATGCATAGACGATGGAGTTTAACTGTAAATTCAGTAGAAGTAGGCCTTCAATTTGTTATGCAGTATTTGAAAATTTTCCTGAGAAACAGATAAATATGAATTCACCTCGAAAATTACGTTGGTTTGACGCAAATTTACGGAAGAAAATAGAAACGCTATCAATTATAAATACAATTAATATTATACAAGGAATGCATTATAATAATTTGTATAACACATTATATAAAGAATACAAGAGGGACATTAAGACTGCTAAAAAGAACGCTTAACAACATTTTATCAATAACTCTAATAATAAAGTAAAAGGAGCGTGGAAAATAGTAAATTCTGAACGTAATGCAAACTCAACAGTAAATAAAGGTTTAAATCTTGATACAGAGAAGTTTAATAATTTTTTGCCAATGTAGCTAACGAAATTATAAATAATTTATCAGTTGATGTTAACATTCAAAGTGACTTAATTCGCAATATTGAAATGAGTAGAAATTCTTTCTATCTGCTATCCATCACAGAAGATAACATAAGGATTGCAATTATGTCACTAAAAAGATCAAGTCTCCTCGGTGTTACTTAAACCAATGTGTCACCTCTTTAATAATTGTATAGCATCTGGAATTTTTCCTAATATTTTAAAATTAACACGCGTCACACCAATCTTCAAGAAAGGTGATATTAATTTACCAGATAAATATCGACCAATTTCCATTATACCCATCGTGGGTAAGATATTTGAGATTATACTTAAGAAAAATGTACAGGACTACTTCGAATATAATCAACTTTTAAATTCGGTTCAGTATGGGTTTCGAAAAAATAGCTCGGCAGTTTCCGCGGTAGCCAAAGTAGTAAGTGACATAGTTCAAGGTCTGGAAACTGGGGAACATGTTGGTATTACGTTGTGCGACCTCTCAAAGGCGTTCGACTGTGTTTGCCATAATATGTTATTGGAAAAAATGTTTCGATATGGAATACGTGGTAAACCGCTTCAGTTGATCCAATCTTATCTGCAAAACAGGAAGCAGTGCATCATTACTGATTCGAACTTTGTGGAGGTGGAAAGTGGAGTCCCTCAGGGCTCTGTCCTGGGACCTCTGCTTTTCATTATATATATTAATGACTTGTATTTATATCTATTGCCAGAGAAAAGCGTGTACTATGCGGATGACACCTCTCTGATTGTTACTGGTACTGATTCTTGTGCTGTTGTAAAAAATCAAAGCCAGTTAATTGAAAGAGCCAATGTATGGTTTTCAAACAACTATCTCAAACTAAATCAGGATAAGACACAGAAATTGATAATATCTATTAATACCAGTATATCAGGGAGAGATGATGCGGTGCTTCTTGGTGTAACGATAAACTGTAGTTTAAACTGGTCTTCTCATATCGAAAAACTGAAAAAGAAATTGTCTCCTGCCATATACCTTATTCGGAACTTGAGAGAATATACAAACAGCAGTACATTGTTGACAGTGTATTTTTCTTTGTTTCATTCCCATTTGAGCTACGGTCTTTTGTTGTGGGGCGGGGATTGTAGGCATGTGGATATATTTCGCATGCATGTGAAATCCATAATAATAAAGATAACTATAAAATAAACTCCGATTTTCACAGTTATAACACAAGAGGTGGTAACTGAATAAGACCCCCCAAATACCGTCTGAGAAAATCAGTTAAAAATTCATTGAATACTGCCCTTTACAACGTCTTACCACAGGAAATAAGACAATTAAATAAAATAAAATTCAAAGTAAAGGTAAAAAGCTATTTAATTTCACGTGCTTTTTATTCAACACGAGAATACATGGATGCCCTTGAACATGGAGATAGATTTCTTTAGACATGCGATAATTTTATTATTGTTTTAAATTGTTTGTTTTTTTCGTGTACTTTGTTTGCAATATATATTATTTTGTTGTATACTGTGTTATGAAGTATGAACTTAATTGTTGTTACTTTTGCTATTGTGTATATGTTTGACTTGCCACAAATATTTGTATATATTGTGGTCAATAAAACTAACTAAAACTATCATAGTTCTATTGTTTTTGCTCCACAATGAATTCTAGTCTTATTTAACTTCATTGTTTGATCGCAACATCCACCGAAATTGGAACTGCCCTGAGTAGATGAACTGACGTGATTAGTGATAGTCAGTTCTTTTATCCATCAGTCAAATAGACATTTCCAAAGCTCGATTCATTATGTAACTTTAGATTTTTCCCCAAAAATACTTCCCTTCGCTGCATTATAATGCTAATTGACTTGATATTCCCCGAAACGCGTTACCTCAACGTGTTAATTTAGCAGCGGGCCGAACGTTAGCGCGCGGGCACATAATAACATGTCAAACTAAAAATACATTTCAGATATTACAATGCGAAATGCATTCCACGTCTACGAGGCCCCATTCATGCGCCAACAATCGTGCATCCATTATCGCAATCTCCGACTAATATTGGGAATGACACATGAACGATCCAATATCCTGCCGGTTGAAACGTAACAGTTGAAATTTCGGTTGACAGAGAATTAGGCACTTAGCGGTAGGTCGTGGGGGCCGGTCGCTTTGAAATGGTAATCCCCGCATTCAGATCGAGATGATTGACAGGCCCTTTCTTCGGTACCCACGCTCTCATATTTGTGCAGCCGCGATCTACCCGTGTTAATTGATGTCAGATTTCAATGGAAATTCGTGTAGATCTTACGTGTGTATCCGACGTTTACCAGTCTGCTCGATGTAGTGGAAAACTGAGTTAACAGTTCCCTGTTACAGAGCTGCGTGGTCCAATTATAGATTACGTTAACTAGGGATAGTTACTATAAACTTACGACTGACACTCTAGGAATTTTATAACCTAAAATATATGGAAAACGAGAAGACTTAATTTAATTTCTCGACAACCATTGGTGAATGTACCAATTCCAAAATCATTTTTAATAATCTAATGTAAAAATTCACATCCTTAAGAATATTTATTCTGAAACACTTGCTTCTTATGTGTTTTGCTTGTATTTTCATTCTATAATATGGTATCGTAATAATTATTATTTTCAGGCAAGTTTAAATTTAAATAAAATAATGAGTGAAAAATCGAGTGAATCAAATATAGAATTTGATAATACTCCACCTGAAATTACAAATTATTATGCATTGTTAAGGGATTGTTAACAAGAAAAGAAAATGCATGTAGAAATTCATTACAACTGCTAATATAAAAACTAAAAAACCACGTGAGTTTTATGATAATATAAAAAAATATATTGGGCTTTGAGACCTTATAATGTTCCTGCAGATAATTTAACTGCTTTTGTCGCTATTGCTATTATTAATTCTTACACAGTTTCTACTAACTAATACAAATGTTTCTGACTCTTGTCCGTTTTAAACTTGTCCGTTATTAGCAGCAGCTATGATAATCATCAATAGTGTCTAGTTCGGTACAATACACCTCATTTTTGAAATATCCTAGTTTTGACATTTGAAAAACTAGTGTAAACACTACCCTAGCGTTAACGTTAGTACTATAATTGGATTTCAGTATTAGAAATCGTATTCGGCATTCCGAGAACTCTAGAGACTTTGTGTCTCGGAAATGAATTTACAAAAATAATATTTACGATATTGACTCCATTTTTCATAACGCATCTAGAGAAAACTTGTGAATCACCCTATATAAAGTAATTTGACAAAAATCTACTGCAATGAAGTTGCACATAGGGCTTGAGGTATTTAATCTTTAACCAAATTTCTATTGACTTTTTGAGACCGAAATTAAGTGAATATACCTGCGTTTCGTATATGTATCCCACGCTCAGCAACTCGCTTGATGTTCTGGAAAACGTAGTTAATTGGATCTGTTGATTTAAATTGAACTTTTCTTATTTAACGCACGAGTGCCTCGATAAGTTTTAATAAAAATGGAACATGAACACCGGTCACGTGCTCTTTGCTCCGCTTGTTACTAGAATCGTCGGTGTTTTACGTCTTCTCTGGAATCTGAGAATCAATCTTTCGACTATCACAAACTAATATTTCTGCGTTGGACTGCAATGTCACGTTTTATATTACTGCGATGCTTTTTCAGTGATTCAATACTGAAAATGATAATGATGTAAAAAAATGGACTAAATCGATTAATAAATTCTTTTTAGACATTATCAATAACTTCAGGAGGTATACGATGTATCTCGTGACGAATTCTTGCTTTTAAATCTTCTAAATTAACCGGTCTAGTAACGTATACTTTGCTTTTTAAGTATCCCCACAAGAAATAATCTAGGGGTGTGAAATCATCTAAATAAGCGCAGACAGGTGTTGCATAATGGGGAGGTGCACCATTTTGTTGAAAGAAAACGTCATTTCTTGGAAGATCATATCCCTCTATATCTGCATATAAAGTTAATAGTTCAGGAATGAGGTCGTCTCGAAGAAAATCCAAATATCTTGCACCAGTTAGGTTGACGTCGAAGAAATAGGGACCCAGAATTCTTCTGTCGACTATGCCGCACCATACATTTACTTCTGGGGACTTTGAGTGTGATACTCCATCATGCATCGGGGATTCTCTGTAGCCCAATAACGGCAGTTTTGCCTATTGACATGGCCGTTCAAAACAAACATAGCCTCGTCACGTTTTTTACGAAATTATTATCATCATTGCATAGCTCTTGCATTTGCTCGCAGAATTGATTTCGCCGATCAGAGTCGTCTTCAGAACAAGGCATATCTTATAAGGATGATACTTTGCTTTTTTCATAATTTTGTGAACTGTGGACGCTGGATATTGAAATCAGAAGCCAATTGGTTAAGTGTTGCGTGATGATTTTCTTGTATTGCCAACAAAACGTTAAGCTCATCATCTACTGATTCTGACGGTCGCCCAGATTTAGGACGATCACGAACATGTCCAAAGTTACGGTTACGGACTCAATGCTGCTTACCATGCTTTGGCTAATGGGATGTCGATCAGGATGAGTTTCATTGAACAATTCAACTACTTCTTTTTTGGTGCGCCGATCATACAAAGAATTTCAATTCGTTGTCGTTAAGTTAACTTAACCATTTTTTTTTTTATAAAATGACAAAGTTACTGCTTAATAAACACTTCAAACGCACTGTTTTTGCCAAACAAAAGATAAGAACTAAAGAAATAACAAAAAAACGAAAAAAAACTATTTAATAAAATACGATTTCAAATTTTTATCTGACTGCAATAAAAAACATTCTCGGTCGCTAAGGCTACTGTCAGGCAACCATAATTTTTGACGATGCGTATGTAGAATGATACGCTCTTTCAAATAGCATGGTCAAAATTGAGGGTTGCTATTTAAAAACATTGACGATGACGTCATAACTGAAACAACGACGATGTCACAAATGTGGGTCGTATGTCAAAAAGTGCCTTTTTAAAAAATAAAATCGACGTCCCAGGGGATTTTTTCGAAAACTTCTCAATTTCAAAGGTAATGAATTTATTCGTTACTTTTCGAAAGCACTGTATATACATCCGGTATTTATAATACTTATGGAAATTAGTTTCTAACTATAATCATGCCTAGCAATAATATCAACAAACGCGGTTTTGATGTTAGTAAGAGAAAAATCTCTAGCAAAGTGACAGAATTTATCATATATAATTGATAAAATATGTATTTAAATAGTGATAGAGTAGTACAGAAGACATTCCGAATATGCCACCTAAAATTTTTAAAGCGGCGGAGGAAGCGGAAGAAAGCCGATTGCCGGGAAAATCAAAGAAACTTTGCAACAAAACTTATGATGGAAGTCAAGTATATTGACTAGAGAGGACATACTTTTCAGAGACATGCCCCCGATTAAATATTTTTAATGATCAAGGTAAGTTGTCATCTTCAAATGTAAAATAAAATGTACCTACCTACATTATTTTTTAATTAGGTGCCACTGATATTTGGTATATGTGAGACTCTTCGTAGACAATAGTTATGTAATATAAACAATCGATGGTATTGAAAATGTAGATAAAACTTTGCTAATAACTATACTTAAAAGAATGCAAGAACAACGCATATTTAGTATACCTAACTGATAATGGAAACAAGTCACCAAGATATTTGGATATGTACAAAAATTTGCCGTCAATCTTCATCAATGCGGACGCTGAACATCGACGTGTTTTGTATATTATAACAATAATAAATACTCCAAGCTTGTGGGAAAAATACGTTGGATCAGATTCCATATCAAATAGCAAACTGTCTTAAATTACCAAATCCAAAGGAATATACCGGGCATTGTTTTCGGCGTTATTCGGCTACTTTATATAACTAATATTGAACGCCATAGTGTTTGGAAATAAGCGAGTTGTCTTAAATTAGTACATAATTTTAAAACTTTTCTATATAGCATCTCACATAAATTTTACAGTTAGGACGAAAATATTATTTCGTGATTTATCATGATCACCCTATATCACGGAAAGTGTTGCGTTGGCGATAGCCATACACTTTTTTAATAAGCAGCTACAGTTTGACAAACAAAGTATAGTAACCAGTGTCTGTCCCCCATAAAACGAATTCCAATATACCAACACAGGCCTCGATGTTTTATTCATGTATTGAGGACGTAGTAGGGGCAATATTGATTTTATATAATTTAAATATCTATTGTTGATATTCACATGCGTGGATGTAATCTTTACAGTTCTGAAACTGTAATCATCTCTGTTTGCATATAAAAAAGAAGCGCCATGTCATAAATCGATGGGGTGGTCTTTGAGCTCGATGGTAATTTGTGTATGACGAAGTACTTACTAAGTATATTACTAATGATTTAAATATGTAAACAGTTAGATCATAGACGTAAACATACATACATATTTTTACTTGGTTTTTAATCAAATGCTTCAGTAGTTTTTTAAATATTTGCAATATTTATAACGAAAATTTTTTAGAAATTGTATTCTGTTTGTTTAGTAATTAGGGTGATTTTCAATCTGACACTAATGCAGCAAAATTTCTTTTGATAACTCAAAAAATATACTTCTTTGCGAAATAATCTAGGGCGTATATTTCTATCCTTATACTTCAATGTCGAGACAAAGATTCACGTGTCGATGTTACGTTAATATACAGGGTGTCTCAAACATATAGTATGGGCCAGTAGGCATACATAGGTGTTTTTGTATCCTTACAGTAGTAAGGATACAAAAAATTTAAATAAAATTTGAAACACGTAGTGTCAAATGGGATGAGGCAAACTATTCTATTCTCAATTGAAAGTATTACCTTTAGGATTTGACAAAACCGCCTAATGACGTCATAAATTATATTTTTTCCAAAAACATACCCAATTTTTCTGTGTAAAAAGACTCACTTTTTTCTAATGAACTTTTATTAGAGAAACTTTTCTGTATTACTTCATGTTTAAAAGTTCTAAGCAACATCATCCTAAAGATTCTCAAACGAAATACCACCTGAAAATCAAATACGAACATTCGGTATAGGTTATGCCTTTTATGCTTACAAAATATGTTCTCCTTCATGCTAATTTACGGCAAGTCACAAAAAAAATTCAAAGAGCTATATCGAGAAAGGTATCCAGAGCGCCCAATTCCTGATCGTAGAACCTTTATGGATTGGAGACGACCTTCCGACGAAATGAAGATCATCTATCCGGAAGAATCAAATAACTGACCGAAGGATGTTAATACAGCTAGACTGTACTTCGAACAAAATTCACGAAATTCTATACTACAGGCTAGCCGGGAATTGAATTTGGATAAATCAACCGTTCAACGAATTTTACCAATGACCAATGGGTACCATGACTACAGAATTCACAATTTGGAGTATTTGCTTGAGCGTCATATAGAAAATATACTTAATTTTATAGCTCAAATTGTAGTAAATGTAGAAACTGTTGATCAGAACATTGTTCGGCGCGTTCTTTGGACGGACGAATGTTGGTTTGTCAAACAGGCGCATCGAACACCACTCGTCCATTAAAAAGTTCCACATTGTAAACCCTCTCCAAAACAAAGGTCATTTTGGAGTAAATGTATGGTGCGGCATAGTCGGTAGGCATTTAAATAGGCTTTATTTTATGAACATACGTTGAATAGCAATATTTAGATAACACTTTCCCAGAAAAATGGATTGGAATTAACGGAGTCATCAGATCTAACACCTCTCGAATTTTCGTTTCGGGATTTAAAAAAATAAGGTTTACAAAACACCTTACACAAGATATTAATCATTTGAAAGAAAAAATCGCAAATGCTTGTATTGAGTTAAACGGCGAAATGTTAATAAACGCAGCCAAAATTAATCTGTAGGTGTGATACGATTGCACAATACTTACCAAAATTCATTGTATTCGTATTTTGCCCACAGTAAAGGACAGTATCTGACTTGACATCGTTTTAAACTAAATAAACGATACTAAATATATAACTGTGACCTGCTTTTCAAAAAATGTGTTACTTAGATCAAAACAATTTAAAGTACTTTTCTCATAGCAGAACCTTTAAAGGAGAAATATTTATCACCACGGCCTTCGGATTTGGCTGGACCGATAAGGCACATGCACCAATTTAGGAAATTCCTTTACTGTTTTCCAATTTTTCAGCAGAACGGTCACAGAAGCGCCGGCGATCTCCGCCTGAGAGCAGCAACAAAGAGGGTAATTTAAGGCAACGAAAGTTCTTATTAAAAGCAAAATTATTTAGAACGTAGAACCAGTTCCAATGAAATTAATTTTTACGTCGCAGATGAGTTTGAGAATATTTAATTGATATTTGAAAGAATTTTAATATTGAACTAGGAGTTAATTTATTCATTATAATAAAAATAATGATGACATTTTTACAGAATAGTAAAATTACACTAAAATATAGCAAATAAATACAGAAAGTTCCACAATACAAAAAATATAAATTATATTATACGAATAGCTAATTCAAATAATTGAGAAATAGCAGCAATTATAAGCTATTTATGTAACAAAATTTAATTTAACGATAAGCATACACTTTTTTTTTGTGTAAGCTCCAGGAATTATAAATCTATGAAATAATTTTATCGCCCAAACACCATTTTTTATTGTCATTTATTAAATGTGACAGGAATTATCAGACATATTCTTGAACGTGACACCCAAAAATTTAAAAAATATCTGTAAATAAAATTACTAAAATAAACAAAAATTAAAGGTATTGTGACTATATGTATTTACATACTTTTAATTAATATGCCACCTATTTATTAACTTTATTATGTTAAAAATAGAAGGAAAACAAAACGATATATATATGTACAGTGCTTTAGGAAAATAAATTCATTATTTTTGAAATTGAGAAGTTTTCGAAAAAATCTCCTGGCGCGTCGATTTTGTTTTTAAAAAAGGCACGTTTTGACATACGACCGACATTTGTGACGTCATCGTTATCCGAGATATGACGTCATCGACAATTTTTTTAAATAGTATCACCCAATTTTGACCATGACATTTAAAAGATCGTGTCGTGTCACATACATACATCATGAAAAATTATGGTGTTACATAACAAAATTTCAAGAAATTAATGTTTGAAGATTTTAAAATTTAATTTTCACAATGGGCTTCGTATTTTGATTGGGTGCTGCAAGCAGGTGCCGCATATCGCGCACAATTATATCATATATGTTTGAACTTACTGCTAACGAAGGAAATATTGCGGGAAGTGCGGTAGGGAGGAGTATGTCTACTCAAAAAATCAGTAGCAAATATTCTATGTTTAAATTGCAACCCATATTAAAATGTATCCACATTTTTCCAGCAAATTCTCACCGTTACAAGTAACTGTCCATATCTAAAAAGCCAAAAAGCATACGTTTGTTTGTTTGTGTGACTGCCTGTCTGTCTGTTTGTTTGTTTGTTTGAGTGTTAGTTAGTTTGTGTGTTTGAGTTAGTTAGTTTGTTTGTTTGTTTGTTTGTTTGTTTGTTTGTTTGTTTGTTTGTTTGTTTGTTTGTTTGTTTGTTTGTTTGTTTGTTTGTTTGTTTGTTTGTTTGTTTGTTTGTTTGTTTGTTTGTTTGTTTGTTTGTTTGTTTGTTTGTTTGTTTGTTTGTTTGTTTGTTTGTTTGTTTGTTTGTTTGTTTGTTTGTTTGTTTGTTTGTTTGTTTGTTTGTTTGTTTGTTTGTTTGTTTGTTTGTTTGTTTGTTTGTTTGTTTGTTTGTTTGTTTGTTTGTTTGTTTGTTTGTTTGTTTGTTTGTTTGTTTGTTTGTTTGTTTGTTTGTTTGTTTGTTTGTTTGTTCGTTCGTTTGTTTGTTTGTCTTTAAATCACAAATGTAATTGCAGAATCTTTAGAAAGTCTATAAAAGCCTTTCTTAGAATTGTATTATAAATAAAATATAAAATACACACATAAACTCAACAAATGTAATACAAAACACAAATAAATATATAATATACTACTATAAGTTACTTCTCATTTTCACTATATTTTTTTAAATTCCATTCCATTTTATTATAAAAAGGATACATTTGGTAATTTTCTTCTTTGTACTTCACATTCTTATTTTATGCCTCCGTCTTAATGATATTGATACGCATTTTCTTTTGCTACATTAAATTTTGCACCTGTAAGTATAATTTGAATAGATAAAGGTGTTAATTACTATACATGAAGCATGCATATGCAATAAAAAAAGAGTATGCAGTATTTCTTAAAAATATCCTATAAAAATTTGTTTGTCATTAAGGTTTTCTGTGGCTGTAATATAAAGTGCCACTTTGCAATAATGCTAGTAAGAACTACACGAAGGCATGACACTTGAGTACAGCCCTTACTTCTTTCTCTAGTTTTTCGAACCTTGACCCAACATCACTTTAGTTGACTTCATGTTCAAATAAGAACTGTGAGCACACTTCCCTTCCCATAGGATTATGTAGAATACAATACTGCTGCGGCAGTCTTGGTTCAAATATAATATAAAGTTTTTTGTTTATTGTCGGATTTTTTCGCAGCCACTCTTTCGCATAATGTACGCGAATATTAAGAGTTTTTAAGAGTCAAAAAAAGTTAGCTAACTTGGAAGATATGGCAGATACGACTGAATTACAGTGTATTTGTAAGATATTTAGTAAGTGAGGTTTTTATTGTTTTGGAGAACTTCTTATATTTCTCGGAATAAATAGAAAAAAGTAATTTGGTATCAACTTTATGTATGGCAAAATTTGAAAAAGGAAAGCTGCATCTCGATATTTTGATTCATTGAAAACAGGCGTTTTTCAATTTTATTCGTTTTCTTTGATATAACTCTTTTGCTTGTCGATATATTTGGTTTTGATTTCTTGTATATACAGATCCTTGCCGATAATTTAATGTAGTAAAACTGTAAAATGTGAGATTAGAATAGCAAAACAATGCTATTATCTGAGATACTAGCATTGTTAGCACAGCACCAGAATCAGGTTTACAATCGCCAGGTACGTGCGCATTTCAACTACAATGCTTCTTCAACCTATAATACGTGACATGAATTGTAACGCGAATGATAATGAATTTTATTTCTTTGTTAATAAACGGTTAGTTTTAAAGCAAACGAATAAGAAAGATTGTAGCAAACAGTATGAAATAATATGTTAATTGACTCATTATAGTGACCATGGTAGTTTAAATAAAATATTTAACTCGGTGAATAAAGACGTTGAAATGGGTGTCTCTCAAGGTTCTGGGTTGGGTCTCATACTCTTCCATTTGTACAAAAATGAATACATTGACACCTAATATGTTTATTACTGTGAACGCTGACGATAAATCTATTATTTCAGAAAAAAACTGATAAAACTGTAGAAGTTAAATGTAACAGAGTGCTAGAGCTAGAGCTTAATTTGTAATGTAAAATCAGTTTTAACGAAAAAACGTTTATTAGTAACAGCTTAGTGGAGTCTAGGTAGAGATATGATTTGTACCTGTGGGGCCCTTCATCCACATTTTTAGATGTTTTTATTACGCAAAAAAGAATTTTAAGGTGTATGGCTGGTGTTGTTAGTACTGTACCATGCAGGAATATTTTTAAAGAGTATAACATTTTAAGATTATGTTGTCTATTGATATATGAACTTTCGGTATATGTTTATACGAGTAAAAATACATTTTTAAAGATTAGTGAATCATCACATTAACAGACGGCAAAATGATAAATATCATATGCCATTACTTAAATAAAAAGTTTCATGGAACTCACCTACTTACCTGGGTCTTAGAATATTTAATAATTTAGGAGTTCATATTCAAAATGCTAAAAATGTGTTTTTACACTCTTGACGAAAGTCGTACTTTATATGCTTCTATATATTTTGACAATTCCTGTACAAAATTGTATTTTTGTCTTAAAAGAAATAAATGTTCTTCTATTCCATTCATGCATAAGTAGAAAATGTCTGTAAAACCTTTCTTGGTTTTCTAATTACAGGCGCTATTCCATATTTTATTTGGAAACTTTAAAGAGATGTATCCCTTTTTGAACATTTTACTAAGGCCATTTTTATGCAAACGTTGATATTTTTAGCTGTAGATTCACCTGTTCCATTTGTGCTACTACTTTTGAAAACACCCTGTGTATTTGCTTTATGAAATTTGCTAATAAAAAGAACATAATATAAAATATGTTAGAGAAAACGTTGATAAATGAGGAGATTTTGTAAAAACTTTTTTGCTATCCTTTCTTTAAAGATGCCTGATATGCTGCAAGGCAAGTATAATTGCAAAACCTGTAGATCTCCGCATAATAACGAACACGCTACTTGCTTCGCATGTTCCTTTTTGTTACTTTAATCCGAATATTTTACAAATGCAACTCAACTTCCCTTCCATAATATAAAGTTACTCCGTCATGAATTCACCGCTGCAGAGCAAAATATTATTGCCGAACACACATAGATTCCGCATTCAATACACTACATGCAAATGCAGTAAATATTCTAACAGTTTGCAAACACATCTCAGCATCTTATCCATTAGTGATGCACTTTGTGGAAATTCGCTCTGGACTATAAATTAATATTCCATCGAGGTACTGCGGAGCTATTCAATTTTCAGTATTTAGGTGTAGCGCAGGAAGCTTTAATATACATAAGTGTTTCCTAGGATTGTATTTTCTCACTTTATGTGTGTTAGGTATATTTATATATTCCGAACGGATAAGCCGAGGCTTTTGTTCCGGCCATTAATAAATTGTCCAGCAAACCAGAAAGCGACAGAATGATATTGAAAAATATAAGGTACCCAAAGAATTCGGTCCAAGTCTAAGGTCTTTTGACTATTTTTAGAGGAAAGAATGTATTAATCAAAGATCACGGGAAAATCACGGGATAGGGGTATAACTGGTGATGCTTCCAAATAGACTAAACTAATTTATGATTCACATTAAGATTTGGAGGGATGTTCCTAATACTAGCATTTGAGTCTCATTCAGTTTCTTCTGGAATTGCTTCTAACAATGAAATACCATCAAGGAATTGAACCTTTTTGAAATTCCCTGACTCCGAAAAACGTTGAAAAACAAACTGAACATTTTTTAAATTAGAGTTGGATGACTTGGAAATGTTTACCTATACTACACTGGTGGTTTCCTAATAATTGCTTCGGGCTCAATTTTCATAAAAATAATTAAACACTGAAATAAGCAAAAAAAGTAGTTACGGTAGCTCTTCCAAAGTTTATGACAAATTATTGAAAATTTTTCTGTAATCTAAATTTAAATATCTACCTGATATATTTGCAAATGAATAACAAATAAAATTGTATAATAACACAAGCAAGGTAACGATTTTTACTGGCTCCAGAAGGTAACAGACTCATCTACAACTCGTCAGTCGTATCCTTCAGTTTTCCAGTAAAAACATTCTTACCATGTTAGTAGTGTTGTACACTATACGAAGTACGTTGCTAGTTGCTATAAGAAAACTTTTCCAATATTAGCTCTCTAACTGCACGCAAGTCGCTGCTAGACAATTCAGCGTGAAACAATCAGGAAAATCCACTACAGAAATGACACGCACGCTTCGCCTGATAGTTCCGCGTCTGCAGCAATCGAATCTCATTTCAATTGAGACAGAAGAAATCGAGTTAAATTTTTCTATTGTACGAGCGTCACGTTGCATCTCATTATTCAATCTCAGCAGCGGGGCTAATTGAATAATGACGTCATCCCACCCGAACGCTCCCAAAAAGAGAGAAGAGGGCTGTGAAATTTAATAATAAAAGACAGTCACATCCCCACGAGTTAGCCTGTCTTCGGGCCTTCACCTACAGAATGATGAGCACACGGATAGGCCTGCAGCTTACTGTAGAACCTTTAAACGACCAATGTTTCAATAATAGGATAGATCAAACAACACCTTTATAAAATTGTATACACTATAATTGTAATGAGTTATATGATAAAATTATATCTTATAACTGCTAGTTACAATTTTCTTATTTAGTTTTGTTTCTGTTAACATAAAAATACATACGTTGGGGTAATATTTATACCCAACAACTTTACACAGTAGATGCAATGCACACACGCACAAAATTTCTGAGTAGTAAGAATCATGTGATTAATGTGGTTTGTAATACATAAAGTTGATTTACTTCTCTCCAAGATATTGAAGATGTTAAGTCATTTTTTGTTACATTTTGAATTATCATATGCAATAATAGTTTGGATGTAATATCATTTTTCTAAATAATATAAATAGTTGTAGAACTAATAAAGACCATCAAACGCCTTAGAAAAATCTGTGAAAATGACGATAACTTTTCACCAGAATAAAGTACTTATAGTGAAGAAGTTCATCCTGAAATAAATTCGCGTTTATTAAACCTATCATCTAACCTGAAAATACATTTCATAACTGAGAAGTTTCACCAAAGTTTACTAAAGTTGTCTAATATTATAATTGGTCTGTTTGAAGATGTTTTTCCAGAAATCTTTTAAATATAGTGTAACTATATGTTGGATCAAATTATTTAATGGTAATAGTACGTGCTCCCCAGAATATTAACCTGTAATATATTTTTTAATCAAATAAACAGTTGAGTTATAATTCCTTTTCTGAATAGTAAATTTTTATTGTTATGAAAATTACGAAAATTAAGTTTTTGACGTGAAGTTTGAGTTGTTGATTATTTCTAAAGGTAGCCTACCCATTCAAACTTACATACTTTAGATTTGAGTAAAATAATAATTTATTTATATTAACAGATAAATCAGTACACGTAAAAGTATAGCTGATGCAGAACTAAACAGTTAGTTGTAGATGCTATATTCAAGAACAGATTATCAGTAAATATAAGAGGATTTGATTTTAAAGACAGCTATAAATCATTTAAAAAGAGTGTAAAAAGTAGTAGCACCAAATAAGAGCCTTCGGGCGCTCCTGATATCGCAATAAAGGCGCTGTAAGATACATACCCTACACCTTTTATTAATGCAGATAAGAATTCAATATGTGAAATAAGGTACTATTGAAACCATACTGTTCCAACTTGCGAGGCAATCAATATACGATGAAACAACTTGTGACGTTAATTAATGTTGAACGATTACAAAAAAACAGTGCTAATTTGGAGATATATAAAACTTTATATTTTTAAACACTTGCTTATACATACATCTCAAATACATTTGCGATCTTGTCCAGCAGAACGATAAGGCGATAACATTTTACATCTGCAGAGTTACCAGATTTTCAAATTGGACACACTCTTGTCAGTTTACACCTATCAGAAAATTCACCTATTAATAATGCAATACTGTAATAGTTATTTATATTAAAAATGTTGTAAAGAGATGTTAATGTTATGGACGTATCAGCAGAGTTGAAAACATCGAGTGTAGTAATATGAATTTATAATCAGAATATTGTACAAAATTTTATCTACTTTCATATAATAACACGAGAAAAATATATTCGGCAAAAAGTGTCAAAGGACGCGACAGGAAGCTGGTGTATTTTCTATGAACCGGAAAAGTACTTGATATTAAGTTTACGGATCAAGTTTTCTTATGTTACGTTTTGCATGGTTAGTTTCAAGATTTTGTCAAACAAACCCATAAAATATAAAAATCGCTTTTCAGTGACTCTGATGGAAGTTTACCCTCTCATATAGAAGTAGCTACAAACGGAGCGATCTGAAGTCTAATTTTGACAAAAACTAAGATACGATATGAGTTAGAGTACCAAAAGTTTTAATATTGGTATAAATTTAACAATGTTGCCATTTATCTCCAAAACTACTAGTCCGATTTTGATGCGGTTTTCAGTGATGGGTTTGGATTTAATTGGTGCATGTTCTTAGATAGATGTTATGGTGACAACTCACTAGGGGGCGCTGCAATTAACATTTGTTTGTACAAACCAATATTGCCATTTATGCCCAAAACCGCTAGTACAATTATTTTGATGCGGTTTTCAGTGATGGGTTCTGGTTTGACTGGTGCATGTTGTTATATATTATGTGTTACGGTCACCAAGGGGCGCTGCAGTAAAGTTTTGATTGTGCAAAACCAAACCTACTAGTCCGTTTTGAATGCGGCTTTCAGTGAAGGGTTCGGGTTTAATTGTGGTTCTTATTCTTAGATATGTGTTACGGTGACAACTCACCAGGGCGCACTACAGTAAACATTTGTTTGTGCAAAACCATAACTGCTAGTCTATTTTGGATGCGGTATTCAGTATAGGGTTTGTGGTTGATTAGTGAAGGTTCTTAAACAGGTGTTACGGTGGTAAATCACTAGGAGGCGCTGCAGTAATATATGTGTTATAATTATATATTAATATATTAAAATAAACTGTATCGATTTTGTATAATATATGTACCTATGCTCTTTAAAAAGTTTGAAATGAAAGCAAAATTAAAAATTTTCAAAAAACCCACGACGGTTACAATGTAATTGAAAAAGGATAAAATAATTAAAAAAACCCCGACTTAAAGAATTTATGTAATTAGAGATAATAAACATAAAAAAGTTTTATAAGTAGATTTGATCTCTCGCAGTCGGACATATCAGCAACAGAGTATCAGTTTTCATAGCACTTCTCTATGTACCTATTTGGTTCTTGAAGATGTAGATATGGCAACAACATATTCAACTCCCTATGAATTTAATAAACATCCAAAGAAAATCCGTCGGGAGCTGCCATCACTATTTTAAATTTCAATATAAATATAAATAACTATAGCAATAAAATATCTCCGAATTATTCACGTTGCTATAAAACTACAAAACTAATTCATTTAATGGCAGTCCCCGACGGATTTTCGTTGGTTTTT
This sequence comes from Monochamus alternatus, assembly GCA_037114965.1. Taxonomy (NCBI): domain Eukaryota; kingdom Metazoa; phylum Arthropoda; class Insecta; order Coleoptera; family Cerambycidae; genus Monochamus; species Monochamus alternatus. Next base: position 8,052,619 of record CM073428.1, read on the forward strand.
TATTAAGTTCAAAGAGAGGTGAATATGTTGTTGCCATATCTACATCTTCTAGAACCAAATAGGTACATAGGGAAGTGCTATGAAAACTGATAATCTGTTGTTCATATGTCCGACTCTGCGAGAGATCAAATCTATTTATAAAACCTTTTTACGTTTATTTTTTCTAGTTACATAAATTCTTTAAGTCGGAAGGTTTTTTAATTATTTTATCCTTTTTCAATAATTACATTTTAAACGTCATGGGTTTTTTCAAAATTTTTAATTTTGCTTTTTTAATAAACTCACTTTCAGTTGAAAAATATGTTCAGATCACTATCAGTTAAATTTCGTAAATCCCTATTATGTATCTTAATACATCTTTGTTAGATCTTTGTTGATTCGTTGTTTTCAATTTAGCGGCACGCTATTGGTTTATAAGAATATGTACTACTACTGCTGCTACTACTACTACTACTACTACTACTACTACTACTACTACTACTACTACTAATTTTGTTAAATATTTGATTAGAAAACTTGATTGCTGCTCATTTGAACTCAATAATTTTTTAATAAAATCATAAAAAGTAAAATATATTTTATTTTATTATTACCGTAACAAGATTGGCAATAATCTAATGGTAGATTTAAATTCTGAATATAGGTACTAATATAGACAAAGCTAGTGAGGAATCTTTTAGGATTTCCTACTTTGTAGATCACCTTAATTTATTCGTGGAATTTATGAAAACTTAATATTACAAGACATTTCATTTTAATAAACTCGTTTTCAGTCGAAAAATCGGCGTCAAGCAGTAGGCCTATCATCCAGTTGTTGTGCCGTGGACACTGTGAGCCTGTTTTTGTGAAAATGACGAGCGGTTTAGAAATGTAAAATTGGTTTGCGGCATTCTTTCTTACGGCTGGCTTCGTGACACTAATTTGAGTGTCTCTGTGAAAACTCAAAGGGAGAGATATAACTTCTTAAAAGGCTTTCCTTTGTTGAGCGTTCCATTCTCCGCGGCTTATGATGAAAAATTATTTTATTTGAATGGGAAAGTATGTATATTTATTGACGGAGTTGCCTCGTTGAACCAAGATATATGCCAAAGTCTTGCTTCGTTCTTTTCGCTATATATGTATCGATTGTATTGAGAACATCCAATATTTGGTATCAGTGCCCCATTAATTTATAAGAATTTCGAGATATTTGACACATATTAAAAAAATTATATAGGCATAAAAGTGAAAATTATGTAAATCATTGTGTGTTCCAGAATTATATGATAGCAAGTAAAGAAAAGTGTTTTTCCACGATCGGGAGTAGAAATCAGTTTCTATGACATCAAAATTAAAACAGAAGTAGTCGATTATTCCCAAGGGAGTATAATGCTCCCAAGGGAGTTTACATTATGGAGAACATTTTTATGCAAAAAAAAAGATAACATTATTTATTGACATTTAAATTAAATGTTACATTTGTACAATTTTCAAAATTAATATTAGAAGGAATATTACTTTCGCTTACATTTACAGTTTTTGTGATTGCTCTAGTAGTGGTACCTACTAAAACCTGATTAGCAATTTTGGTCTTATTTTCAATGGAGTTCTCGACATAACCCTCAGCGACTGTCGTTGATTTCCAACCAGCATGACGCTTTATTGTTGTGATATCCACACCAGCATCTGCCAGTAATGTCGCTGAAGATCGTCGTAAGCAGTGACCAGTATAACATGCAGCATCAGGTAATTTTAAATACGAAGCTACTACACTCGGAATTTTTCCCATGGTATTCTTGCCAACTGGCTGCGAACTACATTTTCCTGCTTTGTAGTACAAAAAAAGGCGCTTATGCTTGACGTGGGGAGGACGAAGGGACAGGTATTTTTGAAACAATTCAAGCATATTTCCCACAACGGTAACCAGAAACGTTCGTGGAATCTTTGTCTTAGTGTTTGGAATTTTTACAATCAAGGAAGAGCCTACATCCTCAATCTCATCTACAGTTAAATTGACTAGTTCATCAGTTCGACAAGCTCCGGTAATCCCCAGAATTAATCCAACCTATAAAAAATCAAAATACTTAATAATTGAAATACCTAACAACAAAAGTAATCTTATCTTAATCATTAAGAATTCTTTGTCATCTGCACTTGATAGAAAACGGTCGATTTCACCCTTTGTCAATATTTTCGATTTTTTCTCTTGATATCCGTCACCGGTTCTTTTCAAAAATGCGATCAGCTTATATCTATGTTGTCGTAAATTATCAAGCATGACTTAACAATAGAATATTGCGCCCATAATGTGGAAGACTTGTAATTCTTTGCATTTTCACTGAAGTATGCCAACAAAACATTCTCGTTGTATACTTGAACATCTTTCTCGGCGCACCACTTTTTGAACCGATTGTAGGCTATATCGTATAAAGATCTTGACTTCGTAGGCAGCAAATTGCTTATTGCAATATTTGCAGCCTCCACAATCTCTTCCGACTCACAATTATTCATTGTGCACTAAACAAACTTTAAACTAAACCAAACTAGCACCTTAATTTGACAATTCGTTTTGTTTGTTTATTTTGTAGTTATGCCAATAACTCAACGACTACTAAATAAATGCTCAAATCCGAATACAATAATTCTGGTGCTACTTACTTCATAATGACAAAATATTATGTGTTTTTAAGTTAATGAGACCGTGGAAAAAATAGTATAGACCATTCGGGAGAGATGCTATTTTGTCCTCGGTGTTTCTCTCCCTTATAGTATAATGTACTATTATGAATTTTTTTTCGGTTCATTAAAATCCAGTAAGCAAAATTTTTCCTAAATGAAACAGAAAAGTAATAGACAAAGTATTAAGAGATGCATACGTTACAAATAAATTACTAGCATAATTTAACCTGTACATAAACAAGAAATGAAAATATACATAATGGGAGATGACATTTTAACACAATTGAGTATATGAAGGGTATACTTATCTAATAACAGCTATAGCGTTCGCCCAACAACATCTCATATAATTGACTGATTCATAAGATACCAAAAAAAAAATGTAACAGTTAGAATTATGTCTCTTTTTTTCTATATGTCATTAATATACACAAATTACAATTAAAATTAGTTTCATATGTAGAATAATGGAAAATTACATAAAGATAAGCAATAAAATACCAATTTATTAGAAAAGTTTAATCAAACAATGTAAAATTGCTTCTAATTGATAAAGAAATACTCGTACATTGTGGGTTTCATCAGATACGTCACTTATTTTTTTGTAACTCACCACATTGAATAATAATTAATTAAAATATCTCCCACAGCCTTTGTCGTATAAAAAAGAATAATATTAATTATCCTACAGTTACTACTTGTCCTACATTGATTATTTATGCTGCATACCAATAGTTTAATTTGCCTTAATGTCGTTAAGTTTTGTTGATGACTCAATCAGTCAATTTGTGGAGTCACTGATCTTAAGAAAAAAGTTGACGGAGCAAAAGATAAGTAAAGTGAAAATTAAAACATAAAAACATGAATACAGTCACATACAACTAGTGTATGTGTGCACTCCAAATGAATCAAATTGCACAGACAAAACAGAAAATCATCAGCATACCAACACAGTATATGGAGTCTCTTGAAAATTTGCTGGCAGCTTTTTGTTCTCCATGATATTTAGTTCATAAAGTTGTCCTTATTGTTCCTCAGAGTTACTTATATTTTTAAAATCATTTGTCTCTATATAAAACACTCTTTCACAGGATCGACAAACTTAAGCTGCTAAATAAAACTATCTTGTGTCTATCACAACAGAGGATCCTATATGTAAACTAACGATATATTAAAGTATTACCCTTACGCTCGACGGAGCACGGATCCAGAGATAGATTCGTGCCATAAAAGCGTCTTTGTAGAAAGCCGGAAAATGTGAAATTGGAGTGCAGCAGGTAATTATGACGCTGGAAGAGAGATGAGATTGAAGCAAAGACATTCCGCTTCTAATTGCATTCCTTATTCGATTCCCGCCAGAATGATAAATCACTGTACCCTCTTCCTGCCGACCCCTCGGAAGTCCCTACCATGCACAATTACTTCTTGGGCTCCAAATATATTTGCAGATATCAAAAATGGGATTTGTGAGTGTGAACCAATTACACGTGAGAAATTTATCGCCCGGGGATTTAAAAGATTCGGCGATAAGTGGGCCTTATTTATTTTTAAAATTGGGTAATTTGTATTACTTCCTCAGTTTAAAGGGTAACTCCACTTCCACATTGGTTAAGAGAATTTTTTCGCTTACGTTCAGTACATCATATCGATGTAAGTAAAGTATAACATATGAATGTATTTTTCTACAGAATTATTGCAAAAAAAATCCGATTTTCTAACAATTCCGGGAGAAGAGTTATTAATTTGTTAATTAGCGAGGTTGCAACAATCGAACAATAAACAATTATGTTTGCAAAAATCTTATGCCGATGGTTTGTCTTAATAAGCCAGAAATCCTGGAAAAAATTCCGGTTCTCTAGTGATTTCGGGGGTGGAGTTTTTAATTTGTTAATTAGCCCAGTTACAACAATTTAGCAATAAATAATAAAACTAACACCCAAGTGATAAAGAGGGATCTCGAAAACCCCCGAGAGAACATTTTCCAGACATTTTCGTTGAATCCTGTGTGACATTTGCCATATGTTAAAAAAATGGGTCATTTGTTAAATAAACAATTAAAAATTTGCGAGCGTACAGAGGTTAGATGTACCTTTTGTTATAAAAAATTCCCTGAACATTTTGCAGAAAACTGCACCTCAATCGGACTTCTCCGCAAAAAGTTGTCTATTTTCACATTTTTCATGCTAATTTGACGCGACTAGATTAGTTATTTCCCTAGCTATATTTCTCTAATCTAATTTCTGATTTTAATGCATCTATACCATATATAATATTTAAAACTTCCTTTTCAGTAGCAGTTTCCAAGTGTAGTATTCAGTATTATCTAGGCAGTCTACCAAAACTAGAAAAATGTTGACCATATCGTAACACAGATCTCTGTGACAGATTTATTTAACACTGACCTTCTTCCCAGCAAATTTTGGCACGTCTCTGGTAATTTAACTTTTATTGTGCTCCGGATTTAAAGCGATCCAAAGTTTGATGTGTGTTTATGGTCGAGACAAGATAGCTCTGGATTAGTGGGCGCTCAGCGACTATCGCCTGGCATCGTTCTTGGCCCCGTCCGCCATCAATTTATGGCGGCGTTTTCGACAACCACACACTTTCCTAATCCGCATCTGAATCTGACAGCCACAAATATATCGGCCGTATTTATCTGCATATTCGGGTTTCTGGGGCGCATTTCTCCGAAAAATGCAAATGGAAGTCAACTTGGAAATGTTTTTACATGAAGAATGGAGTTCGTACAGCGAACTGGGACATCTCCAACACGCCGGACAAATCTTTTGAATTATTTTTGTGCATATAAGTTTGCGGTGTCCTAATTTACTAGGTATAGTAGACGAATAATTCCATAAACAAGTTTGGATTCCAAGATATCATCGGTAAAAGTTCTAGGACAATTATTTAGCTTAAATAACAAGAAAGCGAAAAATATTTCAAAAACTAATAAAAAACATATGGTTAAAATACATGGTGATTATAATTTTGGCAAAGCCAACTGTTCAAAGTATTTGTCACTATAGGTTTATTATTTTTCTATATATTTTTATCTGAAGTTAGTGCCAACATCTAAAGTTGCAAGATCGCGAAAAAAGTATCCGAACTGTGAGAAAAAACAAGGAATTGCTAATTTTGTGTATCTATAGCGATACGCCTTTTTGACAGTTGGACAAAAAAATATTTAATTGCACGCTGCTGCAATCTGGTCAACTGTAATGGAGTGACAATGCAAACTGGCGATCTCGCACAAAAAAAAAACTACGAAATTCTGCGAATAAATCGACACCGGCACAAAAAAATTTGCCGCGCCTTTACTTTAAAATAAACTTAAATATAAATAGATCTGACTAAATTGATGTGTCTTTATAATAAATAAAATTTTATTACACTAATTTTGAAGAAGAATTGGGGTACTTAGTCACTATTAGAAACATGAAATTTATAAAAAAAAATAACACATACCTTATTACAAAAATTGTTCGAAATTTTGTCCCTCGATTTGTACACACATTGGGGCATGCCTTATCCAACTTTGCCGCACTAAAGCGAATATATTGTAATAAACACAAAAGCTAAAATAACAGAAAATATAAATAAAAGTTCCAGTTATTAAAAAAAGAGGAATTTAAAAGTAATATTTAGCATATTTAGTAGATTTATTAAAAACAATTTTGAGAGTAGGCAGTGTATTATAGAAAACATAAATATTTATTTAGTAAAAGTTTGAAAGTTTATAAAGAAAATATAGATAGATATCAAAATAAAATAATAAAATGTAAAAAAAATATGTTTAATCTAGTTTATAATTAGTAGATATAGTTAATGTGAAGTGTATTAAAAACTCTCTGTGATATAATGAGAACGTTGCATAGGAACGAAAGAAAAATAAAAAGTTGTTGATTTTGAAAATAAAGAAGTAGATGCAGAATTTGCGAAGGGAAGAAATTTGATAAGAAATTATTAATAAAAACATTACCTGAATTAATAAACTTAACCTTCAAGACAAATAAACATTGCTGTGTTACAATCCAAGGTCCCAGAGCGGAAGAAAACAATAGTAATATATATAAAATTTGCACAAGGAACATATAACTCCATAAAATGTATTTAATTTAATAATAAACTATTCCAAAGCCTGAAAACCACACACTGGACTTTGCAAACCGGGTGCACATCAAAATCTGACACTTTAGAAGGCACAAAATACAAAAAAAAAAACGACAGTAAGCAGTTCAACAAGGTATAAGAGAAGAAGAAGAAGACGAACAGTTAAGGACAATCACCGACTAGAAAGAAAACTGAGTATAAGAAGGTAAACTAATAGACTTTTCAAAGTGTTTTGTAACTCATTTAAGGGACATTAATACAGGGGTATTAAAAAAACAATTGTTTATTTATGAAAGATAATGTTAATTATAGAATCTAAGCTAGAGCAGGTTACGTAGGGTAATTTTTGAGAAAATTTAAATAAAGAAAAAAGCTTAATAAATTTGAAATTTATCTATAACATAAAAAAATTGTCACCTTTTTTTATTTAAAAGTTAAATTAATATAAAAAAATATCACTGAACCGCCCTTGAGATAAAGGTTTCTCATGCTTACAATAAATTAAATTGTTTAAAAAAAAGAAAATATAAAGAATAGTGTCTGAAGCAATAAAAAAATTAAAAATAAATAAAAAAACAAATATAATTCAGGAACTGTGTTAAAAATTAAAGGTAAAAGTGTTACGCTTCAGATTGGCGCTTTAGAAAATTAAGGTAAATAAATTCTGAACTATCCGAGAAATACACATTACACACATCAAATTTCACATTACAATACATATATATATAATTTTAGATCTTTAAACATTTTTTAAGAGAAATCTAAGGATGCACATATTGTCACAGTTTTTCAGACAACTTCATACTTTCTATGACCACTTATAACAAACGACTACTATTGTAAATATTGTGGTATATTTTCTTAATAAAATTGACCTTTCAAATAAATGTGGATATATTCAACTTAGAACACCTATGTCCAATCAAACCTTCTCTAATTTTAGTTGCAAAATGATTATTATCATGTATCTTGTAAGTTATAATTTTAGAAGCCGTATTCTTGCATATTTAACAGCGTGTTTAAATAACCACCAATGTGTATCAAAAGAAGGAATACGTGATTAATATTATTTTTTTAAACTGTTTCTGTATGGAAATTTCAAATAAATGCTTACAGGGTGATGTTTTCTAGAGGCAAAAAAAAAATACAAAAATTTAAAACTGAAACACCCTCCAAATATTTTCGATGTTAGTCAACCTCAAAATGACAAATTTCAGCGATTTTAGGTGATATTTTAAGGTCGGGGAAAATATGACCAGGTTGGTAAAAATTAAATTTAGGTTCATGTTCAATGGACCAGAATACATGGGAATAAGACCAGCAAAAAGAACCAGCTATCTAAAATTTTGAAAAATTTAAAATTTTGAGAAGTTCTGTAAATCTTCATTTATTTTGATTATTCTTTTAACAATTTGAAAGGAAAATGATGTAAATCAATATAACTGGGATTAATTTAAATAAATATTCGTCATCATTAGTAGAAATTTTATTGTCTGAAACCGTAATTTACAGATTATGAGTATCTTTAATTGTGCGAAATCTTAAATGTTACTGAATTTTTCATATTTAAGTTAATGAGACTACATAGACCTTTCAAGGGAACGACATGGTAAAAATACCAAACACTTCCACAAATTATACTATAATTTTTATGATTAACGACGATATATAAAGTGTTCATTAAAAAAATGGGTCATGCCTTACGGCTAGCTTCCTCGAACGAAAATAAGGTGATTTTAAGAGTTATAGGCCCGAGAAAGTAGTTTGTATTTATTGCTTGCATAATTGTGTTAAAATTTTTCACAAGAAGGTTTTTTTGTATGATACACACGAATATCTGATTGATTTTTGTGTTAAATGTACAGGGCGTTCTGAGCGCTTAAGCTACTGAATTTCTTCTTTCAGATTTTTTTAAGGATTTAAGGATTTTTGCGAATAACACAGATGGAGTGAATAAAATATCAAACAAACAGACATTTCCACAGTCTGATAATTTTGAATGTATTTTTTCTCTGTCTAACTGTCTTAACAACAAAAGTTTGTTTATTTATTTATTTGTTATTATAAGCTAGAGTGTATGTTTGTCCTTTCCGAAACTATATTATATTGTTCTGCAATCTTTACTCATCATTGTGTATTAACGCAATAAAACTTTTTTTTAACCGAAACGTCGGCAATAATCCACAGCAATAAGAATTTGTTCACATTTCAGATCGAAGCACGGCGACAATCTTGAAAAAAAGGTCACCTTTTATCTTACAAGGCATTTACTTTCAGAGACATTACGAAATTCGAAACAATGTCGGTGGAAGAAATAAAGAGAATATCTTCTTAAAAGTCTGTGGCAAAGGGTAGTCGTAAAACCCATTTCAATATTCCCCAAAGCTACAAATCTGAGCTTACACGATATAAACAAAGCAAATGGCAATATTTTTCAGTATAAATGGTTCCACTTTTGTCTGATCGATCGATATTTCAAATTGTCTCCCGTCCAAATACATCCCTGCTGTTCCGTCTTCGGAGTCGCTCGTTTTGCATCTCAGTCGGTCTGATTACGTGTTTCCGCACTTGGATTTCGTTCAATCTAATTCGGTGTAAAGCCTCTTTGGTGGTGCATCTTATAAGCGTTGCCATCAAAACGTCATCTCGTGTATTTATTCCTGAAATTTTATTATGCGAGGCTTCGATTCAAACCTCAAAAGGCAAATGCGATTTTAGATATAAGTTTTTTATTATCATACCAACCAATAGATGTGGCATTGCAAATTACACGAAAAAAAGTAATACTAATATCAAGATTAATACACGGAAACACAATAAATGTTGCTGAGGAAGGCTTAATAAATAGACGAAACGTGCTTTCTGTAACATTTTTACCTGAAGCCAACTATACCTCACTACATAATATTCTGAGGTCACAAAATAAAATTAATTATTAATTAAAGTACATTACATTAAGAAAAAATTAAATTGAAGTACATTCAGTATTCTTGCTATACTGTGTTCCTTTCTAGCATAGTTAGTTACTACTATTTTACCCATCTTACATAGCAAAATGTCAAAATCATCCATTAGTGGCACACCAGACATATACCGCTCTTCAGCATGTTAGCCCTCCTCAGTATGCCATAGGCAAGGCAATCGACTACTTATCTGACGGAAGGGAACCAGAGTATACGTAATGCAACATGAAACTACATCTTTTGGCCACATGCTGAACCTGGCCTCCATTTGCACACATAACTTGAATACAATTTGTAGTAAATTATACTACAATTGTGCCTCTATAGTATTCGTAATGATTACCACAATTGTTGTATTAATATCATTAATTTACAGTATCGTATTAAGGATTCCTCTGACTAACGCAACAAAGCCTATTATTTTTTAAATATATTTTTATGTATTAACAGTATTGTGCGAAACAAACTACTCTGTGGACTAAAGCCCCAACCAGAGTTGAATTACGCCCACAATATCTACCCATATATTCTTTATTATTAGCTTTTGTAACATTTTTTACTGTATTAGAAAGGTATTTTAAGCTAATATATATCAAATCTCCTACAATTTCTATCAATGAAGTTATATGTATGCTCTCTGATACCAAACATCTAGGTATGCTATTGAACAATTTCACAAACAAAGCTCTATTCAATAATTATCTAAAAAAATAATCTAGCTAAAGTTACTAACCTGGTTTAATGAAAACTCTATAAATATCTGTGTCTCTCGAAACGTCAAGAGTCTTAAACCGACGACGTGGCCAACAGCCCGGAAGCAGCTAAATCATTGCCGGAAGCCTACAAACCAAATTGTCGATATTTAATTTCAAATAATTTGAATTTATTGGTATAATAATTTTTATAGTCAGATACCTAGATGTTTGGTATCAGAGAGCATACATATAACTTCTTCTGCTTTAAGTACATCTTGTATACATTGGACATTTAAAATAGAAATTTATAGGTAGATTTTGTTCTTGTCCTTGCAGGTAGAAATTGATTAGGATACAATAAATAAATTGTAATTTTTCTTGAACATTGTATTTTAATTGTGTATACATTATATACATATTTTTTTGAAATATCCTGTATAAAATATACTGAAACAATTGAAAATCAAAAAGTATCGCTTAACTTTTATTTCTCACATATATCTAGACATTCATTGACACATCATTGTAGTTTCCCAATTGTTTATTTCTCCCAGATCAAGAGACCAGGCAGCATCATTCTGAAATGTTTATATTTGCTTTCTCACAATAAGTCAAACAATGACAACCATAATTTTTGAATATACTTCTTAATGTTGTTTGAAAAGAGGATTGCATTAACATTAAAGAACAGTATAACCAGAATTTCATATTTTAGGTACCTAATAGAGTTGCAACTGGTTTTTTATTGAGAGGTCCAAATTTTATATTCAAAACAAACGTTACAACATAAAGTGTTGTGTACCGGTATATCACACGTAACCGGTAGATTCAATTGTAACTTTGTTATTTTAGGAGATATCGGAAAATTGAGACGTGCATTCAGTGACTAATTTTTCAAAAGATTTCATTTTTCTTAAGAATAAAAAAAACAATCGAACATCGCACTACTGAGATATTGATATCAACTTGGTTTTTTCTCATGAAGCACCTTGTATATTTTTATCCACTTTATATTGTTGTATATTTTATTTGTTATTAATTTGTAAATATATCAGATAGAACTTCGATTACAAAAAATCCTCAATAATTTATCGTATGCTTTGGAAGACCCAGCGTGCCCGAAACAATTATTAAGGAAGCCATCAGCGTAGCTTCATGTTTATTGCCAAAAAAAAATCATCTTCAAGGTACAAGCGTCAATATAGCAACTTCAAAAACTGGCGGAAAAGAAATGGTGTGATTGGAGTAGCAGAAGATGTTTTGTTGGTTGACATGAATCAACTATCTATTTTCAATTTTGTAGGTTTGTTTTTTATTTAAAATTATGTGGAAAATATGACCTTTGGTAAACATTTGTAGATCTCTAAAGATAATTGCATTTCTCAAATAAAAGAAAGAGCATTATATTCTGGAAAAGACCAAAGACACTTGCCGCATGAGTTAGGAACTACATTTTTTCCACAAGCTCATGAAAATATGTTCTTAAATCTGTATTAATACAAACAGAAAAAAAAATAATACAAATACCTTGGAATAAAAATATTATTTTTAACTTATTATTACTAATATTAATTGTCAACGTACAGTTTAGACGCGTTATGTAATTTCTTTGCGGAAGTTAGCTGCTTCTTCCCACTATCTATCTAAATATTTCTTCAAAATTATACTCAAGTTGCGTTCGGGAAAAAGAAACTATCTCAACTAAAATGTATGTGATAAAGACCGTATGTTAATGAAAAACTTTTAAAACTTTGATACATACAGTGAGAAAAAAGTTATGACCAATTTTTTCCACGAGTACATTTTGTAGCGCCTTTTAGCATTGAAAACATTCTAAAAATTTTAATAATTTTGAATTCAAAACTTTAAATTTAAGATTCTATGTCTTTTGGACTAAGGTAAGTTGGTTAAATTGCATTATTTTGTCGCCAATAATCTGCCTATTCACCTCATCTGCATCATCTGCCTCATCTGGATACCAAGTGTCGCTTTCGTCTCCGTCGAACAGCTATGTTCTGAAATTTGCAGAAAACCTTCAACTGTATGGTAACAGTTTATTCGGGCTCTATTTGAGGCTCAGATAGTACTAGGCTTGCCAGTTTTCCAGCCTTATTCTAATAAAGACAAGGAAGGAATTTGAACCGTGTAAACCTATCTCTTAAAGCCTTGCCGTACTTGTATACCCATATAGTGCAAAAATTACAGCATACAAACTGATTTTTTCAGGGGAGATGGAGGGCTGTCACCAACCAAAAAATTACAATAAAGACCCTTGTGCGTTTTTTGCAATAGGGGTGGTTTCTTATTTACTTTATTTTGGAATTATTTTCCAACTTGTACATTATAATAATAATATATTAACGTTTTTGTAACTTACATTTTGACGCTCCACCGCCTATTATATTTCAATATTTTTTGGGAAAGAAACACCCAGGAATATCCCATTCTAAATTGAGAGAAGCAATCTTCGACGGTCCTCAAATCCATACAACGTTGAAAGATGAAGCAATGGTTATCACAATAAATATCGAAGGAAAGGCAATCCGACTGTGTAAAGACGATCACAATCTATGCGATTATTTACCTGTTCGAATTCGAACATTGGGAATTTACGGTATTTGCTAAATTATTATCGTTGTTATCTATGTGGTTATTAAGAGTATGCTGTATAATATGTTCTTTCTCTCTCGACACTATGTATTTTATTGGGATTGGACTTGTCTGCTGTTAAAAATTTCTCTTGTTATCTGGTTATTGAGTTTCTACATATCTGTTAAATGCATATACTTGTAGAAATAATATTTTTCAGTTATGTGCGTGCATTTAGAAAGACTGTTGGAACATCCCCATAATAGACAGCTGAATAGGCCCTCGCAAACAAGCAAATATTCTGTTAAAATATATAGCTCCTTAGACTTGTATCGGGCCCAAAACATAATAATAACAATATTACATCTTCTCTATATAAACAAAAAGCTTTCAGGCAGATTGTAATACAAACTGACAGCATAAAAGCAAATATTTAAAGCATCTTTGATACTCTCCCCTACATTAAGTCAAACACTTATAATATTTCCCTCACGTAGAGAAAGGGGAATGCAACCCTCACTATTATTGGATTCCCCGGCAATATGTAAAGGGATTACACACAGAAAGAGATGTCAATCAAAGTGCAATGTTTGCAATTTTAAAATTCCATTTTAATAATGACTTAAACGAAGGTTAAATCCTCTTACGACGTCGCTCTATTCGTAGCGTGTTTCGGTTTTTCAATCTACTTTCAGTTGTTCAGTTTAACCGGTGCAGGCACACTCAGATAAACTAATTATCAGTGGACGGCAATGGGATTTTTTACTTGAAATGGTTACCGATTCGAACCATTACTGGAATTGAGCGATCAGAAAACTGAGCCTAGTCGGATGATACCGAATAACGTAATTGGATTGCAGGCTTTTAATCATAATTCACAATCTAATGCGTTTTTTTTAATTAAAATAGTTTTTTGACTTTTTACTCAATCAAATTGATATTATCTGGTGCGCCTTTCCGAAACTATTTTTCCTGATTTAAAAGAATAGCAAAAATATACTAAGTGATCAAGACAGGTACACCCATTAAATATCATTTTATTTTGATAATTTTTTGTATGTTTACTTCTCTCAGTGAAAGTAATAATAATAAAATTTTCAGTTTTTTTGGGAGTTTGCGTAGGTCGTATTTTGATAACTTAGCATTATGTTTTAAAAATGTCTGCTCACATTTGTGTTTCAAGTGCTATGAAGCTTGTTATAAACATTTTTTTACAGCCGATTATGTCTAGAGTATGTAGATTTGGGCAGATTTGTCAGCTTAGTGATTTTGAGAGGGGGTGAATTGTTGAGTTACGCGTACAGGTTTATCGACGAGAGAAATTTCTAGAAGAACTAACAGATCCTTACGTCGTAGAGGAACAACAGAGCGTGAAGATCGTCGATTACTACTTTTAGCTCTCAGATGCCGATTTAGCATTTGGTTTGAAGAATATGGGGGATGGTCCCTTGTTTTATCGTCCACATTTGGCGCTACCTCTCACTCGTCAACATCATATGTCTGCCAGCAAGACGAGCAAGATAATGCTAGATCTCATATTGCCAGACAACCGATAAACGTCACATCAGAATTGTTTATCCTGGTCACTGCAGATCGCCAAATCTGTCACCTATGGAAGATGTCTGAGACATGATTGGCTGCAGGCTACTGCATCTACAACACCCCTCACAGACTTTGGCAGCTCTTACTCTTGAAGTTCAAATAGCTTGGAGTGAGATATCCAAGAACTAATCGACAACCTTATTAAATCTGAGCTCAATGAGTGTATTAAGAATCGTTGGTTTTCGACGCACTATTTTACCAGTTATTGCGGTAGGTTCTGTGATCTTGCTGAACATGTAAATGTAGTTCAATACAACATAATAATAGACGTAATAGGTGTCTACAACACTTAAATGTTGATTCCATTTGAAAATCTACCTACCTGTTTTTTAAAGGTGTGTTAGTAAAGAACTATTTGATACTAATAAAGATTACAACTCTCAGATATTAGTGATTTACAAAATTTATCTGGATATTTAAATCTATTTTTGTTTTTGGTTTACTTGTGATTTTGAAAAAAGAAAATGATACCTAAGAGTTAATTTTCGTAAAATGTTTTATGTAGTATTTAAATACATATATAATTAATGTTTTTCTTTTGTTATGTATGATTTACTAAGAATATTGATGATGATGATCTCGATTTCTTTATTATAATTTGCCAAAAAACTTTATATTAAATTTTGAACATTAATTATTAATAAAATTTAAAAGTAACAAAAGTAAATAAAGAATTCTACTAGATAACTTGGGCAATACGTAGATATATTTACATAAAGCCAAATGTTTTTTATTTTATCTAAACTAATGTAACATAACCTTCAGTTTTATTAACACAATAATTTCCGGACAGATTTTGAAACGAAACCTTGTATCATTTCTAGCGTTACTGCTACATCATTTATAAATTTTAAATGCAGCATAAAATAACGGCGAAGCAATATTTTACCTCTCTACATTCTACATGGTCGACATTGTTTCTTCCAATGTATTTCTTAATTCTTGTTTTCTAAAAGTGCAGTAATGAATAAGTATATAAAATAACATATGTTAGATCATTTGTACATACTCTGTGAAATATAACCCAACAGCACAAAAAATGATCACAAGTAGTATGCTTCCTTGACAACATATACGTAAATGTAACTGCTCACCTAACTCTCGCGTTACCACGTGATGTGGTGCAACAAATTTCATTGGACGGTATCAAATCTTGTTTGCAAATTCATAATATATTATGCAAATAAACATACACACTTTTGAATATGTATTTTTCCGAGTATAACCGCATTTTAGTGCACATGAAGTGCCATTTTACAACGTCGTTGTTTTTATAATAAAAAAATTATGTCTGGCATAAACATCTAATTCTACTGTATATACCTGGAGTTTGTACTTGGTATTTTTTTACAATAATCTTATACAAATATGTATTTTACATTGTGTGAATGAATAATTATTAATAAAATAAATTACCTGTCTGGAAGTTATTTACGACAAAATTCAGCAAAGCTTTTGTTTGTCCCACTGTACTATACCGACTGCATCTCTGATGTAGCGCTTCATGAAATATGCTTTGTATGTTTTTAACATAACATATCAGGGAACGCAATAAAAGCAGAATAAACATCACCAGTAGGAAACAATGTACTTAATGCAGTGAATTTTATATTATCCGACCTGGCAAATGTTCGCCGAGCGCATTTTTGCAGCCGTTTCACTGGTTTTCAACTGCAGCGTATTTTGTAATGAGTCAAAATATAAAATAACGGCCGGTACATGTGTTGAGCTTACATTTTCAGGAATTCCAATTGCATTCGCTGCGGTTATAAAACACAACTTTAATACCAGCGCTGTGTGTCTTGCCATAAATATCGCCGGAGAAATAGAAAAATAATTTCCTGTCATCATAACATTTGGTTTATGCTAAGAGTAATATAAACTTATTTACTGTTCTCAAGATTTCAATTTGCAGAAAATAAGACCGGGAAGTTCTTCCAAAATTATGCACCCATTCCAACTTCACGAAATGTACAGTATCATTTAAAATTATCATGTATTTTTTTAGTTTACTGGGATATGCTCATGACGCAGCTATTTACAAATTCTTTTAGACAAGTTCTAAATCACACTGTGTATAGATCACATACTAAAACACCTTTTACTAGTTATATTATCTTTGAAAACTAGATGAAGATGCATTTTTTTCTGCAACATGAATCTTCTACATTATAGTTCAGAATTCAGAAATTTTTTTCAACAATTTTTCTGCTTATTTATAGTCTGTTTAGAAATGAAAGAGAGTAATAAAAGCTTATTATGTATGCAAATCGTAAATAAATGTAGTACTGGTGCTTATATTCAATATTTTTATTTTATGTATTATCGGTATAGATGAGGTGTACTTTTAAGAAAACTTTGTGTGATCGAACCATACTAAATTGTAGAAGGTAGCTAAAATTTAATCTCCGACAATCCGTCTTTGTCTATGCCGCTTCAATTTCTCATTCCATTTCTCTTATAAGTAAACAATATAAAAACAGCGTTTCAAAGCTAGAGGCTACTTTAAGCATCATAACCGGGTTAAGAGGGTTTTTAGTAATTCAAATAAAATTATTCAATATTATTATCAAAATATTTATTTAAATTTAATAAATAGACTTTTATTCCACACAAAAATATATGTATTTTGAAAATTCCAATTATGGTGAGTAAATGTGGTGTTATTGTACAAATGTACGATAAAGAAAATAAAAAAGTAGTTACATTAAAATTCATCCTCTGAATATGCTGATGAATTATCTTCGTTTCCTAGATTGAAAACGATAGATTCCACAGTAACGTCAATTACATTATCGAGTTCCCACATTTTCTCTTCTTTTTGTATATGATCTTTTCCAGTTATCTGAAGTTACTCGTTCCAAGGAATACTTTAACAAAATTTTCACGTCACTTAATTTAAACGTCGTATTATTTCGCGCTACATCTCCTTTTACCTGCGCCCAGACTAATTCGATTGGGTTAAGTTCACAGTGATAAGGTGGTAACCATAGTACCGTTATTTGGCGATTTGTTGCCATTTTATCGATAACATATTTTTTCTGATCTTTATTAAGATTGACAAGTGTCAAAAGTTTCTTCTTCACAATATTTGTTCCAAAGAAATGTTTTTTCCAGATAACCATTGAATTATATCGGCTTTCCTCCAAGCAGTCGTAGGCGTCCGCTCGGTCTGCCGTGAATGGTAACCATGACAATTACAGACCCCGGAGGAATAAGAACTAGCATCTGTGTAAAATACTCTTCGAAAACATCTGCGTTCATTTCTTCGTGATAGTCACCTGCATTTTTAGATTCAAGTAAAAGTAAACCGCCATCTACAAAACTACTGCCGCTACTTATATGTGTCACTATTAATCTTTGTCCTTTACCTGAAGGTGCCTTGAACCTTGTTGAAAGTCCATCCAAAAATGCTTGTCGAGAACTTTTTAAATTTTTATCTTGCCATACTTTTGTTACAGTATATCCCTCGTTGATCCAAGTTTCGTCTAGATAATAAATATTCCTCCCTTCGTCACGTAATTTTCTAATTGATATTAAGTAGGATCTTCGCCAACAAATAATTTGATCTTTATCGATAAGAACTGACATCCTGTTCTGCTTTTCTCAGCAAAAATTCAACTCTCGTAAGACGGCCCATAATTTGCTTCTACTGATTTTTGGCAAATCGTTGTACTTTGAAAGTTCACTTAAAATTTTGTTTAGCGTTGGTATTTCTTTTTTAAAATAAAATGAGTGTACTTTTCTGCGAATGACAGTTTTGAAGAAATCATCTATAACGATTTTTTACCTCCCTGTAGATGATTTTGAAGGATTTACAGTATCTTGTTCATTTTTTGTTTCCTTTAAAAGTCTGTAGATAGTCGATTTTCCAATCCCTGTCATTTTGGAACACTTTTCCACGATATCGTCAACACTGTTGGTAGGATTTTGGTGTTTCAATGCATTAAATACATTTAATATAATAATCTTCTCATTCTGAGACAGCGCACATCTTTCATCACGCGTTTAACAGGTACGTAATCTGATAAGCTCGACATTTTACCCAAACAATATTATATCCACTGGCACAAGAGTCACTAAACACAAGTCGAATTTTACTCTATTGCACTAGCACGTCTTCGTATATTGAGCTCTAAGACTGGATTGTTCTGTCATAATACACTGGCTCCTGCCAGTAAAATATACTAATGTAAACCCATTACCTGTTAGCATTAGTGTTACCCGATAATTACCTGAAACGAAATATTACCACATCCATGGCCGGTTCTTATCTCGGGGTTTTATTACTCTCTTTCATTTCCAAACAGACTATAATTATATAAAACTTAAGACAAAGAAATGTTTACAATAAAGACACAATAATGACCTTGGTTAATAAATCAAATAATAATGTTTAAATAATGAAAATGACACTTAATAATTTTGACACCTGACAATTATAGAAGTACAGAACCATAGCACCATATATTCACAGCACGCAGAACGTGAAGGTTATGAAACACGTTTTTAATAGATAGAAAATATTTTTTACTTAAAGATATTTGGACTTTTCTGACAGGAGTTGGTTATCAACATTCTCTGCCATTTTCCTCACTTCAGGGAGTGTGCAGCCCATTTCACTTTCAGTTTCCATGATTTATAGCTTTAAATTAAATTGTTTGCAAATTTCTGTGTGCAAAATGTCAAATTAATAGCAAACTTATTTGTGTAAAATAAATATATGGAAATGTCACAAAAAATTGATTTCAAACAAAAAAGTACCCACTTGATACTTGTACATGATATTAGCATTTTTAGAGTATTTATTCAAATTTTGTGAAACTATATGTCAATTATTGAAACTCGATTTAAGGTGTAGTAGCTGGTAGTTGAAAAAATACTATATAAGCCATGGTAGAGAAGAGTACCATTATAAGTATTAGCTCTAATGGCATACTTCTCTACTTTGGTGTATAATATACTATTATATCACAACTTAACTCGTTATAATTAAACTCTAACAAATATTTTGAAAATCTTAAACAACATAACGATACTGATCGACACTCAGTTCTTACCGATTTGTAAACCAAACTCATTAATGAGAATGAATGTTATGCAGTTAAATAACTTTTTATTATTACACTCAAGTTAGCACGATGAGGGCAGTCATAACCATTCTTGAATTAATGGATGGATGGACCTTCATATAAATGCTTGGAGTTGAATTTCACATAACCATAAAGAACTTAATGGCGCCGAATTGAACTGATTCACGGTCCTTCGGTTTTATTGATGACATATTCGACGGTGACAAGTTGTCTTATCGCGACACATAATTAGTTATGGTACCGATCTGTACTGCTGTGGAAATAATGGGTGCCAGTTATGACAATAGTAATTATATTCACCAACAGTTAACAGCAAAATAATTTTACAAGTAAACTAATCATTTACTGGATGTGATTTTTTAAATTCAAGAAAATACTTTACTGACCACAGACCAAGTGATGTAATCACTTATCAGTGATATACATTTGTGTTGCTTTATCTGTGGGTATTAAGACCTACACCAAATAAAAATGTAATAATGTAAGTTCTGTGACTCCGTAAAATTAAATTTCAAATGTAGTGGTGGCTTTCCTGGGTTCAGCTCTTTATATTTGTGAAAGGTATTTGTACATGATATATATACAATCCAGATAATTAGGTTTCACCAAATAATTTTGCTATAAGCCTAAAATCCAAACGTAAAAAATATAAGGAAATGTAGGTATGTCGGCAACCTTACAAAAATATGTATTTTATATCCCCGTATCACATAAATGAATGTGTATGGCGACATAGAAACAAAAAAAAACTTGGGAGAAAATTTTAAAAGGTAATATGTTTTTCATTTTTGTTAGCCGTATTTCTCAAATTGTGTTATTTAGAAAAGTTACTTTTATAATATAATTCTGCAATTAATAAAATATGCAGAAATTAAAATCGAATAAGAACTTTCCTTAATTTGTAAGTTTCTAAATAGGTATTTTATTTTACATTTCAACTAAAATATACTTTTATACAGGGTGATTATGTGACTCAATTCAACTGTTTTTGCCAGTATTATTATTAATATAATTAGTTTGTGGTTTTAATTAATAAAGCGGTTTCACATACCTGATGTTACGACAACAAAAATTTGGGCCCGTTCTTACCCAGTTTCTACAAATTAACACAAATGTTTCTGCTTCTTGTCCATTTTGAACTCGTAAGTTATTGGCAGCAGCTAAGATACGTTTGCGTAAATTGTTAATAGTACCCACTTCGGCGCGATACACTTCATTTTTTAAATATTCCCACAAAGATAAGTCCAAAGGATTTAAAGTCAGGAGATCGTGGCACGCTATCATGGTACAGATATAACTAAATCGTGAATGATACACCACACTGCTGCAATACGCCGTAGACGCCCTGAATCTTCATCTCTTCCGCGATTCACGTTACTACACTTGCACTCACTGCATACCACAGTAAAAGTGGCTGCATTTGGTACATGTCGTATCATGAAAAACATTAATACCATCAGTAATCGGATTTCAATATTCGGAATCACCTGGGTAGAGACCAGAGATGTATGGGTTAAAATACTATAACTTCAAAACTGTTTTTTCTAGGAAATTATAAGAATTTTACAATTTTTTTTTGCGATATTGACTCCATTTTTCATGGTGCATCTATTCCCAAATTTTGTGGATCACCCTGTTTACTGCAAGTGATAGAGGTACCTATTTCAACTATACAGGGTGTTATTTGGAAAAAAGGCTTGAAATGAAAAGTTCTTTTAGTATCGATAAAAAATGGTATGCTTCTGACAAAAAAAAATTCAGCGTACCTTAATTTCAAGTCTTAGTCAGCCTAAACGAACTTCTGTCTGGTAACACTTATTTTGCTTCAGTCATTTACGAGAAAGGAGCATTTTGCATAATAAAAAAATCACCCTGGATATATAGGTGTATTAGAAGCTGCCGGCAATACAATTTGATATTGAAAAAAGCTTCATAATTTAATGAAATATTTATTCCCTCTGGTATTATTACGAGCTTATTCAGCTGTATATTAACAGATTTAATAAAAATCATTTCACGCATTAAAATTACATGTTCCGTAAACCACCATTACAAATTCCCCCTGTTGAATAGAAATGAATTTTTCAGAGTATAATACAGCGCTTAGGAAATTACCGCGCAAAATTTAATTCATACTTCTGGACACAATATTGGCGAAATTAAAATTTATTAATCCTAATTTTTGTATCAGTACGGTCGTTATTCCGTTGGCTATGAAGCATTTTCCCCCGAAATTACTGAAGTGTACCAACTTACACCCTCACGATGGAAAGTAACTTTTTTAATAAATTTCAATTTGGGACGCGCCTTCAAAACACCCCCTTTGTGCAATAATCGGTAATCCGGAGGCACGTGACCTTGGCATTATAACATGCACGTGAGTGTAGAGCTCCCTTTTTGCACCCAGCAATAAAAATTCGAGTCTAATAGCCATATTTGGTAGAACTGGGTGGTCTATAAAAACACACATTCAAATTCTACACTTTATAAAAAAATTCATCTAATATGCAACTAATTGCTTCTAGATTCTAGCATAAATAAAAAAAGAGGAATTAGCAAACGTTTTATTTTGTTCAAATTCATCATTGTCATCATCATCATCATCAACCTCGTCATCATCGTCATCGTCATCATTATCATCATTTAAAATAGGTTATATAATAGGATTGACGAAACAGTTTCATGACTGATTTATTTATTGAGAAACATACTCAAAATACTCTTCTGGCCTAATCACAGACTTCTTCCTACGACGCTTCTATTGCTTAAAGCATATACATTTGGTGAGAAACTTGTATGTTACATGTTTATCATTTATTCTACTTCCAATATTGATCATTTAGCTGTAGTCATAGTCATCATTCTAAGGAGAGATAAACATATTAAATACATCTGTGAAAAGCTACAGTCTATAATTCATAAATTTAAAATATGTTGAGATCCTGTAGCCGGTAGACCGTAGGTCAGTTTTACTTGTGGATAGAATTGGCACCCTCTCTACGGGTATGGTAGAGTGGAAGAATGTTGAATGGGTGATAGAAGCGCTTTATGTTGTGTTAACACAGCTCTACATTCTATTTCCACAGCATTACAGCAGTTGTTCAAAGAGGATTCAGCATAATAGTTTGTCTACTCGGAAAATATCTTTGGTATTACGCTGCCACATGATAACATGCACTTGTCAAACTTCACATAAATTAGCTATATGTTGTTTGTTTTTCTAGAGTCGAGGGTAAATCTAACGGAGCTACGGCAATCGTACAAGATTTTATGATTAAAGACTGCCGATTCCGAGTTTTCTTATATTAAGAGTCAATTTTCTTTAAGTAAATGGATATTTAATTAGACACAGACTGTATATTCTGTTAGTGGATAATTCTGACGAACCAATAAGTAAAAATGTAGTTTTGGCAATGTGCAACGAAGAACGATGCAACAACTGTAGTCAACTGGATTAACTGTTATCTATCAAGTACTTATCACAGGTTTTATTATTAACAAAAACATTCATTTTTATCGTTTTCACATTTGACAACGCTGTACAAAAAACAACCTCATGATAGTCTAAACCATCTCGGACATGATTGTTATAGGCGCCGAAGGAAAAAAGGGTTTTACATCATTTTTAAACATAGGTCTAGCATTCCGAAATAGATTTTCCATTGTCTTTTAGGCTTCCTTGGACACGTGGTTAAAATGTTTATACTTGGTCATAGTTAACCCTGTATTTGTATTTTCAAATTTTCTCACTATATTTTACTGAATTAGAACAGTAAAAGTAATTAATAATAATGATAAATCCTTAGTTTGTTAGTTTAGATATATAACCAATAAAGAATGGATTAAAGTTACTACGAGAATTTCCTATTCTAATCACTTCATTTTTTACTTCTTTTTACATATACGCATAGACAAAAAATGTATGTTCGTTATACTCGGTAGATTCCTATTTAACAATTCAAGACAAACTCCCAGGTTTCCCTATTTCACTTTTACGACGACTGCAGTCCTTTCATTTTTAAATTACCGTTATCCGACCCATAATGATAATTTTATGGATGCGCCACCCTGTAAGTAGGTTATTTGGCTCCGTTCCAAACGTATTCGCATCGCTAGAGAGGAGTAATAACTCTCATATGGGAAGCGGGCGATTCACTTCCTCGCTTCTCCCCAGATAAGCGGGATCTTTGTTGGCCTTAAGCAAGTTAAGCATGTGATAGTCCATCCATAAACAGGGCATGTGTAGCGCGGCAGCTTTGAGACACTTTTATTAATTTGTTTGGCTCTGTGCTGGAGGTACAAGGAGAGGCTGATGTGACTCACTTTGATGTCTTTTCAATGGCGGTGTATTTGTGTCTACAAATATTTGAGATGATGTTACAGTAATTGATATTTCTAGGATCGATAAATTTACTTTCAACCACGGACTTCTATTAAATATATATAATCAAAAACCTTATTATACCCGAAGGTGTTAAGGTAAACACAATTAATTATTCATAAAACTCGCCCAGTCTTTCTTGTTCATTGCTAGTTCTTTTTCCTCTTTCCATGTTTTGCTCTTCCTTTTCAGGTTATCCGCTATTACGTCATCCCACGTTCTGCATAGTCTTTCTCTGGATCTATTCTGCACTGCCTTTGTCTCTTTCATTCTCACCAGATGTCCAAACCATTTCAATTGTTGACGTTATATGCTCACAAGTACTGGTTCTACTTGTAACTCTTTCCTTATGTCTTCATTTCGTATTTTGTCTATCCTTGTTATTCTCTTCACGCCTCTTAAGTACTTCATTTCTATGGCCTGTAATTTATTTTTCTGTTGTTTTGATAGTGCCCAACTCTCGCATCCGTACATTAAAATTGGTTTGAATATTGTCTTATATACTGAAATAATGTAATAATCACTACAATGGGAAAATTACATGATTTTTTAAAATACTTCCTGAAGAAAGAATGGATTCTATTAATCGAAATGGCGTTTGTTCTAGACAATTTCGTGGAAAAATAAACCTAAAAATGGTATTTCAAAATTTAGTCTGGCTAAGGCCCCACAAAACGGTGCCACCACAGCGTAGATCTGTGACGTCAGACGCCGTTCTCATATATATACCTAAATACAGCTATGTGCTTTAGCATGTTTGCATTTTTGGAAATCAGAACGTCAATCTGCTTGTTTCCTTCTGCTTGCAAGTAGAAGATTCGTATAGAATTTTTCCTGCTACATCTAGCTTATTTGATACAGTCTTCAATAAAACTTTCTCCTGTTGATGACCGTCGCCCACCTTACCATTCAATAATGTCAGCGTCCTTATTCGCTAATAAAGTTGAAGTACGTTTCATGCAGTGACCCTGTTTTAGGAAGCTTAAAAAACAAATTAACTATTGTGGGTAATTTTCCTATTGTAGTAATTTCATCCGATTGCGTAATATATTGTTAATTCACAATTTGTCAAATGGATATGCGGTGCGGAAACTCATTTGGACGTAACGAATGTTAGTTTCTACAAAGGTCCAGGATATATTCATTTCATCTTCACAACGATGAACCTACGTGAAAAATTCATCGGTATCAGGTATGAAAACCAATAAATATGAGCTAACATATCCTGTACGTTTTCTATCTTCAAATTCGTTAACTCTCAAGATATACAGGCTGTATCACATAAGAGGGCCACTCCCATGTATCTCGTTTAATATGCGAGACACGTCAAAAATCTTTAATTGTTTTTTGTTGCATTTTTGGAGGCCTTTATGCTCGTAAAAACAAATTTGAGATCCATGGCCAACTTTATGAGTAATAACAAAAAAACCTGTAAAATGCCCAAACTTTAAGGCTGTCTAACTTTTTTATTTTAAGAGATACAGAAAACTTATTGGTAATAAATTTTTATTGCAAAATTGATACCTTCCACCTGATATAAACAGATTTTTGAAATATAGTACGCTGCTGTATGGTTCGCTGCGCCCTCTAGGCGGATAAAAAAAATATTGAAGCAGGCTATGACCACAAAAAATTGCCTGTTTTTTCGTCTTTTATGCAATATACTAAATGTTGCCCTTATCTTTTGTATTTATTATTTTTTTTTCAATTTTAGTTAAAAAAATTAGACAGCCTTAAAGTTTGGGCACTTAACAGGTTTTTTTGTTATTACTCATAAAGTTGGCCATGGATCTCAAATTTGTTTTTACGATCATAAAGGCCTCCAAAAATGCAACAAAAAACAATTAAAAATTTTTTTACTTGTCTCGCATATTAAGCGAGATACATGGGAGTGGCCCTCTTATGTGATACAACCATGCATCTGCGACTCAAGATTATTAATCCCTTTTAATAATCTTGCCTGCAACTAACATTACTAATACAACCTGAAATACTGCCAAAAAAATTGAACTTTTTATCAGCAGCTTGTATTAGAAGCTCTTCTATGTGCTCTCTATCCCACATGCTTGCTTTCTTCAGGATATAAAGAAAATATGCAGTGCTGTGCCCTCCACATCTTGGGGAGGGAAGATTCGCTTTGTGTTATCGTTTGGGGAAATTTACAGTGCAATCAGTAGGTATAAACACAATGTTCAAGATTGGTGGTTGACTATCTAAATCTGATGGATGCCCATATATATGCCTGAAACTGCTTTCGGCGAACGTCAGCCACATTTTTGGCTAAAGCTTCTGCAGATATCTTGATGCTTAAACGACATAGAGGTTGGTGTTCATCGTTTGTAGCAGAAAGTTATGTGGAAGATGGGTAATTAGATTGAAATAGCAAAATAATTCATGGTGAGGAGGACACAAGTAAAAAAATCGCGTGCAAGTTGAATCAAAAGCAGATCTTATCGGAGCCACTGAGGCAGATCCAGTTTCTTGATCTTGAACTTGAGTAAACAAAATGGTTATCGAGTTTTGTATCTAAGAATGAAACTACGTTTTAAGAGCAGTATTAAAAATATACTTTTAAAATACAATAAAAAGTGCAAACATGATTTCTTCAATGACTGTCCTTAATAGCAGGTAGCAGTTAGTTTCTTAAATCCTACAAATTTTTTTTTGTTCCAAAAATTTTAAATATATTTACCCTTTGTTGATAATTTTAGGATTCAACCAATGATGACTTTTTTGTCCGAAAACACTCAGTTTTGAGAAGTTAAAATACACACTTTAAAATACATTTTTCTATTTTTAATTGTTCAACTAATATCATGTAACTTTTTCCTCTACGGCTACTAAGTTACGGACCATTAAAAACAAAAATTTTATTTTTGCCTATAACATATCCCAAATATCGTAATTGATGATACTTGTGTACTTCTTTTTGTGTGAAGCTAAATCAGCAATATTCACAGAACTCCAGAGATGGACAATGCTAGTTAGCAAGCCATAATTCTCACAGAAATGATGGAATTGTACATTTTATGTGGCACGACTTGCTTTCAAAGTCTGCATATAATTGCTGCTAAACATACATCATTTCTTACTGTTTTAGAAAGGTATTTTAAGCTAATATAAATCAAATCTCCTACAATTCCTATCAATGAAGTCATATGTATGTTCTCTGATACCAAACATCTAGGTATGCTAATGAACAATTCCACAGACAAAGCTCTATTCAATAATTATCTAAAGAAAATAATATAATTTACTAACCTTCTAATGAAACACTCTATAAATATCTAACTTCACTTTTGGCAGTGGGAACACGACAAATTTAATCACAATAGATGAGGTCTGACCTATTTCTGCATTTTTAGGATTGCTTCTTCAGGTGGTCTCCTTTAAGTTGAATCAAATATCTAACTATAAAAATTATTATAAAAATTAAAATTATTTGAAATTAAATATCGACAATGACAAAAAGTGACATCTTGTCAATGAATTAAATATGACAATACCTACTTGAAAAATATTCACCTTTTATGTGTGTTTTATATTTTTAGGTATTAACAATATTGTGTGAAACTACTCAGTGTACAAAAGCCCCAACCTGCGTTGAATTACACCCACAATATCTACCCATATATTCCTTATTATTAGCTTTTGTAACATTTTTTACTGTTTTAGAAAGGTATTTTAAGCTAATATAAATCAAATCTCCTACAATTCCTATCAATGAAGTCATATGTATGTTCTCTGATACCAAACATCTAGGTATGCTAATGAACAATTCCACAGACAAAGCTCTATTCAATAAGTATCTAAAGAAAATAATATAATTTACTAACCTTTTAATGAAACCCTCTATAAATATCTAACTTCACTCTTTGGCAGTGGGAATACAACAAATTCAACCACAATAGATAATAAGGAATATATGGGTAGATATTGTGGGTGTAATTCAACGCAGGTTGGGGCTTTTGTCCACTGAGTAGTTAGTTTCACACAATATTATTAATACCTAAAAATATAAAAAATACATCATTTCGTTAACTAAGATGGATAAAATGCAGTTAAAATAATAATTTCATATCAGTACAGAATAAAACGAAATATCAAATTAACTTTCATTACTCTACTAGATTTAGATCACAATTTGTAAAAGTTTTGATATCATAACTCCACTCTACAAATTTCATAGTTATATCTCTAATATTAAGGAAAACTCCCTTGAATACCTCGTACACTGCAGTAGTTATTGTAAGAGACAAATAGTTCAATCTCGGTAATAAAAGACATAAAGTAGTCGTATAGTTTTGCAGTTATGGAGTCGATTTTATTTGTGATATGGTTCAATCTAAGGCAGAAGTAGTTTGAGCATATACGAGTAGTGATATTATTTGGGTTCTTACGACGGTACTTCATATTATCGTGATGAAAATCGTAGTTTTATAGCATCGTCAGGACTTGTTACTTAATAAATTGCTTCGAGGAGTTCGTGTCGCATGTAGAAAGAAGACTCGTGGCATGATAGACAAATAATTCATTATCTTGAGAGAATATTATATTAAAATTGAACGTAGAAAGAAAGTCTTTTATAGCAACGCAAACTCGTATATACTCAATATTATATTATACTATATTTTTCTGGAGTTTAGAGTATGTATATTAGAAAAAAGTAATTAAATTTGTTTAAGGTGCATCTTTTGCAAACGTTTCGCCGTTCTTCAGTGTTGGCATCTCCAGTGACTGAGCAACTCTGTTGCAGAAGCTACTATGAGACGACTTGGAAGACAATTATTTTAGTACCGGTTCTGACCACAGCAGCCATAGATCCAACAGTACACAGAAACAGGCTACAGTAGCATCAAGATTAATACACTTATTCCAACACTAGCTTCGTTTCACTATTCCTCAAGTACAGTAATTCTTTGAAAGATTGACTTAATCTTGTATAATAAGAAGATATATTTTTCTTTCAAGTATAAAAATTACTTTAAATCAAGGAAATAATATACTTAATATGAGATGAAGTTCTGTCTGTTTAGAAAATAAGAATTACTTGAGGCAACAATTGTTATTCTTAAAGTAAAATTATGTTTTATTTATTTTAACTTGAAGAGATTTGAAAGAATTACTGCAAATATTTGAAATAATGAATAATTTTGAGTAAAGCAGATAATAACATTGCATTAAGAAAACATAAAACTGGAGCATATAATTAGTATTTTCGCTTTAAATAAGTATATATTGTATTCCTATTCCTAGAGTGGTATTTAATTATTTATATAAAGTGAGTCACAAAAATCAGATAATATATTGTAACTTCTAGGTTGGGTTAGCGTAGAAACACGTCACGTACACAAACTAACTTTATTGTCACTCTTGATTACACAAGAAATATCTTTCAAACACATTTCACAACTGTCAACGCTTTACTTTGACGTTTGTCAATCGCCTTCGACTGCTCAATATAAACTGACTGTGACTGACGACCCATATTTGTGACGTCAACGTTGTTCGAGATATGACGTCATCGACAATTTTTTTAAATAGCATCCCCCAATTTTCACCATGCCATTTGAAAGAGCCTGTCATTCTACATACATACATCATAAAAAATTATGGTGTTACATAACAAAAATACATTTTTGGATAAATTGGATAATATAATATAATTGGATAATTTTGGATAATTGGAAAAATAATGTTTGAAAATTTTAAAATTTAATTTTCACAATACTGAAAATGATATTATGTAAAAAATCGACTAAATTAAATGTTCAAATTGTGCACCGTTGGCTGCCTGACAGTAGCCAAGACGATTAATAAATTCTTTTTGGACATTATCAATAACTTCAGGAGGTACACGATGTATCTCGTGACGAATTCTTGCTTTTAAATCTTCTAAATTAACCGGTCTAGTAACGTATACTTTGCTTTTTAAGTATCCCCACAAGAAATAATCTAGGGGTGTAAAATCAGGCGATCTGGTTGGCCACTCAGTCAGTCAGTCAGTATTGTGAAAATTAAATTTTAAAATTTTCTTGAAATTTTTGTTATGTAACACCATAATTTTGCATGATGTGTGTATGTAAAATGACACGCTCTTTCAAATCGCATGGTCAAAATTGGGGGTTGCTATTTAAAAAAAATGTCGATGACGTCATATCTTGAACAACGTTGACGTCACAAATATAGGTCGTATGTCAAAAAGTGCCTTTTTTAAAAACAACATCGGCGTGCCAAGGGATTTTTTTCAAAACTTCTCAATTTAAAAAATAATAAATTTATTTGTTATTTTTCGAAAGCACTGTACAATGGATATACATTCAATTATAATACAGAACATGGATTTTATTAAAAATTAAATTGAAATAGTAACTGTGAAAAATTATGGTGCAATGCAACTTCTGCAAAGCTTTGTTGTCTATTACTAATTTAATTAGTCTAACAAAGTATTGATATAGAAACAACTACCTTGCGGGATAAAGCACCGACCAGCATTGAATTACTCTCGCAATATTAGAGTAATAATAAGCATTCAGCGGCAACAACATCAGACACAGAGCGGTTTCGGACTTATTAGCTCTCATCAGTCCTCAATTTTTTTCTAGGCATAAAAATTTTACTTCTTACCAATTGCAGATATACATATTTTAAGAAAAATTTCATATTTCAGTCAAAGTAGACTGACTGAAACAAAAATCATGGTTTCTATAACAATAAGGGTTGTTTTTGTTTAAAGTTTAAACATAGTTAACTTTTATTAATCAAATTAAGGCTAAAATGCAAACCATATCTTCAAATTAAATTTTCCGTCATTCAACGGATGAGATTTGAATCATTTCTTATCTGGTTAGCTGCATTCTGAATTCTTTCAAGTAACTGCTGACGGGTAGCGATTTGAACATGGTAGATAAGCTACTTCATATGTCCCGATAAATAAAAGTCCAAGGATTTGGATCTGGGGACCGCGCTGGCCATGCTATCAGACCTTGTTGACCTATCCATTTATTTTGAACACATATTTTGAATAATATTAAACCCTACGTCATCAATGAAATCAAAATTTTGTTTTCCAAGAAAGTACTATATAGATCTGCATTTAAACGATCATTTAAAATATGTATAGGCAGTAAATTATTGTTGAAAATGCTACCCAAACGTTGACACTGAAACGTTGATCTAATTGCATTCTGATTTAGTTCTGGCCTTTTTATATGATGAAATACGGTGTGCCGTTTTGATTGTAAATTTGGAATGCAAATTCAAACAGGTAAATAGCTCTACTTTATTTCTTTTCTATTAATGAAAGTTGGAAAGTGTGAAACTTGTACTTAAGCAAAACATTTTGCATAGCTAAGTTAATACTATTGTTAAAATCAGTTATTAGAAAATTCAGCTCCTTTGTATTCACAAATAGTATGCGTGGGAATTATTCTGGAGAGTTAATAACTATTACTTTCCTTAAAGAAAATATTACATACTTCAATTTTGCCACCTCGTATCTCAGCAAAGAGACATCTTAATGAAAGCAGCATATTGTAGAATATTTCTAAATTTTATAGAAACTGATTCCTTCATTATTACTACGTTTGCGAATATTGTTTGTAAAACGTCGTGACCATCATAAATTCTGGGTGAATTTTTCATATGAGTTTACTTCAGAATTTAATTTAGTGGAATTTCGAATTTCACTTCCCATTTCGTCCCAAGAAGTTATCCCAGCCTATAAAAAACCTGCATTTTTCTCTCGATAAAAAATGTTATATAAGCACATACATTTTATAGGCATGCATAACATTAATAACGTTACATCAGTTTCGAATCAATTCTGCGGTCAATGGAAGTTTACAGAGCATAACAAAATTTATCTATATTTACGCGGACCATCAGCATCACTGTAAAAAATAATTACAGTAAAAATAGATGACAATTTATTTACTACTCATTATTTCTGTAATTTTCTTATCGATTGTGACTTTACAAATAAAATGTTAAATTACGTTGTAAATTTATTTTGCGGTGTAATTTTAGATTTTGCAATTGTAATATTACTTTGTGATTTTACAATACAGTATTTTACAATAAGTATGTTTACAATGTAACTTGCACAATTACTTGTAAAATTACAAAGTAAGTTTACAGGCAGTTGTATAGTTACATTGTAGTAGTATAGTACATTTTATATTATGACTACAATGTAATTTTTTTTATTTATTGTACAGGATGGTTCAATTTGGGCACTTAGGTATAGAAGGTTTTTTCTATTTTGCAAAAAGACAGAAAAAAATCGCCAGATATTTGGAGCTTAATATTTGAGAAAAATTGAATAGCGAGAATCACATGTTTTTAAATTTTGTTCGTTTTCTATTGTAACTTTTCTACTTATTATATTAATATTTATACAATGATTATATTGCTAGTCACTACTCACTAAATTAAATATGTAAGTACCTAGGTCCTAGGTGCACGCTGCATTCATCGAAATGAAGCAAGAAATAATAAAGGCGTCACCACCCAACGCTCTCAACAGTTAGGTTAGCGTGTTTTAAAATTAGTAGTACATTCACATACACATTAGGCATATTTTTCCGGTTAATTATATAGAAAATTTGGTATTTTCAGTAATTTTACAATGTAAAAATGGATTTCACATGGTTAATTGTAAATTTATTACAATATATTCTATAAATGTACACATTATATTATAATTACATAGGAAGTTTACGGTTTTGTTGTATATTGACAGTTTTCTTGTTAAATTGCAAGCGTCAGTGTAATATCATTATTTTTAGAATTATTTTAAGACAATTATAACGATATTCTTACAAAGCATTGTGATAAATCAGAAATTCCATAAGAATCGAATACTATGAAATTCAGTTTAAGCAACAAAACAAAGAATTATTATTGAAATGTTAATATTATTGATATAAAATATAGATGAATTATTATTGTTGAAATTATCTTCAATAAACATATCGAAAGAAGACTAGCAATATATTAAATTAACAAAATTTTACAAATTTTATTAAATTCAATTTAAAATTTTAACTATCAAATCTGGACATGACGATACAAAAACATACCTTATATAAAGAAAGAAAATACAAAAACCAGACAATGACATATAAAAAGAAAGTATAAAGAACAAAGATTTAGCATATATGCATATCGCAAGACTAAAACATCATTCTAATAAAATATTAGCTAGATAAAATGAAAATTCCAATTTTAAAACATAATGACAATTAGAAATGTCAAAAGTAAAGATGGCTATTCAAGGAAATATCAGCATCTCTGACAGGACACAAATTAAAGAATATTTAAGTATAAAATTAGTAAAAATTGTTATGTAGTTGTAAAAATAGTTCTAAGAATACAAAAGACAATCAATGTCGTGAAAAGTGCTTCAACAGGAATAATTAAAATTAAAAATATTACATGTGTAGTGACCCTAAGAAAAACTAGTAATAATCTAGAAGGTAAAATTACCTAGAAACAATAATTTGTTGATTAGTTACGAAGAAAACTGTGAAGCGAGAAGAGGTATGAATTTGCTAGAGTCGAAAATTTCATAATTTATAGTTAAAATTTAATTAAAACAAAAAACTTATACGTACCAGTCTCACAGTAAATTAAAACATAAAGTAACTCAAGACAACATCAAGCCATATCAAATTTAAGAATTTAGTGGAAACCATCTACATAACCAGACCAGACCAGACCTAGGGGTTGCGCAAAAGGTCGAAGAAATCCATTCTTAGAGGGAAGTAACCTCAAAATACACATCTAGATCTCGATAAGAAGAGAAGTCCAGAATTCTACAGAATATCCAGGCTGGAAGATCGAAAGCATCCAGAGAATAAAACATCATCCAGAGAAGAGAAGTTCCAGATAGCAACAATAGAAAAATCATCTACAAAAAAAAGTAAGAAATAACGTACGTTATACAAGGTTATCTAGCTAGATCGAATACGAATTGATAAATAACAATAAGTAACTTCTGAACGATTAATAACGGTATACTACAGTTAATTACTTACCTTCTATTAGATTTCACTCATTTAAAAAGCTTAAACTTATAAATCCAGTCATTAAATGTTGTAAGACACCAAAACAGAAATTAAAGACGTTAAAATCCAGAACTTAACTGACATCTAAATAGCATAAGTTGTGTAAATAGATTAGATAAATTCCATTGCATTCGTGTGTATTTCTGGTTGCATAAAAGCAGTAAGTAAACGAAAATAATTTTAAAACACTAGAAAAACAAACGAAAAGCAGATTTGTTAATTGTTAAGCTGTTAAAAATATTCTTGAATATTCCTTATTTTGAATGCCTTCGAATTTAATCGAGGAATTATTATTTTGCTGTTTGCTTTAATAAATGTTAATGTAGTATCCTTCAATCCAATTGTTTTTTTGTATGTACTGGGTGGTTTTAAAGATTTTGAACATAAAAAAATAAAAAAATATGGTGTTAACTACTCTGCTGGAATCCACTCCTGAGAAAAGAGCATAAAACATAGGTATAATAAAATACAGAAAGACAAAAAAAAAAAGAAAAAAGAAAATTACTAGGAAAATAAAATCATATATTAAATTTTAAAACAAAAATTATATTTATTCACTTATACACTTCACACATAACATATAACATAAATACTATCTATACAAATAAAAAATTTTAAATAAAACAAAACAAAATAAATAAATCATTGGCGCCCAATAAAAAATTTTTTACATACATAACAAAATCACATCACACATATCATTCACAACACGAATATAACATTAACACAAATCAAATTAATAATAATTAATAATAAACACGACAACAGTATATTTGTAAAGTTACTGGTCTTTTTTCAGTGATTGACAGCGGAGGCAGACCAAATTATTGTCAGAATTACATTAATTAAGCATTTAGTATAATTAATTTTTAACATTTTCGGCGCAGGACGAGGTAATTAAACAAAAGCACCCAATCATTTCGATCACTCGAAGAGTGACTGAATTACCGTGATGAATGCGAAAGTTATATGCAGTTGCCGTTGATTTGCGAATTATAATGGCAACTCCATTATTTGTGCAGGGCTTTAAACGTAAGAATTATACCGCTTGTATAATTAAATGTAAACAGGGATCCAATGGAATGTTTTATATTAGAGGCGGGCTACCGAGCTCAGGCATCCAGGCTTAGCAGTATTGAAATGGTTGTGACCCAGTTGTTTTATTTACCTAGCGGATTAGTACTTAGCATTTAAAATGAATGCGAAATCGATAGCTATGAGCATATAGTGCTCATCATGCTGTTTCATACAGTGCTTATTTATTCAAATATTGCAATCTACAGACATAATCCAATAATCGATTACAATCATTAAAAAAAAAATCATAGTTTCCATGTGAGAAGTCACACAGGATAATAATTACAATAACAAAAAAAAACACTACTATATTATGTTGTTCTACAGGGTGTTAAAAAAAGAGTGTAAAATATTTGAGGAGGTAAAGTATGAACCAAAATAAGCAGAAAAGTCTTAATAAATATGGGTCCGCAAAGTAACGGTTGCGGAGATATGGACAACTATTCGTTTTTCAAACATTTTATTTTATTAGGAATAAACCGCCAAAGGAAGCTCTTAAAAAACAAAAAACAAAGTTACAGAAGATGATCAAAGTGCCCTCCGTCCATTTCCAAGCAGGCACGATATCTTCGTCTCAACGATATTCGAACTCTTTCGAAAACACCCTCCTTGGTTTGGATTACTTGACACTTTTGATTAATCCATAGCTGCAGCTCTTCCAGGCTATTTACTTACAGGAGTACCACACACTAATGTCCCTAAACAAAGAAATCTAGAGGGTTCATATCAGGCAATCTTGGAGGCCATAAAACAGGTGCGGCTCTTTCTACCCATCTAAGACAAGCAGCCTGAGAGACAAAGATACCTAAATAGACATCAACCTCTCCACATAGTGGAGAGAAATTAAGAAGATATAATAAGTGCTGACATTGACCACTCTTCAATTAATGTTCGGCGTATAACCTTCATTACCGAATTTTGTATTGAGCAGAGAAATGTTATATCCGATTTATCGCAAAAATGTACAGATGTGGAGATGCTCCTCAAAGATTGTCTTTCGTTACCTCAATAAAATGCGCAAAATGATAAATTGATTTCGATTGTGATGTGGTCTGATAAAGCGTATTTTGCAAGGGACGGTATAAATAATAATCATAATGAACACATCCCAAAGCAAGTCGTGGATCACATATGAATACGAAACTATCACGAAAAACTTGCGGTAAGCAATGTTTACACATTTATTCAAACTTCAGGAATGTAGT
This sequence comes from Monochamus alternatus, assembly GCA_037114965.1. Taxonomy (NCBI): domain Eukaryota; kingdom Metazoa; phylum Arthropoda; class Insecta; order Coleoptera; family Cerambycidae; genus Monochamus; species Monochamus alternatus. Next base: position 8,089,062 of record CM073428.1, read on the forward strand.
TGTACTGCTGGTTGCATATTTACACTTCTCTTGACTTTATTGAGATACAGACGTACAAGTTATTGTAAAAATAATGACATTCTCTTAAATCCATTTTTGACGAACTTTTCGTTAAATTTCTATTGGTGAGTGCAACAATTAAGGAATTATAGGAAAAGTTGAAAGTAGATGCCGTTATGGAAAAGTGTTATTATTATGGTATTAATAGATAATATGTAGTCAAGCTTATTTTTTTCTCTGTCCAGCGATAAAAATGACAGTAAACAGGTCTAAATATGTGGCAACGTATAGGTTCACTTAAACATACGTATTTGCTGTGAATGGTTTTCTTGGAACAACGAAATGTGAAATAGTTACAAATGTTATGTGGCTTGCGAGTGTTTACCGTGCTAACGTCTCGTAGCCAGAGGGTTTGCCCAAATTCAGAATAAATAACATACCATGTAGCCGCTAATGGTTATGTACACTCACAAATATCAAAGCACTAGCTACAATTCTACTATGATTAATATTACTTTTAGGTTGACAGCATTAACCTCAACACATTGCAATGTTGTCGACCGTTACAGTTCTAAGGATTGTATTAGGAACTTTTACGAACAAATTACATTACAGGAGCTTTTACTTAACCTTAATTGTATCTCAGCTTGTAATTAGGCAACACAGTTTAACATTTTATTGCAGTTGTATTTTTATTTTTGAAATCTATTCCTAGGAAAGCTATTCGTTTTACATATTTTTCTTTTTGTTTTAGATATTTTTTTACATAAGAGATATTTGTTACTTTTGGTCAGATATATAAGCCTTTAAAATTGCGGCACTCATATTCCATACACCCTGTAAACCTTTTAACACTTCGTGGCGGTATTGAACACAAGTTAAATAAAAATATAATGGACTTGTGAATACGTGGATGTACAAACGTATTTATGAAGAGCGCATATGACACTTCGCTTATGGAGAAAAATACTAGAATAGAGTCAACTGTCGTTTATTCTTCCCGTCTGTGCATTTGATAGTGCGACTTACTGTTGTTAACAGCGGATGACAGAGCACTCTGGAAAATGCGATTTTTCTTTGATCCCATAATAAGGTGTCATATATTTTTGTGTAAGGAAATGCAGATAGATGTACTCCATTTATTCTGGGTATTATTTTGTTCAGTGCATATCACATAGCTGCTGCGGTTATTGGAAACGGTTTTTGCCTGTGATCCCAAATAAATTCTGACTACGAACCTATAACTATAGGTGTGGTTACCGTAAATACACGCTTGACGTACAGTAAATATATCTTTTGGTATTTCAGTTCGTTGCTGTTGGGTTGAAGCTGAAGAAGTATACAGGTTTGCACCAAATGTTAATAGCTTATATTGATCTGTTTTAAAGTATAATAATTATTCAACTTCAAAAATATCGATTTTCGAAAACTGTCATACAGACCTATGATTGAACATTCAGGTTAGCGTAACCGATGATAGTTAAGTTACGGTAACTGGGTGGGCATAACTGAACTCTTAACCGAAATGGAAAGATCGCTATGATCGAACAACCAGTTATCTGTGCCTGTTATTATGGCCAGATAACCCTGTCATGGCAGTTAATTCTTTAACATACGTCATCTGTCATCACTCATATGCCAAAATTTAAATCATAGGTACTTAACAGTGGGTACAAGTGGCAAGAAGTTTAGGGCGCATGAACCAACGCCAATATGAAGAAATGCTAAATTTCATTAACTGTAAGAAAATATTGTTGGGAAGCAAAGTAAACCTAACGCATGTTAACATAAGTAGGTACTTTGGCAAATTTTTTAAGTACATATAAATTCTTTAGTGTATGGACCGCAAACAAATCCCCAACAGTGGTGGCAGGTAAGTGAAATATTTCATATTAACTTATTGATACAATTATTTAAATTATTTTAGATTCATGCAGAGTGGAAGCAGAATGTAAAAAGGAAGAGGAGAAAAATTCATCAGGATCAAAAACTAGTAAAACCTGGATGCATATATTCAATATTTATACATAGTTTACGTGGGTAATCAAAAATGTACCTTTAGGCATGCGATCTGTGCTACTGTGCTAATTACAATTTACTACGCCTTCGTGGAGTCCATGTTGCAATATATTATAATTATAGGAGGATAGTATAGGATGCAGCATATCAGTGTCAGTTATCGTAGCTTTTAGTTCAATGCGTTCAATGCGTTGAATGACGCTGCTGCTGTAATTGTTCAAGTTTACTGCGTACGTTGTATTATTGGCAAGTTTTGCAGGCTCTGCTGAAGATGGTAACAATACTGGGTGTCCAGAAACTCTCCTGATAAACGAAGACCGGAGATTCCTCAGATAATTTTAAGACAATTTAACCCAATTCACCTAGTCCGAAAATGCTTCCTAAGGGAACTAGAGCTCTTTGAAGATGGCGCCTTGTAAATAGTTTTATTTAAATACCTCCAGAACGTTTCTACTTACCATCCTAATGGTAACATAAACAATCGTTATATATTATAAGCAGTTAGAAATTTACAAATTTTAAATAATTACTCTTAAAATGGTATATTTATGATCATAAATTTAACCCAGTATACTCCACCCAGTGTAATTACTTCTGCAACATTATTTAACTTATCTGAATACATGCGCCACATCGTTTGAGCATTACATTTTATTTCAATTTCGCGTACACCAACGTCCGCATAACTTTAGAACAATACCTTACTATAGATGTATGAGTTGAATTAAACGCAGTTTAAAAGTTTTAATAGGGATCCGTTTACAAATTTGTACCAGGCTTTACTGGTTCGCCCACGGGAGGGGTTTTAATTATTTTTTGGGAATTTAATTTAACCCTAAGCTTCGGAGAGTCTGCATGTGTACTATGTATTTAGTAGCGGCGAATTCATTATAAGGCCAAAATAAACATAACTAAGTAGAGAAAGACCATTGTTTCCGCATGCATAGGGTAGAGTACTTCCTTTATATGATGCGTCCATAAAGTACAATATTATTAAAAATTTTCGAAACAGGTCAATTTTTTATTTTAATTTATTCAACTGTACTATACTGTACTATTTTTATTGTTTGTAGGTATTTTTTATTTCACTTCCTTATAATTTAGTTATAATATCTATGATACGAAATATACAGGGTATCTTATAATAATACTTAAAGAAAAGTAAAAACAAGGAATCTACAAGGAGATCCTATACATACAATTCAGTCATTTGTCTGTCTAACAAAAAGGATTTGTATTTATACTTAAATTTACTGATACTATAATTATTATATTCGTTAGGTAATGAGTTGTAGAGTTTAACTGAACTGTAAATGAATGATCTCTGAAACAAAGCCAAACGATGATGAGGTACAGTGAACTTGTTAATACATCTTAAATTTTTACTATGCGCATTACAGCGGGGAATAAATAACTTTTTTTAATAAAGATGAAGCATTTGGTTGGTTTACAATTGAAGGAACATTCTACGATTTTCCATTTTTAACCAACCTATATTATTAATTTTATCTGTAATATGATTATACTTTCTAAGACCATAAATAAATCTGCAGCATTTATTCTGAACTTGTTGTATTCTTTTTTTATCTACAGCCAAAAGACAAGGTCCATAAATAAAATCGCAATAATTAAATCGCGAGAGTACAAGGGAATCACATAAATTGACTTTCAACTTAAAATTCAAAATGTGTCGGTTTGGAAAGTAACGGTTCATTATCAATATGAATGCTTAAAGAATTTTTTAAATAACCGGGCTATTCTTTCCAAAACATAACACAGAAGATTTATTGGAATTTAATTTAAGATTGTGTTCAAAAGCCAAATTTCTGATACAGTTAAGCTCACTGTTAATAATTTCATTGGCCACAGCAAATCATGAGCTGAAAAACTAAAATAAACTTGTGTATCATCAGCATAAGCCTGCATCTGACAATTATGAGTAAAATTTAAAATTGCAGCAGTATAAATTATAAAAAATAGGGGACCCAAAATGGAGCCCTGGGGCACCCCTAAATAAATTTTTAGATGTTTCATTATTAACCTTAATAAATTGATACCTATCCTTTGAATATGGGTACTTCAACCTTAGACTAGAAAAAGGTACCTACTCTTGTTTATTGTCGATAAAATGAACCAAGGGAAATTTTAAAATGGGAAAAAAGGAGTGTGTCATTTAAAAAAACCAGTGATGACGTCATTACTTGAAGGTAGGTCATCCTGTATATTAAATTATTTGAGAAAACAATAAATTGAAAATAGACCTGTTTCGGGAATTATATTGTTTATTTAGCTAATAATAATAATAATAATAATTTATGCGTTACTTTATAGACGCACTGTACATCATGTTTTCATTTGGTATCTGTTATTATAGAGAGAGAAAGGGAGAAATATATTAGTACATTTACACGAAGAACGTGCCATTTTTCATAAATTTTAAAATGTCAAAAGTAGGCAAGTAGGTAAGTTTGAATAATGCAAAAAAATCGCAGTAGAGAAAAATATAGTCTAATATTGTTTAAATAACATATAATACCCATATCAATAATTATTTATTATCAAACATAAATTACATCACATTGCAATACTAATTGTCGTACAAGATTAGTTTGAAACGATGATTTTGTTACCATTGAAAATATCGTTTCCAATGGGGAAACTATACAACAACAACTATATCTTCAAAACATGCTCGACATCTTCTTATGTGCTTTTTAAAAATAAATGTAGGTATGCATTTATTGTAGCATCTAATAAATCACATATACCAAGTTATAAACTTTTATACATGCCTAATATTTAAATGCAATCAAATCCATTACCACGGCCACGGTTCCACCATGGCTTAGCCACACCGCTGTCCGGATTTAGTCACCCCCATGCGAACACTGGGACTTACCCGCACCCTTTACCAAGCTGCTGGGTCAGCGCGTGCCACACTTTTTATCGCTCGATTCACACATAAATTAATTCATTTAGCCGCATTAGCGATATTAAACATTTATAAAACGGAACGCAATAAATAATGCTTTACTAGATTAGCCGGTGTTGGAATCTTTGAGGTCGCATTAATGTAGTGGTTTTCGAATTATATTAGGGGTGTAGGGTGTTAGTGTTATTAATAGTGTCGTGGTAAGTATATTCGTATATGAGTTATGCGTCGCGAAGCAAAAATTAAATTAGGCACTGTAGGGAGCATGGGCCCTTATTGTATATTCTGAGTACATTTACATTGCTTCTGAATAATCCGGTTTAATTAGATTTAAAATATATTTGATAGTTGTACGTAGAACACTGTTCGCCATAAATGACACTTTTTATTTTTTTTCTCTTATAGAAGAACATTGAATTAATCATTAATTCAGACGACTAAAAAATTATCATTCATTATCTTTTCATCAAAATTATATACTACACTATTTACACTATTGTATGTATATTGCATTAAATTACAAGCAATGATTGTTTTTAACACGACAAATTGTCGAAAATTATGTTGACAATAAAAACAATTTCGTAACATCAGCCGTGACGTAAGTTGCCTGAATTCTTGACGCAACTATATTTAAGATATTCATTTCAACACTCTCAGTTCAAACGCTAATGTAGCATGATAAAACAATAAAATGTAATTAGCAATAAAATATTGAGAATCTGAGAATGAAAAGTCGGTAAAACAAAGTTTTATCAGAATCTGTTTTTTGCTGAATTTGAATTCTCCACATTTTAACAGTATGAAACAGCGCGAAGGGCGATAGTTTTGATTACCAAAGGATCAACAGTTTATAATTAATGTTTTTACGCTGTAAAAACTGCTATATCATTTATGTAGGTATATGTACGATTGTGCATTACAAGGCAACAATATCGATCACTTTGTGAAGGTTCTATACAATTTTACAGACAACTATGTCGGTCAAAATAAAAATTTACTGTTGATCAAGTTTTAGTCTATACTGGTAGCAGCAGGTAGGTTTTCCAAAATAATTCACAGGCTGAAAGAGATCACTCATTCCTACTATGTGACTGAAAGTTTGGTCTTATTGAAGAAAGAAGAAAAATAGCATACGTGTATTTACCAGAAGAATAGATATCAAAAATGTTACAGACCTCTTCAACCTTTAAAGTGATGGTTGTTGTACCAAATATTATCAGAGGTTACAGCACATGACAAAATTAAAAAAAAACATTCTAAAGCTGTACAGCAACAAACAGTTTTCTATATGAGCAAACCTGTTTCAAAGGTCTCCGTTGATCATAACCATCTGTACCAAACTAGAATCCCAATAAATTCTCATAAACTAAAGAATCTAAGTGAATTTTCAGAGTACATACCATAAAATTATCAAGAGTATTTATTACAATACCTTGAAACAAAACGATGTGGAAGAACGTGAAACAGAAGATTAAGTCTAACGAAAAAAATTTAGAGATTGTTGAAGAGAATTCCCGAATAAGCATCAGACAAGTCACTCAATAAGTACAAGGAATGTCCCAATCAACAGTGTGGCGTCATACACAAGGCTCAATTATGACAATAATTTCTGGTTCTTATCTAAAACGGACAAGAACCAGAAATATTTGTTTTAATTCATAGAAACTGGGTAAGACGGGCCCAAATGTGTTTACAGGTCGGTGGACAAAATTTTGAATAGTTGTAACATCAGGCATGTCAAATTATTTTATTAATCAAAACCACAATTTAATTTTATTAAGTAGTAATAACGATAGTGGCAAAAGCAGTTCAATTTGCTGATATAATTATCTTTTATTACACTTTGCCACTTTCTTTACTAAATTGTATTTATTTTGTCTCCAGTACAAGGTTTCTTTTTTTTTGATAAGTTCCAAATTACCCTGTATAACATTAGTGTTAGGAAAATAAGCCCAATATAACAATAAACTAAATGTTTAGATTAAGTGTACTCGTGATTTATCGTTTTCGCTTCGAGATATGCCTCTTAATACTAGCATTGTACGTTTAATAAGTCTGGCAGTACATAATGCTTTACTAGATTAGCTCCTTAGAGGGTATTACAGTTTTCGTGGCCACATTAAGAGGGCCTTATTGTGGGGGTGAGAGTTATTATTAATATTGTCGTGGCAAATATATTAACATTTGCATTATGGCCTAGACCAAAAATTAAATTAGTTCTAGAAGGGGTATTTTGGCAATTTTGTATTCAGGGTACATTAATTTGCTCGTGAATAATTCAGTGGTGTTTGTTGAATCCTGGGGTAGTGAGGCATAATTCGATTTACACTAATATTTGCTGAATAGAGATAAATCATGTGGAAGTATATCTACTCATGATGTGATTACCGGAAAAAAGGTGAAGATAGGTTAACAAATTCAAGACGACCTATCAAGGAAACAACAGCAGTAAAAAAATCTTTTAAATAAATAACAACAAAGCTATACAATAGCATACCCATAAATTTGTTAAAATGTTTATCATTTGCAATTTATATATCTATAGCTATTGTCAATGTTGTCAATGAAGGATAATTATATCTTATATTAATTATATTTTAAATAAAACTCATTAAAATAATTATGTAACTACTGATACTAATATAAATGCGGAATAACGTAACCTAACCTCTACCTTTACCTTTACCTTTACGTTTATGTTTACCTTTACCTTTACCTTTACCTTTACCTTTACCTTTACCTTTACCTTTACCTTTACCTTTACCTTTACCTTTACCTTTACCTTTACCTTTACCTTTACCTTTACCTTTACCTTTACCTTTACCTTTACCTTTACCTTTACCTTTACCTTTACCTTTACCTTTACCTTTACCTTTACCTTTACCTTTACCTTTACCTTTACCTTTACCTTTACCTTTACCTTTACCTTTACCTTTACCTTTACCTTTACCTTTACCTTTACCTTTACCTTTACCTTTACCTTTACCTTTACCTTTACCTTTACCTTTACCTTTACCTTTACCTTTACCTTTACCTTTACCTTTACTTTTACCTTTACCTTTACCTTTGCCTTTACCTTTACCTTTATCATATTACTTCGTTATTTTTAATCTTTTTTTTTTACTGAATTAGTTTACTATTTTTAGTTTAGTTTCTATTTTAATATTAATTTTAAGATTATTCGGATCTATACGTATCTATAACTTTACTTTGAATACATTTTATTAAAATATTTCCACTATTAGAAGGAAAATCAGATACAACCAGGAACGAAGTCTCAATATTTAAAACTATTCGTATATTCTTTATAGAAGGAAACGGCCACATTAAGAAGCAATTATTTGTTTGTTCTACACTAACATCGAGAATACGTCTTGTGAAGACAGTAAATGTTGATATATGTTTACTCTATCTGCTTTTATTACCTTATCAAGCAGAATAAGATTTCGAAACCTGAAATATCGCGCACATTTTTACCCATAATAGCATTTCTTCCATTTTATTGATCAAAAAACGGATCAACAACCAAATGACTATCATAAACTCGCATTCGGCAGTGATTCATATGTTACAAGTCATTGGATGCCATCACGGCAGTTCTATCGATTATGAATTTATCATGTTTTATGGAGTAATTTCCATGAAAAATGAATATTGACAACGTCGAAGGATCGCATCAGTAGCGAGTTTAGCACAGATGCTAATAAGCGTGAAGTAGAAAAGTGTGAAAATCATTTAAGCAAAGTGAAATATTTAACAATTTAGGATACAGAAACTAAGATAGTGCACACAAAAGAGACATTAATTTAAAATATAATATACATAACTAAACTATACACTGAATATCGTTTATTAGATAAAAGTTTATTAAAAAAAATAAAAAGGAAATGAACAACCAAGACGAAACGAAGGAAAATTTAAAAAAGAAAACGAAGGACAGCCACGAACAAATGAAGAGTAATAAAATGAAATAATGAAATTATTGAAAATTTGAAAAAGGAAATCAATCAAGAGGAAATGAAAAATAATCAAGAAGACTGAAGAAATTAAATGGAAACCAGTTTACAAGAAAACAATTAGAAGATGTAATTAAAGCTAAACAATGAATTTGAGGTAACGCAAGACAAATTACAAATTATAGAGGAAAGTGTGGCAAAGTTACATAGTGAAGGATTAAGCCACCAATATTTGATGGACAGGTATTACGGAGTACTTACCTTAAATAGTTGGAAGCAGCTGCCTTGGAAAATAACTGATCAGAAGAAGAAAATACCACATTACTAATAGTTGTTGCTGTACGGTGTGAAGCTCTGGAGATCTGAAGAACTTTAGACGAGGATAAACAAAGGGATTATCAGACGTTGAAGACTGCTTCGAAAATTAGGTATGGTGAAGCCCATCTGCGGCACGTTTACCAAGCACAAATAAAAAGCCGAAGACAACGCTTCGAAGAAAATCTGCAGCAATTTGAGGAAGATGTAGCACGTATGTGAAGCTAGTCTGCCCTACCGCATCTGCAGAGCTCCAAGAACAACTAGCAATGAATAGCTTCCTCAGTGGCCTGTAGAACTCTGAAAACAGTCAAGCATTAAGGTTAACTGGACATAATAATCTATACGACGCTCTAGCCCTGGTACTAAACCGATGGATAAGCTAGAAGTGGTCAAAGTAGGACAAGGCGATTTAAGCTTCAGACTGAAGAACAGCGAGAAGGTCAAAAGAATCTAGAAAGATTTATTGGATACTTTTTATATAGGACACGACTGTGCTGATTTAATAAAAGTTCATTCAGTTCAACTGTGAAGCAAAGAGACATCTCAGAAATCTTTGCTCTAGGAATATATTCAATCAGGATCAGAAAGAACCTGACAATTGGAGAACAAGTAAGAGAAGGGTCCAGCTAGAACTGAGTTCCAATATTGAGACACAGAAAAACAAATTATTAAAATTGAGACAGGAATTGTAAAAAGAAAAGAAAGCAGTAATTGATCTGAATAACAAGAATAAAACTTTGGAATTCTTCAACGAGATAAATCTAAGTAAGGATAAAATTAAACAAAATGATCCTCAATGGGTTAAAGCAAAAGAGGTATATATGTACTATCGAAAAGCACAAAACATAAAGATCAGTTGCTGCGGAAGTTAAATACCGATAAAAACAACTTGAAAACCCGGTTGAAAGAAATAGAAGTAGAAAAATCAAGTAAATGAAAAATTACAAAACAACATAGCTAGTTAACTTTAACTGAAATGAATAAAGCAAGAAAAAAAAGTAAATTTGTGTGCCAAAGAACTAAGTAGAGCCTGGATGAATGTGACAACAGAAATCTGGCTAAAGAACATAGTGAAATTTAGACTTCGGAGCTATATATCAGAGGAAGATTAAAAACTTGGATAGACCTAACTGGAATGACATTTGTAATAAATCTTCGTCTTTGAAATAACTGAATAACTGAACGCTATTGGGATTCCATAATAATATAGGATTTTAAAAAATAGTATTAGAGAATCCTAATGACAAAGAAATGATCTATCAAACTGTATTAGAAAAAGAGTGCTAGAAGTTCTTCATAGTGGTATAGATGGCGTACATTTAGGAAGAAATAAAACTTTGAACAGTCAGAGAATGATTTTATTGGTTTGGAAACTTCGACAACCCTAGAAATTTATATAAGCGGATCGGTTTCAGCTTAACAATTTAGTTTATGTTCATAAGTCGAATGCGAATAACTAAAATTTGACAGCTGCGAACTATTCATAGTATATTTGTTGTGAATTAAGTAGCGTCAATAAACTTTGTTTTTTTTTTATGTGGAGAAGAGGCTACGTAGAGGTTACAATATGTATGAAAAAAATGGCCACATTGGTACGTATATCTGACTGCTATTCACATAAATAATTTTATATTTTAAACATATCAACTTGGATTTAATATGCCATATGCATTTATAAACAACTGCCAAAATATTTCGACAAGCTAAAAATGATGCTGGGAGAAATATAACAGCTATTTTATAAAATATTCACATTTTGAATAACTGGTAATCAATTAAGATACAAGATCATTGAAGTAATGAACAAAATCATTGAAAAAATAACAAATGTTAATTCAGATTCTACTACAATGTACCGTTTATAGTTTAACAAACTTATTTATGAACTAATGTAGAGTAATTTAATTAGAGACTAAATCAGATCAATTTTAATAAAGATTTTTATTATAGTAACGTAAATTTTAATTATATTTATTAACATTTCAGTTGCTTCAGTGTAAGAGTAAAATATTGCTTCAACAAATGATTGTAAATCATTATCTTGGTTGTGAACATGGAGAATTTTTATGTTTTGTTTGATGTTACTGTAATAGATAAAGCTGAGTTAAAATTGTGAAAATCTATACACCTGAAAGTAGACACCACTCCTCAGTTTTTATGTATTACTTATATATCGCTTATAAAGCTACTGCTTTCAGGTCTGTCGATATGATATCCTCTCAATGTACTCATGAACTCTACTGGCAATCCAGTTATCAGTTTTCAGTGTCCTCGTGTTACTAAAAGCGGACAATATATGTTTCAAGTACCTACATCTAAAATGCCGTCTCTTCTTTCGGTACAAGTACGATTCGTTTTTCAAATAGGTACGCAGAATATCGGTGTTGAACTCAAATGGGGTGATGCCTAAGGGTGGTAATTTACTCTCACTTCATCATCACTTTAGAAATTTGAAATGGTAAGTAATACGAGTTGAGTGGTATCTCGTTTAAAGCTGTTTTAATTTTCTATACAAAGCGTCGAGGTGTAGTATTTCTCATGTGGTACGTCTACTATGATTTGCTTAATGTCTTTGATACTATTTGTACTTTAGGTCAATTCATATCAGAACATGTAAATTAAATTTCAGTATCCGTAGTTATATAGACTAGGTAGACCGAATTGTATAAGTAGTAAAATATAGTTTTCTTTCTTTATATATTTTTAAGTATGAACATTATTGTGTGAAACAAACTACTCTGCGAACTAAATCCCCGACCAACGTTCATTACACCCACAATATATACCCATATACTCTTTATTATTAGCTTTTGTAATTTGTTTACTGTATTATAATGGTATTTAAGTCATATGTACGCTCTCTGATACCAAACATCTAGGAATAATAATAAACAATTCCATAAACAAAGCTGTATTTAATAATTATCTTAAATAAAATATTAATCAAGTTAAATTTACTAACCTGGTTTAATGAAAGCATTCCATAAATACTTAAATTTTACAGTGAATTGTATATGCCACTTTTTATTCAAAACTTCCTTTTAATAATATATTTTTGTAATTTTGAAAAATCCAAAATTTGCGAACACGCTTGGGAAAACGGTCATTTGATTCAATGGGGTTCGGCAAAAATTTTAGAGAAGGAAGATAACACAACAAAAAGAAAATTAAAAGAGACCGCGATTATTTTGTTGAATGGAGATAAGTGTGTGTCAAACTGTTCAGTAAACATTGTAAACAGTTGTTTCAAGAAGAAGTAAGTAACAATAAATTAAAAATCATTTAACATCTCTATGGAAGCAGATAAACAAATTTTAAACTGTCAAACTTGACATACGTTTAATATTTTTACTACGATTTTGAGAACGAAAACAGAGAGTTTTTCGAAACGTGAATAATACGGAAGTGCGCGATAGTGATGTGATATTTTTTACTTATCTGCTTTTTTCAGTGTGAGATTTTTTGGTTAGGCAAACGTAGTTTCAAAAATAACCCTTGACTGTTCCGTTTGGCGCAAGGGCTTATTTAATTAATCTTTATTATTTTTTCAGAAGTGTGGCAAAAACCCAATAAAACTAAAGAAGAACTAAAAAAAAACTAAAATTATGCCACAAATAAATAGCTTCAGACAATATTTGAAAAAAACTTCAGATAAAATCAAAACTTGTTTCAATATAATTTATTATTATTAATTAGACCCCTATGTAATACAAATTTACAATAATTGTTCGAAGTGCAGTTCTTAAACTAGGATGCACGCATCAGCTCGACGTAATAACGATCTCCGAACTCGTTCGAAAATCCCTGGGGTATTTAAAATTACTTTACAACTATTTTGTATGCGAAGCTGTAGATCTTCAATACTTTGAACCTCTGTTTCGTATACCAAACTTTTTAAGTGACCCCACAAAAAGAAGTCAAGAGGGTTCAGGTCAGGCGACTTTGCTGGCCAAGCTACATGACCTCCTCGAGTTATCCACCTATTTGGATAGGAGTTCTGCAAATAATTCCTTGCAAGCTAAACTGAAGTGGGCAGATGCCCCGTCCTGCATAAACCAGAGCAATACTCTTGTTGCAAGTGGAACCTCTTCCAACAATCCTGGTAGGATTTCCTATAAAAAATGCCTATAGGCTTGGCAGGCTAAACGGTTTGGCAAAACATGTGGCCAGATTAAAATATCGCCAATAATACCATACCAGATATTTAGCGAGAACTGCTGTTGATGCGTACCAGCGACAGTCCAATTAGGGTTCTCGTCAGCCCAGTACAACATGCATATGTTGTGTGAGTTTATTATGCCATCTCTTGCAAAACTAGCTTTATCAGTAAATAATATGTGTGCTACAAAGTTAGGCTCTTCTGCACAACTGTTCAGCAGCCAGCGACAAAATTGTTGTCGAGGTGGATAATCTGCTGGAGTCAACGCTTGCACCTTTTGAAAGTGAAATGGATACAGCTGTTGATTACGAATTGTGCGCCAGACCGTTGTATGACTTACGCCCAGTTCAGAGTTAATTTTTCTGGTGCTTGTCGTTGGTTGCCTTTCCACCATTTCAAGAATCTTATCTTCAAAATTTGGTTGTCGGGGTCGCGGTCTCCCAATAGCCCCTATACGAATTCCTCTTTCCTTTAAACGCGCGTCAACTGCCTGAAATACCCTTCGGTCAGGAATTCTTCTCCCACGAAAGTTTTCTGCGTATAATCGTCTAGCTTCAACAGCATTACCCCAGGCCCAGCACCATACATCAAATGCATATCTGCATACTTTTCATTTGTGAATGCATCCTGCGCCATTATTGAAAAGCCACAGTAATCCGTATAATTGAAACTTAAAATATTGCTAACTATTAACTTAAAATATTACTGTTATAACAATTAAAGCATAAACTGCATAAACGCTATTTATCATAAACATTAACTGTCACATTCAAAACCACATAATAAATTGGTTTTTGTTTTCACGGCATACTGAATTCAGGAGCATTGTCGCATGTTAACACAGTCGTCGAAAAACAGACTTCTATGAATATCCAATTTGTGACTAAACTATGAGAGACACGAAGAAAATGTAAGAGATCATTTTTATTGGAAATGAATTGTAAAATTATGAAATGATCACTTTTCTTAATTTAACCAGTGGCGTCATATATTTATTTTGTTCAAAGTGACAGACTCACCCTGCTACGCCACTGCTTAATTTTAAAGAGCCATATTTTGCGCAGCAAATGCAATATCCTCGGCTTACACAGTACCCCAAATTTGATAACAATATCTTAATCCGTTTAAAAGTTATGAAAGAAAATTTTAATTTATGGAAAAAATTCAACAAGAAGCATTGCAAGATCAATTTAATGTGAGTTTAATTGGAAATACAGGTAGTTTAAGAACAAATTAAAATGTAAAGTTGTAAAGAATCAATTAAACTTTTCTATTAACCTACCAGAATGTATAAAGGATGTTTAGAAAATCAATAGTAGAGCAAAATTACATATTTTTTCATTTATTGTATTCAACGCTTCATTCTGATTCAAAATAACATGTTTTGTGTTTGCTCTTATCATTTACTTAATGTAGAATGTTATTTGTGGCAATTATGAGATTTTGTTATCTGATTTTATTACATTAAATTACCTGTCTTACTCTGAAAATACAATAAATAAAGATTTTTTTTAATGTTTAAGGAGAAATGAAATCAGTAGTAAATATCAATAAATATTTATTAAATTAATTTAAAAATAATATATATTAAGCAACAATTCATTACTTTTACTTATTACTTTTCAAATTTAAACAACTAGTTTAATGTGAAATCAGATGATATAATTGTACAAATACCTCAAGTAAAACTTACTGGTACTTACCCAACAGCATTGTCGCCGTAATTGTCACGAACTGATCTATATTGTAAACAAAGGAATAAGTTACGTTTAACACGTAAGTTCCCCATATTATCACTAATAATTGTGGCATTACCTACATAGTATTTGCACTATGTATGTATGACCCACAAATCCCATTGTGTATGACTACAAAATTAATGATGAATATTTAAAGAGGACTAATAATGTTAAAGACACAGGAGTTGCGTATGATTCTTGTTTCTCATTTTCAGAACATATAAATAATATTGCAGCATTAGCTAATCGTATGTTAGGGTTTATCATAAGACAAACATCTAATTTTACCAACATTAAGTCAATTACCACTTTGTACTATGCATTTGTTAGGTCTAAACTTGAATTTGCGTCGAGCATCTGGCACTCACAACCACAAATTTATTTGAACACCCTTGAAAAAATTCAGAATAAATTTCTTAGATATTTGTATTACAAGAAATATCATATTAGTCCTAATTATCAATATGTTAGATCAGTACACCTAAGATCTGAATTTAATATTATATAACATAAGACGCCAAATAGCAATAGGTACTTATGTTTTTGTATAAAATTTTGAATTTGTACCATTTAATATACCTGCACGACAAATTAGGTGCCCATTAAAATTTAAAGTGACAATAACATTAACCACCGCCCAATCCCCTCTCGTAGCCATGCTTCGTCTAGCTAACAGTGTGGATTCCTTAATTCATTTGGAGTGGACCTTACCACTCAATAAATTTAATAGAATTGTCTCTACACATTTATTGTCTCTGGCTAATTAATATCTTTTACTTACTACCAATTTGTTTCTATTTTTTTATTATTTAATAGCTTGCTCCTATTAGGAATTCTATATCTTATATTTTAGGAATAATTATTTATATTGTATTTTTATAATCTTGTAATTAGGTCGTCAGACCCGCTAGGATGTACCAATAAATAAATAAATAAATAAATGTCACAAAAAACGCAAAAATACAAGAAACAAACGCCTGTTTACATCACCAACACCGTAACCTACACCTGTATCCAGGAAAGCAAATCGCGCGGAACGGCGTGTGACGTCTCACCTATGATATCGCGTTTTATTTACATTCCATGACAATTTATTTTTTTATGTTAATATTTTAACTATTATGTGATTATTCCCGCCAGACACATGTTCCGACCTTTCAATATATTTGAAAGATTACCCTGTATATATTTCGAACCAATACAAAATCATGCAACTTCCCCATTTCCGATTTGCCGAATGGTCGAAAATGCGTAACACCTAGGACAACTGTTCGACTAATGCGATTTAATCCAGGATTGTCAGACCTCTCGATGCAATTGGGTCCGATGTCATTTATGCCGAACGTTAAAATCATAGGTGGACTTTGTCATTGCCGAACTTTCCATTAACACTGGTCCGCACGGTTATTGTTCACGCGACCACGGCGGTTACCAGCAGAATAACGCCGATAGGAAATTCACTAAAATCATGAATTTTACCGACGTACCAGCATTGCCCCGTAATTTATCGAACAAATAGTCCCTATGAATTGCAAGTGTAATTTCATGGCAGCAATATGTCTCCCATTCTGCGACCATAGAAATGGTGTAAATCAAAAGCTGGTCCATTAGTCCGGTCGTGAATCCGATATCTGATGTTGCGCGTTTGGAATTGAAAATGGATTTGGTGGTAAACCAAAAAGTTGACACAGTTTCGATTAAATGTTCAAAGACGTTAATAGTATTCCACTGTAAAATATATTGGTTCTATGAGGAATAGCACTCCACTCCACTACCTCTTTAAGTTAAGGAAATCTACTGTTGTATTTTGTACTGTTTTAGAAAGGTATTTTAAGCTATTATAAATCAAATCTCCTACAATTCCTAACAATGAAGTCAAATGTATGTTCTCTGATACCAAACATCTAGGTATGCTAATGAACAATTCCACAGACAAAGCTCTATTCAATAATTGTCTAAAGAAAATAATATAATTTACTAACCTTCTAATGAAACACTCTATACTGTTGTATTATTATATATATTTTTAGATATTATCAATATTGTGTATAATGAGATGCAAATCAACAACTTATCTATTTCTATCACCACTTTCATGACACAAATTCTCACTTTCCAGTTTACACCATACTTTTTATGCAAATTGTAAGTTAAACATGTATTTACAATTGCGGTCCATGGTTCATGATTCGGTTAGAAAAATACACTTATGATTATCGTCCACAGATGGCAGTGACTTGTATCATACATAGCAAAACTACAACTGCGCGTCGGTATCTGCTCATACCGAACATAGTTGTTGTTCCCCTTCCATTTACTAAACAATGTGTAATATCTACAACGGTTGGTGTTATTTTTACACAATATGTTCTCACTTACACATGTTTTGATTTCTCTAACCAAATATTGTGTAGCTAAGCTCATTTCTTTGATAAAATGTAAAATTTATTCAAAATTCAACGCCAAATTAATTCACTCATAAATGGGTTTCAACTTACTCTCTCGTTTTCCCTCTGTTTGACTGCCTTACACATGAGTTTATTGCTTGCTTATTGAAGATCAGAAGAAACATTTGTACTTTTCGAATCTGTAATAGAGTGATTCAGAAGTTATCAAATAAAAATAATAATAATAATAAAAACTTGTATTTTAGGCAAATACAAGTATTCATTTTGTACTTACCTTAAAGTGCATACTTATTCAACATAAATTAAAACGATAATTAGGACACAATTTCAAAAAGTAAGCATATAATAGAAAATAGAATTAAGTTATTACTGAAACATATTTTTTCTACTCCCTACATGGAAAATACTATTTTGCTCTCTCATTTCAGGAAGGAAAGTAGTACTTTTCCGCCCTAGGGACGCAAACAAGTAGAAACTTCAAATAGCTGTAGGAATAGTGTATAGACTTCTTTTATTGATACACAAACTGCTGCAATGTATAATAATGCTTTTCTTTCAAACAAATTTTTTATTACTTATTTTTATTTATAAAAATTGAAAACAGTTTACATTGAGGTTTAAATTAACAGCAACAAATTCGTGGACGTTGATGAAGTACTTGTAGAAACAAAATTTTCAAAAATAAAACAACGTTCTTCATTACTTGAAGTAGTACTTTCTTCCATAATTATTTAGATGGCTACCTCACATTTTTTAGAAATACAATCATCTAAGTACCCTTCTGCTACTGCGTTTGTTCGCCATCCCCCTTGTGTTTTTAGTGAAGTAATTAGTAGTAAAAAGTTATTATATGCAGATGATTTAAAAAATTTTTCGTCTGTTGCTAGCTTGGATGATTGTTATAATCTACAGAGACAGCTTGATGAGGTACAGTCTTGGTGTGCTAGAAATAAGTTATATTTAAATACTGCTAAATGTAAGACTGTAAGTTTTTCTAGAAAACTATCTACTTATGAATTTAATTACGTAATTGATGATACTGTACTATCTCGTTATGACTCTTGTAAGGATTTGGGTGTATTGTTTGACAAAAAATTTTCATTTCATGATCATGTAACTATTAAAACAAATGAAGCATTTACATTTTATGGATTTATTCTTAGGAATTGTAAGCAATTTACAGACATACAAGCTATTAAAACTTTATATTACGCTTACGTACGTTCGAGGATAGAGTATGCAGTGCTTATCTGGTATCCTTTTTATACTATACAAAAGAAAATTGTGGAACGAGTTCAAAGAAAGTTTTTAAAATACTTGGTATTTAAGAATGATGGAGTTTATCCTGAGAGAGGTATTGATTACAATATTTTAACTAGTCGTTTTGATGTTACTAGTTTAGAGAGTCGAAGAATATGTATTTCCATATCTTTTTTATATAAAATCATAAACAACCTCATTGACTGCTCCGAATTGCTTTCTGCTGTTAATTTTTATGTACCTAGGGTAAATTCAAGAACGAAGTTAAGTTTTAAATGTAATACCGCTAAAACTAATATTTTATTAAGGTCTCCGATATGTATTATGTGTGATAACTTTAATCGGTTAGAACACCCTTGTGATATTTTTGCCTGTTCATTGAATACTCTTGTTAATCTAGTTAATGAGCCATACAGTTAACTTTCTTGTCATTTTTTTTATGTACGCAACATTTTTGTATTTTAGGTATGCGAATATTTCATGTATGATTTTTTTTTATTATTTAGTATTTCTTTTTATAGTTAACTTTCTTTTTATTTTATTTTATTTAAAATTTTTTTTTGATGTACTCAAGATTTGTATATGGTATATGGGAATGTTTCATGTATGAATTTTTAATTTATTATTATTTAAGTGTTAAATGGTTAATTTAAGATTTTGCCCTGTAAATGGAACTCTGTTGGGCAATAAAGCTTTATTATTATTATTACTATTATTATTATTATTATTATTATTATTATTATTATTATTATTATTATTATTATTATTATTATTAGAGTGAGAATATCACTTCCAGCATTAACTAATAACGTAGCTGAAGTACGGCGGAGACTGTGTCCAGTATAACCTTTCGAATCATCCAAATTTTAAAATATTGCTATTGTGTATAGAATTTTGGCAATTGTGTTTTTGCCAATTACCTGGTCTGTACATTTTCCTTTAGCATAAGTTACAAAAAATCTAGAATGACATGTTTTAGGGGACCTACAGTCCATATGCTTTTTATACATATCCAATACCGTTTATAATCTCATTTGTTATTGTAAATGCCTTTTGATACTAGTTTTTGAGTCAGGTATTTGCACCACCAAAATATCGCCTTTATCACTGACATCCTTAAGTATAATATTAACTAATTGATCGCTACGGCATGCCCTAGTAATTCCAAATATAAGCACGACCTGAAAGAGGAAAAGTGACCTTATGACAATAGCCTAAAATGTCACTTAATTGTCATTTTCTATATACTTTCTAATAAAAAATGCTGCGTTACGTTTTTATTTATTATTCAACAATAATCAACAATCTTACCTTGAAAAGGGCAGTTCGATAATGATTTAAAAATACACTTCTTCACGGCACTAGAAAGTGAAGTGTATAAAAAATTGACGAACAAAAAATGTAAAGAATTTCCCTTTACAACACCTATTTTATATAGGCAAATTCCACTACCTTTGTCGCTATTATTATTATTAGTTATTAAAATTCATTTGTGGTTTTAATTAGTAAAACAATTTGACATACCTAATGTCCAAACAACTGCCCAAAATTTTGTCCATTGACTTGTAAACACATTTGGGTCCGTCTTATTCTGTTTCTATGAACTATCAGAAATGTTTCGGGTTCTTGTCCATTTTGAACTCGTAAGTTATTGGCAGCAGCTATATACGTTCGCGTAAATCATCACTTTTCATTGAATCGAAATATCTGTGTTTTTTAAGTTACACTTTTTTCTCCTTGTATTTTGCAACGCATTATTTCTGGAGCTGGAAACGTTTTTCTTACATCCTTCCATAATATCTTGTAAAAATTTGTTTGAAAATCATTTGCATTGTTTATTTCACTTGTCTCTGTGCCATTGAGTAAACCAAAGTACCTTGGTGACACGTGGTTGCATACATGCACTCTATTCCAGCTGAAATTGTTAGGTACCACAAATATTTTATACGAATGAACACAACAGTAGTAATGCGACATTTAACGTTAATACACACCGACGCTGCGAGCATAAACAATGCAAATGGTGTAGTAAATCTTCGCAATGAAAGCATTTCCGTAATGTATCCAAATGTCTGCAAACAATGTTGAGAGATACATACAGGTAAACTGTTGTTCAAAAGTGAATATTTTTGCTGCTAGGCAAGTGAGGATAGTCCACAAAAGAATCTATGGCATCATATTGAAAATATATCATATATGGATACAGTTCCAAATTTAAATAGATTTATTTATGTGCTTTGTTCCTTATGATATAAGATTTCTTAAATATATTGTGCAGATCTTGAACAAAACTGAAAATCTTTGAATTAGTATACTAACTGCTTGAAATGCATCTCCCCATCAGATTAGCCTTGGAAACAAATAAATGTAATCATAAATGTGACATAGTAACAAAATTTACCTGTAGTTAACATTTTTTTATACAATTATTACGATTTCATTTAAAAAACTCCTACAGGAGTTCTATCTATGCAATAAATTTCTGATCTATTTATGTAAAGAATCTGCTCCGAATTAGTATCAACAACATATATGGCTATGGTTACGTTCAGAGTTAGTAGTCTAAATACTAGCCCTTCACTGCGACCCTTTGGTCTAATGTGGCTCACACCCATATTACATTGTACCTAATAGGTTTAATCTTTTTATGAAGCTGATAGCCTTATTGGGTGAAATTGTGTTCAGATCTTCAAGAGATGCATCTTGCCAAATGAGGAAAATCTGATCCGTCCAGCTGGACAGTGACATAGTATATGTTCTACTGATTCTTGATTCTCCAAACACAATCTGCAGTCGATCTTTCCAGCTAAGTTCAACATCTGCATATGATCCCTTAGCCACAATGCCGAGTATGCTAACTTGAGTCTTTAGGACTAGGCTATTTAACTCTATCAAGTTTTTAGCTCTCTTTGTCGATAGGTCTCCTATGAACGCCTTAAATGAGCTAATCTTGGCAAATTTCGCCAGTATTTACACACATTTTTCATCACCCAAGTCGAGCGAACTACTTTGACAGTAGCCTAAGCTATACCAGAAGCTGGTTCTGAACCAATGAAGTTGGAGGATTCCACACCGTTTTTGAATTACACTAGTAGAATCTAAGTGCTTTTAAAGCTTCAGAAAAGATTTTTATCGACTTGTGTGTATGTTTCAGTTTTTCCAGGTTCCAATTTACAATATCTGTATAGTACATTCTCTTATTCCTACTCGGAAATTTATTATTGTGGTAACCTTTCAGCTAATAATATAACATGTATTTAATTAAAAATGCAATTTAGAACATTTGTTTCAAGAACTATATAACAGCTGATAGTTGTATTGCAGTAAAAATATATAATTTCAATTACAAAAACAAGTTGATAGGTAAAAATTAGTACAGGCTTCTTTATCTCAAAGATTAATTTTTCTTTAGAATATTGCTTCTTGAACATTAAGTAAAGCACCAGTTTACATTTTCAAGTTTTTTATTACTAAATATTAAATATGTCCTTAATAATTCATACCTGGAATTTTCTTACTTAAAGACTGAAATTAATTAGGTCCCTCTCCATAAAAGAGCAACTTCCTTAATTATTTCTACATAAGAAGAACGTCGAGACACGTCCCAAAGCGAGCAAAGAAAATATTCCTCTTATTAAGTTTTCATTAAGCTTAATGATAATTATCGTCCATTTATTTAAGGCCATTAACACACCTTCGAGCATTCTCCCAACGCGTTCCATAAATATTGACGTGATAAATTATGTAAATATGCTGATTAATTACTTGTCTTGAACTTAAAATACGGGCTGTGAGCTTTCCGTTTATGCAGATCTTGTTTTGGAATTAATAAATACGCCAAATAACCGACCGGGATGTATGCTAAAAAATTGGAAATTTATTCATCGCCTCCAAAATTAATTTATCCCAGGAAACTTCCTCGCCTTTTAGGCTGATAAGGTCTTAAGGTCTTTTAATAAAACTGATGGTACTTGTTTCTTAATGTATCGCTATTTTATATTTACAACTAGTATGCCTGTATGCTCTTTAAGTCTGATAAAGTTTTTCACCAATTCTATTCAATTTTGATTCATATAAAGTGGATATTGTGGCTTATTCAGATGCCAGAGGTCAGAAAGCGTGATATTATTTGGGTTGAAAATGAGTGTTCAGATTAACGCCTTATTTTTGTTCAGTAATGCCCACGAAGAGGTTATTTCTTGATGCAATGAAGATACCAAATACAACTATTTACAAACCAAACTTACCTGTTAAACAATGAACATTAAAGAATATTTTCTAACAATATTTAAACAATAAATTTTATTTTTTTTTAATAGAGGTAAGTCTTTATATGTTATATTTTACTTTTTATCGTTAGAGAAGTTGAATACTGGTTATTTTGCATACTATCTAGCTAGATTTCCGTTTTGTATACACATTAAATTTCTTACTATTTCTTTATAGACGATGTTGTCTGTATTAATGATGCCTTGAAGTTGATTTCCTCTCTCTGGAAGTCGTAGAAGTCCTTGGATGCCGTTGATACCCTAGACTGGATATAATGTTCAAATTCTGGAATTTATACCTGTTGATATTCTTGATGTATTTTTGGAGGTTATTTCCCACTGGAGACATATGCCTTAGACCTTCTGCAAACCCCAGCTCTTGCTATGGACATGATTTCCTCGAAATTTCTTGAATTTTGTCTTTATAGATGTTAAATTTGAGTTACTTTACTTTGATTAATTATGTGAAACTGGTAAGCATGAATTTATACTGTTTAACAAATTTTTTACTACTTAAAAACTAAATTTCTTCTCTGACCAAACTTTGTACACCTTCTCCTTTCACAGTTTCTTCGTAACTTAGTAAATAAACTTTTGTTTCCATGTAATTTTACTCTTTTGATTCCTATCAGTTTTTATTAAGATCAATACACATGTTTCACTTTATATTTAAATTATTCTTTTTGTAGCACTGTTCACTTCACTAATTGTCTTTTTTTAATCTTATAAACTAAATTTAAAAATCTATAACAACTTTATTAATCTTTATTGTAAAATATTCCTTAACTTGGTTTTTTTTTAGTCCTGCCAGATATGTTGATTATGTATTGTATAGCAATACAAATATTTTTATTTATAGGTGTTTTTGTCTAGCGATATGCATATACATTTAATTTTTGATCTTTAAGCTTTCTATTGATGTATCTATGTCTGGGTTTTTAATTCATTTTTTTATGTACTATTCATTTATATGTTGTCATGTCCAACAAATTTGATAGAATTTCTGAAATAAATTTAATAAAATTTGCAAAATTTTTTCTTTAAATATTATAATAAGTTTCTCTAGATATACTTTATACTACATAATTTCAAAACTAAGAATTTATCTATATTTTACACTAATAATAATAAATATTTCTCATCTATGGCATACTGATGAGAGCTAACAAGTTTGAAACTGGTATGTGCTTGGTGGGCTGCTGACGAGTGACTTTAGTTGTTCGCTATAGGTTTTCCAGGCGTAATCCAATGCTAGTCGGGGTATTAACCCGCAAAATAATTATTTCCTGGAATTCCGTATTTACATACCGTTATCGCCGACTCGCGATAGATGTCGATATCTTTCAATGATTTATTCTGCAATGTAGAAAGCTTAATGACTGGCCGCTAGATGTAGCTAGTCAACACCGCCTACACAGAAGGGATTATTGTTGTATTAAGGCGATTCGTAGTTACCAGCATACCAACATACTCTGTGCTTCAGTCTATACCTGTTGAGAATAGTTTTTTGATCGTAGAAATGTTGTATTGTAAAGATACTTTTAAATATTTTTTTTTAAATTAGAGAATGCAAAAACATCACTGGGATTGACATTGACATCACTAACAAAATAATTGAAATACTCTACTAATTGGGTTCCTGGGCGCAAATGCGGCCTGCTTAATAATAATATGCCGCCCCCTCTACCGCACAAGTCTCCGACTTCTGGGCTAATCCCTGTGATTAGAATGAGGGGTAGAGATATTATTATTAACTATATATCGATATTAGATATTTTACAACTTTTGCAAATGTTATTATAGATAACAATTTATTTTCATCGCCTTTAGAAAAAATATGCGTCAATACGTTTTGTACAGATACACATTTACACCGTATCTGATAATTGTTAATTTAAATAAGGTAGTTATAAATAAAACTTATTTCTCAAACATCCATTTATTGGCTGTATTAGAAAAGCTACATAATACATATTCAGACTCTTAATATTTTTTAAGAAATATAAACGCACTAAATTTGTTTTGAAATTTCTAATAGTCCTAATTCAATTAATAATATTGCATTACTCTTTGCTATGAATTGTATCTTTCTCTATTGGAACCTTCTTCCATTTTAATCATTTTTAGCATCTCTTCACAAGATATATGTCGTTGTTCAATTTCTACACATTTTAATCTTTTCTAATCATATTTTTGATTTAATAAAACTCTTATTACTTCCATGATGCTATATTCATTTAGGGCACGATTAAGCAATTATTTTACATTTAACCACTATTTTGTTATACTTATTACTTTTTTTTTAGTTTGAAATAATCTCAGAAGTCTTTTTAAGTTTCGCAATATCCTGAGTATCAACATATTGTACTCAAAATATAGCAACTTCTTTTCTCGTAAATTCTTTGTTTAGCTGAGACTAAATTTCATTATAAAGTACATCTCATTCAAGTGTTATACAGGAATAAAATACATATATATTCATGACCTTATATTACCAAGATGGCACTTTAGAAAAATTATTAATAAAGTTTACCAAGTTTTCGTTTCCAGTGCAGTATGAATTAATAATTAGCTACAAAAGCATAGCTGGATGTTTAGCTTTTGATCTCTATATTTAATTTAAATGTGTATAAAACTGCGCTTAATAATTAAAGTCAGCAGGGTATAGGTTCCAAAGTTTTAATATGAATAAAGTGTAAAGTTGAAAACAAGTTTTACTGCGATGATATCGTACAATTAAAATGAAACACGTGCAATCCAATTTTTGCTTGAAAATGCTATTTTGTGAATATTCCAGTAGGTACTACTATAATTATTACTTACTATAAATATTTTAAACTCGTCAAAAATAAATCTGCTTTAAGTCTCCTTGGTAAGTCTAGTTCTACTTCTACTACCATAATTATGTCAGTCTTAGTGTGAGTTTTATTTCATAGAGCCGCCAAAGGAAGTTGATAAATGGTAATCCAGCAAAGGCAATAAATTCGTTATTCTTAAACTTCACAGCGTAATTCACTGCGTGCGAATTCTCTTTCCCATAAGAAAAATGTACAGGATCATCTGATTCCTTATCTGGGAAATGTCTCAATTGAGAAATAGAAATTTTACAACACCTTTATATATTAGATAAAGTTGATCTAATTCAAAACCAAACAATGCAAAGTTTCTGGTTAAACTTCGATTCAAGATCTTGGTAAATTCTTAGAGTTAAGTACTAAAATTAATTGCGCTATTTTCATCGACTTGACTTTGACAGTTTTTAGCTCACAAGTATTAGTAAGGAGGGATAAAGAATTATAGTTTATAGATATTAGCATTTTGCATGCAAACCCTATATCAATGGGCCCGTCAAATTACCTTTGTATTTGTTGCCCAAATTGTTCTTTCACTAGTGAAATAGATAAGCCTTATTTCCCTATTACTAAAATCGAATAATAGGTAATACAAGTCATTTAAATTTATTTTTCTACGTTCATGCAAAAAACAAAACTTTATTGAACTATATTTAGTGGAAAAGGTGGTTCTTTATTGCACTAATGCAATAAAATGTTTATTGCATTCATCTGTCATTCTACTACAGCGTTTATCATCATGACAAACATAAACGTATTTTTTTGGTTATTGCATGAACGTAGAAAAAATATTGTATGCAATATTGTATTGTATTGTGTGTTGTCCTACTCGGCCTGACGGCCTCGTTGGACAATTTCACGTCGCGTGCAATAAACATTTGCTTTTTGTACTTGTTGCATAAATAACTATTAAAAATTAGTTATTAACATTAACATTGATATTTACAGTAACTTTGAGTTCCTTGTCATTGCTAGGTATGCATCTGTGGCAACCACAATGTCTGATATATGAACTTATTTGGAAGTAGAAGATTCTCATGGAATTTTCCTTGCTACATCCAGTTCATTCGATACAGAATCTTCAATGTATGTTTCTGTCATTGCTGAAGACCCACTGTGCCGTTTGTTCGTTGCAATTTCATGTTTAAAAACAAAGCAACTATTGATTTGGCGGTACCTTTTCCATGGTATTAATTCGAATAGATTGCGTAATACACTTTTGATTCTAAAAAACTTGCGGCGTGGCAACTCATTTGCGTAGGAAAGTCTACAGAGACCCAGAGCATCAACAGGAGATCCGCAATAGTGAACGTACGTGAAACATTGTCTTGGAATCAAGTATGGGAACTAATAAATATGAACCAGTAGTATTGTCTAAAAAATTAAACCAAATCAAAACACACGTGTTTTCTTTGCTTTATATCTTGTAGAAACACTTCTCAGGAACAGTACAGTATTTTATTCACGTAATCCATTCATTTGATGGATAAAACGAGATTAAAACACAAATAAAATACAACGTTTTATGTACAATCACAAGCTTAAATTAGACGAGTTTAATTAAAAGAAATCGATATTTTTAAACGTCAACAAGAATGTTCCTTCAAAACCTCGGTGAGAATCGGATCTTGTCATGACGAGCACGTTGGTTGCTACGGTGGATTGCTGATTTTTTTTATTCAGTTTTGTTCTAAAAGCTGGTAAAAATGGATGTTGAGCGTATTTCTCTTATTCCTTAAGAAATAGCTGCTGAAGAATCAACTCTGCGTTTATTATCAGACCAGTCGGAGGAAAAAACTGCAGTTGAAAGTTGAAGAAATCTAAGGAGACTTAAGTTGCTGTTGGAAGAACTATTTAAAGTTTTGAAAGAGTAGACTAGTTCTGTCCCCGATTTTAACTTACTATTTTGACGTAATATGTCTGCATGAACAGCTCTTCTTGCCACCACAGTACTTGTGGGCAACGGAGAAGATAGAAGCACTGGTATGTGCTACATCTAGGAAGAAGTGGTGGAGTCATATGTGATTCCATATTTTCACACCATCCAAAACGTGACTTTCCAGCAAGACAATGCTATCTCCATGTTGCTAAACAAGCAATAGGATGGATCAATATCAGATTAACCATTTATCCTAGCCATCAATATAGTCGGATCTGTCACCTATTGAACATGCCTGAGCCATGATAGGTCACAGACTGCTACATTTACAATATCCTCCACAAACTTCAACAGCTTTTACCCATGAGGTTCAGATAGCTTGGAATAAGATACCGCAAGAAATTATCGTGAACCTTATTAGATCCAAGCCAAGGCATATCAATGGGAGTATTAGGAATCAGGGGTTGTCAACACAGTATTGAATCCATTTTTGCAAGAGGTTCTCTGATCTTGCTGAATATGTGACAATTCAATAAGTAAGCGACCCTGAACCTGTATATCAAAAATTATTAAAATTTGAATTTATATAGGTGTTTATCTTTCTTTGTCACGTAGCATAGTACGCGATGAAGCATCTCTAATTTAACCCTTATTTTTAAGTTATGCGTCTTCTACTATACGTACATAATGCACGTATGTACTGAGGAAAGTATCTGGCCCTTTATAATCTATTTAAGTGTGACATAGGTAAAGCACAAGTAATTTAATTTTTGGACAAGCCAATGTTGCACGTAATCAGATTAGCAAATTCGGTTCAAAAAGGTCCCCGACTTTATTAACGAATTAGTTACCGTAATTGTTGCTTTACTGCACTACTTGTGCCGCTGGGGAACGATAATGGTTTTTGTGCAAGCTACCTACAGTTCTAGATAATGTTTACCTCATTAATTTTAAACGAACGTTCAGGGGGATTCTAACCGCCGAGCTACGCGCCGTTTGTTTTGTGTTTGCCCTAGATGAATTTAAGTAATTTGCAGACAAACGGTATTTTACGCTGCGGATTAAGAGGAGTCCTATTTTTGTTGCTATAAATCTTGGTGTAGGTATAATGCAAACCGCCAAACGAAGAAGAATTATTAATAGACTGAATATTAAACTGAAATATTCAGGATTAGTCGGAAGTGGAAGGCGGAGAGCTGTAAATTAACACGCATTAGAAAAGTTTGTTGGATGTTTGCATTTTAAAATATTTAGAACCAAGAAATATAGTTCGCCGAGAATTATTTTCATTCAATATTTTTTTCTACGTTCATGCAAAGAACAAAACATTATTGAACTACGTTTAGTGGAAAAAGTGGTTCTTCACTGCACTAATGCAATAACATTTTTATTGCATTCATCTGTCATTATACTGCAGCGTTTTGTGATCATGGCAAATATAAACGTTCAATTCGGCGTCATATTTAATTTATTATTTTGTGAGATTCTACGTTACGTTTTAAGCAATTGCATGTTTTGTATTATTTATTAAATACTGCATTAAGAAATTACTAGAAAATGGAATTTATGAAAAATAAAATTAGTTTCCTGTGAATAACAACTGAATGATAAAATATTTTTTGGTTTTTGCAACAACGTAGAAAAAATAATGGAACTCGTACAAAAAGTGTTTATTGCACTTACTTTTTGCACTTGTTCCATAAATAATTATTTGTCTGTATCATTAAACTCAAAAGTTTTAATGAACCAGCTGTCACAAGTTATTGATTTCTAAGAGAAACGGCGTTAATACTTTTGAAAAACCTTACGAATGTTACACACTTCAAGAGTATAATCTAGAATCCAAATGGTATCGATTTAAGTAAACTTGCTTAAACGAAAAATGTAGCAAAACATACATGCTGTTAAAGTCAGTTTTTATTTTTCGTTTTTTCCTTAACTCAACCTAGTTAACCGATTTGAGGAAAATTTGCTGTTGCTTAGTTTTTCTTCATCAAGTAGTGTATTGATTATGTTCCTAATAGGTTAAATCATACAGGGCGTATATTTAACTACGATCGTTTGTGAATATACTTGTGCAACTTTTAATACGTTTATTGTTCACAAAAAATGTATACTTATCAAAAGTTGAATTTATGCTCGATTATGAAGATATTACAGAAAATATTTATTAACAAATGCCTTATATTTTTTGAAAATAACTACGGATCCATACCGCGAAACGAAGAACAATTATTAATTATTAATAGACTGAATATTAATCTGAAATATTCAGGATTAGTTGGAAGTGGAAGGCGGAGAGCTGTAAATTAACAAGCAATGGAAAAGTTTGTAGAGTTTTCCATTTTGAAATATGTAGAATTTCTTTTTCTTGGCAAAGATTGGTCGATTGATTGATTAATTGACTGATTGATTGATCGTGATATCTGACAAGTTCGCTGAAAATTATTTTCATTCAATATTTTTTTCTGTTTCATCACACCCAAAAGCTTTAATGAACTAGCTGTCAAAAGTTATTGATTTCTAGGAAATAGGGCATTAATCTTCTTGAAAAATATATACAGGGCGATTCAGTCTTAAGGTCATTAATTTTAATCACGTATTTGTAAGGTCTAATAAAAACAGAAAATTTACTTGATCTTTCAAAATATAAACAAATCACCCCATAGCAATCGGTAACACGACGCTCCTGGTACGCTACAAATTTTCTGTTGACGCGTTCCAGTATTGAAGTCTAGCAGCGTTGCCACTCGGTACCACATATATACAGGGTGTCTATGAAAGCTTGGGAAATTTCGGAGCTGGATATACTTGTGATCAAAATAAGTCGATTTAGCCCAATATGCCTTGGCCGAATGTTGCTGGTTTCAAAAATACAGAGCATTTAATACTAGAATTTAATTTTGAAATAATAATAATAATATCTCTACCCCTCATTCTAATCACAGGGATTAGCCCAGAAGTCGGAAACTTGTGCGAGAGAGGGGGCGGCATATTATTATTAAGCAGGCCGCATTTGCGCCCAGGAACGACTTACGTTGGTAGGCCTTAACCACTATTCAGTGCAAGAATGAGGGAAACCTGGAAAACCTCATTAATTAGGGGGGGTAGTGAAATATCAACCGGTATCAATCTCTCACATTGACCCAAGCCAACATTCTTCCACCCTACCATACTCGCAGAGAGGGCGCCAAACCTCTTCACGAATATAGCTTATATACGGTCTACCGGCAGCTGGGCTCGAACCAACACCGATCTAGTCACCTCGATTCAAGTACTGACCCTTAAACCGCGCGACCACTGACCGATCCAAATATTTCAATAACTTTGATACCTGTCGGAGTAATAAAAAAAAATTGGCATAATTATGTTTTTTGGCACGGCAAATAAGAATTTTTAACTAATTTTGGCGTTGCTCATAGAGGGCGTCAGTTATGCCCCGTTCCTTTGATAAACAGGAGATTTTTTTTGTATTTAGAAATATGGACATCATGTATTGAAAATAGGAAAAATCGTGCTTTGTTTCATAAAAAATTACTCTTGTTCGATTTCGATATCTCGCTTGATTATCGAGATATTTGCATATAAAAACTTCAATGCATTACGTTGTTTTTGCAACTTGTAATCCTAAAATTAAATTAATGTGTCTTGACGGCTAGTGTGAAGCAAATTATTTACAATTTTTTAAATAGCAGTTTAAAGGGGAAGCCGTTTTTTTTTTTGTTAGTAAATTTAGCTAGATTCAATTTACTTTAGATAACAATTGCTGAAAGTTTTTATATATTTTTAGGTATTAATAATATTGTGTGAAACTAACTACTCAGTGGACAAAAGCCCCAACCTGCGTTGAATTACACCCACAATATCTACCCACATATTCCTTATTATTAGCTTTTGTAACATTTTTTTACGGTTTTAGAAAGGTATTTTAAGCTAATATAAATCAAATCTCCTACAATTCCTATCAATGAAGTCATATGTATGTTCTCTGATATCAAACATCTAGGTATGCTAATGAACAATTCCACAGACAAAACTATATTCAATAATTATCTAAAGAAAATAATCTAATTTACTCACTCTATAAAAATCTAACTTCACTTTTTTGGCAGTGGGAACACGACAAATTCAACCACAATAGATGAGATCTGACCTATTTCTGCATTTTTAGGATTGCTTCTTCAGGTGGTCTCCTTTAAGTTGAATCAAATATCTAACTATAAAAATTATAAAAATTAAAATTATTTTAAGTTAAATATCGACAATGACAAAAAAGTGACATTCTGTCAATGAATTAAATATGACAATACCTACTTGAAAAATGTTCACCTTTTATGTAAAAGTTTTTATATATTGTAGGAGATTTGATTTATATTAGCTTAAAATACCTTTCTAAAACAGTAAAAAAATGTTACAAAAGCTAATAATAAGGAATATATGGGTAGATATTGTGGGTGTAATTCAACGCAGGTTGGAGCTTTTGTCCACTGAGTAGTTAGTTTCACACAATATTATTAATACCTAAAAATATATAAAAACTTTTACATAAAAGGTGAACATTTTTCAAGTAGGTATTGTCATATTTAATTCATTGACAGGATGTCACTTTTTTGTCATTGTCGATATTTAACTTAAAATAATTTTAATTTTTTTAATTTTTATAGTTAGATATTTGATTCAACTTTAAGGAGACCACCTGAAGAAGCAATCCTAAAAATGCAGAAATAGGTCAGATCTCATCTATTGTGGTTGAATTTGTCGTGTTCCCACTGCCAAAAAAGTGAAGTTAGATTTTTATAGAGTGAGTAAATTAGATTATTTTCTTTAGATAATTAGTGAATATAGCTTTGTCTGTGGAATTGTTCATTAGCATACCTAGATGTTTGGTATCAGAGAGCATACATATGACTTCATTGATAGGAATTATAGGAGATTTGATTTATATTAGCTTAAAATACCTTTCTAAAACAGTAAAAAAACAATTGCTGAATCTAATCTTTATTACTCCTTAGCATACCTAGATATTTGGTACCAAAGAAAATACATATGAGTTTATTTAATAGGAATTGTAGGAAAACTTACAGCGTTATATAACGTTATATTTAAAAACCCTCTTTCTTGAAATACCAGGCTCATAATTTATTAAGACTTTTGCATATAAAATTTCTAAAGGAATCACCCCCCCATAATTTCTGTATGCACCTAAGACACATATTTTCACTCATCGTGCCTGGATCATCATCATATTTTGACGCATCGTCTTTAGATCACAAATTTAAATATTAGGTAATTATTCTTTATTTCTTAAAGAAAATTCTTTTGTGATTGATGAGAATCAGTACGAGTTACCGACATTTCGGAAATTTCAAGAAGAAATAAATCGACGAGAAAACACCGCCTCCAAACATAAAATAAATAATTTAACCGACTCCAGTTCCTGAAATATATTAAATTGTATATTTAAACAGACCCATGGCATATTCTGCGCACGTTCACTTGGTTAAGCAGTTAGTACATTAGTCTTCCGTTCACTTTCAAACTTTAGAGGGTTTGGAAAAGGAGTCAAGTAAATTTACTTTGTGGTGGAAGAAATTTATAAAATTAAAGTGATAAATTTTGCTGTTTTTAGTATCTGAATTATTTCTTGGGTGTTGAATTTCTCCTCACTGTCTTGAAATTAAAACGTTTATTGACTAAAATATTCTAATAGTGGCATACATTTAATATCGTTAAATGATGATGAGGAAGCCCCAACCAACGTCGAATTACACCCACAATATCTACGCATATATTCCCTATTATTAGCTTTCGTAACATTTTTTACTATATTAGAAAGGTATTTTAAGCTAATATAAATCAAATCTCCTACAATTCCTATCAATGACTTCATTGATGCCTATCAGAGCTGCTTATTAGTGACCATTCCAATTGCTTTTCCTTTAAGATTTTTGTTATGTGAAGACATGTTCACATTTTCAATTAAGTTCTGTGAAAGAGATCTTTATATTACGTTATTATGTTTATGGATTTGCATTGCATTATGCTTGTTTTGATTTGAGTAACAGAAAAGTGTAAAATAATTTTATTGTAAATTACATTAAGTAATGCCAGATCTCGTTGCACTTGTAATGCACACAAGTAGTAGTCGATTTACCTTCATAGAACTATGTTTATTAATATCAATAATTTGTTTAATATGCTCGTATAAGCGATTATGTATAATGGTCTCCAAAACTTTGCCAAAATTGCATATAATTGTAATAGTACGATAATTGAATAAATCTTTCTTATCACTATTTTTATGAATCGGACGTATTCTTGATACTTTCCATTTTTAAAATTAAGTTAAGTAAATATATCTACACAGTCTCTTAATAGAAATGCTGAAATTAGGTCTTTTTTATGCTCTTGACAATAGCTTACTGTGAGGATACAAACAAAAATAATAAAATTTGGGACATGTGTTAAATGAGATGAGGTAAAATCTATTTTCAATCGAAAGTATTCGACAGAAACGGCGACGTCATCAATATATTTTTTGCAGGAACATACCCATTTTTTCCGTTTAAAAAGCTCTTTTTTTTCTAATAAGTTTTTATTAGAGACATTTTTCTTAATTACTATCTACTTTTCTGTATTAGATTAAAAGTTATAAGCAATATCGTCCTCAAAGGACATACCACCTAAAAATCACATTAGCGGTGGAATCAAGTAGTCGTTGGAAAATAATTGAATGTTCGTTGTTTATTAAGTGTACGAATGCCATTAAGAATAAATAATAGGATTAAACTTGATAATTCATTGATACAGTTAAAACAAAATGTGATGAAAACAATAACTAAACTTAAAAAATGAAGCAAACGCCCAAATACTACATACATATTACAATCTATTCTCTATAGGACCTTCACTCACTTCAAGACACAATACATATACTTTGCGGGCTGCGTTTATTAACATTTCACCGTTTAACTCATTACAGGCGTTTCTTTCAAATGATTAATATCTTGGGAAGGTGTTTTGTAAACCATATTTTTTTAAAAAACACAGCATAAAAAGTCGAGGGGTGTTAGATCTGGTGACTTTCTGAATAGATGCTTTAATTTCAATTTATTTTTGTCGGATATTGTTACCTAAATATTGCTCCTGGCCTTGTGGGGTGGAACTCCGTCGTGCTGAAACCACTGGTTTTTCCTTAGCTGCAAAGGCACATTCTCCAGAACTGCAGAAAGTTTTTCTTGTAAGAAATTTAGGCAACTCACGCTGTCAAATGTATTTTCATAAAGTTCAATTAAGGCTCAATTAAATATCGACTGATGATGCCGCACCATGCATTTACTCCAAAATGGCCTCGTTGTGCCTGTTTGGCAAACAATTATTAACTTTCCGACTTTCGTGTGTCTAAAGAACGTGCCGAAAAAGTCGACAGTTTTTACATTTACTACAATTTGTGCTATAACATTAAGTCTGTGTTTAATGTGACGCTCAGGCAAACACTCCAAATTGTGAATTTTGTAGTCACCCATTGGTTTTTAAAATTTGTTGAACGGTTGACTTAACCAAATTCAATTCTCAGCTAGCCTGCTGCATAGAATATCGTGGATTTTGATCGAAATACTGTAACAGTCTAGCTGTATTATCATTGTTTCTTACCCTTCGGTCAATTATTTGATTATTCCGAACAGAATAGTATTCTACAACAAGTTGTAAAATGGAATATATTCCATACGAGCGAAAAGTTTGTAGTCCGAGCCGAAGGCTAAAATTCTAACACAGTGTGATAGAATGTCATTCTAACACGGTATGCCGGAATGACATGTATTACAATCTAATTTTTAGTTGCGTACATTCTAAAATCGTGTTAGAGAAAATGCATTTGCATTTCGTGACAAGGTCGCCTTCAATATTGCTATGATCAGAAATGAGGCGCTCCAGATACTTTTCTTGATATAACTCTACAGCTCTTCTGGAATTTTATTATGACTCGCTGTAAATTAGCAACATAGCAACTTTTTCTGAACGAGAAAATATTTTTTAAGCAAATTATACGTTTGATGTTCGTATTGAGTAATGACAAGTATTTTGTGACATTTGTTGAACAACAAACATCCAATTATTTTCAACGACTACTTGATCCTTCCACCGCTAATGTGGTCGCATTTCTTTTGAGACTCTTTAGGACAATATTGCTTATAACTTTTAAACGAGAAGTGATACTGAAAATCTCTAATAAAAGTATATTAGAAAAAAGAGAGCTTTTCAATAGGAAAAACAATTGGGTATGTTAATGGAAAAAAATATAATTAATGACGTCATTACTCGTATCTGTCAAATCCCAAAAATAATGTCCCAAATTGTCGCTGTACATTATTCGGTATGTAAGAATTAGCAAAGTATTGCACAAAACCATTCACCATAGATTACCCATTGGTTAGTTCCTGACCATTAAAATTAATAGTAGCTATAACCCACATCTTGATTCTTATTAGAGATATATGACCAAAAATTATTAGGTTTTTCATTCTTTAACTTAGTTCTGATATCCTTAAGTTGCTTATGCAATAGCAATTCAATACTTTTTTCAAATTCAACTTTATTTAAAAGCATCGTATATTGAAATATGTTACAGGACCCTAGATTTTAACGTGGGCAAGGAAGCTAAAGTTCCAAACATCCCCCTAATAAAACGTAGTCTAGCAAAAAACGGACAGCTTTAAAACTCCGTTTTAACCCCTAAAGCGAAGATTGATTGCAGTTCTGATTGTGTATTGGACGAGATTACCTTTTTATTTATATACGATCAGCAAACACAGTAAAATTGACACTGCCGGCGTATCGGGGACAGAATGGACCCACGACGGGTATTATTTCCACCGATAATTTTCATGGGGCCTTTAAAAACTTGCCCCGTCCTGTAACAAAAAAAAAAGGGTAACATGTTTCAATGGAATGATATATTACTGTTCATTTTGGGATCGATGCGTATTTTTTTAATTGAAAATCCCTGGGATTTGGAAAAGTTCGCAAATACGGCTTCGGTGTTTATGCGACAGTCGGATTAATTCAGTCGTTACTAAATTTCAATATTAGATTGCCGCTACGTTTTTGTTTTTGTGTTGTTTTTTATTTTCCAGCTGCTACAGGGTGTCCTCGCTTTTTTGTTCATAACCTTGAATGATTTAAATATGATGAAAAAATAAGGGTATTTTCTATAACACTTGTCTTTAAAACATTTTTTAGGCTTTAACACTAATTTAATTTTCCTTATTATACAGGATGATTCATTAATAATTGTACATACGCTAACTGGATAATCCTGAGCTGAAAATATGAGATGCTATCTTTATTTTATTTTATTTTTTTTTTTTGGACGAAAACTAGAATATATTTCAGAATTTATGAAGAGACAAAAAAATATTTTGAACAGAGTTATTCAACAAAAAATTGACATTAAATGTACAGGGGTTGTATTATTTCATCATCTTACTATGGGGTGACAACGAGCTGAATAGATCAGGAAAGTGGCATTTTATTACAAGACGTTTAAGAAACTCCTGTCTTGGTTTCCAAGACAAGGCAAGATTTTTTCCAATTTTGCAACATTTCTTGCATTTCTTGTCTTGTTGAATAATTGTACATAACTGGATAATCCTGGGCTAAAAATATGAATTGACACATAACGCTTAGATAAAATATGGCTCGTTACGGATATACAGGGTGTTTTGTTTAAAAAATTTAAATAATTTTTGCCTATTACTTTAACTTTCTTAGATATATCCCTATCATACTTGGCATAAAGTTTATATACTTTAGAACATATTAAAAAATTCTTTGTCTCTTTATAAATTCCAAAATATCTTCTAGTTTTCGTACAAAAAAAAATCAAATTTGTCAAATCGCAGCATAAACAGGCACCAGAAACCCCCATTATTAGTGAAACCTAAAATAATTCAAAGTTTACTATATACCTAAGCAAAAGAAAAGGTATTATTAGCATTTTTTGAAGAATTATCCAAGAAGTACAAATGATCTAGACTTTGGACGTTTTATTCTATGCTGCGGTCTACAGTCTTTATTAGTCAAAATGTTGACATCAGTAAATTCAACAATTTAATTGCTTTTCTGAAAAAGCAGTCAGTGGGATAAAAACCAAAAAGTCAAGAATGTTAACGAAAGAGGATGTTTCAAAATTTTTACAAGATGGCGATGACACAAAATTCTTGCTAACAAAGGTAAGAAAATGCTTGCTATTTGAATGTCATAATATGCATGCATAATTTAAGGTTGTCTTAATTATTGGACTTGGAAGTGCATGCAGAGTGGATAAGTTAACTAACGTTCTATCAAAAGACCAAAGTTTTCCGAAAATTCTTTCAAAACGTAAATATGGTCCAAGGTAATATGAAAATACCCCGCCTTGCGTCCTAGTCATGCCGATCATGGACGATATTTTGTTGGTTACAGAGGTGGTAAATGCATGAAACTTCATGTACAAATACTTTTAGTGTAATGCCAAAGACGATTGCTTTTTCTCAATTTATCACATCCTCAAAAATATACAGGGCACTGTTATCGACGATCATCTACTTCACTACTAGCCAACACAGGAGCAGAGCTTCTAACTATAAAACGGCATGGCATGTGTCAAGGATATATTGATACGTCTCTCGAAAACAAGAAAAAATCGCCACATAAGGACTTGGAGGAGGGACTGCCGTCACTGAAGCTATTTTAAGTGCCTATAAAGAAAATGTATGCATTGTTAATACAAATACAAACCAGATGCATTAATCTGGTATTAATCTTACAAATTGCCAAAGTTGTGTTGTTAATATTTATAACAAGTAATTCAGTTTATTTTAAGTAAAATTATCTATTAATTGTCAAATTGATAAACCTATTGGTTCTTAATAAAATAACCATTAAGCAGTGATCTCTTATTTTATTTTACTAGTAGTGTAATGACCTTCATTATTACACTGAAACAGTGCCAAATGAGGCTCTTATAAAACAGTTGTAGATAAATATTCTGTGGATAAAATGCTACTTAAATACAATAAATTACTATTTATATTCAATATAGTAAGTGCGGTAATTTTTTTAAGAATTCCAGAGAAAAAAAATCGCATTTTCGAGGATATCTATTTACGGTTGCGTGAAACCGCGCCCAAACCGAACACAAAAAGAGAAATGGAGTTTGATATTTCAATTACAACTCTGATTAATTCGAGAGCGTTGGCGTAAATAAAATCTCAGGTTTCGCGAACGTAACCCAAAACTCCCCGCACACAGTGGCGTGCTTTTTGTTAATTTATGAGCTCCGCAGCGGCATAATATTATCGGGGTGTGAAACATGATGTTTCACCGGTGTCTAATTAATTACGCCCCCTGAAACAACTACTCGCATATTGCTGCGCCCCACACGTAATCGTATATCTCAGGTATTTTAATAAATATTAATTCGTTTGCTTTGTTGTGCGGCTTGACGGTGGTTTATGGGACCGAAGCTGACAGATTAAACGTGTCACTGAAGGGCATCGCGACACATAATAATTCGAATTAATTAACGCCAGAAAAATTGCCAGTGATGACTTTGTTGCATATACAGGGCAGTGGCGGCTCGTCGTATGAAGCAACTGAGGCCGGGCATCACTGTGAAATTTGGCTTTCACTGTATATTTTAATACCCCATAATTTCCAATCAGCTTGCCTACATTTATCAAAAATCACTGTAACGAAATAAAATAATTGCTTCAATCTTAGACCTCGTATGTTATAACGTACCTCTGGTTTACATTTCAATATCCCGCCGTTTCAGTTTCTACCCGCGTGGGGAGTCCGGGTCCCGATTTTACAATTCCTATACCAATACAGTCACGATGGTGACTGAACCCGAGTAGTTTTTGTTCGGAAGAATTTTAGCTACATAACATATTCTATCACAGTGCAAAAATGCACCATATTGGTATAGAATTTGTAAAATGAATTTAAGATTAAATAATAAATAAATGCCTACATTGTTTCAGTCATTTAAGAACATATACGCTGTGTCACATTTAAGATGTAGACACACCCATATTTTCGCAATTTGAAGGAACAATAATTTTAATTTTTGCAGTCGTAAAGATTGATGATATTTATTATTATTTTATAAGCTTTTCGTATATATATTTTGATATACGTTATTGGACGTTGTTAATGATAGTAATGCTATTGGACATTGTTAAATTTGTTTTTTTGCACTGGATTCATTTCTTTCTATGCTAAGTCTAATGTTATGGAGTTTTTGTCTTTTTTTCTTTTCTTCAAGTTTGGTTGGCTTTCCAGACTGTATGCGATTATTACCTTTAAGTCCCCTGTCTTTTCTTCGAGATACAGCTGTTGGTTGTACATGATTTTTTCGGCTCATGTTAAATCGAGTTGCGTGGGAAAACATGGACACAATTTGTGATGGAGTCTTAACTTTTTCCAGTGTAGTCACAAATTTTTTTATCACTGTGATATTGGAAGGGCATTGATCTTTCTTTAATATATCTGAATGCCGTATAAATTCGGCTTGTATTCTATCAATTGTTGCGTTATAATATTGACTGAGTGTTTCGACAATTGACAAATCAAAGCAGCTGTTAACAGTTTCAGATTGATGTGACCGAACAGTTATGTTATCTTCTGTCCAACACGTCGTTTCATTCGTTTCCTCAGAATCAACATTTTCGTTGGAGTTTATGTCATCATAATAAGCGGGTAAATATGTTTCACCTAAGGCAATTTTAGCAAAATCTTGCCGATCACTTTTAGTCAAAAACAAGGAATTTTTTAAAGAAAATCCGTACTTTTGTTCGACCGCACATAAGTGCCTAAAATATTGTCCTCCTTGACCAAAATAGCAATTACAGTACTCAGTTTCAATATTTACTTCGAAATAGTCACTTTTGTGTTTAATACGGTAATTTAAATGGCTGATATGTGTTATTTCTTGAATATCTCTTATGTTTCGAGAAAACTTATAAGCTAGAGTTAAATTTCGTCCTCTTGTGTTTGGAAATTTTAGAAGTCTATTTTTGTTATAGTTTTCGAAAACTCCGGTGATGAAATCAATAAGAGCACATATGTTAAATGCTTCGTTGCAATATAATGTCCTTGAAAATTCTGATAGAAGCTTCACAGTAATTATTAGTATTGTTACCCCTGTGCAAAACGTCACTACGAAAAGGTAAACATCATTCTTCTCGACGACTCCAAATATGTTCTAAATGTGCCTTGGCATTATTATACTTGTTTAATGTTTGGTCGTTCAATAATTGAAACATAAAGTTCTCTGCATCTGAAGCAGATTTAGCAAACAAAACAAGGCGGAATAATGTCATAACGAACACAGTTATTAAACACTGTATATAATCCAGTTAGTGTTTGTGCTACGAGAATAGTCTTTTATAAAGGATTCACATTTTTCCTGACAATTTTTTCCTCTTGTTAACTTTCATTGAAATTTAGTCATAAAATGATCTTGATTTTTATCCTCAAATTCAAAATAATGAATGCCACTACCCACGATACTATTTATTACTGTTTTAGCCATTTTAAGGCACTAAAGATTGGTAAACTAATAAAACTATTCAGGCACAATATCATAACCTCAACTTAAACCACGTGGCGACACGCAATAACAACCTGAGCAGTCATTACGAACGAACTAAATTCGAGCGATTTTTAAATAATGACGACAACTGAAATGAGCCAGTACCAGTAATAACTACAAAATGAACTTTACAACTTCTATTCCAGTACGGTCAATTTCTGCACCGTAATAGGTTAGAATATGTAACTATTTTTTTGTAAACAAAAACTACTCGAGTTCAGTCACCATCGTGACTGTATTGGTATAGAGATTGTAAAATCGCGTCCGGGTCACCCACCAATCCCACCACAGTGAGGCCGAATTTTCCGAGCCTCAAATTGCGTCGCACATGTCTATACGTTATGGTTTCCCCCACTACGCGAGACGGTTAAAATCTGATAGTGGGTAGTAACCGTAGGTAACTTGTGAACTGTAGATTATTTACGTGTGTGACGCCATTAATCGATTGTTCAAGTGTTAATACTTTTATTTATGTTTTGAATTTCCAGAGGTTAGTGTTAGTGGCTGATTAGTTAAATGTGACTTCTTAAATATTCTGAAGATTAGGTGGTAAGCGCGGTGGTAAAGTTTTAGGGACAAGGCAGGTAGGATTAATTTAAAGAAATAAAAAACAACTTCCTTACAAGGTAAGACTAAATTTAACATAGAATAGGAACCTAATTTAAATATATATTATCGATAGGCTTGTCGATAGTTATTTATAATAATGAATCCCTCTCACGATATTGTTTTATCTCTGTTTGAAATGCCTATTTCAATACGCAATGAAGTAGAGAAACGACAAATTTTGAATAATCGGCCAACGCTTTAAAATATCCCGAATATGCATACAAATTTCCGGAAATATCGTTTGATTATTTACTACAAATGTATCCAAACATATTTGACATAGATAAGTTGAAAAACGAACTGTATGTTTTGTACAGAGACGAAAAATTTTATAATTTAGAAGTTCAGAAAACGGTAGAAATATACAAGGAATTTAAAATGATATTTTCTGAAACATACAAATTATTTTGCTTAGTTTTAACAATTCCTGCAATAAGTATTTCAGTAGAACAAAACTTTTCGTGCCTTAAGCGCATTAAGACTTACTTAAGAAATACGATGACACAAGAGCGCTTAAACAGCTTATCGATGATGGCTATAGAAAGAGAAGTTGCAAAGTCTTAGCGCCGATTCCCAATTTTATGAAGACATAAATAAATTTGCAAATTTAAATGACCGACGAATAGACTTGTTTTATAAGTGAAAGTATTAAAAAATTGTTGGTAAAAGTGGTTTTGTTTTGTATGTAAATAAATAAGTAGTTCAAAATTGGTTTTTTAGTGTTTTAAACACGTAGCAACAATTTTTTAAATTGTTAGATGTTGAAACATATTTTTTTTTCTATTATTTATATTGCAAATAAAAACCGGAGTTCTGATGTTATTTAGTTTTTTAATTTATGGTTATAGTAGGGCTATTGACGAAGACCTCAATAATAAAAAATGGTCACCGCGTCAAGGAATATTATCTCAGGGGAGACGTGTAGATTTATTCCTATTTAGGTATTATTTGGGCCTCACCTCTTGCAGCTACCACGAGCCGCCACTGATATAGGGTGTCTCAAATTCGATGGGTCTACTGTGAGGATACAAAAAAATTGAAATAAAATTTTGTAGACGACTGATGACGTTATCGATTATAATTTTTCCAGAAATATGCCCAAATTTTGTGTTTGTTAAAAAGCTCCCTTTTATCTAATAAACTTTTATTAGAGAAATTTTTCTGTATTACGTCCCGTTTAAAAGTTATAAGCAATATCGACCTAAAGAGTCTCAAAAGAAATACCACCTAAAAATCACATTATCGGTGGAAGGATCAAGTAGTCGTTGGAAAATAATTAAATGTCCGTTGTTCAAAGAGCATAAATCTCACAAAATACTTGTTATTACACAATACGAACTTCAGACGGATTACTTTTGTGCTAACAAAATATCTACCTATCGAAAAAGGTGTACAGAACGTCTCATTCCTGATTATAGAATCTTTAAAAAATGTCTCTAATAAAAGTTTATTAGAAAAAAGACAGCCTTTTAATAGGAAACAAATTTGAGTGTTTCTGAAAAAAATATAATTCATGACGTCAATAGTCGTTTCTGCCCACTTGACGCCACGTTTCCGAAGTTTTATTTAAATTCTTTGTCTGGCCCATACTCTGGTGTTCAGAGAAGGAAACATCTTGAACACACACGGAAAGAAAGCTATG
This sequence comes from Monochamus alternatus, assembly GCA_037114965.1. Taxonomy (NCBI): domain Eukaryota; kingdom Metazoa; phylum Arthropoda; class Insecta; order Coleoptera; family Cerambycidae; genus Monochamus; species Monochamus alternatus. Next base: position 8,132,745 of record CM073428.1, read on the forward strand.
TTAATATCAAGATTAATGCACTTACCTACTTCAACGTTAACTCTATTTCAGTATTCTTCAAGTATACAGGGTTAACTATGACTAAATACAAAAATTTTAACCACGTGCTCAGTGAGCCCTAAAAGACAATAAAAAAATAATTCCAGAATTTTAGCACGATATTTAAAAAATGGGGCAGAACTCTCTTTTCCTAAGAAAAGTCGGCGCCTATGATAAGCATCGACTGAGATGACTTAGATCCATAGATAGAGCTTACATCTGTCAACAATATCTACTACCAAGCGGTCGTTTTTTTGCAGCATTTCTCAACAAAAACTAACATGCTTATTAATAATAATACCTGATAGATAGGTAACAGTTAATCCAGTTATCTCCACTATTTTGCATTCGTTTTTCATTATTTCGTTACAAACTGGCAAACCTGCAACATTTTCATTCATTACAACCACTCACTACAGAGAAAGCACACTTCCCGTAGGTACAGCTAGATAAAATGCCTATTTATTATAACAAAATCGAACGAAAGGAATAGATAATAGAAAACTTTTAATGTACCCCCGGCAGTCTTGTCTCATAACTTAGAAAAACAATGCGGCGGACTATATCCTGGCAAAGTATCTGCACCCGTCACAAATTTCTTTATTTAATAACTGTAAAACGTGTATAAATTAAAAAAGGCACTAAAAACTGAAGAAAAACACAACTACAAAGTAAACATATGGTAAACACAGAAGTTTAATTATGGCCTGACGGGAAATGTTACCGTCGTGTTGTTAGTTGCCTGCTCTGACTCTGTTAATGTGTGTGTATAGGCGGCGTTAAATAAGGATTTAAATTAATTTCGAAATAATTTTTATTTCACTTTATAAATAAGTTTGGAATTTTTTTGAAGGGTGATCCATTAATTCATAATTTTCTCTATCCCCTCTTAAAATATTTGTACTTAGTCAAAGTTAACCCTGTATACAAGATGTTTCTTAAGTAGAGAAAAAAAATCTAGGGGTGTATTCTGTGGTCAAAAATAAAGGTTATTTTATATAAATGTGGGGTCTTAGGACAGGCATTGTCCAGTTACAGCGTGTCAAAAAAAAGACAGTTTTTAATTTCTAAACTGCTAGATAATTTAACCAATTTCGGGGGGTTGTCGAATGTCGACCGTTATCAATCTCTCACATTGACCCAAGCTAAGATTCTTCCACCCTACCATACTTGCAGAGAGGATGCCAATCCTCTTCACAAATGTAACTGATTGGGTCTACAGGCTGCATGGATCGAACCCACACCGATCTAACCACATCGATTCAAATACTGACGCCTTAAATCGCGCGACTATTGACCGACAATGATAGGTATTATTCAATTGTTTTGAAAGTACACGCTTGATCGTTAATTTTTTCGACTTCAAATAAGAATATCAAATTTTATGATAAATCATCAGTATTTACGGAATTATCAGTAAAATTTAATTAAGATTAAAGACAAAAGTTATGATGATTTTTTCACCTAGCATGGACTATCTATTCTTTAAAGCTCTGCAATTTTAGAAATATTATTAAACAAGTTATAGTCAAACAACAAATATACAGTATGCGCCAAAAGTATGGAATAAATTCAATAAAAACGAAACAATTATTTTTTGGGAAAAATCCTAGAACAGGTCGATTTTTAATTTAAAAAATACATATTTTAGCGTAAAATGCATTTTCAAATGTCATTTGTTTTCGAGTAATGACGTCATAGATTTTTTTTTAAATGGCAACACCATACTTTTTCCTTGATTCTGAAAGATCGTTTAATTCTCTATCAGACAGTACTAAAATGTTGCCCTCTTACATAGGAAAGTTTTCGAGTAAATGACGATTGAATGTTAGAAAACGTAAATTTTATCCATAAAAAAGTAACATTCTGTGAAGAAATTCTTCTTGCACATTATGAATGATTTCTGGGGTAATTCTGCGTATTTCGTCCCGAATGCGATTTTGAAGTTCTAAATTACGTGGTTTATTAATGTACACTTTTGACTTCAAATATCCCCATAAAAAATAGTCAAGAGGTGTAAGATCTGGCGATCTTGCAGGTCATTCTATCGGTCCGCGTCTGCCGATCCACCTCCCAGACAAACAGTTGTCCAAAAAATCTCGTACAAGGCGTGCATAGTGCGGAAGTGCACCGTCTTGCTGAAACCATATGGTATCGTCAGGAATGTCAGGGTCATTATCGTTAGGAAAAATTTCTGCAAGGGCTGGAACAAGGCCATTTTCTAAAAACTCTAAATATCTTTGTCCTGTAAGAGTTCCTTCAAAGAAGAAAGGCCCTACTATTCTGTCGTCAACTATTCCAGCCCACACATTTAATTTCTGAGGGTGTTGGGTATGTGCCTCTGCTATCCAATGAGGATTTTCCCGACTTCAATATCTGCAAGTTTGACGGTTTACTGTACCATTCAGACAAAATGTGGCCTCATCTGAAAAAAGTATTTTCCGGTGTAAATTTATATTTCCTTGACATAAATCCATTAGAATTTCGCAAAATTGTAAGCGGCGATCGGGATCATCTTCATTGAGTTCCTGCAGAAGTTGAATTTTGTAGGAATGATATTTTTCCTTCTTCAAGATACGTAGCACTGTGGTCTGACTAGTGTCATTGTTTAATGCAACCAATCGTGAAGAATTATGAGGATTATCCACCATACTTTTCAAAATGTTCTGTTTCTGATTTTCATTAATGCTTGGACGTCCAGGTTTTGGAATATTTACAACGTTACCAGTTTCTCTAAATTTAGACTCCACCTTACTGACTGTTGATTGGCTGATAGGGCAATCTGGATATTTTTCATTAAATAACTCGCAAACTTCCTGCTGAGTTCTAGTCATATTCCCGCATCCGATAAGAAGTAAAATTTCAATTCTTTGAGTAACAGTTAAATGTGCCATAATACTTTAAATTGAATAATCATTTCTATGTCGCTTACAACACTTATTAGAAAGTCGGTGTGACAATGACACTTTGCAAAGATTTTCACCTACGTGATCTATAAAAGAACTATGGAATTCGAAAAGCTAAACTTGATAACGTTTTTGCTTTATTTTAATTGATTTACGTTTTCTAACATTCAATCGTCATTTACTCGAAAGCTCTCCTATGTAAGAGGGCAAAATTTTAGTACTGTCTGATAGAGAATTAAACTTTCAGAATCAAGGAAAAAAATATGGTGTTGCCATTTAAAAAAAAATCGATGACGTCATTACTCGAAAACAAATGACATTTGAAAATCACATTTTACGCTGAAATATTTATTTTTTAAATTAAAAATCGACCTGTTCGAGGATTTTTCCCAAAAAATAATTGTTTCGTTTTTATTGAATTTATTCCATACTTTTGGCGCATACTGTATAATACTAACTTTGAGGTTACGTAGCTATATTCATATTAAATTTTCGAGAAAATGTTACAGAACTTGACACAGTATTTCTTCAAGAAATTTCTGGACACTCTGTATTTGCAATGGACTAATATTTGTAACGTCTGTAAAATCTGACATAAAATTTTCCAAATAAAAAATTAGGCCGTTTCTGTTTTCAACAGATGAAAATTTTGTTTCCAATTCTTATCGCTTTTGAAATTAATCTATTCTGTTATTAAATAAAATTTTGACTCATTGTTTTAATATTTGCTCCATTGATACATTTACAAATACAATTGTCTGTTTTATGAAAAAATATATAGTATCCAAGTGAAAATAAAAAATGTCCTTTAGTTTTCTCTAAGCTCGAATTTTCGCAGAATTGAATATGCTGACTATAACACCATCTGAAAAATAATTGAAATTATATGCTTAAAATTTATTGGTTTGGAATATTTATATAGCGTTAGTATAAGAATATTTGTTCTCATTTTCTATTTTTCTCTTCAACGTTATGTTTTATAGAAGCAACAAAATTACTCGAAATTAGTTTCAGTCAGAATCGTTGATAAAATTTGTATACGAATGTAGATATGTAGGTATAAAGGAGTTGTGTATGATGAAATATAAAAATATACTAAACAATCATTTATTCACATCATTAGATTTTACAGTTATGGGCCCTTTTTTTGAGACTTGATATATGAGGATATTTTATCCACTGTGTCACCTGAAAATCAATTACATAACCATTATTTTATAATAATATTAGTGAATTATTTTTCCGCAAAGAAAGAGAAGACACAAAATTTGTTAGATTTTGTTATTAAATTATTTAAAACGAATTAAAATCCACAAACTATAGTTACTGATTTCACGGTTGTAATAATGATTAGAAAATGTGAATGTTATACTGGGTGTTAGTTAGACACATAAATATTTACTTACTAATCGCTCCTAATATGATTTGTTTTGGTCCACCTGTAATAAAAAATAAATGCGTTTATTCACATACTTCCAGAAATTGATAAAATGGGAAAAAAGTTCCAGTTTAAATTGCAGTTTGAATTATATTAGGGAATTAACAAGCCTTTAATCCACGAGGAAAAATAGAACTCAAGGCGCAGCTGAGAGGTTTTATCGAGTGCAGCAATTACAGAAGAGGTGCTACTATCCTACTTTTTCAATGTGGAGAAACGGTTTGCTGCTTCTTCGATGTGGACAAAATATTCCATGCTAAAATCTATGTTGAAAGTGCACAAAGATATGGATACTTCGAAGCATGGTAAATTACTTTATATTTGAAAGTAGAATCAAGAAATTGTAAACCAAAGAAGGCAAAGATACTACAAATTTAAGAATTTTTGGAAAAATACCGGATGTAGAATATTTATAAGTTAAGGTAGAACGACTTCTTCAATGAACCTAGTAAATCTAGGACGATGTGGCTGCTGAGCCTTAGTCGAAGGTCCCTGAACCAAAGGTGGGGGTCCTGACAGGCCACTGCAGACTCAGAAGGCATTTATACTTGATAGGCATAGGGGAGAGTCCCTTATGTCTGGAATGTGGAAAGGAGGAGAATACCCCTATCCATTTCCTAGGACATTGTGCGGCTCTTGGAAGACTAAGATATAGTATCTTTGGCACCGAGGAGCTGCAAAGGGAAGAGATGAGGGGCCTACCGTGGACCAAGATCCTGGCGTTTATCAGGGCGTCGGGTAGGTTCGAGGAAGGCCGAGGGCAGATAGTGTAGAGGTGATGGCATGGTAGGGTAGGCAAAAAGGGCCCACGTGTGGCCTAATTGCCAAACTGATGTCGCCCGATGCACTACTACCTACTACTAAGATAGAAAATACACGATTTTAATATGTCAATTTATACATTGAGCGTTTTATTTTAAACTCTTTACAGGTTGCAATGATCATGGGTGTCTCAGGTGCTTGTCGATGCAATGAATTAACTTTTTTGGATATCACCCATGTCTAAGATAAAGGCAGTTATCTATAAAATTCCTGATAAGAAAACAAATATTTCAAAAAGTTTTACGTCAAAAGCTTTTTCAGTCAATGCTGCAGAAATGTGTCAAAAATACATCAATCTGTGACTTAGAAATGCCGGTGGGAGGTTTTTCTTGCGATGTGTGGTTGGAAAATGTACACAGCATTTCTTGGATTCGCTGATTTAGGAAGTTTTACTGGACATGGAGTGAGGCGTTTTCCGGTAACATTACTGGGGAATGCTGAGTGTGATATTATCACTGTGAAGCGTCATGGTGGTTGGAAATCCACTACGATAGCGGAACGTTATATTGGAGATTCACTGTCCAATAAGATGGCAATTGCTGAAAAAAATCGACTTCCTACCTGGCAAAGTTGTGTGTCTCTCCAGTCCTTCAGAAACTCCTTATCAAGTAAATTTAAATAATCTCGGTCAAAATGACAAGATCATTCTTTAGATAAATGTTAAAGTTAACAATAATCATTCTAAATAAAATACTATAAAATTGAAGCGAGGTATTATGAATTCTAATCCACTAGTGTGTTAAGAGGCCTTTAATCCACGGAAAACAGACGTATTAAACTTTCTTAATATTGTCATGAATAAAAATTTTATGACACCGATATGGCTTTACTATTAAATCAAATACATTTAAAAAAAAACAAAAATTTAATATTTTGACAACTTGCCAAGTTCATTTGTTTGTTTCACAACTTCAGAAAAATTTATACAACTTTAATATTTGACACTTTTGCTATTTTCAAAAATAAAGGCTGTAAAATGTAGAAAGACACTGTACAATACCTTTTTCTTCTCCTCCTGGAGCACCTTCATTGTCACCAGCCAAAACTGAAATCAGATAGATGTCGTCAAGTTCTTTATACAAAAGAGAATTGTTTCAAATGAAACTGAATTAACTTGTCAGCATAGAAGACTCCTCAAAATTGGTATATTTACGTTCGTTTATAAAAACAAATAAACTGAAATCACATCGATATTTCCAAAGTAGTTTAAATATGATTTGTACTTACCAGCCATAAAGACTGCCAGGATAACTAGGGAGAAAATGATAAGCTTCATTATGAACTGCAAGATGAGAACTAATCGAATTTTGTTTAGTGCTTCCTACCTTTTTATATATAGTCAAAACTGGATAGCGATATATTTAAGAACGCACATATTATGACTTTTTTGTACAAATTACCGTACAGTTAGTTGATTAGACACGTTTTTAATGTTAACAATAGTTTGTTTATACTATGAATGTGGCAAAAATTAACAGTGAACTGTGCAGTCAGTTGATAAAAGAAAATGTGTGTGCTTTATCTCCTCTGTTACTTTGTCCGCATGGGCGAAGTTGGGGGGGGAGGGCTTGGGATGGCTTAACCCCCCCAGAAATCGAATAAGCCCTCAAAAATATTTATAAAACAATTTAAATGTTATACAATTCATAAATATATTAGAAACTGAAACGGTACGTTTTTTAGATGTTTGCATCAAAACTACGCCACTATCTGTGTCTCTAATGGCCGGTTTCTCAACATTTGGCGCAATCGATTCGATAACTATCGAGTACATAAATTTATCAGACCGATAACTTTATATTGGTTTCTGAACGCATGCCTTCCAAATTTTGTTGAATACATAACAGTTGAATGGATATCTTAATATCTGCAATAATCATAGAGGGAGCAGGCAAATGCACAACTGTTTGCAGATGCCGTTTACGGAAGTAAGATACTTTCAAGAAATAATTGTAGATGGCGCCACTATCGGCTACCTAATTATATCACATCACATTAACTAAATAAAAATATATACAAACCTGTTGCATAAAAACGAAATTATTAAAACCTTTTCTAATACTGATAGTAAATTTGTTCTAGTACTAGAGACTTGAATACTATCTCCTATTAAATCTATCAGTAAATTTACAGTTTCTTTCGTTAAGGTCGCCGTAAAATGATCAAATTTGTGGTTTTTTAGGTACTGAAATTTTGAAAAATAAAACGCGTAGAACAAAAGTAATATCAAAAATAAAATTACTGATGTTTCGTTTATCCACTTTTACTATTTAAACTCTCTTCAAATAATATAATAACTTTTAAAATGCATTTGTATGACACACATTATTTCGCTATTCTAACCCCACATTTTAACAATTATTTTCACATACTTATAAACAAAAGTGAACAATGTTATATGCAGAAATATGTAAGTTTATGTTATAACAATGTTTATATCTATAGCTGAATTTAAAAAAATACGCATTTTGAAAGTTTTCAGTACCTAAAAATTTGCTGGATAAATCGCTTTCTGACGTTATACTTTGATTTTATTTCGGTACCTTTCTTAAATGTCTAAAATTACTTGTATTTGTAAACCCGTAAACCTCTCTCGAAATTCTGTCGCTTTATATTTCATACTGGTTTTTTCTTTCACGATAACGTCTTGGCGGTTCAAGATATCTGACTATATTTAAATATTCTTCATCTGAAGAGGCAGACGAATCAGAATTTTCCATTGCACAAAGTAATCGTCACGAAAATATCAAAAAGTTGGGTTAAGCCTTACAATAAAGATGTAAACAAGCAACAGCTAAATCGCTGCGCGCGTGCGTGAATGTTTATTGGATAGATATCTTGCCATTTTTCTTTGGATATCTGTTCGATAACTTATGCAGCAGATAAGCATTATCGAATGGTTCAGAAACCGAATTCATGGGATATCTCCAGTTTATGAAATCGATAAGTTTATTTAATAGATATCTACTAGTTGAGAAACCGGCCATAAATCATACAACATTCATTTCAAATAACTTATTTATCTTTGTGACAGTAAAAATAGTAATAGCTTACAACAAATATTAACATTAGTTGTAATTACGTTAATTATAAATTTAGTGTTATTTATTGGTGCTAAGGATATTTATTTTCAGACAGATATTATACGTATATCTACAAATATTTGCAAAAACCAAGGAATATCTACTGATGTTTACAGAATAATTATGTAATATATTCAGCGAAAAAAATTCTATATATTTTTTAATGTGAATGATAGCAATATATTTTTAGATGATGGATGAACAATACATTTTTACAAAAAAAGAACGGATAATTCGTATTTAGTGGATGAATGGACAAGTTCCTCTAAAAAAATCTTCCTACACATAAGTTTTTTAATTTCTGCTCTTGACAAGGCCTTCTTAACTATTTAGAAATAAAAATGTGACTCGCATAGTGTATTTGTTATTGAATTCTAATAATAAAATCTACCGCATTTCTAATAATTTGTTAGTAGGAAACATCCATATGTTATATTGACCAGCTTAAACCTGTAATTTTGTACATTTTAACAAGTAGACTTCTTTCCATGACATTAAAAGTTAAAAACTTTTCAACTTTATCCATCAACACACTCATTACATGGCTACAAAAATAATATAACACATTTTTATATTGGCTTCTGTTACTCTATTCAGGTAAAACAAAATGAAAATATTTGAACTAATTAATGAACTATTTCGTATATATATTGTTTTATATGTGTATATTGTTATTGAAAAAGTTCTCTCTATGCATATTTTTCAAATATAGTTATGAAGGTAAGTATAAGTATATTTAAATTATCTATATTTTACAATTACCAACGTAAAGTTATGTGAAATTAAAAAAATTATCAGTGTTTTATCACAAAAGAAGAAATAAATGAAGAAATCCCAATGACCGCACAGTAACATTCCAAAGGGATGGCTTTGTTTAAAAATTAAATTCCATAGAAACCAACGTTAACTATGCAAAAGTTTCCCTAATTTGAGAATTTCTAAATTTTCGTTATACTAAACGCGTCCATATTTTGGCTATAGAAAAGAACACTACAGACAACGAAACTATTTCACAAATCATATTGTGCACTTGACGGTTGGAAAAATTATGACGTGGCATTTTTTGACAAATATTTTCAAAAAGCATTTGATCAGGTAGATCGTCATATACTTCTAGCAAAGTTACATCGGTTTGGCTTTTCTCACTGACTAATCAAACTCTTTGAACCATATCTTTCAAACAGACAATTCATGGTCAGATATTTAAATTTCACTCCCCGTTCGTTGTCTCCTTCTTCTGGTGTGCCACAAGGCCCTAATCTAGGGCTACTCTTATTTTTACTTTTCATTAATGATCTTCCTGATATTGTCCCATAATCGACTGATGTTCGAAGATGGTTTCAAGTTATACTCTGTAATAAGCTCTCTGTCTGATTGTTTTCATCTACAGCTTTGTTTAGACCCTATGTAAATTTCTTTTATTATCCGCAATTACTCAATTACTGAATATACAATGTCGTATCATACGAAGATCTGGGTATTGCTTTTAATAAAAATCTTGCTGTCGTTGAGCATATCAATAATGTTGCAGCAAGTGCAGACCAAACTTATGGATTTATATACCGCAATTGCAGGGAATTTAGAGACGTACGTACATTCAAGATTTTCCTTTTCTCACTTATTAGATCTAAGTTGGAGCCTCTATTGTATGGTATCCGATATATACTATACATCGGCAAAGTTTCGAGTCAGTTCAGAGGAAATTTTTAAAGTTTCTTGCTTTTTCACAAGAGATGGTTTATATCCACCCATAAGAATTGAGCATACCACTCTTTTAAAACGTTTCGGCTTAAAATCTCTAGATGTGCATCATGATGTTAGTTTGTTCTCTTCACAACTTATTCAACGACAAATTTGATTGCTCTGAACTTTTAAATCAGATTCGTTTTAAGGTTTCATGTGGCAATTCTAAAATCAGACACTTTTTTACTGTAGCATTTCTACAATTAATGAATCAGCAAATTCACTGGTTTTAATGTGTAGTTTATTTATTAAATTTGCATCCAAATGTGATATTAATAATGATAGTTTAAATGTTGTTTGTAGTTATATTTTGCACTTATGATAACCTTGTTTGCTTGATTATGTGTGTATTTTACTTATTATTAACTATAATTTATTTTATTGATTGGTGTTATATTTCCTTTCTTATTGTACTTTTATTTATTCCTGTAATTGGTATTATATTCTGTTGGAATAATAAATAAATAACCAAATAATTACAAAATAATAAAAAGAGAGTTAGCCTCACTAAACACTCTTATTAACTTAAAATTGTCAAATATTTGTTGGCACGAAAAACTTACATGCGTTGACAGAAGCCCTCTTGAAAAAAAGTCAAAGCAATAACAATAGCTAAGGCGATTTTACACAGAAAGTTTCAATACAAGTACAAATAACTCAAACACCGACACAAACTGTCTTTCAGATGTTTAACTCACTAGTCATATTTCATTAAACAAAAAAAATTGTTCTGATTTATTGAAGTAACAGGATGTAACTAACGCCTTGTGCAGATAGTGGTAAATTCAACATAAAATTGGCAATTCTCATATCACAAACAGTCTTTCAGATGTTTATCTCACTGGTCATAGTTCATTAAACAAAAAAAAGTGTTCTGATTTACAGAAGTAACAGGATATAAATAACGCTTTGTGCAGATACCGGCAGATTCATAAAACAACCAATTTTCAAATTAATTTTGGTAAAAATTTCTATTTAAAATACCAACTTCGTACACCTCCTACATTTGTATAAGGCATCAATGATCTTATTTTGATGTGTGGTATCTCCAGTTTAGGCGTTGCCCGTTTTCAATGAATCACCTTGTATACAGGGTGCCCCAAAATTAGCTGGCCAAAATTTAACCGTAGATTCTACAAACAAACATAAGAAAAAAATCTAAATATACATTAAGTCGGAAAACGCCCCCTAAGGGAGTTATGTTACCTTCTGAATTGTCCTGAAGAAGGTTTAAATACAGCCAAAACGTAAACTTGCCAACAAATTGGTTTTCTATAAATTTAAACTCCATTCCAAATAATATATCAAAAGTTTGCTCTATTATTTTGTATCTCGGGATTTTCTGTCGGAAAAAATCTCAAAATATGAAAAAGTTAGGGCAATATTTACCCAACGACTCATGCCTATGACTAACTATACGGAATTGTTTTTAGAACAATACATTCGCAATCTAATTATAATTCCCAGTTTCAAATTTGATTGTTTCATCATGATTGGTTTTGGAAATATTCGGAAAAAATAATATTTTCGGGTCTCCGTTTAAGGGCTCATAGTCAGGATTCTGGAATTGTGAGAGGATAACCTTAAAAAGCCACAGCACTTAGGCCCCATTGGGCCCCTTGTGCTTTATTCCATTAAGAGATCAATCCACCTGAACTACTAACCAACCTAATAAAGAGAAATAGGTGGTGACGTTGCTCAGGGGGATCCCTATAATGTAGGCGATAGAAGACCATCGCTCTTCCAACACAAAATGCATGAAGCACGATCTCGTCTTCCCGTTCGCAACCCCTACATAGAGGAGTTTCACACTTCCTCATATAATACAGGTGCTTCCTTAGCCAACAGTGTCTAGTTTGAATACCTGTCACTAGACGAAGATGCATCCTGATTATAACCAGGTATTTTTTGGATGCATCCTTGCCGGGGTACTCTAGGAACTCCTTAGCAAATTGACGGCTATTTATTTCATTCTTCTGAATTCTTTGTGAGTGGTCTCCTTAATAATTTCAACGAAAGCTGACAGCGGAAGCATACTGGAGGGAACATGCCCAATGATACTGAGACACAATACACTGCTGACCAGTTTATTAGCTGTTTTATTGCCACAGGTCCGCTCGTGTCCCTTTACCCAGCATGGGCCCATAGTTCAAGATTATTAACTTTTAATAATCTTGATCATAGTTCCGTAAGGGGAGTTCATAGATCTATGTTTAAATAACTTTTTTTCTTTACTCATAAAATCCACAGCTAATTTTGGTAGGCTGATTTTGAGATATCATGCGCAACATTTTTTTTGTTATAGAATTACCCAAAGTACATTGTTGCCCTTCGTTTCTTTCTCGGTCTCAATCAACAATACTTTTAAAGTACAATAAAACTGAAGATCACAAACACAGTAACTCCCAGATATTAACTTTTACTTCGACAAACACAACTCACATTCAATGAGATATCCGAGAAGAAAATTTAAAACAGCTTTACAAATAAGAGCAGCAAATATTTGCAAGAGCAAAGAAACGTCGTTAATGACGAAATACATTCCCCGTCCTCGAATTTTCAATACGCCCTTGTCGCAAAGAGGGTAGCGACATTTACCAGGATCCGGTGACAATTTTACACTTTAATTGCATAAGGGGACTTCGTTAGACATTCCGTCGATTAATGAGCCCTTTTTTCACAAGCACGGCGCTTAACTAATGAAGAACCGGCCCCTTTCCTTTGAGGGTGACTCACTCTGCGATAAAGTAATTAAGGCGTAGTTATGTACCTGCTCTTGTAACTCCTGTTGCATTCGTGTTTGTATAGATTATTTACCAGACTTACTAAAAGCTGTCATTAATTATTCCAGAAGGACGAGAAAAAAATTACACTTATTTTCGCTCATTTTCAGCAACGTTAACATAACATAATAAACGACATAAAAACAGAAAATTATAGATGTAGAGGGTGTATCTATTTTTGTCAAAAATAAATTTACGGCCACTATTATATAGTTGAAGGACTGCAGAGAAAAAAATTCCATAGTCGTGCCACTTGAGAAGGGTTCAAAAAACGCAAAAATAAGTTGACGTTGAGTGAATCTAACACTTTAATAGTTTCCCTTAAAAGTTTATTTATACTCAGCCGTCCTGTTAGACGGCGATGGCTTACCTGATGCACACTCCGCATGTATCACACCTTAAACACATAAAGCACCGCACTATGCCCACATAAGGTTGAAAATGCTTTATTTTAGATGCAGTGCACGCACATGCTTCTGACTGTTGGTAACTGATGTTGGCGTACCACGAACAAAGCTATTATAGGGTACATTATCCAGCATACAACCACGACAGCACCAGGTCCTATATGTGCCACAATTTTGTCATCACATGGCCTTCATTTATCCATGTTTCGTCAGTGTTTCTATAATATATTCTTTCATTCAGGCTTCGACCTCTGTCTCTTCTTTCTGTGAGTTTCACTAATTTCCGTTCCGTTATAGTATGCTCTTCTTTGCCAATTTTTATTGCACTATATACACTACTAACGGACGTTCTTGAGGATGAACTACATATTTTAACCGCATCACTTACTCATATTTTGGTATCCCGCCCTAATCCCTTCAGACACGACATCATCTGATATTCGTCACTTAATAATAAATTAATTGCGCTATTGTGTATTATTCTCCACCTTCCGTCGTATGACAAAGATCACGTGCATTCTGTACACTTCTGTTGGGTGTGACAAATACACGAACAGCTAGAGATTCATCGAGAGATTTTTTGTCTGACCCTATGACATACCGATGAGAGCCAACAAGCTCGAATCCGACATGTCGGATGTGCCACAGACGAATGACTTTGGCTATAGGTCTTGTTTCCCGAAATTCCTTATTTTCAGTGGAAGTAGCAAAAATTGTTTATCCATCCAGAGATCTTTTGCCTGATCCAGTGGCATACTAATGAGAGCCAACAAGGTGGAATCCGGCATGCCGGATATGCCACAGAGTGTAATTATTTAATTCAATGGTAATTATTAATGTATCAGGTAACTACTGTAAGTTGTAAAACCTAGAAGAGTGCAGTGGCTAGGGTATCTAGAACGTATGAAAGGGTAGTTAAAAAAATTGTAGGGAGTAAACCTAACTACAAGAAGAAGAGACGGAGAAAGACAGTGGCAATAGATTTAAGGAAGAAAAATGTTACGGATTGGAAAAGAAAGGCGAGACACAGAACGAAGTGAAGGAAAATAATACAGCTCCGGGCCTAAAAGTTCTTCTTGAAATTTTGCAAGCCCCCATAATTTACCGTTCTGAACATTGTGCTGTATTTTCAGTAGAAAAGACACTTTACCTGAAACGATAACAGTTTTCAATCGGTGCACTGAATATTTCAAATAGGATTATTTCTAAAACTGTTACTCTTAACGACTTCAACAAGGTATACCTTGTTCAGATACAACAGGTAAGAGAATCGATTGTTGATATAGTCAGATAGATACACTAAGCTGCAAAAAAGTTCTGTCATTTAAAATAAATGTGATGTGCCATAAGTGGCGCCCTCTACTAGCGGCATCAAAAATAGTTAAAAATTCTTATTTGCCATGCCAAAAAACATAATTGTTCCATTTTTTTAATACTCCAGCAGGTATCAAAGTTATCGAGATATTTCAAAATAAAATTCTAGCATTGAACGCCCTGTATTTTTGAAACCAGTAACATTCGGATAAGGCATATTTAGCTCAATCGACTTTTTTTGGTTACCAGTATCCCCAGCTCCGAGATTTCCCAACCTTTCACAGACACCCTGAATACTCGTTTAAGAGGATAATAAAAAATGTTATGAAAAGTACAAGTAACGAATATTACACAAACAGTTGTCCAGAGTTGAGCAGGAGGCAATTTTTTGCAAGGTTTACTCAAGGGGATTGTTATTTTAATGCTTATTATAATCTTGCGAACAACAAAAGTATTCACATCTTGAATTAATTACCGCCTGTTTGCTAGAATAAATTTTAACGTAATTACTCAAATTTAATATTCATGACCGTATTCTCAAAACTTAATTAGTCCAAATTTGTTTTCTCATAATTGCTATAGCTCAGCCATGGGAAGGCCGGTAGTCGCTTTCTACAAATTCTTATTTTTACGGCTAAGTTTATTTCCCCGCTACGCTTGTTAACGTTATAAAATTATACGTACATTTTTAATAACCGGTTATTATGTTTTCATGCCGGGGGGGCTATAATTTGAGGCACTTCGCAATTTTAATGTGTGTAATACCAAAGATGTTATTACTAAGATGCTGTTATGATAAAATGAGACTTAAGCAGGGGGGTTGTAATCCTGCAATATTAAATTTCAAATAGAACTTTAAAATTAAAGTCATCTTTATAAAAGACATCCACAGCAAATTTTTCGTATATTACGCTTATAAGTCCAATAAAAATGAAGTAAAACTCACAAACATATATTTTCATTTTATTTAGTAAATTGAAATAAAACGGCACAGCTAACAACAAACAGTAAAAAAGACAATAACTTAGCTCAAACTAAATGTTCAATATGGATACCAGCACCTTTACATTCACCTGGGGCTTTTTAATAAAAGAGTAACGAATATAAGGCGTAATTTAAATATCAATTCATAATAAATAAAATATACGTGTTAAGATTTCTCCACATTAATTAATTTTATGGCAATATTTAAATAGGACAAACACGTTTTTCTAATTTCGGAATAAATTGCTTTTGTAGTGGGTATATTTCACAAAATAATTCAATTAACACTGTTTCAATATATTTAATATTTTGATTGAATTTATGTGATTAAGAAACATATACACGAGTTTGAATCAGTAATACCTACACCAACAAATTTTCTCTAAAGCTAGATTATTTGACAAAGCACACATACTGTGAATATTTTAGTTGAAGGTAGTATATTTTAGGACCACCCACTATTATGTGCATTTGTATAAAGTGAATATAAAGTAAATCGACTATAAAAAATGACACTACATTCTTTTAGAATATAACATTTTCTGTATTCTTTTTAGGACAACTTTATAGTTTTTTTAAGCTGTAAAAATGTTTGAAATGTGTAAATGTAAGTACCTAGTCCTTTAAGGATATCATATTTCTTATTACATTTTATTGGTAGGACAATATTACGTACGTCATAATATACTCGACATTAAAAAATAATTTGCACGTTTTTTCATGATGATTCATCTCAATTAACCCAGAAGTCAGTGTATTGTCAGCATTCAACCATAATGTGACATTTGCGTTACATAAATAAAGCTCAAAGATTAAATGTATGGCAAAAACAGAAGTTAAAAATCAAAATCTCAAAACTCCTGTTCCTCTACTAACTTGCTCATGTTGTATATTGTCCATGTTTGATCCAGATTTTTGCTGATAACAGAAAACGGTGCGTTTAGGTTCAGGCGGAGGGAAAAGAGGAATGGACAGAAAAGTCTGGTACCCGCGTAATTTGATGTTTGCATCTGGTAGGACAAAGGTGTATATCAATAAATTGCTAAAGAGAAAAGTAACCACAACTCTGTCATTGTATTTTTGCGCTTTTGTGGGTCATAGATGCATAGTGTAAACGCTGTGTAGGTAATGCGATAATTATTAGTGGTGATGTGGTGGTCGAGGAGGACTACATCAGGCTTATTGGATTGAATTTGCCTGAGGGTGGGGAATGAATAGTTCCAATAAATTCGGCATTTCTCATTTCCCACAACGTGTTCTATATCCCCGGAGCATAAGGCAGCACTGGCGTCTCGTCTATCTCCGCTGTGGCCGCAAATATATATATATGGTTGTAAAATTTCTCTGGGTTCCTTTCCGCGATAAATCTGCATGGTCTTCAAAAGAATCATTTGTTTGACAACGTTTCGGTAAAATCTCATTTACCATCTTCAGGTCTTCTTACTGGTTTATTGATCTTCTTGGTTTCCAGGACAGGTTTCCAAGCTGTTGGTAATCTTTGGATATCGTCACGTGTATTGAGATTTTGAGGATGTTTTTCAATTTCGATGGCTTCTCTAATTCTCTAATACACTTTCTGTGCCCATTTTATCATTCTATTATGCAATTTTATTCAATACCAACGTCTATTTAACACAATAACACCTAACAATATCACAAATGGCAAAATAACTAAACGTATGTACTGCTTTGTCCGAAAGCATGGAAATTGTATATAGATATAAACTAAAGCACGGTGCTGTATTTAGGTTTGGCCTTATTCCACAGAATTTTCTAGGACAAACGCCATTTCGTTTAAAATAATACATTGTTATGCACGTATTTGGAAAAATCAAGCAATTTTCCCACGTTACAAACCGATGCATTAAGCCAGTACGTTAACAGTGATTGAAAATACCTTTAGCATCTAAAACATGCGATCATATTCCTTTATTTACTGAAAGGCATAAATTAACTTAGTTTTATCTCTGAAAATTAAATATTAACATCTACTGCAGGCGGAACACCTTCGCGGGTGTTACAGAAGCTTTAAAATTCCTCTCGCCACGATATTGCTGCGCCTGTTTACTAATACATTGCAGAAAATTACTTCTCGCCCCGTAATTGTGTTTCCCGAGCAGCGGCGGACGATTCTTATGACTCCGCCAAGAGGTCAGTTCTGTGTGGCGAATAGGAGTAGAAAATGGTTATTTCATGAACAATAAAATTTAATAGCTGCTGTCTCCTTACACTGGATCCGACCTTTACTTGACCAAAATTCGACTTAACATGGCACATAAAACGGACGCATTCTTTGACTTTATGGTTACTGCTGGACATGGAATTTATTTTCTCTTTATTGTCCACATATTGCTATCGTCTTGGTTATTGAAATACATGGAGGAACAATGATCGGATGAAAATTTAAACTAAATGATAAATGATGAAGGTAAACTTTATCATAAATAATTCATAGAGTTCTACGAATTTTTTGAATTGATATTCAGATAATGTGGTCATGTTCTAAAGCGGATCAAAATGAGTTTCTATTTAAGGAGAAGCTGTTATAGACTACAGGTGCCAGTTACTTGAAGACACGGTGGGATATGTCAGAACTATTAGTTAAAGGCATGTGGAATGTCAACTGACCGGAAAGGAAGGATTGGATTTTGGAATTGTTGGTAGGGTAGCTTAAGGATCTACAACGCACCCCATTGAATCCCTTGTACTTCCTTCCATTAGAAGATCAGCCAACCTACACCATTAACCGAGCAATTAGAGAGACAAAGGTGATGACGCTGCTCAGGGAGATATCTCCAATGTAGGTCATATAAAGCCATCACTCACCCAAGAAGGACAGAGTGCATAATCTATTGTCTTGTCTTTCTATTTGTAACCTCTTCACACTTCCTCACATTACAAAGGCGTCTCTTTAACCCACAGCTCACTGTTTGGCTGCATTCTTACAGAAGTACTCTAGAAATTCCTTGCTGAATCGACAGCTATTTGTGTCATTCAACAAGGAAGGAGTACAAGACGAATAAAAGCTTCAAGAGCGGAAATATATAGGGTTAAATAATCTCTATTGATGTAAGAATTAGTACAATAGTTTTCCAGATAGAATTAATGGGCAATTGAACACTGTATAAAGAACATAATAGGAAGAAAGGTTGAACAACAACAAGTTAGTTAGTCATGTTGTGCTAAAAGTAAGTTAATCTCAGATCAAAAAAGGCTGATAAGATGTTTAAATACTCTGGAAAGTTATAAAGTGCTTGCGAACTAGAGCTAGGAAGATAATAAGAAAAGTGATGAGTTAAAGTAAGCTTATTTAGAGCCTTTTAGAGATTCGAACATTCCTTCGACAATGCTAGATGCGCTTCTTACTGTAATGGATGAAGAATAAAGTCTAATAATGGTGGTATCAAATCCGTGGACAAAAGCAAATCATTAAGTGGAACATGATCATGAAAGCAGGTAACAATGGATGAAATCAAAGTTGCAGATTTATAAGATACATATAAGAGCAGAACTTCTAATGACATATTGTAGAGTTAAGAAACATTTGAGTAATACTGTTCTGACACAAGATAATTTGTGTAGCTTTTGCAGGGGAAGTAGAAGATAATGTATTGTGACAGTGTGAAAATCAAGAAAGAATGCACAATCTACTGTTGGAAGAATAAAACTGCCATTGAAGATTACTTGAGGCACCATTTTTTAAGAAGCTATTAGAAGACTATTAAAATTGTGGAAATCTACAATAGAACAATTTATATTTGAAGAAGAATTTTTATGTATCACTGTGCTTAAATTTATTTTGGATTTGATATTTTTTGCAAACCAATCATTCTTTTTCTAGGCGTAGATGGCCGGAATTTTTTTTATATTATTTCTTCAATTCATATGGTATGCTTTAAAGTCTAAAAAATCAAAATAGTCTAAAAATTTACACACCAAGAAAAGTACTAATAAATATTTTTTTTTTCAGGGAAAAATGTAATGTTTCTATGAAAATATTTTAGATAAGTCAAATAAAATTCAAAGAATAGTTTACTTGATACTAAGAATTAAATAAAAATTATTAATAATAACCATAATCATAATAGAATTAAGTCCTTAAAAATTTTAAAAGTTTTTCACAGCTTAGCATGTACATGCGAATTATTCATTTATCTTTGAAGCCAACGAACATACCTTATAATGGAATTATACGCTATTAACTTTTTTCTACATTGATTAGATATGTTTCATTTTACCTAATGTTTTAATTTATACCCACATTTGTTTATACTCAAAACACATTTGGTAATTCCCCAAAAATATTTTCCCTGATATTCCGCAAGGTAATTAAATAAACACGGAGTTATTACATAAAACAATACTACCGGATACATCTGTAATTTATGTTTATCTACTGTATTATATATAAACAAGGGAGAGTTTATATATGAAATGATATATGTCGGAGGTGGAAACGTAAGAAGTAACCAACAGGAAAATTAATTTCGAAATAGCAAACAAAGCTACAAAATTTATAAACCAGCGTAATGGTGCGGACGAATGAGTAATGGCCACTACTTCATTGTACTCGGATGTAAAAAATTAAACATGGAACTCAAATGGAGAGAATTCGTGAAGGGAATTTAATAGAAATTTACAAATTGCAAAAAATATCCACTTTCATTTATTTTTATTCCGATGGTGTTGCATATGGTAAATGGAGTTGTTTAAATGCTATTTTAGCTGTTGTTAAGATTAAAAGGCGATTTCGTAAAATTTATTATTTTTATTTTGTTAACCAATCGTTAGAATTAGAAACAATTAAAATATTAAAAATGTGTTTAACTACTCCCGTAAAGTATGTTACAAACGTTGAGTCCTGAGAGTACGTAGTATACAGGGAGATTCAGTCATAACATCATTAATTTTAACCACGTATTCGGAAGGCCTAAGAAAGACAAAATCAAAAAAAATTCAACCTCTTAAATTGAAGCAAATCAACCCATATGAATAATGAATATATCATCTACGGCTGACTGATTCTGAAAGATCTTATAGATTATGTTTATACTTGATGTACTGATAATTGTTTATCTATTAATATAAATAAATGCAAAACATGTACGTCAGCCACAAATATTTGATTATAATATAGGTAGGTATGTCACCTTTAACACGTTGCGAGGAAATTAAAGATCTTGGTGTAGTGTTTGACAGCAATTATCTTTTTCTAGTTATATTAATTCAAATATTAAATCTGCATACAGTACCCTAGGCTTTGTTATAAGAAGTGCTACTACTATCAAATCTACAGTAACCATTTGGAAAGAATAGATCGACGCTTTCTCAAACTCCTGTCTTTTTGCATCGACAATTATTATCCTGACAGAAGATATGATCACCAGATACTTTTGCAAATAATTCCTATACAGTCGTTGTATACTAGAAGAGTGATTACTAGTTTAACTTTTTTATTTAAGCTATTTAATGATATGGTTGACTCTCAGGCTTTACTCAATTTATTCAATATACGTGTTCTCAGACCTGGCTCTCGTGAGAATTCACTGTTATATTGTCGAAATGCTAGAAAAAATATACCTACCTATAAAATCTCCTATTTATTTAATGCCTAACAATTATAACAAAATACAAATCCGTGTGATATATTTCATTGTAATATTAATGACTTGTTAAGAATTGCATCAGATTATTTAAATAATTTTCAATATTAGTTGTAGTTCTTCTTTTTAATTTTTCTATTTATCATTTTTCTTGTTTTTTTTTTTGGTTTTCTTTTCTTTCAACTATATATATTATAGAGATATATTTAATTTGTTGGGCTCCAATTTATGGTGATATTTAATTTGTGTTATTTGTTTTTTTTTTTATTTTAAGTTTTGCTCGTGTTTAATTATTTATTTATTTTGTATTGTTTTGGGTATGGGTATGTCCCTTTGCAGAAAAAAAATTGTATTTATTGGGCTACAAACCTGTGTAATATCTTTCCTAGCTTATTCACCTACCCTGGCTGCTTGTAGAACATAGACTCTGATAGTCGGTTCGCTCGTCAAGTCATATCTTATTACAACACACTGTACCTTATTTTATCAAATAAATATCATTCCACAATTGACAATGTTTATTTCATAAGAGATTGTTGTCTAATACTTATTAAACAATATTTTAAATTTTATATACATTTAATTTATAGGTAACAAATTTTTAAATGCAGTTGCATATTAAGGGTTGCCTATCTTTAGGACTTAAAATTCTTAAAATTATAGAACAAAGTTTCTTAAAATTTCTTATTCTGTGGCTTTTATTTACAGATGTTCACTGATGCTGAAATACGATATTGTAAAATGATCCTTATTGTGACAGATGGTCCACAGAATAACAAAATTTTTATAGTAAATGTAAAAGTGAATATTATTAACTATATGGTAAGTAACTTTATTGTTTTACCTGTATTAACGTTGATCTTTATAGGTATTCTACTGGAAATCTTCTAGAAATCCCTCATAACTGTGATATGGGGCTACAGATGTTGGATAACGCTTCACCTACGGTATGGTACTGTCAAATTCCTAGATTGGACCCGGATCTCGGTTTCTAATGCTGATCACCAATTTTCTTTTAACGTTAGTATTAATTTTAACTTTTACTCTGACTTTTTCTTCCTAATTTTCCTAATTTTCGGGAACCTCTCTCAAACCAACGCTGCACGTTCTTTCTTTTCTTCGTATCCAATCAACAAAACTTGTTTTTCCTTCTTTTTATCAATTTGATATCTTGATTCCTTGTTTTAAAATTTGCATACATATTATGGTTCATACATATGATTTTAATGAGTGTTTCGATGCACTGTTTTAATATTTTTCACTACACTGCTTAACCTACTACATTTTTTATATGTATTTACAATTTTACTTATAGCTAAATGTTAAAATATTCTTAAATATTACTCCTTTTTTGTAAATTGTGATATCTCTTGTGAAGCCAACTTTATGCTTGACATTTGTCCATGGCTATGAAATTTATTTGACATTTCTGAACATTTTATAAAATTTATTTACTGTTTTTGTTTATGTACTCTTCATAAATGTGAAATCATGTCCCAATATTAGATAAATTTTAACTATATCTTATTTTCTAAAATATTCAATTTATTTAATTTGCAGAATAATAACCTACCTATATACTCTGTATTATCCATTTTTATATTATTTTGTTCTATTCTATTGTATTTTAATTTTAACAACAATAATACTTTCAATAATATTTCATGATTTTAAATAAACATGTAAATTTTTATTAGTATTGAATGTCTAATATTTCATTTTGTCTCAATATATATATTTAATTTTTATTTTTTCCGTCAATTCCTGTACTTTAGTATGCTATATATTATATAAATCTATTTGTTTTTTCCTCTAAATGGAATATTTTCTGTTGGGCAATAAATGCATTATTATTAATATTATTATATCCCATAAAGAAAATAAATAAAACGATATTTACCTGTTTGAATATGCTTTCCAAAATTCATAATTAAAACGACACATCGCATTTTATCAAATAAAAAGGTTCGAACATTAAATAACGCCCGAATATACAAAATATAACCTCAAATATACAAACACAAAGTTAGAAAGTCACAATTTCAGGGCGATTGCAGAATGCAGATGCCCCAAAGCAAAGTCTGGATCACGTCTGGATGCGAAACTATTACAAAAAAACGTGCGGTAAACAAAGGACATACATTTATTCTAATTTTGGGATTGTAAGGTACTACTGGTTTACACTTACAAATTATTGCAATAATAATGACACTCCTTCAAATCAATATTTGATGAACTTTTTGTTAGATCTCTATTGGTGAGTGGAACAATTAAAAACTTTTGCCTAAACTTGAAAGTAGATGTCATTACAAATACCAGTTTAAAACAAATCACAAAATACGTTTTAAAGAGTATTATTATTATGGCAATAGATAGTACGTGGTCAAGCGTATTTATGATTTAAATTTGGCAACGTTGCACCCAGCCGGTCAACAGTCTGAAATGGGGTGTGAATAATGATTTGAAATCCATTTAACTTTTTTTTAATCGCGTCATCATATTATACACATCTTTCCCTCCTCTTAAAATTAGTGACATTATGTCTGAATCACCTTGTATAAATAACAATGGCTGATAATGAATATGTGGATATGAATAAAATCGAGAGAGCGGAAGAGTGTTTTCTATCACCCTATATGCGCTGTCTATTGAATTTAGAAAATGTTTTGTCCTTGCTGTTTTTTATGTAAAATGTTTAGTTTCCTAGTAAATTTCAAAATGCATAGGGGTGAGCTTCAAAAGTAAAAGTGTCTATTTTACGTTGCGTGAACGTATAACACTATAATAGTTTACTTTCGTGTTTTCTTAATTATTACCAAGTACGTCTATGGAATATTATCCCTTGTAACCTTCATCTCCCTTACCTTTGCTCATCAAAATACTATAAATTAGTCACTTTCTACCAACTCGAAAATTGCTCAACCATCATTGATCATGTTCTCAGATTTCTATAAAATCATATAAAACAGAAGAAAAATACTAAAATTATAACATTGGAAAAAAGTTTCCAAGGAACAATAGCTAGAGTTAGTGTTGTTTCTTACAAAACAAACAGTTTTTGAAGATCTTGTTTTTGTTAGATCATGTCTTGCATTGTCTTGCCAGTCTCGCAAATTTATTGTATCGCAATTTTGCATGATTCCTGCACAACAAATGAGAAACATGGAACAATATTTAGAATTTGTTAACAGTGGTGGTTACTCTAGGTCAGCTACGGTCACACTCGGAGCTCACACGTAACTATCGGTATGGTCTATTGTTGACAGTGGTCGATTGGTAAAGGTTATAAGGTAGGTATAGAAACGGTCAGTTTTACGTAATAAATAATGGACGAAATAGGCAAAGTAGAATCGGAGTTCTTTTAGTCAAGTGGCAGTGAGTTTATACTTAGTTCTAGTTCAGCAGAACTGGACCCAATAAACTTTGATTTTAAAAATAATTTTATATGCTGGATGAGATGAGTTTCTTTCTGACAGAATCTGATACAGTCGCCATCTGTAGGCCACAAGTGCAAGGTATACTTCACGCCGATGCACTTTGAAGCTTCTTGTATTGTTGGGAAATTAAATTCTGTTAATATTAATAAGAGCAGCAATATTAACAATAATCGACGATGTTCATATAAAATAATAATTAGTGTTATTTTTAACAATAACATTCTGCGATGTTTTCAGTGTTCTCTAAAACTCTTTGACTCCTGACCCTTACAATAATATTCTAAGCTTTAATCAGTGTTCTATAAAAACACTGTTTTCGGTAAAATTAAAATAATTTTGTATATCTCCAATTTACGCTAAATTTTGTAAAATGTTTTAAATAGTAGTATTCATTCATTAGGAGTTTGCTTGGTGCCAATTTTTTTTTTGAAAAAAGTAACCATGAGATACCTCAAAAATGGATTAAAGTTTTAACATTATAAACAACACATCCGGCTGTCTCATTTTGAAAAAAGTATACAGAACATTAATCAACGGATAGACTGTGTTTTCCTCTCTCCTATTTACAAATGGACTCCGGGCTTCGCTTTTATCTACAACATGCAAAGATAACTTAATACAGATTGGAAGGAAAATATATATCAAAGGAATGAATAGATAGCATCTTGCACAGTGGCATGCAGTATATATTTCCCATCCTCCACCATATTTAAAATAAAAATACGATATTTACGGCCAGCGCGCTCTACGAAAAATACAAATTGCTAGTCCAGATAAAAGTACAATACTAAATCACTTAAACGTACAGATCTTAGGGAGATTGGTCGTAAACAAGGTTGATAACTGGCATTGCCACGATTAACTATTGCTAGGCTGCAGTTGTTCTTCACGCTGTGGCCTTATTGGCGATTCCTGCGAGATATAAAATTCTACGGGGCGGCAAGTGCAAAACTCTATTATTACAGGTGGAGGAAAGTTGCAGTCTGTGATTACAGCTTGCTTCGCAGCAGAAAATTACATACGAGGTCGATAAATAACTATCCCGTGTAATCAGCTATTTTTCTCGAAAACGCGTACCTGTATGTTTAAATTTAATAAAAGCAAATAGTACTGCCCTGCTGTATAAATAACGTTAATTACGTTGAGATTGCCCAGTTCTTAGTATTTTGCTACCTTAGTTTCAATAATGAAGAATAAGCGTATTTAGTCATTTTACAAATCTTCTACAGAAAAAGTAAAATTCCAAATTTATAAACACGGAATTCCAAGATATAACACATCCATTATTGTGTGGAGTAAATCCATGAGCGAGCTGATACATAAGGCCAATTTGGCCATTGATGAGTTTAGTACATGATGTAATAGTAACCGTCTTATTGTCAATTATGATAAAACAGTATGCACGTTCTTTAATACTGCTCAGAAAAAAGTAAAATATGAAGATGTCAATTTAACTATTAATAATAATCATAAATTGGTGATTCAGAGTGAAATTTAATTTTTAGGCACTCAGCTGGATGTGAACTTAAACTAGGCATCTCATATTGACCCGCTTTGTAATGATTTAAAAAAACTAGTTTTGCCGTGCGTATGTTCAAAAATAGCCTAGACCCGATTTCGCTTGTAAATGTGTATTATGCAGTTTTGTACTCAAAGATGGCCTCTAATATTATTGTTTGGGGTCAATGTTCGTCTGTAGAGCGAGTTTTTGTTTTACAAAAAAGAATTATAGGAACTATTTTTAATATGAAACCCATGGAATCATGTAGAATAGTCTTTAAAAATAAAAAAACATACTTCCACATACTTATACAAATTACTTGTCTATATACACTCCATTAAGAACACACTTCATCTTCATGCCAATAAACATGCGCACCTAACTGGTGGTAGGAAAAATATTTACATTGAAAAATATAATTTGAGTTTTTACACCAAGTCGCTGATCTGTGCTGGTAGTCAATTGTATAATAAATTACCTATTAAACTTAGAGATATTATCTCCTTAAGGACGTTCAAGTCATTTCTGAGAGAGATTTTTTATGTAGTAATAGCTTTTATTTCCTAAATAAATATTATACGCTTTACTTTATTATTGTATTGTATCGTATTTATATTGTGTTTTCATACTTTTAGCATATCTGGTTACTACCTATTTTGACTTATCTACGCGGTGTAGAACAAGCTACATCTATCGGCCATTCGCTACACCATGCCGAACTGAAAAGCCACAGATGCAAAGCGCTCTACATCGCAGTAGACACCATTGGAAACTACAGACCTCTACCGCGTTCAGCAAGAACGATATTTTGCAAACACGGAATTCCAAGAAACAACTACGCCGCGAACTAATGCCCCGACCAGCATTGAATTATACCTGAAAAACTAGTAGTTAAAGTCACTCGTCAGCAATCCACCAGACATATACCGGTTTCAAGCTTATTAATCTAGATAGCTTATTGCATATTTTAACTTTACAATGAGTAAATTTGATCAGAATAGAGTTCACAACTCCAGTCCCAAATGACTATAACTATACCTGTAATATAGTATATAGCTTTTCCTTGAAGAAAATGCATATATTTCCAGACCTGGTCTAAATGGAACAAAAAAATCTATATTATCAACTTTCTTAAGAAAAATCAAATTGTACAGCAATGTATTAAGTATTATGGTTTCCTGTATTTATTGTAGCAAGCTGTTTCTGTTTCCTAGCTTTTTATATGGGCCTATTGATCTCTGTTTTTTTTTTGTAGTTCTAAGCACACGTATGAATAAAGCAATGATTTTAAAGTTACCTTATGTGTTCATTTATTATGTTTCTATATGGATTTAGTCAGAATAATACATTGATTTACTTCTCTCTAAATGAAAAATATAAAAAATTGATACTTTTTACACACAAAAGTACTCTTAAGAAATAACGATAGGATTCACTTTCTAGGGTTGTCGTATTTCACGCCGTAAAATGATCAAATTTGTGGTGTTTATTTTAGGTACAGAAATCTCGAAAAATAAAACACGTGTGACAAAAGTAATATCAATAATAACATTCTTGCTGTTTTGTTTATCCACTTTTACTATTTAAATTCTCCTCAAATAAAATAACAACTTTTAAAAAGCGTTTGTAAAACTTACATTATTTTGCTATTCTAACTTTACATTTTAACCTTTATTTTCACATATTTAAAAATAAAAGTGAACAATCTTATATGTAGAGCTGTGTAAGTTTATGTTATAAGAATATTTCCTTTTTTATTAAAAATAAAACATGAATTCGTTTAATATTATTTTTCTCATAAACTGTTTATTTTGTCGGCAATAAACAACAGTGCCCTTTTTTAGTATAAGATTGAAGCTACCAGATATATTATTTTAAAGTCTATATCAAATAGGGTGTTAAAAACTTAAGGATTAAGTTGTACCTAATGCTTATCTTGCCTTTGGCAAACTAAAAATGCTAAATATATTTCAAGGACACTATCTTAAGAAGTCTTTACTAGTGCCCATCACATTAAATGTTTATTAAATTATATTCCTTCAGGGACACATATCTCTGTAGGGGGGGTCTGCAAGAAAAAAAATTATAGGAACTTGTCATCTTAATTTTTCGTGTTCTATCTGCACCCGAGAGATTTTCCACATTTTCCCGGACACCTTGTATTCGAAATTATTGATGACTTCCATTGAAGGCCTACCCTTATATCACAAAGGATACAAGGAAGCATAAAAGGTGCCACACATTTTTTCTAAATAACTGTGTATGTAACGATCCGGCAAACAGACTATCACACAATAATTAATGTGAAATCAATTGTCGCGTAATTAATAATAACGTTTCCAATTTATTTAACAAAGACAAACCGGCGAAGGTTGCGCCCAAAGAAGGGTAAATTAATTATTCTATTAGTGCGACAATAACATGCCTAACCGTCGCTTTCTAATCAGTCGCTAGCTGAATGATTAAGGAAAATTCAAATTAAGTCGGAAGGCGTCTAAAGAGAAGCAGGTGCGCTGCTGTAAATGGTTTTGTGTGAAGGTGCCACACTAGACACCGTTCAATCAGCACTGCTACAAACTATAATAATAAAAGCAATTAACTAAGCTTGCAACTGAAGTCGACAAAGCTGACAGTGCAAGCGTTTGCAGATGCTGTAACATACAATGTAAGGTTCTTTCATCAATTATTGTATTCCACAAACATATTATCATTTATGCTAGTGGAGGCTTGTGACTTTTTAAACTGATGGAGCATGTAGACTTGGATATCTACTACTTTAAATGAATCTATTTATTCTCTATTTTGTTGTGGACAGCAAAAGCTGTATAACAATAGTCAAAACAATACACCTTAATCTAAATTAAAATAGTACAGAAAAACTCGGACAAAGAGATACACTTATATGTCTAGACTTGATCTCGTTTTGCAAATGATTATAAATTCTTATACCTAAACAACCTGATGATGTAGCAGTCACAGAACGGAATTCTAAGTTTATGACACTGCCTAGTATTTTTTGTTTATGTGTTCCCATTTAAAAAGAAAGATTCCTTATTTTTAAATACATATAACCAAAATACACAGAGATGTTAAGGAATATTAAATTTTATACATTTCTGCACGAATAGTAATTAGGTACTCCAGCAATTATTCTTAATATACGATTTTGTGCAACAAGAACAGATTGGTTTAGGGTAGAATTTCCCCAAAATATATACCGTAACCTAGTCTAGATTCAACATATGCATTCTCGAGTAATATTTATTTCATACATTTGAATAAATAGCATAGAGAACCTAATGTAGCAATGATATTATTACAATGGACCTTCCAATTCAAAGTATAATCGAGGGTATTTCCTAAAGATCTGGTATTTCCTGACACATTTATTTTGCTGTTATGAAATCTAATCATTTTAATATTTTTGTGAGTGTTAAACTATAGATTATTACAACTAAACCACTTATGTATGTTACAGGTATAAAGTGTTTTCTCAGTTAATTAACAAGTTTGTAGTCAACTCATGAGAAACAATCAATGACAAATCATCAGCGTACATTGTCAAAGAGTTATTAACTATTGCATGTTCCAATGAATTTATGTACAGCACAAAAAGTATAGAGCCCAGTATCGAACCCTGAAGAACACCCATTTCAACAAATCGTGATTCTGATTTATACGTACTTGCAACGTTACCATAATATGTGGATGTAATGGGGACATATTGCTTTCTATGTTTTAGAAATCCAACTTAAAATAGGACCACGTATACCATATCTGCATAATTTTGCTAACAGATTATCATATTGTATGCAGTAAAATGTCCTGTTAAGGTTGCAGAACATACCTACAAGACATTCGCCAGCATCGATGCATTTGAAAGTTTCATTGTAAAACGAATGAATGGCTGTAGAAAGACCTAATCTAAAGCCATGCTGATTATTAGATATAGTATTAAATTTGTTCAGAAAAGACGTTAAGTTGTATAAATAGACATACAAAAAATTTTTGAGAAGCCATACTCAATATAATGTTTATTATTTTTTACTTAGAGGTTGCCCTTCTACGTCAGTCATATGAATGGTAAAACGAATGAATGGCTGTAGAAAGACCTAATCTAAAGCCATGCTCATTATTAGATATAGTATTAAATTTGTTCAGAAAAGACGTTAAGTTGTATAAATAGACATACAAAAAATTTTTGAGAAGCCATACTCAATATAATGTTTATTATTTTTTACTTAGAGGTTGCCCTTCTGCGTCAGTCATATGAATCCGTTTAATAGTTATTAGCCCAATAAGAGGAATATAGATATTATTACCGTAAGCATATGAAATTTGTAATATGTATATAATCACATAAGTTCGATAATATTATAATATCCTACATATTACGTAACTAGATTTTTTTCTTAAGAATACAGAGGTAAATTGGATAATATGTCTATATAAAATAGTTAAGAAGATAGAAACAAAAATTGTCAGTGGTCTTTAAAGAAATAATATGATGTTTTGAAGAAGGCAAAAATGTAGCAGTCATATTACTAATACTTTAAAAAGCACAGAAAACGATGTATTCAATTAATAATATATTTAGTAATTTTAAAGGCATAAATAAAACAAGGTGTGCCTCAAGGTTCTGCCTTGGGGCCACTTTTGTTTGTAATACATATAAATTATATATTTTTACTATCTCTTTCTTACAAATGTAACATAAAAATAAATGTTTGCAAATTGTGCGACATTAATGAACTTAAATTAAAATTTCTATCATTTAGAACACAGTAATATTATATCTATATCAGCTATACATTTCTGGTATGCTGCAAAGTGCAAATAATAGTAATAATACTCGAAATTTTATTATATCACAAAATAGCAACAAAGCATCATATTAATCTTAAATTAGTCAGTATTTATATTGGTGATACATTCAGTCAAGTTTTCTCAGTAGTTAGAGAAATACCCATTAGTGATTCTGCTAAACTTTAGTTATTAACATAGTTATTAATATTTGAATACGTACAAAAATATATTATCCAATTTCTACTTTAGAGCGAAGCCATTATTTTGTATTTTACGTTTATTAAATATTTATAAATAATAGTTATCAAACAGATTTCAAAAGTTTTCAGATAAATGAAATTGTTTGCACCAAAATAGTCATTTGTATTACGAAAATTATACTTTTCCAAATGAATCCATTTTGTAAAATAATAATAATAATAATAATAAATAGACTTTATTCTGAAATAATAGTACAAATTTATATAATTAAAAGTATATAACAATACCAAAAGGGCGAAGTCTAGCATAAGCGCACATTTAAATCAGAAAGTGTGCGCCATATTTTACGCGAATTATTTTCGAAACTTATTGAATTTAAAAACGCCCTTTTTTCTGATCTTACAGCTGATACAGTATAATTTCTCAAATTTTTATAATTAAGCCAATCTGTTTCTAATTTTGTCCGCTTATACTTTTGCAATATTTTGTCTCTTTCTTTCATTATAATTTTTAAATTTGGCGTTAACCAAGGGGCCCTTGGCTTAGTGACTTTCACCGTTTTCATAGGCGCATGTAGATCAAACAATGCAATTATAAAATAGTTAAACATATCTAATTTATTCTCAATATTATTTTCATAAATAATATTATTCCAAGGAAGATTATATAAATCATCCATAAATATATTTTTATCAAAATCATCGAAACATCGAAAAGTAACTTTTTTTGGACTAATTTTAAATGTTTTCAGTTTTATATCTACAAAAACAAGCCTGTGATCAGAAATCCCCTCAGTTGGCTTTGTGCCACAACTATTAACAATATCATTATTATTAATGAAGATAGGATCTAATAGAGTACTAGAGAATTGGGTAATCCGTGTTGGTTCATTTAACAATTGCCAAAAATTATAAGATTCATAACATTCAAGGATTGGATTTAGCATATTAAAAAAATTAAAATTAAGATCACCCAAGCAAACAATAACATCAAAAACCGGTGAAAGAAAAGACAAAAAGTTATCTAAATCTGTAATAAATTACTTAACTTGATCAAAGACGAGTTTTATTCTGTTTATATTTTTCTACGTAAACAAACATTTCCGTATGAAATTTTTCAACGGTATTACGTACTAAATTCTTTCCTTTCATCAGTAAGCCAACGTATTAACTCAAAGTGCACATCGTAATTATTAAAAATCAACCAAGAAACCACGTCCGTTGCTTTCGAACGTGTGCTATCTGTAAAGTCCTCGGACACAGGATAACTAGGAAAATATAGGGAGTAGGCTACGTGATAAAGACGATCCAGGACATTATAAATAATGCAGTGATTCGTGGGCCTATCCCGAACTCGTCGGGAACCACGATTTTAAGGGTATCATTGGGAACTAGACTGTCCCACAAGTTACGAATTTCTTATTCATTACTCTTTGCAAATTCTGTTTCAAACTTTTATTATTATGGGGCAGACGTGCATGGGGTTAGCCGGAGGAAGCAGGCGAAGTCAATGCAGGATAATTCCCTTGTAGGTATCTTTACTACCTGCAACTCTCATAGTTATGAGTTGGATTTCAGTTAAATTCTGAAAGGAAGACTTTTGACAACATTAACAAAATAGTTAAAACTTAAAGGAAGCCATGCCCTACATAAAATGTACATTAATTATTGTTATCCCTGTTACTACTGTAGTGGACTCACGGATAAGATATAGACCTATACAGATCAGACCAGTCAGTGTAAATGAGGGAAAGTGTGTTGCACCGAAGTGGACACTATTGATATCTTACCAGTTTAAAACGGACAAAAAGCAGAAACATTTGTGTTAATTGGGTCCAAAATTTTGTTGGTGTAAGTCAAACTATTTTCTTAATTAAAACCACAAATTAGTTATGTTAATAATTAATAACAAAATAGGTGTTATAAAATGTAATATAAAATGAATTTATTCCTTTCCTTGCGATTTTTTTTTCTAATTCTTTGTCCGATCGCCGATCGTATGCTTTGCCTTATCAGGTTTTACAGTGTAACAGTTCCCAGTGCCGTGCGGAAATGTATATTTAAATCATTTTTGAACTGCCGTTTTTTTTTACAAAATTATATTTGTAAGTGTCCACTGTAAATTCAAAGTTTTTTTTAGATAAATGCTGAATCACCTTGTATAGTTGTGAAAAATAATTTGTAACAGCTTGTGTTATGCTATCAAGCCTGGAAGGCAGTAAATCTTACAGAATTTGCTCGCTTTTCTTTCAATACAGTTTTAAAAAAACGAAAAGATCGATTCTCCAGCATTTTCCACCGCATATTACCTTTAAAGCACTCAAAATAGTTGCTAGGGAAAGAACGTCGTGGTGCATTACATTTTAACTTTGACTTTTTAGTTTTCATTTTCTTATCCTGTTGAAGTATAATCAAATACGTTTCCACAAAAAGAAGAAAGCTGTATATTTCATAATTGTCCGTGATAAATATAAAGTAAATACTGGAATGTACGATAGATCGACTGTATACATAGTGAGTAATAGTATGTTACAATGCGGGATAGGAAATATTTTATTACTCACTCATAAAAATTATTGTAAATTTACAAGTACCTAGTTCACATCAGACATTAATGTAAAAATACCAAATTCGTTCCGTATTACAAAAATCTCCATGTGAATACCATATATTTACTTCTTACATGTAAACTGATCTAAAAAATACTTAACAACGTCGTAAAATTACATTCCATGTACAAAAATACAGTTTTACTATGAAAAAATGCATATTCATAAGTAGTAATTTTCCATTACAGTTGTAAAATTACATTCTGGTGTGTTATTTCACACTACTGACCTAAGCAATCAATTACCAACAATCCACCGTGTAATATCGCTAATAATTTTTATCAGTTGATGTCGAATGACAAACAAAATCTCGAGATCTTAATAAAAATTGCCATCGCGAGAAGAATGCTATTTTATTTTCAACGACTAATTTCTGAATAATATTTAAAATGAGTTTCAATATAATTATGGTTTATTAAAAGGAATGTATTCAGTTCTCACTGAAATTTTCACTCATTAGGTAGAATTTTGATGGTTGCTATGTTGTTGCTGTAGTACAACAGCTGTTGCTATAGTTCATTTTCTGAAGTTTCTGGACGGTTTCGAGTTTTGAACACAAAAACGTATTAAAATGAGTTCCGAATCTTCCGATAGCGAAGATGATGATGTTTTTGAAGTGTCAAATGTAGGATTCAAATCGAATGTGCTTTCAAGACAAAATATCGATATCAAAATATCGACGATTTTTGGTCAAAACGCCTGAGGAATTTATACCTGTCAAAATTAGCCGAATTTTGTTTTACTTTTCACGTGCAAAACAATATCACATGATTTTTTGATTACAAACATTAAGTGACAGAGTGGACGATCCCCAAAACAAATTTCCATACCTCAATCTCGACCCACATCAGTTTTTGGGCAGTTATTTTGCCAATTATGACATCTAATGGCCTTTGTTTCGGAACTGTTTAAGAAAAGATATTGTTTTTCAAACCAAGACAACAAATCGTTCATAGAACACTGACATATGTTCTCAAATCTTCACAGCATGGAGATAAAAACAAAACAGCCATATCATCAGCATAATGAGGAATAGAGGCAATAGATGAAATCGAGTCAATGTCGTTGCTATAAAAAAGAAAAAGGATTGGCCCCAACACAAATCTCTGTGGAACTCCCATTTTGTAAATCAGAATATCAGAAAGTTTGATCCAACAGCCGTCGAGAACTGGTTCAGAACTGTTAGACCCACACCGTCTTACGTCGCATCTGCTGAGAGTACATTAACAACTAACTGACTAGTTCTGGACAGTTCGGAATCGATTCTTGCTGTTGCTGAAACAAATCCAGAATCAATTTTATCCTTTTTACTACTATAAATGCGATTAACAGTAACATATTGAAATCTGTTACAATCATTATATGCAAGTAGAATATTATACTTTCTTCGCGACTAGTAACATATTACATTTATATAAACATGCCAAAACATACATTTCAAAACTGCCAAAACAAATTAATTTTAGGTTTGACATTCGTTGTTCAATTGACAACTTTAAAAAAGCAAATAAAACTTTAAATAGTACCTAAGTAATAAGTTCTACCATTTCTAGTACATGTCTTGTCGTACTGCAGTGCACTCGTCTAATGCAGCAGCTCAAGAACTAATCTTAAATTGTAAATAGTAATGTATTATTCCTGATGATGATGTAGGCAAAATTTTGTATGTTATAACTCACCTACACTCATCCACGATATAAGTAAATAGATATAATCAAATCATACTTTTTGACATTAATTCATTAGTTTCTGTTTTGTTCCTGTAGAGTAGTTATTAAGGCATATTAATACAAATTTCCAAATATAACTTTGTTGCTTGGGATAAAATTAGAAACTTAATAATGTATTTGTTCCTCTCGTAGATCGATATGCCTCGTAACGAAATATTTTGGGTCCTCACTTCATACAACAAAGCAGCCAAATTCAATAATTGCTAATTAATTCCTCATTGTATTATAAACAAGAACCTGTCTAATTATTACAGTAACATTTCTTTATGTCTTACGTTACATTTGCCCTAATTGTCATGTGATCTAACAAGCTCTATAATGATAAAACACTGACTAACGAAGACAATTGGTTAATTTTCCCAAAATATGTTAATTATGTTCCCTATTCAAAGGCGTAGGCGTAGGTAATTGTAATTTTGATCAAATGAAAATTATTATTATGGAAGGAGAGAAGCCTAAAGCAATATAATATTTGCTAATTAAATTTATAATAGGCTGTATATGACACATTATGCAATTTGAGTTATAGATATGAAACAGGAGAAGGTGAATTGAAATTGGATACATAAATATTAAACATCAAATATTATTTTTATTGTTGGCCTTGTCTTGCTTTTTCTTGACCTTATCTTGATCTTGCAATACAAGCAAGACTTGAGAATTCGACGTAATTAGGCTATTACAGCCTGCTTAGGTGTTCACTATATAAATAAATAAATACTTTATTTAAAGGCATCAAGTATACTCGCGTCAAGAATTCAGACGTCTTACGTCACGGCTGACGTTACACATTTGTTTTTATTGTCAACGTAATTTTCTATATTTGGTCGCGTTAAAAACAATTACTTTTTGCAATTTAGTGCAATATATAATGTAAACTTTTAGTGTAGTATATAGTTTTATTACTACCAGTTGCAGTTTCTTAAATATTTTGATAAAAATATTGTGAATTATTCATTTGTTCATATGATGTAAGTCGTCTGTATTCTTGTCGCGGGTATATATAATAGTACATTATACTATAAGGGAGAGAAATGCGTTATTTTGGCAGAGGTGCAATTTGAAGCTCGAGGGCAAAGTTCAAGGGCTACAATGCACCGAGGACAAAATAGCATCTCTCCCGAATGGTATATACTATTTTTTCCACGGTCTCATTAACTTAAAAACACATATTTTGTCATTATGAAGTAAGTAGCAGCAGAATTATTGTATTCGGATTTGAGCATTTATTTAGTAATCGTTGAGTTATTGTCATAACTACAAAATAAACAAACAAAAAGAATTATCAAATTAAGATGCTAGTTTGGTTTAGTTTAAAGTTTGTTTAGTGCACAATGAATAATTGTGAGTCGGAAGAGATTGTGGAGGCTGCAAATATTGCAATAAGCAATTTGCTGCCTAAGAAGTCAAGATCTTTATACGATATAGCCTACAATCGGTTCAAAAAGTGGTGCGCCGAGAAAAATGTTCAAGTATACAGCGAGAATGTTTTGTTGGCATACTTCAGTGAAAATGCAAAGAATTACAAGTCCTCCACATTATGGGCGCAATATTCTATAGTTAAGTCATGCTTAATAATTTACGACAACATAGATATAAGCAAATTCCCCAAGCTGATCGCATTTTTGAAAAGAACCGGTAACGGATATCAACCGAAAAAATCGAAAATATTGACAAAGGGTGAAATCGACCGTTTTCTATCAAGTGCAGATGACAAAGAATTCTTAATGATTAAGGTAAGATTACTTTTGTTGTTAGGTATTTCAATTATTAAGTATTTTGATTTTTTATAGGTTGGATTAATTCTGGGGATTGCCGGAGCTTGTCGAACTGATGAATTAGTCAATTTAACTGTAGATGATATTGAGGATGTAGGCTCTTCCTTGATTGTAAAAATTCCAAACATTAAGACAAAGATTCCACGAACCTTTCTGGTTACCGATGTGGGAAATATGCTTGAGTTGTTTCGAAAATACCTGTCCCTTCGTCCTCCCCACGTCAAGCATAAGCGCCTTTTTTTGTACTACAAAGCAGGAAAATGTAGTTCGCAGCCAGTTGGCAAGAATACCATGGGAAAAATTCCGAGTGTAGTAGCTTCGTATTTAAAATTATCTGATGCTGCATGTTATACTGATCACTGCTTACGAAGATCTTCAGCGACATTACTGGCAGATGCTGGTGTGGATATTACGACAATAAAGCGTCATGCTGGTTGGAAATCAACGACAGTCGCTGAGGGTTATGTCGAGAACTCCATTGAAAATAAAATTGCTAATCAGGCTTTAGTAGGTACCACTACTAGCGCAATCACAAAAACTGTAAATGTAAGCGAAAGTAATATTCCTTCTAATATTAATTTTGAAAATTGTACAAATGTAACATTTAATTTAAATGTCAATAAATAATTTCAATGTTATTTTTTTGCATGAAAAACGTTCTCCATAATGTAAACTTCCTTGGGAATAATCGACTACTTCTGTTTTAATTTTGATGTCATAGAAACTGATTTCTACTCCCGACCGTGGAAAAAATTATTTCCGATCGACATTAAAGGCGTAGTTTTAGTGACAACAGTCAGGCATTAAGTATATTACCATTCTTTTTAAATTCAATCAATGGGAAAAAAGTCACCCTCAATGAACGCCTTGTAGTGTTTCAATTTAATAAACCTAAATCATGTACTAAATTTGGTTAAATCTTAAAATAATGCAGGTATATTATTTTTTTATATTTTGAAGATTTGTACCTCCGCCTGTGGACAACTTTTTATATAGATATGTTTGCTTAAGTTGCAATATTTTGGGACCCCGTACATGCACCTGCCTTGTGTTAT
Source organism: Monochamus alternatus (assembly GCA_037114965.1). Classification (NCBI taxonomy): domain Eukaryota; kingdom Metazoa; phylum Arthropoda; class Insecta; order Coleoptera; family Cerambycidae; genus Monochamus; species Monochamus alternatus. Next base: position 8,170,983 of record CM073428.1, read on the forward strand.
TTCTTATACGGAACACCTTGTATAAGCCCTTAAAAATACTGCACTCATCTTCGGTATGCCCTGTATACATACGCGTAAATTGCAGATCGTGGTAAAATTTATTTCATCCGATGTAGATCTAATCATGGTATCTGATGGTAATTTCAGATAATTCATTATGTTTCCTCTATTATTAGAATGAAAAATTATGATTATTCTGTGTGGATGTGATTATGGTTTTAGCTTTAGACAATTTGTTACATGCATCCAATGATTAATAGTAAAAATATAGCAAATAAGTTAGGTAGTGGTATAACGCAGGAGTATAATTATTAGTGAACTTTTTCTTTAAATTTCAACTTAATAAAGTATAAGCGTCTCGAATTCACAGAATTTTGTCTAGCTTTGCAGTAAATTAACAACATGTCATGTAGCTTACGGTTATTAAAATGTTTCATTATTGTTTACGCACACACAACATCAAACAAGCATCAGACACTTACAAAAATAATAGTTCAGTATGTCAACGAGATTACCATTTACAGTACCAAGTATATGCGATGCAGCAAATTACATTACTATCTATGATATCGAGCACAACTGTTTTGTCAGATTAACATATGACTATTAAATTTGATATTACTAGCAAAATACAAACAAATTACTAGTTATTCGTTTTAAATATTTTTTTCATAAGAGTTTTTTTTCTTGCTTTTGGCCAGATATATAAGCCCGTAAGGTTACTGCACTTGTAGTCCAGACACCCTGTATAGATACGCATAAATTGCAGATATCTTGATAAAATTTATTTCGTCCGATGTAGATCTAATCATGGTATCTGATTGTAATTTCATATAATTTATTATGTTTCCTCTATTATTAGAATGAAAAATGATGAATATATGTGATTATAGTTTTAACTTTAAACAATTTATTACATGCATCCAATGATTAAAAATAGAAATATAACAAATCAGTTAGGTAGCGGTAGCGGAAGTATAATTATTAGTTGAACCTTTTCTTTAAATATCAACACGATATATTATTGGAAACGGCAGTTACCTTATATTGGCGCAAGCAAACTTATAAGCGAAGTATTAGACGTATTTTGGGAAATCCCTTTAATATTTGTTGGAAAATCCGTATTCCAACTTTTTGCAGCTTTGGCGGCTTGAAGCCGTCGAAAGTCACAATTTGCTTCAAGGACGTGACTTATTACTCGTAGCCAATGTTTATAGAACACCAGACAGAAAACTCTATTAAAGTTTGTGTTCAAGGCACGTGCCAAGTTTTCGATGGATCTCTCATGACTTTTTTCAGAAACTAGCAGTTTAATGCATGAGTTCAGAAGCCAGCTATCGCTCTGGGCGTTGGCGGTTTTTTATATCCCTGCTTGTGAAGTAAAATCAGATGTATTTTTTGGGAATTACATACAAGATGTTCCGTGAAGTGTATTACAAACAAACACGGAATTCCAAGAAACAACTACTCCGCGGATTAATGCTCCGACCAGCATTGAATTACACCTGGAAAACCTCCAGCAAACAGCTAGAGTCACTCGTCAGCAGCTCACCAGACATATACCGGATTCGAGCTTATAAGCTCTCATTATGCGATAGGTGAGGTGCCTGACGAATAACACTAGCTGCTTTAGTCCGTCTTCAGTAGACACCATTGAAGGCTATTTACAAAATATCGTTCTCACCGAATGCGACAGAGACCGACAGCTTTCAATGTTCTCGTAAAATATTTTCTAGTAAATTTACAAAATGCAAAGGGAGCATGCTCACTAGGCATTAAATTTGACGTATTCGAGAAATAGACGTCTGTCACTTCGCATTTTATATCAAACAATATCTATACATAGTTTATCTAGCTGACGGATTTGAAGAGGATATAATGCATCAAGAGTCTGGCCACCGCTATCACTTGACTTAAATCCAATCGATTTTTATCTATGCGGGCACACGAAGTCTCTAGCTTATGCGACCTCTGGTGATGTAGAAGACCAACTTCGAATTGAAACGTTTCATTTAATCAGAAATAGTCAAATTAATAGTCCAATGAGCGAGTTTCGGTTACTTAACAAAATAAATCGTTTTAGAAATTGGTTGTACTTCTAAAAACAGGTTTCGGTAAAGAAATGTAAGGAACTAATATTGGACCATTCATCCTTTTGGATTTTGTAAATTTAAATAAATAAATATTGGTGTTGCTTTGTACAGTTATTGGAGGCAAACAGGTCTGAAAACGAGATAAAAAAAAAATTAATACCATTCTATTATTGCCATCATAATCCCGATTGACCTATGAAAATAAATATAAAACGTTTCAAAAATAGAAAAGCCCAAGGAACATTAAGGGCCAAGATGATTACCTCGTTTTCTTACAAGGAAATTTGTTTTATCAAAGTCGACTTCAGTAATATGAATTTGTTTTAATTTCAGGTCGAAGTAAGCTTATTATCCATAAATAAAATTCTCATTATCACAAATAATCTTCTAGCTGAGCATACAAATTAACTCTTAATAAATCATCATATCCTCGATGAAACCTAAGCAAATCTCGGTAAATCCTCAGTAAATTCCCCAGTAAATCTTCAACAGTTTTCAAATTTTCAGTGCATCCTTAGTCATTCATAGTATATCCTCAAAAAGACCTTGTATATACTCATTGGTGTACCTCCAACATAAATCCTCATGTATTCACTCCTCAATTCGCTCTAAAGGATTTATACAATACTTTCAAATAAATTTCCAGTTTTATTTACTCTAAAGAAACAACTTTATATGCTTATACAGCTTCAAAGAACCTAACCTCATACTTTGTATGAATTGAATAACGAGCAACCAGCAATATCGATTATTACCGAATATGTCGGTGAGACTTATTTGAGAAAATTACATGATATTCCTCTTACACCAAAACCGCCGCGTTGCTCAGGTATAAAATTACTTTAATAACAATCGTAAAAAGGTTCTTAACGTAGGTGTTACCAGACATATTGACTTCGAGTAAGTAGCAATTATGTTGAAAAAATATCAGTTGCAATCATCGAATGCATCTATCTCGCCGCAATATATGACTTCCTGAGTCAGTCCAATAAAATACTTTTTATAGCAGCCATTGCCCACATGATTTACACCCGAATGGAGCGAAAGGCGGGGCACTGGATCTGCTGAATTGCTGACGATTATTTCAAAGTGAGCAGAGTATTTTGTTTATGGTAGCAAATCGGTCCTAAGTGGGTCTGTTCGGGCTTCTTTAAAAACTGCGTTTAGGAGCGGTTTTATATAAATTATCCCTTTTTAATGTGGTGTTACAGAGTATTGCAGTCACAGCTGTGTGGATCATTTGGAATGATTTTCTCTTCGTTACAATTAGAGGCATAAAGAAGATGTCTCGACTTTAAACACTATAAAATAGTAACTGTGAAATAAAATTCAGATTGCTCATGCTCATGTATGCAGAACACAATTATTGATTGTTTCTATACAAATTGTGTTCGAAAAGAATATGCGTAGAATTGTTTCTATTGCATTTACGTACAATTTTTACTACTTTTATACAAAGTCATGTATGGGTCAACTATGACAAAATACAAATATTTTAAAAGGGGATAAGAAAAAATATCGAAATGGTTCATCAAAATATTTACAAACTTATTTATAATGCGAAACATTTTTTAAAAAACTGTATTAAACCGCGAGGTTAGGTATATTCGGACAAAGTCAAAGGTGTCAAAGGTAATGACAAGTTATAACTTCGACACGTGCATACGCCCCTTTGAAATAAAAAAATATATTTATAAAATAAGATTACCGCTATTATTTAATGAGAGACATGATATGGTAGCACAGGGGGGAAGCACCTACCTTACTGATATTTATTTCCAGAATTGATATTTGGAAAGTTTAAGGATGTTGAATCATTTTTTGTTTTTTTACTTGTTTAAATTAAAACTTATTATTAGAAAGATTTTTATTGCTGAGGACTCCTTCCCGTCCATCCTCTATCGGTAAAACAACAAAGGATAACGAAGAAATACACGTAAATGTACCCAAATACATAAGAATACTGCCATACGTTTACCACTAAAGCATTACAACAGTCGTTCAATGTGGTTGTGGTTATCTAGGGCATTGAAATACATATTTGTATATACACAAAAAATACGTAAAAAATTAAACTTACGCAAACAAATACTGAAAAATAATTTCAAACCATTTGCCGTACCGTATGCCATATTTTCTGACAGCATATGATGCAGTCACCAGATGTAGGCCACTACGGCAAGGTGTACATATACGATAAATTTTTAAACTTCTTGTGTTGTTGAGCAATTAAATTTTGTTAATACTAATAATACAATACTGGACGATGTTGACTATAGCATCCCATGAAGTTTGTAGTATTCTGTAAAAATATTTCTTGGACTCTTAAAATATTGTCTTCTAAGGTTTAACCATGTTCTTTGATATTTGAAGAGCATGCCACTGGCAAAGCAATATTCTAGGTTATTTTAAAACAGTTAGTGATTATTTTAACATTAGCTCTCTAGCAGATACACCAAAATCGTCGACATATTCGAATTTCTAGTCTTAGGCAACCCCCCTATACCAAATTTCATAAAATACGGTCGATGCGATCGAAAAATAATAAAGAAAATGGGATTTATTTTTTCAACTTTGACACCCTGTAGATGGAAGAGAAGCAACATTCGGATAAGGCATATTTGGCTTAATCGCTCTATTTTGAGGTCAGCAACATGCCCTTAAGCTCTGTCCCATTATTAATTAATCACCCTGTATAATCAGTCAAAAGCCCTCAACAGACTTGGGTATGGTTTTCTCCCAGACAAATTATTTTTTTGATTTAACATTTTTTTTATTTTCTCCTCTTACATACCTCATACATCAAACAAGTTCTCCAATCTAATCTCTTGGATTTATTATTCGTAGCTCAATATACATATTGAACACTATTAACGTACTTTATTATTAGTTTATTTACTTTAAACTATATGCTAATCTGGTCTAGAAGCTCGGTTATGGTAGTCATAATAACAGCTTAGAAAATATATACAGAACAGTTTTTTTTAAATATGATCATCCTTCATTGTTAACCAGGTTTGAACGATCTAAAAAAATAATATTTTTCCATTTTAAATTATTTGAAACTTGCTAATGATACAATTATTGATTGTTAGGAGCTATTTCATAAATAAGTAAAGATTACTCTAAATTTATGGATTTAATAGCGGAAGTCTTTAATGAACACCTTCAAATGGTTATCAAAAAGGCAAATTATAAAGAAATTTTAGTTTCCTACAGCAGAGATCTTTGTATTATTTACCGCTTCCACTCGCTACTCTACTCGATGCTGGTGCATTTTCTTGACAAATGAGGTCTTGAAAGTACGTAAGACAGTAGGTATCCGTCGACCGGCAAATTTTCACGACTGGATATCAGTCGGGTCAACAGATTACCTCCCTAAATGAAAACTAATGATTCATGTAGATCAGCATTGGCGCCTCCAATGGAGTCATTTATATCACTAAAACTCTATTTCTGCTGCATCAGTACATTCGATGGCGCTACCAAGGTAATAGGAAATTGATTTGAGTGCTAAGAAAACAATTTAGCTTAATCTTATCCTCCAGGTATGGGGTAAAATAGACAAGCTATCCCAGCAGAGTGTGATAATGCTTTTAGTCAGTTGCTCACGGTAATGGTGGCGCACGTGTAGAAGGTAGCCTCTTTCGATGGACGCGACATTCAAGTTTAGTTTTCATAAGATTATCGTTTTTTTATTAGAAGTTTCTCCACATACTGCATTTTCTAGTACAATCTATATCGTCGTTAAAATGCTTATTGTTAATCTTGCAATATCGTGTAGGTACCAACACAATAAAAAGTTATTTAACAGAATTTTACTCGGCGTTGAATATGTATGTACCAACTAGGTCACTTATTTTCTTCAGTACAAGGAAATATATCTATGTTACTCTGCAGATTATTATAATTAGCACACATAACAAAAATTGGTGAACATTTTAATAAATTACGTGGAATTGGAAGATGTAATGTAGTATTTTTTACTGTATTAGAAAGGTATTTTAAGCTAATATAAATCAAATCTCCTACAATTCCTATCAATGAAGTCATATGTATGTTCTCTGACACCAAACATCTAGGTATGCTAATAAACAATTCCACAGACAAAGCTCTATTCAATAATTATCTAAAGAAATTAATCTATCTAAATTTACTAACCTTGCTTTAATGAAAACACTCTATAAATATCTAACTTCACTTTTGGCAGTTGGAACACGGCAATTCAACCACAATAGATGAGATCTGACCGATTTCAAATAATTTTAATTTTTATAATAATTTTTATAGTTAGATATTTGACTCAACTTAAAGAAGGCCACCTGAAGAAGCAATCCTGAAAATGTAGAAATAAGAATTAATCCATCTAGTTTATAGTTTAATTTAAGAACATGGTCCCTTCGATGATAGGAAACAATACGACACTTATCAATATTCAGTGGAAGTTTGTTGTTGAGAAATCATTTATGTACTTTATTTAAGCTATTCTAGAGTTTTGAACAACCCGTTATTGGCTTTATTCTCTAGTAAAGTTTCGTATCATCTGCAAACAGCAAACAGTGAGTATTCATATCGGCAACAATGTCATTAATAAATATTGTAAACAGAAAGAGACCTAATATGGAGCCTTAAAGAACCCCAGAAGTTGCCGAAAATTCAACGGATTTGTATCCACTCAACTTTACAAATAGGTAAGTGTTTTTTCAAAGGCATAAGTAAAACTGAATTCAAAAAAAAACTTTTTACATATTAGTAGGTACTTTCAGCTAAATTGCTTTTATGACAGTAACGTAAAATTTCTGGAGGAAACTTAAAGCATGTTCGAAGTTTTATGGAAAAAGTTTGTGTCCCAGGGAAAATTTTAATTTTTTTGAACAAAGCTTTGTTTCTATTTAAAATGAATCTAACGTTATGAAAAAACAAACGTAAGAGGTATATAATAACATAAGCCATGATAAGTAAACAACCAATAAGACAAACCCTATCATAAATGATTATACGTTGATAGCTAAAAATATAAGAGGAAAAACTGCATTTTCTAAAACAACCGGAAGTGGTTTAAACATTATCCTTGGATAAACTAGAGAGAGAGAGAGAACCACTGAAGTTTAAAATGAGTTTCTGTAATACTACACCACACTGAGAAAAACTCTCCAAGCAAACTACATCCCTAAAAAAATAATTACCGTAAACATTTTCTTATCTGGCATATGTCTTTTAAATGTTATCCATAAGTAAAATAAAATTTCTACACAGCATATTATTGAATTTTAAAATCCACTTTTGGCAAGTGATTAGTTTACTTGTTTTGCAATAAACTGTAGTTGGTGAATATGATTATTGAAACATAAATGAGTGTTCTTACTGGAACCCATTAATGTCACAAGGGTACAAATTGATACCACAACTAATTATGTTGCTGCGATAAGTGAACTTGTCACCCTTGAATAGGTCACAAATAAAGGCGAAATATGCCGAAGGATCGTGAATCAGATCAGTTCGGCGCCATTAAGTTACGTATGGTTACGGTGTGAATTTCGAGGCGGTATAGTTTGCATATTTTGAGTAATTTTAATAACTATGGAATACCAAACCAGTGGGGTTCAACTCTAAGCGCCTATATGTTCATCCATCAATTAATTCAAGAATGATTATGATCGTTCCCGTGCTAGTTTGAGTACGTGAATATGTTAGTTATTCCATGTGCGAGTATAGCTTGTTTGATTTTTTTTATTATTCAATTTATTACTGCATTACAGTCAACTAACCTTTAATGTACAGTTTACCTGTTTTTAATGTATCAGAAATACATATTTATTTAAACGTTTCAATAACTGTAGCAGCACAGGTACACCAGCAAAAAAAATTGTAATTGCTGGTAGTCACATTTAGATGGTCTGTTCACTTGTGACTGATTTTCAGACAATTTGATTTAGCTTCTTTATTCGAATTGTTTATCTGCTCTCTATTTTATATGTTTTTATAAGTTTTTTACCTACCACCAGTGATTATTTTCTCAATAATTCTTCTTATTAATAATATAAAAGAGTAAGTTTTGTAAAATAATTGTTAAAAATATTGAAGCGAATAAAATGATCTAATGAAAAGAATAACCAATAAGCCGATAACATACATTACCGATTTTTTTCGGTGAAACTAAAAGCAGATCAAATATCCCAAGGCAAATCAGTTATATATTCAGCAGCTTTAGAACCCTTTCCATTTTCGAAACTAATTACCATTTAAACAGTTCAATAATTTAATCCCTTACTTTGGCAGATTAGCCCTTTGGTTATTTTATCCGGTGAAAATTACAATGTACCTACATGCTCTGTCTAGAACAAGTTTCCATTCCGATAGGCATTCAGAGAGAAAAATGTTATTTCAGAAAATATTAATTAAAACCGAATTCCTTACTTTAGCATTTTGAAGCAAGACTTAACTCTGATGTAAGTTTAGGTTAAACAGTTCATCTTTTATGTAAAAGGAGCAATATCTATAAATAATTCAACGTCAATAGGCACCCTATATCTCGACAACTATTAGAAAGTAAAATAAATTGATTTCCTCTTCATATATCAACACGTTTAATGTTGATATAATTTAATATAAAAATATATTTTTCGTATCTACATTGTTTTGCGAAAGACACTCACTCTATTGTAACACTTAGGTATTGTGATCCAAAGCACGTGCCTCTACTAACACGCTAAACCAAGCCTAGATCTACTTAGGTTTCTCTGACATCCTAAGGTGATATCGGATACCTTAAACCTCATTAATATCGAATCCTCCATCTTATGTCCGCATTACCTGCATCTCATATTGGTACTGATCCCAGATCTAATAACTTATTTGCCAAAAACTATAAACTATTAGATGTTTGATGATAACAATCGTTTAATAAATGCTAGCGGGAATTAAACAATTAACTTGGTTTGTTCTATTACTTTCAATTGTCCTACCGATACATGAGTTGTGGCAGATGAAAAGGGCAAAACCAGGACGTTTTCCATTTAATCATATTACAGCAGGGATTTCGTAAATTCGTAAAATTGGTGTGTTGCACCTCATTGCAGAATACAAGGATTTACACTAATGGTAACGCTGTAGACCGGCCGATAATAGTACAGATTTAGGTGAAATTAAAAATTTATCTAACGGCATTTCAGTCCATTTGGACACCTGTTTTACGATAGTGGTGGAAGCAATGGATTGTGTGACACTAATAGGTAACATGCGTTTGCCATATGACGCATTTGAAGCAATTGTAGATGATACGTAGATTGTCATGGATGTTACAAAGGATATGTTCCTATTACAGTAATAGTATATTTTTATTGGGTTGTTACATATCCATTTTTGATTTTCAGTAATGAACACTGTCTTTATACAGGGTGTTACAGAATGATGTTAAGAGAATCTAAGGACAGGTCCCATATTTAAAAATAAGAACATGTTTATATAACGTACATTACATGTATAAATTTCTCTTGTAATATCATCATCAGTGGCGTTCGTTCCGTTAAATACACATTTCTAACAAAACAAATTGTACTCCACTGTACTCCAAATTGGTATATTCCTCTTAAAGCTAAGTTAATTCTGCTTAAAATGTATCTCCTGAACTTTTTACCAGACGCACCGTTTTTGAGATAAAAATAATTTATTAATCATCCTAATGCAGAAATGATCTTCAGAAAAAGACATAAAAATAATTGTCGTTTGTAAATAGTAGCCTTAAATTTCGTGTCAAAATTCAGCAAGAAAAAATAGAACTTAAAGTGAACAACACTTTTCGTAACTGAAATGAATAAATGATAAGTACCTGCTGCAATGTAGGTCGCTTCCTGTAAGTCGAGCCGCTTAGGCCGAGCTGGAAGTAAGCAGACCACTTATATTTCACCTGCACTCAGTTTATATGTGAACATACATGTGAGAGAACAGCCAGTTCAATCGTCGGTCATCTCACCTATGGCATACTGATGATGGCTAACAAGCCTGAAACCGGTCTATGTCTGGTGGTGTGGCCAACAAGGGTTCTTGGCTATTCACACAGATACTGCAGAAATAATTCAATGCTGTTCGGCACATTAGTCCGCGGAGTAGTTGTTTCCTGCAGTATCATTTGTAAAAAATGGCTCACCGCCCAGAGCGAGAGGTCTGCGTTAAGTACCTACTGCAATGTCGGTCGCTTCCTGTGAGTCGAGCCGCTTAGGCCGAGCAGGAAGTAAGCAGACCACTTATATCTCACTATTCGTAACATTCGTTTTTGACATACACGATACAATTAAACGTATAGCAAATTGTTTATTTTTATTTTATTTGTTCAATAAAAGTGTATTAAACTTAGAATTTAAATTAAATACTGAAAATGGCTACTTCTTACACCAATACATGCTATAGATTACCTTCGCATTTGTCTTCTGACACTTTGCAATATTCCAGGAATGTACTGTTTCACAGGCATTGGTAATACGTTCAACTAATGTAGCTTCATTCACTATGTAGGCAGAATACGTCAGTTGCTTTAGATGTCTACAAAGAAATCACACAGATTTAAGTCGGGACATCTGGGTGGTGAAGGAGTAGACCCACCCCGACCAATCTAATTTCCTTGGAAGATAAGATTTAAATAGTGTCTTACATTGCAAATAAAATGAGCAGGTGATCCGTTACGAATAAACCATAAACGACATAGAACATTAAGAAGGGCAGCTTCTAGAAGGATAGGTAAATAGGTGTAAAAAATCCAGGTATGTTCGTCCATTTAATCTTCTCGGCAAAGTAAAAGGTCCAACGAAACAATTTTCAATAATTTCTGCCCACACATTAACTTTTAGTCCACCCAAAAATGTTCATTGTGACAATTTCTGGTAAGTGAGGCTTCATCCGTGAACAAAATGAAAGAAATAAATTGCCGATATTGACAATATTGCAGTACGACTGGACAATCTGCTTCAGAGAAGGCTTGAATTATGCTCAATAAATTTATACTAACCATCTTTCATGTTGTGAAAAAATACAATAAATATTTACCAATTCTCCCACGTCCGTGTTCACAATTTAAATACATTATAGATAATCCTAGATTTGGGTTAGATTTAAAATTTCCATTAATATTCCAACTTAGTAAGCTGGAAACATTTCAGTGAATCAATATTGCATTTTGAGTGGACAATTAGGATGGAATTGTTCTTTCTATATTTATAAAATGGGCATGATTCTGATCAAATATTCACTACGATATCCTTCAGTTTGTTATAAAACTGAATTATTGATCTTGGGTCAGTTTTAAATACGATCGACGTAAATTGGATAAAAATATATTGCAATGGAACTTTCTCATTTCAGAACATTTTTAATATCGATTTTATACCCAATATTTCATTAACGTGTAATAAATAATAAACGTTTTAAAGACCAAAAAGTAATTTATTTTATTGGCATACATTATTTAAACAGTATCTAAAATCTGATTATAGCGCGTATTAAAATATAATAATATGTATATGTATGTTTTCAAGACCGTAAAAAAAGAGAACCAAGACAATAGTTATAAACCGAATAAGCAAAATGGCGATAGAATTAATAAGGAATATTTCTAGGGATAGTGGAAATGTAGTAAATACAAAATGAAAAAGCCAGATATCAACATATCGTTGGTTCATACACTCTTAGAAAAACGGCAGTGTACTTCCATACAAAATGTTATTGTCAGTAATCTTATGTTAAATAATGTTATTCTAGACCATGATTGTAGTATTGCTATTAATGTTTTTCTAAGATGTAATGAATACGGGGTGTTAGAAATATAATAGCCAATATTCAAAGGGCTTCTATACCTGCTCAAAAGAAACAAAGCACTTATGAAAAAATATCTAAAACTAATAGTTTTTCTATAAATACATAAACAGTGTTACAAAATTGCAAACAAACAAATTTATGGTGAAGTGATAATGGTTTGACATAATGATTTCCCAGTTGACATGTCCAAATGCAGCTACTTTTACCGCGGTGTGCAATAAGTACAAGTATATTGGGACGCGGATGTGACACTGAAATTTTGCAATTGAATCATAGAAGAGATGGGGCACTAATACCAAGGGATTGGACGATAATGAGCGGTACGATGGCCACCACGATCTCCTGACTTTAAATTCTTTGAACTTAATACCGATGATTAATAACAATAGTGGCAAAACAGTTCAATCTGCTGTATAAAATAAGTGTTATTAAATGATATTTATTTCTTTCCATGTGAACTTCCAATTATGAACTTTCAATTTTTTGTCCAGTTGTCGATTGCATGCTTTGCCTTGTCAGGTTTTACAATAGACCAAATTCCAGTATCGTGCAGAAGTGTATTTTTAAATCATTTTCGAACTGGTCTTAATTTTTTCTACAAAGTTGTATTTATAAGAGTCATTTGTACATTAATTTTTTCTTCGTTATGTTCTGAATAACTCTGTATATTTGGGCAGGTAGTTTCTGCAAGATAAAGTTTTTGTGATATTTTTAAGGTAACTATACAAATGTTATTACTGTGTTTCATGTATTTTATATTTTAATGTATCTAAATATCTGTCATGAAAAACTTAGACACCTAACGCAGGTTGTCAGTGTAAGTAACCATGTGCATGAACACCACATCAAGGATTATTCCTAAAGGAACACTAAAACATTTATTAAAAGAGGGCTACGTAAATGGAATAAAACATGCATGCAGAGTGCTTCATGGAGAACTAAACATATTGCAAGAAGACAGAATAGTACTATAAATATAGAATGTTTCTTTAATAAAGGTCTTTGATAAAAATTTGTAACATATAATCAATTATAGATATTTTTTTCATATACCTATGTGCAATTCATTTTAAAATCTCATCGATAGCTACCCCTATTTCTTACTTTTATTCTGCAACTTATGTTTCAATTCTCTTATCACGAAAGTTCTCATTTCGATCATATTCCCTGAGTAACGTTTTCAATTTTCTACAACCACCACTGTTTTAAACTATTATGTCTAGACAATATTATTTGTTTCAATTTCCTGCAGCAAACCGATACAATCTAGAAACGGAGCGCCTCCAGATGCAGAAGTGATAACACGACGTGTATGTATCAAGTTACCACGGATCCCATTACTTGTCGATTACCTTTTGTCCAGCCAACCGCGATTTCTAACGCGTGTGTCACCTTTATGGCTGCGCTCGGATAATAGAGAGCAAAGGCGCGGACTTCCGGTTCCAACCAGATGCAAAATGAACAAACGTCGGCGGATTATAAAGTTTTGCATTTAATCACATGAAGAGAGGAAGCTCTCTGTCCCAGTATTGTCCGCGCGGCTTTTATAACTCCAAGTTTTTGACAGTTTTGGAACAAAGTGAGAGAGGAGTCAGTTTTAAACTACTTGAATATCCCCGCTATTGCGGTAAACAAAACCCGACTTTGTTACAACGCATTCCGTCAGTTAAAGAATCCTGCAGTCTGCGATTTAAACAGAATTAATAGGCGACAAAACTTTTCAATACTGTCTATAAGGGAATAGAGTTTTACAATATTGAAATACATAATAATGAATATAAATGTGACTGTTTGGGAATAAAATAAATGCTAAATACATATTTTGACTAAGGCTGGCGGTTCAAGGACAATGCATCGTATTTGCAGATGCACAAATAAAATTCACACAGTAGTTGCAAGTTCTTATTGGCTTAGTACTAAAATATAATATTGAAATTGAATCATTTCCTTTAACTTTTTGGGAGAAAATATGCTAGAGAACATGAAAATCCGCGAAATGTACCTTATGTACATATGTTCTAGACACCGTGAAAACTACTTAATAATTTACATCAATTCAATTGTTACTATTTTTTTAAAAAAGAATTCTGCGGGATGTGATAATGTTTACAACGTCGTAAACAATTTTTTCAAAGTGCAGTTGATCTTTAATAGTCAATATATTTTCTGATAAAACTTAACAGTTGAAAATGATGACTTTTTTCTTATTTTAAATGACTTGCCAGTTTGGAAACTGTTATACAACCTGGAGAAAACTTGTATAATTGACATAGTAAAGAGATATTCTTTCGTACTTACTCAGATTTTTTTAGACTGTCCCAACAAACAACTATGAAATTCGTTGATAATTTTCGTATAAAAACGGCCCCCTAAAATGTTGGATGTTATTATGTAATTTTAAATTATTATTTCCCAGCAGAGACCAGGAGATAGGGGCGTTCTCTGCTAAGAGATTCTGTCACTTGCTTGAAATTATATTGCACCAATCTATTCCGCAGTTGTTACGGTGTCTTTAAAAAAAATAATATTTTCTTATGTCGATGAGATGTATAAGTCAAAGTAATAAAGTTTAATTATTAAAAAAGAAATCGATCAAATCTGGGAATAGTTAGTTCTGAACATTCTATACTAAAGTCATATGAGCGTCAAACTCAAAGGATTGTCTAAACCAGTTAAAAGTATAAGGTCATATCACAAATAAAAAGAGCAATCGATTTTTCCCTTCCCTCCAGGTTTAGTATTCAAGTATAGAACAGAAGGGTCCAAACTGTGAATATAACACAAAACGAAAAATATAACAAGAAAACAGTAGTTCCAAAAATTTCTACTTAACATTGAATTAATTACACCTAAATAATGGTTTATTCCTGTTTTAATTTTTGCTGAATCAAAAGGTTTATTAAATATTATCTTACAGAAAAAAGCCAGCCACTAAGATGAATCTATTTAATTTAGAGTTAAAACGGATGGAATCTGCTGTCAAAATAGTCGTAAGATCAAAACTAAGTCTTCTCCTGACATGTTATTCTGCCATTTTATTCTACATTTCTGCTGTTCCTAAACCAGGCATAAATACCTTAGCGTTTACAGTTCAAACGAAGTATTTCGCATTGATGGGAGCATTATATGTAGCCGATGAATTTAATTTAACTTAACACTAGCCGGATAAGTCTCTCGCGAGTGCATCTTCGGAGAGTAATTTCCACTAGGCGGAGAGCCTTTACAGTAAAGTCGGCAACTTTACGTGTACGTTCCAGACGGCCATTATCAAATTTGCTCAGTAACTTTTATGGGGATAGATAAAAGTTCTGAGGGCGCCTTTAGAAGAACGACAAATTTTTATTAATTTAATACGGTTGATCCACCTGCTGCATCCTGAGAAGTAACGATAATGAGACGCAGCTTGGAAACTGTATTAAAATTTATTATGGAAGTGGGTAACTATCTTGTCTAGAAAGAGAACTTGTTACATAATGTAACTGACTTGATCACCGAAATCCATATAAAGTAATAGGAATTGTAGAAGGCGTCAATGATGAATGAACAGTTAAATCGTCATAATTTAAACAAAATAAGATTTAGGTTGGAAACCTTTATCTTGCGATGAGTGTAGATCTGGATTTTGAAGTTGTGGACAGAGTAACTTATCCTATCAGGATATCAACCCACTTGGGCCGTTAAGTAATCTATTAGAGAGAAAATAGTGATGGTATATCTTTAATACTCACATCAGAGAAGTCCACAAAAGTCTATTGTTCTCCCCGCATGAATTCTCTTGTAGTGCGCTCACAGAATGCACAAAATATTTTTCCATTTTCCTCTTAGCACTCTCTATAGACAGGTGTTTCCAAACAGTTGTCACTATGGTTAACTTTTTGCTGACATTTATGAGATTGATGTTCATTTGCTAGGAAAAGATAATTATATTATAGGGTGAAATGCCCAGTGATTGAACAAATAAGAGATGTATAAACTTTAAAATGCTATTATAGCATAGTTTGTTTCAAATATTATTTAAAAAAATGTTAATCCTATGTCGTTATTTATAAGGATGTTGTAAATAATTTGAAAGTTGAGTAGTTTGATTGCTACTATATTATAAAAATTAATGTCACCAAATCTAATGAATGAACAAGAAAATTCAGTAAATGAACTTAAACACACTAGTAAATGAACAAAGTGGTTTATTTAAGAAAAAATACAAAAATATATTTACTTATAGCCTACTTATAAAGTAAAACGCATTTCACGTTTACATTTCAATATTGTACATATCTTGGTATATATCTAAAGGCTGTGGCTTTAAAATATATTTTATTATCTGATTTCTTTTATACCAAATTTGGTCTGTGTGTTTAGGCCACTTCCACATTTTATTTGAAGTTTGATGCATTACACTTATTCCTCATTTTCAATATCTGTAATTACATCAGGATATTGTTTATTATCGTATAGGACGATTACATAGTCGCCAATTTAAAATGTATTCAATATGCTAATGCCATCAGTGTTTACTTGATAATTTTTTTTTCAAGTTTGGTTTCTACCATTTTTATCTTATCATCTGTGTTTTCCTTATTATCAATTTCATCGTTGCCGATGTTCGGTTCAACGTCCTTAGTTTTGCGTTTCAGTTGTTTACACTTTGACTTTTTCAATTCTGCGGTTACTTTCTTTTGCTCCCTTTCCAATTTTCTCTGTTTTATTTGTTCTACTTTTTCTTTTCATTTTCGTATTTCTGATAATATTACAACCATTTTGTGGAAGTAATGATATATGGCATTTTTGAAGCCGATTTGCGTTTTCTATTTTTGTCTTGTTGTTCTGGCTGCACTGTAGTTACAAAGAACAGTAATTGACTCTTTTTCATTGCCAGATGAAATTTCGTACAAGTTTTTTAAATTTTTGTATACTGGGCCTAAAACTAATCCCGATTTAATGCATGTTCTTACACCAGTTTCGTCCGCGTTAAATATTCTTGCCGGATCTTTCATCATAGTATCTAACAGATTCTCTTCTTGCAGATAGTTAATTAATTACTTAAACCAGTATCTAATTGTCTTTTCAGTTACTGTTGCACGAGATTTTGAAATTATTTCCGTGTTTCGTTTGGCAATATTAGGATGTCTTTGCAAGAATAACTTCATCCATTTCTCTCCGGGTCTATTGTTTTTAAATAAATTTGGTCGGCCACATTCAGTCAAAACCTTCTGCACTGCGTCTTTGACATCAGTAGGATGCATAGGAAATCCTAATGTCGACGAAGGCTTGAGCCTGTGAATTTTCCGAGTATCTAAATCTGGAGTATTGACATTTTTCAGAATCTATCGACTTATCGACTTGTAGAAAAATATTCCTATAATTATAAAACATTAAATGCATTTGTAATACCTAACAGAGTGCCATTATTAACACGTTTGAAGTCATAAAGGGTGTTAGTTAACTGAGAATGACTAAAAATTTTAAATTGAACACCCCAGCTCTAGTAAATGAACATCCTCGTTCGTTTACTGGTTTCTGACTATACAGATCAAAAATTAATTTTGTAAAGACTTGCTTCTAGAGTCAGTATACCGTAAAGCTTATTTTTGCACGATATTAAAAACATCTCTTAAATACCAGTAAATGAACACTATGTTCCCTCACTGGATTTTATGACAATTTTAGGACTAGTAACTGAACACGCGATAATATTATTAAATATGTATTTCTAACAGCGGATTTTTACACAAAAAGTAAGTAAATATTATTAATGTTTAGCTAGTTGTTCAAAACATTAATATTTTCTTTTTTATTAAGAGTTAAAGCTATATTTCAAAGGGGTTGCAACTATCTTACCTTAACAAAATGGCTACCACTCTACTGATGTGCATCAACTATTATATTACACAGCCACTTTTCGATACACTGATTCCCGCCGAGATACTGCCCGTAAATGAACAACTTACTGCGCAAACTCAGGAAAGGTTTGAATTGTTTCCCATAGATGTAGGTATAATAAGTATCTTATTTTATACGAAAAACCATAGATATGTTCATTTATTGGGTGGTGTTCATTCTTTGGTCAATTCACCCTAGCTGGTGAATATAAGAACTAAATCATGTACTACAGGTACAGGGTAAACTAATAATCTGCACATATTATTAATTTTGTTGAAGCTACAGAGATAACAGTATGGCTTTGAAATAACTTCAGAATGAAAAAAAAAGTGGCAAGAAGATAAGATGCAATAAGCTAAACTCACAATACCCAGGGTAGGAAAAGTAGTCACACTAGAAATAACAGAAGATGGATCAAAATAAGATCTATAGAAGTTGCAATGAAGAGAATACATATGTGCAGAAATTCTGCTCAACTGCATCTTAGAGTGTAGAATGATTTAGTTATATGATGAGATGGAAACAAACAAAAAACAAGAATAGAACAAAAAGCAAAAATAAAAACAGAAGATACGGAAATAACAGCTATCTTGTGATGATGATGACCATGAGTACCGTCATAGTTCCAGATAGATGGCTTTATTTGAGGTATTTTTTTATAAAATTATGTCATCTGACGTCACATTAAACCACTTGCTTTAATTTGAAAAATAATAAACGAATGTAATAAATAAATTAATTTAATATATTTTTATTGTTATTTACTACCAATTTCATTTATGCTTAAACATTTTTAAAAAATATTCTTTATTATTTTTGTTTATCGTATTTTCAGAATAAAATGGTAATTTAATGTAGTGAAGTCACAGACAAATTGTATAAATGCCTCAAATAACATTCTACATCTCGTAAATTGTAGGTAGAAGTACAGATACATGTTACCATGTTTAATCGATTCTTTACAATTTTACATTTTAATTTTTTTAATGAATTTAAACCTACCTACATTTTCAATTAAACTTACATTAAAATAGTTTTCTCTCTGCGGGTATAGTAGGGTGGAAGAATGTTAACTTGGGTCAATGAGAGAGATTGATACCAGTCAACATTTGACTACCCAAGTAGAACATTAGTCTTTTAATTCAAATTTATAAGACCAGAAATTTTTATAAGAGATGCGTAGCGGTTACATGACAGCAATTTCATCGTATTATTGTTCCATTTGAGACTTTTTTTGTTAACAGCCGCTACTTTGCTGTTTAAAGTACCTATGACAATAATGTAATCCCTACAAGAAAAACATTCTAGAGAAATTATTTAAACTATTTTCAGAACTTTCTTGTGTCTGCACTTATATAATATTTTTGCTACACGACTGACTATAAAGCGCTATAAAGCAATTTTGTAGTGGCCGCAAGAGAAATATTTGAGAAGATTCTTACACCAAAAATAAAAGTATTTTATACAAGTTATTTAAATTACTTTAAGAAAGTTCTTAAGCCATTTACGAAGGATTTCAGTTTCAGAAAGTTGTTTAGCTATATAATTATAGTATTTGTCTTATAAATGCTGTATTAAAATATTTTTGCGTGTCAATAAAGCAAAACTGCTTTTTAAAGGTAGTTAACACGAGCAAACGATTTTCTATAAGACATAATGCTCTCATGTTTCGCTTTTATATAACATTAAAGTATTTTTAATGCTTCTGAAGTGACCAAACTGTTTTATTATTTTAACGCCATGTTTATTCATTTAATTCCAAATGCTTTTCAGCGTCCATCTTGAAAAAAATTCAAACGACAACTTTTACGTGAAATTTTTCGTTAAAATAACTTCTGATGGTCATTAAAAATAAGAGTTTTTTTATATGAAATTTAGAATTCGAACGTTTTAGCAGCAAATTTGCGTGTATTTAAATTTTCAGTTTTTTTTTGTGAACGAAAATAGTATCTTTATTTTTAGTACTATGCAGGCGCATTATAACTTTTCGACCTACTTTATTCGTTTATCACAGTAAAATTTTATCCGTACCTGAAATTCAATTTTGAATTAGATATTTTTGGGTCGTATACCTAATATAAAAATATTTATAATAGACATATATCGAAAAATTTAAAGAAAGCCGGATATTAGCTTTATATAGTTGTGATGGGCCTGTAAATAAAGCAGAATAATTGTATAATGTTTTTATAAGACATTATCATGACATGCTTGATTGGAATCGTAGTTTGTTGTATCAAATGCTGTAAGCTCATTGCTAAAATATTGTTTTTATATAGAACTCTCAAAACACAATTATATAATTTTTATACAGCAACTATGTGTTACAAAAATGTGCATATTTTGTGCTATTAGCTGCTGTGTTGATACCAATAAGATGTTTATGCGACTAAACTTTGCAACATTAACTCTCCAAAAATTAGTTACAGTTCTTTACCACTGCTATAAAATATCTTGTGTTACTTGGTTACCCCACTAATTAATAAGATTTTCCAGGTTTCCCTGATTCCTGCACTGAATGATGGTTAGGGCCTACCAGCTTAAATTGTTCTTGGGCGCAAATGCGGCCTGCTTAATAGTAACAAGCCGCACCTTCTCCCGTACAAGTCTTGGACTTATGGGATAATCCTCGTGATTAGAATGAGGGGTAGCGGTATTATTATTATTACTTGCGAACGGCGTCTGACGTCACAGGTCTACGCTGTAGCAGCGACTGTTTTTTTAAAAATACCGTTTTTGTACAAATTTTTCCACAAAACTGTCTAGAACAAACTCTATTTGGATTAAAATAAAAAGTACATTCTTTCTTCCGCCCTAATTCTTCTAGGCTACCCTATAACAATTTTTATTATACTTTGCCTATTCTAAGAACATTTCGTTGCAAACAGTTGATGTGAGTTCTGTTGAAGGGACATAAATAGACTGGTTACTGCATCGAAATATAATACATTTTCCATTAGCGCTGCAGTGATTTACACAGTATAAAAAATAGCACCTCTTACTCGTTCCTGACGCTTATCTACTTGATCAGACACTGAGATACCTTTGTGAGCCCAAGAAAGCGAGCTAAGCCTCTTTTGATTTTTGCACCCGCTCTTTGTTTATCGCCCAAATCTTCGGACGAGAGGTGCTCATTCACTCCCTGAATGGGACCTTCAGGTACGCGCGACAAAAGAGCATAAATTTATGGTGCGTTAACCCATTATGTTTTTTTTGTAGGGAGCCATTAGGGAATAACACTTCCCGCCTTTTAAACCAATTCCCACCATTTCCTTAAGTACGAGGCACCAATTAGGTTACCGGTGTTCGGGCCGACTGCAGGCCGGCCAATCCAAAGACAGGAAGCTGAATGTGATCGGATGAATGATATCGGCTTTAACTTCCGGTCGTCATTTAAGCGATCACGTTTTTCTTTGTCCGCGTGCACCTTTATGCAGATGAAAGAATGATGTCTCCAGCCCCGTTGGCGATAAGGTGAAGGGGTCAGTGTGGCAGTTAGATCCACGTTAGACAATTTAACGTTTGGAATGAGTGATTTTCTTGATACTGTTACGAATAAGAACGACAATCCTACCTTGTGTCAAGATTAAAGGGCAAGTACGGTGCAAAGAATTTGTGTAAATGAAATTTTCCAATGTATAATTCGGAATATGTAAAATTCCATGTTAACACATTCTTGTTTTTTATGGGTACGTCCGGGATAGATGCCCAACCTTTTTGGATAGCCATAATTTTTGGTCAAACATTTTCAGAATATATACATAAACTACATTTTATAATAATATAATATGTATTCTTTACTATTTTCATATTTTCATTAATATTAAGACATTAACAAATTTAAGAATAAAGAAACTTGGCCATTTTCCCCGTAGTATCAGGCAAAGATGCCCTACTATACTCTATTTTTAAACTAAAAGGAGTGAATGCCAAAGACAAATTTACACTGCAAAATTTACTAAAAACTACCCTAGATAGCATCAGACTAATAATAAGCTTTCATTAATTTCAAATGGGGTTATTAAGTACCTATTCAAAATAATATGAAATCAATAAATATCTAATTCTAGGTTTATTTAACTTTTGTATATATATTTTTAAAGCAGGTAGGTAGGTAGGTAGGTCCTTCCTACATAACATTGAAAAACTGAATATGAATGAAATAATTTACTACAAACCTGACATATATAAATGATTGATTCCATTTTTCACTTTTAAAAAAAAATTGTATTTATTCACATTTTTACAATTAGCATCGGAGTAATCAAATAATGGTGTTTTTGTTGTACTTCTACGAACTACGTTTATTAAGTTACCGGATAATTGTCAAATAACTGATAACTGAACTTCGTTCGTAATATATTATCTGCAGGTGTTCATACTAACAAAATAAGTTTTTATAATTTATAATATTATTGGTAAAAATGAGGGACACATCATGTCTTTAACAATTTTCTGAATTATTTGATAAGTCCATATCACTCTCGTTATTATTAATTGATATGACTAAAGGTTCAATGAGATCGTCCATAATTCCGTCAAGTGTCCTCATTTTTTCTTCCTCCTTAATCACATGTTCCACACACTTTTTCCAGTTCATATTTGTAACATTATTAAGAGCTTCTATTAGTAGTTCCCTTACGTCTTTCGCTTTATACTCTTTTTTTACCATTTCGCTAGTTATATAGAAATTATATTTATCTTTATTTTGGAGAATTAAATATAATAATTGCGTTCTCACCATACCTTCTTCAAATTAGATATTTTTTGATTGTAGCCATGCCTTCATATCAATTTGTCTTGTTGATGTTGTTGGAATAGCTTCTACTTTTCGACTATGGTATGAGGCATTGTCCATTACAATAACATAATTATCTGGTACTATTGTCAAAAATTCAGAAAATCACTTTTCAAATACATTTGCATTCATTTCTTCGTGATAATTCCCACTCTTCTTGCCTTTGAAAACCATTAACGAATCTTCAACAAATCCTTCCTCTGAGCCAGCGTATAAGATGATAAGACGCTTTCCTTTACCGGACGGATTTTTTAATCCCACAGACAGCCTTCATTGAACGCCTCATGTTTACTTTTAATATTAGTATCAACCCATGCCCTTTCATTTGTATGACCTTCATTTAACCATGTTTTATCTAATAATAAATAGGTCTACCTTCAGATCTAAACTTTTTAATTGATATCAAATAGTCAAGTCTCCATCTCACTATATCATCATGTTCTATCAACACACTTTTACGACATCGTTTTAAGTATCTGCAAAAAAAAATGTTTTTATTGCAATTATACTTGCTTGAGATATGTATTCAACCTTAATTGAAGTTAATTTGTTTCATAACTTTGTATAATGATTTGATGATGATCTGTGGCAAATCCTGACGACTCTTTATTGCGGTTAATATTTTGTCCAAAGTGGAGATCTCACTTTTAAAGAAAAAGCTATGTACTATACGCCTTATGGAATTCTTCATTACTTCATCCAAATATGTAACAATCCCAGGTCATCCACCACAGTGTTTGGAAGTACCAGACACCCTTCCAGTAGATTTATACTGTTTTATGGCTCGATATACTGTTGATTTTGCAACACCTAAAAAAGTATAATGTGTAATATAGTTCAACAGTAGATAATGTTAATATAAATTTACCTAATGTCATCACTATTTTGGATACAAGTTGGACAGTGCTAAAAGTAGGTTCATCATCTAGGCTTTTCTTGTACACATTCAATATTGCTTGTTTTTCTGCCAGAAATAAATGCCCCAAACTTAGTTGTTTTCGTTTTCTTGGGGGCGCCGGCGATGCAATTTCCGCGCCTGCCTTACTTGTGGTCGGCACACTATCATCCATATGCAATGGAAAATTGGAAAAAATTAATGACAAACAATATAATAAGTTGTTTAGTTCTGATAAGAACTGATTTATACGTAACTGAGATAATAAATAGATAGAAAAACATGTAAAAACACAATGACAACTAACAAGCAAAATGTCAACAAATGCCAAAATGCAAAATTTATTAGCAGTGTAAGTAGATTCGAAATTAACCAATAAGAAACCAACATTTTGGAGCGCAATATTCAAAACACTCCTCTTAGTTTAAAAATAAAATATAGTCAGGGATAGATGTCCTAATATCACCATCATATAGGAATACTATAATATTTATTCTAAACATTAATGTTGATTAAAAACATTATTCCCACACAAATCACTTTTTTCCATTGTAAGTACTTTGCCGCATAAATCGCACAGGTTTTCGTATTTGGAGAAATGTTTATGTCATCACTATTTGCAATGTATATGAACCCAATCATCACGCTTGCTGGTATTTTTGCAGTTATCTTCACACCCCATGCAATCAGAATCATCTTACTCACTCAGCTGTGTTTTCTTCTTAATAAGGTACACTTTCATCCGAGTCTGTATTCGCGTATTATTTTGTTTTTCATATTGGTTTGTTTTTTAATTTCTTTTAATTTTTCTTTACCTTGTTTTTCTTGTCATTTTTTAAATTTGCCGTGAACGTTTCCTCACTTTGTTTTGAATTCTTCTACACTGAAAAAAAGGCCAGTAACTTTACAAATTTACTTTGTAAGAATACCCTTATAATTGTCTTAAAATAATTTTAAAAATAATGATGATATTACAGTGACAGTTGTAATTTTACAAGAAAACTGTCAATATACAATAAAACCGTAAACTTCCTATGTAATTACAATATAATTTGTACATTTATAGAATATATTGTAACACATTTACAATTAACAATGTGAAATCCATTTTTACATTGTAAAATTACTGAACATACTAAATTTACTATATAATTGACTGTAAAAATATGCCTAATGCGTGTGTGAAGGTACTATCTACTAATTTTAAAACGCACTATACCACTAACCGTTGAGAGCGTTGGGTGGTGACGCCTTCATTATTTCTTGCTTCATTTCTATGAATCCAGCGTGTACCTAGGACCTAGGTACTTACATAATTAATTTAGTGAGTAGTGACTAGCAATATAAACATATCTAGAGTGACAAGTGAGTGTTTTTAGTACTATAAATAGTTTTGTCTAGTGCTTGTTTAAACATAACCTCAATGATATTAAGAAGTAATAGGTATGTAAGTTATACATAATTATTGAAATAAAGAAACACTGCATCTACAAAAAATCGGATACCCCACTGTTGTTTTGTTCATCTTACATAAGATATAAAAATGTATTATTTTCTATTGGAATTATATTTTATTACATATTTGAAGAACAGGGGCTTCTGGAGGTTTAGCATGATTTAAGTTCTGGGTACCTACTTATCTATGCACATTTATATAATTAATATTACTTTGTAATAGTTAGTATAAATCATAGATTTCGTTTGAATATTATAAAATGTTAACTTTAGTTATATGAATATATTTTTACATTGTTATATGTTTTGTATAAAGTTAAGTGTTCTGTTTTGTACAAATAACCTAAATGTGCAGGTACCAAATTTTAATAAAAAATTGCCGTAAAACCATAATATTTTATTACTTCAATACCTGTATGTACATGTATTTCTAAGCTAAAAAAATAAGCAAAGTGCAGTTAATATATTGAAGATATAATAAAGCTGTAACTACAAATTAACTAAGTGAGCCGTAATCGGAGTACAAAATAGCTATTTATATAATCAGTTAGGAAAAGTACGGTTTTGTGTAACAAATGTTTTCCACACAATTTGTCAAAAAATTTTAATTATAAATTTAAAAAGGATTATTCTGCTGATTTTAAAGTATACATGGGGGCTATAATAGAAATAAGTAGATATTATTTTCAACTAAATGAGTCATAAATTTACTTAATTTTTTGTATATAAATCTGAGAAGCATATAGACAACGAATCTATTGCTTCGGAAATGTTTGACTTCACTGGGGATATCATATCAAAAATTCAGTATTACTATTAAGGGTGTTTGTTAACATTAGAAGCAATTGGCATTTATGTTAATTAGGTTACTTAATATGAGTACATTTTTCTTTTGAAGTAACATTCTGATGCAGTGATGCTATTGAGAAACTCATGGAAAAGCCTAATGTTACTTAAGGTAAGTAACAATTGTTAATTCCTTACAATATTTCAATTTTTCTCATGTAGGCATATTAATCTATTAGGTATAAATGAATTACTATTCAGATTTTTTTTAGGTATCTGTATCAAAGCACTGGTAGTGAATTCGAATGTTGTAAACAAGATGCCTTGTATACGGGTTAGGTCAGTTTCGACACTTTTAGGAGGTTTCTTTTATTGTCAGAAAAGATAGTTCAAATGTCACGGGAATATTTTTGAGAAAAATTGAATAACGGAAATTTCATTTCGATATCTTGATTAGTTTTGACATAGCATTTTTTTAAATTTTAGGCCTTTTCTATGTTGCCCCATATTACATACGTATGATGTTTCATTAAAACATATATATGGTTGTTAAAGCAGCGGAAAACTAGAAGTTATAAAAAAATATTCCTTAAGCCACTAGATACTACACATAGAGAAAAAAATGTCAATGTATAAATATTAATATAATAAGTGGAAAAGAAAAATTACCAAAATTTAAAAATATCATGTAGGTATCTCTTAAACAAATCAAAATATCGAAGTGTGATTCTCGCTATTCAACTTTTCTGAAAAATTAAGCTTCAAATATATTGGCTACTTTTTTCTGTCTTTTTGGAAAATAGAAGAAACATTCTATACCTAAGTGCCCAAATTGGACCATCCTGTACAATAAATTAAAAAAATACATTGTAGTAATAGTATAAAATGTATTATTACAATGTAACTATACAACTGCCTGTAAAGTTACTTTGCAATTTTACAAGTAATTGTGGAAGTTACATCGTAAAAATACTTTTTGTATTGTAAAATCACAAAGTAATATTACAATTTCAAAACCTAAAATTACACCACAAAATAAATTTACAACTTAATTTTACATTTTATTTGTAAAGTCACAATCGATAAGAAAATTACAGCAATAATGAGTGGTAAATAAATTGCCATCTATTTTAACTGTAATTATTTTTTACAGTGTACCTAATGGTCTGGATGGAATTCTAAAAGTAGGCGAAGCTTCATTGATTCCCATATAATTATTGATAACTGCATTAATTGCATCATTTAACTGTTGCTCTGTCAATTTTCCTCTGCCATAAGTACGTATGTATATAGTTGGCATGCTATAAATGAGAAAGAGGTACTTTAATAAACTGGGCGTCTTCCATTGAACAAGCAAGGGCATTTTTCCCAATTGTCCGGTATAAATGCTCCAGCTAAATATCAGATTTAAATTTGGCGGTAGAACACGCTACTTAATGTGGAAACAGCGATTTCATATAGTTTACCATACTATCCATTGGACCTCAAAAAACAATGAATATTTTTGAACGATGCTTGTAATAAACTTTTGTAAATAACTTACCTGAATGAAATTTTAAAGCACCAAAACACCTTCCGCTATGCTCAAACTTTAACTGGTACGAATACTGGCGCCGTATCTCTATCAGTAACGGAGTTATCGTAGTGGGGCGTTTTTGTCTGACAGACATCTATCCCAGACTTACCCTACGTGTTACATATACTGTCTTGAAATTACTAATAACATAATAAAATATTATACTCAGTTATCTCTCATTCGTGATGTTCAAATAGAAAATATTTTACTTTAAATTAAGTTTGAAGAAAGAAAATAGTATGTACCTATCTAACTGTAATAAATATTTCTGATTAAAAAATGGCTTATTTATAAGTATTCTAATATTACGAAAATTTTCTCCGAGTATTTATATTACTCTTCATTCATTTACTTGGTAAAACCAAAAACTAACTTTGTTAGAAATCTTGATTTTCATTTAGACTAAATTATAATATTAATAAAATCACAAAAAGTAAGATATATTATAATTTTTTTCTTACTTTAACATCTTATTTCTGTAAATACTATACGAGTATATTATGCTGCAATTTTTCTTTTCTTTCATATAAAAATCAACTGTTTCAAGCTCGATAGATTTTTAATGAGACTTTTCTCAAAAATTTTGCCAACGTCGAATTTCAACAAGAGTACATTTTTAAGTAAAAATCTTTAGTTGTCATTTCTGCTATGGAATTACCAAAAAATATATGTACACAAAAAAGCTTGGGTATTTTTTAAACACCTTCCTCCGCTCTTTGACAAACTCTCTTCTTTTAGATTTTCAAAAAGAGCAAAGGTTATGGAATTATGCCCAATTTCATTAATTTATCTCTACGCATTTGGAAAATTCTAGTTAAAAACCGTTATCAGGAACTAATCTTACACACGACATATTCGTGTTATATTGACATCTAAAAAATGCAGTTAAATTTATGGTACTACTTTATGATCACCTTGTATATAATTCATTTATTGCCCAATAGAACAGATGTTTCATTTGCAGGACAAATAAGTTTTAGTTGCTACAGTCAACATGTTACTGAGGGTACAGAAGTTTGTAACAAACAATAAGATGTTAATAGATAGGTATAAGATTCTAACGGGTTTAGGTTGTACATATGCAAAAGAAATACCGGACACTCAGATATATAAAAACTTAGAATTACTAATAATGACCAAATAATGTCATTTTTAGGATTAGAAAAATCCAGTTAGTTCGTTGAACAGTGCATTTCTTCTGTCAATAGTTGATGAAAAATTTGTTATTTATTAATTTATTTATTTTCATGGCATGGATACCTATATAATTACAGGGAAACAATTATTATAATAAATTACATTACATAACATGTCACTACCTAATGTAAACACTGGAATAAAAAGGTAATAAACTAGAATACATAGAACTGTACCCATACAGTTGCTTCAACAAGTCACGCACGAAAAACTGATATTAATTTATTGCAAATTATCTATAGACAAAATTTTCTGAATATTTTTAGGGTGAAAACAGGTTAATGGAGTCACATGATGAGATTTTATTAATTAACTGGTACATAATTGTAAGACGATAACATGATGTTTTACATATCGGAATATGCAGTAACTTGTATTGACGGGTATCTCTGGAAGGAACATTAATACACACACGGGAGAGCAGATTTGGTGCATTAAAATTTTATAACCAAATAGTAATATGGAAATAATACGACGATGATGAAGAGAGTTAATTTTAAATTCTCGACATGGTTGGTTAGTTTTTATGGTCGTAAAATTTGGTGGTCTATTGTATTTCTTGAAGTATAAATACCTCAAAAATTTGTTTTGTATTTTGTCAACTCGCTCAGTATATTTTTTGGGCTGACCGTGCCATAACACTGAGCCATATTCAAGTTTTGGCCTAACAAATATACGGTACAATTTAATTAGGGTCCGAGTATTCCATAGATTATGGGATTTCTTCATAAGAAAACCAAGAGCTTTATAAGCATCTGATATAAATTTATCGAAATGAAGTTTATATGACATTGTACCGTTTATCGTAACTCCCAGATTTAACATTACGAATACTAGGTAACTGAGTACCATCCATCTTATACACATATCTAATAACGTTCTTTTTACGTGTAAAGGATATATTTCAGCACTTTTTAATATTAAAATGAAGCTTATTTTCCCTATTCCAGCCCAGTACAGAGTCCAAGCAAGCTGTAGCAGAACACAGTCATTCATCACTTTAATTTGCCTATAAAAATTAAAGTCCAGCGAACATCACACAGTCGGAGTAACAAAGACATTCAGGAAGATCATTAATAAAGTACAATAACAGGAGTGGGCCCAAATTGGAACCTTGCGGAACCCCTGAATTCGCATTATAAATTTCTGAAAAAAATCCATGATATTTGACTTGAACGTACGGTTTTGCAAGTAAGCAACAATCAACCTAATTAAGCTATCATTTACCTCATTCAAAACCAATTTTTTTTAAAAGGACGATGTGATCCACCCTATCAAAATCTTTCTGAAAGTAGATAAAAATCGGATCCACTTGGTATCCATTCTCAAATGCGTCAAGTACGTCATCAGGAAAAATAGTTAAATTAGTGAAAACTGTTCTCTTAGGCACAAATCCATGTTGACAGTCTTTAATAAGTGTGCTAAAATGATTCCATAAGTAAACGTACAATATTTATTCAATAATTTTTGCAGGCGCTGATAAAACCGCAATAGGTTTGTAATTATTAACATTAGATTTATCCCCCGATGTAAGTATTGAACTGACCAGAGAAGTTTGCATGACATTGACAATTGTTATCCCTCAGTACATAGAGAAAAAGGAATTTAAACCCAGAGCAACTTATAATGAATGAAAGGTGAAAGTCTGTATATTAATATATACATATTGTAGGCAGACAGAGTAACATTATTGAAGATATATCCATTCAAAATAAACCATATCAGGAAAAATAATTTGAAATTTCAAATTTTAGAATTCATTCCAGAACTGTCAAGACTAAAGATGACTTTGTAAGAATCCCTTGTAAATGACCTAAAATACAAAATAAAGAGTATTTTCATTAATAAAATAAATAAAATTGTATAATAAAAACAAAAGGACATTTATAAAAATGTATTAGTTATAAGAAGTTTTGTGATAAAGTGCATAAAAATGACATCCAAAGACTGTGAAAACTCATGTGAACCTTTAACACGGCAATCTACAGAAAGAAAGAAAAACAAAGAAATTGTTGATAGTTACGGCTTGGGCCTGAAAAAGGTGGGGCATCGCGAGATAGCTCCTGAAAATTTGCAAATTAGTTCAGAACAAACAAGTTTAATTAAGAAAATACCTACTCACCAGCGAAATTTACAAGTCTCCATACTCTAGAAAAGTTATTTTGCCAATACGTGAAAATTTCAACCATCTCCAGGCAAATTGCATTTCCAAAGAACCCTACAGGACGTTTACCAGTTTCCAGAAAGGAAAACTATAAAGTTTCCAACCTCAGGTACGTTTAAAAATAAAGTGGACTATAAAATTTCTATAGCTATAGTAAATAAAACAGGTTTAATTTCATCCTAATCTTTGCAAAGTATAAAGAATAACCCACAGGACTTACCTGTACAAAAATAAGTTTAATCCAAGCAATAATAACAACAATATTCACAAAATTTGCACAAGATTTATTATTATCTGTCACTAATATCGCCATTTTTGCTGTAATATAGTTGAAATCTGTAATATCATTTTTAAGAGATACTCCCTGAAGGTATGCAACAACCATTATAAGTAGAAGAATATCTATTTGCATAAAATTGTAATTTAAATATAATAACAA
This sequence comes from Monochamus alternatus, assembly GCA_037114965.1. NCBI lineage: Eukaryota > Metazoa > Arthropoda > Insecta > Coleoptera > Cerambycidae > Monochamus > Monochamus alternatus. The sequence goes on from CM073428.1 coordinate 8,202,073, forward strand.
AGTTCTACCTTATATTAGTTTGTTGAAATTATCGACAGAGGAGAAATTTAATAATAAGAGAATATTCTTTATTAATCAAATTAATTTTAAAAACCAAAAACATTAGTCTTTAAAATGTATTACTATATGTTTCAAAAATAAAACCTTGTAAACAATTTGAATCGACTCCTGAGTTTAAGTTTCTTTTTGCTGTTTTGATTTTGTGAAACGGTATCTAGCAAGGGATAAAAAAATACATAAATAAGGTAATATAAAAAAAATTAAATAAAAGGTTTGTGTTGAACAAATTACAGCTTAAATAACAAAGACACAATATACACTAAGAAAACATAACACATCAAATATATCAAGGCGCTCAACAAAATTAATATTCAAAATTTGACATCACAAGACTTAAATAAATATATATTTAAAATAAAAATATTTTAATTGACACACCACAACAAAATATTACAATACATATTCATTTTAAAGGTTATTTTGAGTTTTACCTTGAAAAGAACATATTCATTATCTGCAGTAGTTTGTAGAAATTATATCACATTTTGTGATATTTTGATTCACCAGCATTAAATAATATAACCATAAACTTTAAGGGAGCATTTACACTGATTATTCAGAAAAATATGCTAAGAATTTAATCTTTTTCACAACAAATTTTTTCTAGCTATTGTTTTAGATTATTATAGATTTCAACCTGTCTATGCAGCTGTTTCCTCGGCGTACCTGGATATTTCATCAAATAATATGTTACGAGTTGTAGAGAAATTGATTTATATAGATAGGTATCTCTCTTTTATTATTATCATATTTTATACTTTGTAGTGTTCTCCGCGATATACGTGGCATTTTATATATAAAAACCTCTTAGGCCAAAATAAATCATTTTCTTAATTATTACGGCAGATCTCGAAATACATTAGAAAATATGAGCGGCCATATATAAAGCTGTATCCCACTACGAGATCCCAAATGTATTGTGGTACCCCATATATTTAGAGATCAGTGTCCAATCTTAATAACTCTTCCGCGTCGCCTTCAGGCTTATTTTCTCTGAATTATGTAACCGCACTGTTGCTTCCAATTCATGCACAAGTCAACCTACCTGTGATATAAGTACCTGTGTAACTGCTATACGAGTAGAATTGGAGAAGTAACTAAGTAATTGAGCAAGAAGAATAAACCGAGAGACTAATTTCAGTACCTGATTAGGTTTGACACACAACTGACACTTAAAATATCAGAGCCAATCCGGTACTTCGTTATTTGATGAATGCTAATATTGTTGACATACGAAAAATACTTTTTCTGCCTAAACTACTCATCTATTGAAAATTCTGAAAGTATAAAAAATGTTCTAAATAAAGTCAGCTACTAATAGAAAAAACTGAGGGTAATTGTAAAGGGGATTAGAAAAATATGTGCTTATATTTGCATGGTACATGATTTTTCTTATATTTTCTAATGACTGCAAAAGATTTTAAATAATGTCAAAAAGTGTCGGTTATACTTATAATTATGTAGCCCAAAAATGGTTAAAATCGATCATGTCGTTTTCGTGATATTCGGAATAAACAAAAATTTTTTGCGATCTTTAGCGCTCTCTAGCTGCTAAATGAATCAATTTTGGAAATAAGTAAAGTGGGCTAAATCGGCTTATTTTGAATCCACGAGTCTGTGGCCTTCCGTTGTACACGTCTTTCCCGAACACTCTGTATATCTAAAATAAAAAATAATATAGCTAAATTTACTACAAAAACGTCATACTTGGTTTAATGAAAACATTGTATGACATTCAGGCCTATAATTGAACATTCAAGTTAGCGTAACCGATGACAGTTAAGTTACGATAACTGGGTGGGCATAACTGAGCTCTTAACCGAAATGGAAAGATCGCTATGATCGAACAATCAGTTATATGTGCCTGTTATTGTGGCCAGATAACAGTGTCATGGCAGTTAATTCTTTAACGTACGTCATCTGTCATCACTCATATGCCAAAATTTAAATCATAGGTACTTAACAGTGGATACAAGTGGCAAGAAGTTTAGGACACATGAACCAATGCCAATATGAAGAAATGCAAAATTTCATTAACTGTAAGAAAATATTGTTGCGAAGCAAAGTAAACCCAACGCATGTTAATATAAGTAGGTACTTTGGCAAATTTTTGAAGTACATATAAATTCTTTAGTGTATGGACCGCAAACAAATCCCCAACAGTGGTGGTAGGTTAGTGAAATATTTCATATTAACTTATTGATACAATTATTTAAATTATTTTAGATTCATGCAGAGTGGAAGCAGAATGTAAAAAGGAAGAGCAGAAAACTTCATCAGGATCAAAAACTTGTAAAATCTGGATGCACATATTCAATATTTATACACAGTTTACGTGGGTAATCAAAAATGTACCTTTAGGCATGCGATCTGTGCTACTGTGCTAATTACAATTTACTACGCCTTCGTGGAGTCCATGTTGCAATATATTATAATTATAGGATGCAGCATATCAGTGTTAATAGTAATCCATTAGAAATTATTGTCAAAAACACATAAGTATCTAATAAAAATAATATTTAAAAAAGATAAAATGTATTATTTATACCTACTCTTTATAGAATCTAAATTATTACCAATAATTAAAAACTAGGTACCTAACTTTTGTCATCGTGGCTTTCTCCTATTCATAAATTAATTATTAATAATATTAGGTAATAATATATTTCTTTTTGTTTGTTAATATTCATTTAGGTATCACTATCATACTCAGAATAGCAATCTAATTGTATAAAATTGTAATCCCACTTAGAACAAACTTTAGTTTTTTTTAGGCTGTATTTACTGTCAAACTATTAATACCGTATATTACTAATTATGTAAAACTATGATATGGCAATAAATTGATACTTAATTGTGCTATAGACAAATAATAATAAAATTATACATTATATTAATATGCCAAATGTCATACGTCAATTGCCAGAAATAAAATTAAAATTTCTGACCAATAAAAAGCTCCAGTTACATTTAACGGCAGGTTATTTGAAGCAGTTTCATAACTGGGTCACGTGGTAATTCTCAAGTTAAGTAACTGGGAAAAATATACTTGACAGGTGTGTCAATCATACGAATTTCTAATTAACCTACCAGTTGCCGTTAACAAACCTGTTAATGCTAACTGGATGTGTTCGATCATAGGCCCAATTCAGTATTTAATCTCACTATTGACAGTGTACAAACTCGAAAATTCAACCACAATAGATGAGATCTGACCCATTTCTGCATTTTCAAGATAGCTTCCTTAGGTGGTTCTTTAAGTTATGTCAAATAGCTAACTATAAAAATTATTATATAACTTAAAATAATTTGAAAATTATATAGATATCGACAATGTCAATGTTGATCTGTCAAGAAAAATGTAAAATAAATTAAGTTCTGTAAAACTCTGAATAATTAAGACTTTTCTTGCATTAACAGACTGAACAGAACTTATATTAATAAAATACAGTCAACATCCAGAAATATTTACGAGAGAAATCCTTATAAGGTAACAGCAAGTACACAGAGAAAACTAATTGATCAAACTAAGGAAAGATTAATTCCATTAACCAAATTATTTTGTCATATATGCACAATAAAATATATATTTCAGCCAATTGATTATTTCTATCGATTTCTAAATACATAATCTAGTACATAAGCTAAGACAATTATATATGGGTTTCTTTAGAGTATTTATTTAAACAAAAAATTTGGTTCTATTTTAGAATTATTAGTCAAGCTGACCATTTTATTTGGTTAAGACATATAAATAGTTCAAATCAAAACTATTCATTCCTCACAACAAGGTAACATTTTGTTATTTAAAAAAAAAACATTACAAATTATTTTGTTCGAATAATCAATTTTAACATTAACTTGATTAGTCGTATAAACAATTTATAATTTAAAGACAAGAAAAATGTCAAAATAATGGTTTAGCATAAACTACGTTTCTTCAATTTAGTGAGATTACCATCGTACTAAAACTGGGGGTTCGCTGTTGCCTATATTCTGCACATTGAAACACCTATAGTAAACTGTCATGGCTAGTTATTACCAACGGCGTTGAGCTTATTTGGTGCATTCACCTGTGTTATAATCAACGGATGGACAAGAATGAATGAGATGTAAGTGTTTACGTCTAGTGGTCACTAGCTACTCAATAAAAGAATAGGTCTGTTCAAGCAGGGAATCCAGAACGGTCAAACTGTCAGAAATATTCGTCTAGTAGTTATGAATTTGTTTTCAGTAAACATCGTGCAGGAAGTAGTCGAATGAATGATTTTGACAGTTTGGAACCAGACAGATAAATAATAGATGTGAAAATTGAGTAATTGTGCTTTTAAAGCAATATATTTGTGCATATAAATAAAAAAATCATAGTATGTAACTATTTTATTTTTTCAAAATTACACGAAATTGTGTATATTGTAACCTCTATATTGGGTTAGCGTTGAAACACGTCACATAGACAAACAAACTTTATTTTCACTTTTGATTAGGCAAGAAATATCCTTCAACAAATTCACAACTGTCAGATTCGTTACTTTGACGTTTCAGTCATTCGCGTTTGACTGATCAATATAAACTGACTCCAGCGGCGAAACTGATCCGCTTATATAGGTTTTTAAGGTTCTAGAAGTTTTCGGCGGTCTCGAGAAACAAATAGAATGTGACCGAGAATGTTCCAGAAAACGTCAAAATAAAGGCATCGCAAAAAGTATAAATTCTAACATAAACAGAAACATAATTAACAAAATAAAGAGGTAGGTGAGCTTCAATTTTAATTGTAACATAAGCAGGAACATAATTAACAAATTAAACAGGTAGGTGAGCTTCCGTAACAATATTAAAAATAAGATTTCAATAAACGTGAATAAGTGACATAAGATTTCATGGCTAAGTTCTGAAATATACCTATTAAATAATATTCTACCAACAAAAGTATGCGTAGCTGATTGAACAATTATTTTCTTTTCGTATGAATGAAAGCAAAATAATTTCAATAATAATAATAATAATAATAATAATAATAATAATATCTCTACCCCTCATTCTAATCACAGGGATTAGCCCAGAAGTCGGAGACTTGTGCGGGAGAGGGGGCGGCATATTATTATTAAGCAGGCCGCATTTGCGCCCAGGAACGACTTACGTTGGAAGGCCCTAACCACTATTCAGTGCAGGAATGAGGGAAACCTGGAAAATCTCATTAATTAGGAGGTAGTCAAATATCAACCGGTATTAATCTCTCACATTGACCCAAGCCAACATTCTTCCACCCTACCATACCCGCAGAGAGGACGCCAAACCTCTCCACGAATATAGCTTATATACGGTCTACCGGCAGCTGGGCTCGAACCAACACCGATCAGTCACCTCGATTCAAGTACTGACGCCTTAAACCGCGCGACCCGAATAGTATTGCGGATCATCATTCATAAGTTATTTGAAAAATTGATATTTTGTGTATCTATATAATTCAAAAACGTATTTTTGCTGACCAAAACTGTATGGTCAAACATTACATTCCTCTGTTTAATTTTCATTTCATATTTTCTGTTACAATGCATGTGGTCTTGCATGTATTAAATAAACATTCTCACAAATTGACACACCCATTTGTTCGCCATTTACCCAAATTCAAATCAATTTTCAACACATCGCATGTAGTTAATTTCCTTTATTTTTGTCCATAAGGGTATAATTATATATTACATTTTGCATTTGCACGTAATAACAGCCTGATTTTGCCATAACCAAATATTTCCAACGTTATATTTCAATATGAAGGTAAATACACCGTCCATAAAATTTAGCTATTCCCCAGTGAATTAATTTCATGATACGACTGATAAAATAAATTATTTTACGCGGAAACCCAAAACGCGAATAAAGAGTTTTAATAAACTTGTTTTCTGTGTATAATTTTGTTTATGATGAAATTTTCATCATCAGAATTCGTATGGTATTTGTTAAATTATGTGTGGAAAATTATAAATATTTCCAGTTGAAAGAGTTGTAAAGAGGTATTATGTTACAACCAAATTTACATAAAAATTTGTTAGTTGGCAACTGAATTATATTTACATCAATAATTAATAACTATACAAAAAACCCTTTTGTTGTAGTATCTTTTAATCAAATCAAATATCACGCATCATTCAAATAAAAATTGTTTTTTTTCAGGTACAGTGATAAAAATAATAGTAAATTTACACCATGTATTGCACTATAGTATGTTTGGAAATGAAAGAGAGTAATAAAACCCCGAGATAAGAACCGGACATGGGCGTGGTAATATTTCGTTTCAGGTAATTATCGGGTAACACTAATATTGTGACAGATCAATGTTAGAGCTGAATATACGAAGACGTGCTAGTGCAGTAGAGTAAAATTTGACTTGTGTTTAGTGACTATTGTGCCAGTGGATATAATATTGTTTGGGTAAAATGTGGAGCTTATCAGATTACGTACCTGCTAAACGCGTGAAAAGATGTGCGCTGTTTCAGAATTATTATTATATTAAATGTATTTAATGCACTGAAACACCAAAATCCTATCAACAGTGTTGACGACATCGTGGAAAAGTGTTCCAAAATGACAGGGATTGGAAAATCGACAGACTTTTAAAGGAAACAAAAAATGAACACGATACTGTAAATCCCCCAAAATCATCTACAGGGAGTTCAAAAGTCGTTATAGATGATTTCTTCAAAAATGTCATTCGCAGAAAAGTACACTCATTTTATTTTAAAAAAGAAATACCAACGCTAAACAAAATTTTAAGTGAACTTTCAGAGGACAACAATTTGCCAAAAATCAGTAGAAGCGAATTATGGGCCGTCTTACGAGAGTTGAATTTTTGCTGAGAAAAGCAGAACTGGAAGTCAGTTCTTATCGATAAAGATGAAATTATTTGTTGGCGAAGATCCTACTTAAGATCAATTAGAAAATTATATGATGAAGGGAGGAATATTTATTATCTAGACGAAACTTGGGTCAACGAGGGATATACTGTAACAAAAGTATGGCAAGATAAAAATGTAAGAAGTTTTTGACAAGCATTTTTGGATGGACTTTCAACAGGGTTCAAGGCACCTTCAGGTAAAGGGCGAATATTAATAGTGTCACATATAGGTAGTGCCAGTGGTTTTGTAGATGGCGACTTACTTTTATTTGAATCTAAAAATACAGGTGGCTATCACAAAGACATGAACGCAGATGTTTTCGAAGACTATTTTACACAGATGTTGGATATTATTCCTCCGGGGGTCTGTAATTGTCATGGATAATGCCAGTTACCATTCACGGCAGACCTAGCGGACACCTACGACTGCTTGGAGAAAAGCCGATATAATTCAATAGTTATCCGGAAAAAACATTTCTTTTGAAACAAATATGATGAAAAGGAACTTTTGACACTTGTCAATCTTAATAAAAATCAGAAAAAATATGTTATGTTATATTGAAGAGACCAGATAACAGATGCATATTCTAATTCAGTTCTACCAAAATCGCGTGAGCAACGCAAAACAAAACCAAAGAACTTTAAAGCTTTCTCTTGAAATATTTACTATCAAAAATTACACCCAAATCGTGAAAACTCTCAGATCTATTTAGAATGGCGTTATCGATGATATATTCAAACTTTACCAATTGCCTGTTATTACAGCACCAATTAATCATTCTGTCCAACGCATCTTGTAATTGCACACAATCATCAAAGTTATCATATCACGTGGTAAGGTAAGAGTGAGGTGAGGAGTTACATTGGCGTGATACTTGATACTTTCAAGTAAGCAGACTTATGATCGCTTTTTGTGTTGTGTTATATTTTACAGAGTATGTACAAATTATCATTACTCATTATTGTACTTTTAGAACAGTTTTGAGAAATACGTAGGAAAAAACTAATGTCGCAGCATGTAATAGTGTCTCAGATAGGTAAATATTCGATTTTACGAATTCGTATTTTATGTTGAACTTATAATTTCCAAATGAAAAAACAGTAACGCTGGAAATGCGTTTACATTCAAAATCCATCCGTTTTACTGTATTAGTGATAAGTATAATATAGTTGAAGGTTAAGACACTTTAGTTTAGACAAAATTATGTGTTTACTGCAAATATATCTAGTTATCAGTTATCTACTAGTTTACTTCTATTTATCTGAGTTACTTTTAAATGTTATTAATAATTAATGTTCTGAATTGATTAGTTGATTACTATGTAGTTTACTTATGTTTCATCGTTTCAAAAACTAACGTCTAAGAACATCTATACGAATGCTAAGCTACTATTTTTGTTTATAATATAATGAGTAAACTTCTTCGATATTAATTTCATATCCGCAATGCAAGGCAGATTGAAGAACATTTCGGATTAATAACACAATTAAATTTAAAATATAAATAGAATTTTTTTCATGAAAAGTTAGTAAAACTCGTAGTAGTTACATATAAGCTTTACATAGAACTGGTAACAGTATTTTACATTTCAAATAGTAATTTTCCATTACAGTTGTAACATTACATTCTGGTGTGTTAGTTTGCACTACTGACCTAGCCAATAAATAACCAGCGATCCACCGTAGAATATTACACATAATAATTGTTATCAGTGCAGTGCGTTGTTTACTATTTTGGTGTTATTAATTTTTGTATAATATTAAGGGCTCCATATGTTTTTCACATACAGCAAAGTTAACGTGTCATATCATCTTTCGCAAGATTTTGAGAGATTTGCGTCAATGGCCTCCAATGCGAGGTGCATTGACTCGATGATATGTCCTTCCAGATGCAACTGGATGAATCGAATCTTCACGCTGGAACTGTGTAGAAAATTCGAGACGATCTCTACGTTTCAATTTTAAACTTCGTAGTATTGGAAATGGGATTTAGTCAATGCAGTACAGTTACATTCTACAATATCACGATAAAAGGATAAGGTTTTATTGTAAGTAATTTTATTGGGGAGAAAAATGTGCTTTAGGACCAAGTGATCATTGGAGGGAGAGATAAATAAAAAATTGAAGAAAACGTAATATTTGCGATTTTTTATAAATAATCTAAGTACGTCAATGAATTAATATTGCATATTAATGATTTCATGGTATAGGTAAACAAGATCATCAAATATCTTATGATTTAATGATATTTTAAATTGGTCTAATTCATTGCTGAGGCTAAAATTTGTAATGCAAGCATCCATTAATTTTGCAATTGAACACGATTAATTTAAATAAAAAAAGACATGTCCAGCTGTGAGAATAAATCACATTTTATAACCCGGTTCGCTTCTACACTTGTTATTATGACAAACCGAGATGGCTTGCTAGCAAAATTAATTTTAAAATAAATCTTACATTTAAAGAACAAGTACACCCTTTGCAGTTGACATCGCTGACGAGTCATTTATTAAAGAAGGTCAAATTACTAAATAAAATACGGATTTCTCGACAAGCTGACAGCTGTCACGTACTCGTGTACAACAAATGAATTGTACTTCCTAATGATTCATGGGTTGCATTTGAATCAAACTTAAATTGAAATTTGAACTTTTATAGCTTAGAACTGAATCATGTCGGAGCTTAAATTATAGAAATATATTACAAGTGAACGTGTCATCTAACTGAGGCTACCAGTCATGACTAAATTTCTTGCTGGAGTACCTGAACTGTGTAGTTATAGTTATTAAAATTTTTAATTAAAGATATTTCTGATATATGAATGACAAGTAAATACATTAAAAGTTAGTTGACTGTAATGAAGTAATAATTGAACATGATATACCTACCGTACTACTCTTTCTTACTTTTTTATCTTGCATGCATATTAAGCTAAAGAAACCAAACTTGGCGAAATATTTTCAATCTTAATGTATTTTTATAAGGGGTTGAAATAATCAACCCCTATGACAATTTTTCTTATAAAATTTTTTTCCAAAAAGAATTTTTTGCTTTTAAAAAATATGTCTAAAAAGCCCCATTCATTTAGTAACTTTTAGATAAAATAAATGCAATGCATTTTTTAAAAAAGTTCTTTTTCTACACGAAATCATAAAACTTATGAAAGAGTAAGAACCATTAACAATAAATAACATTGACATTTCTTTCTATGAATTCGGTTGCGGAGAACAGCTCTATTATGGTGACGATAATAACCATTTTTGACTGCATTGATGAGTCAGGTCAATGGTTTAATTGTCAAATTATACTAAGATAATAATTGCTGAAAAAAACATAGTATTTTCGTTTTGTCTTTTTGCAATAACAAATGTAATGTTTCCTTATTTTTTTTAATGTTCCTAATTCTAGATATTTTTAACTGTCCATCTTCTACTTTAAAATTATTAAAACACTAGATTCCATTTCTTATAGGAAAAGTTGGATGTGAATGTTCAATAGGCTAGACTAAATTTTTTTCTGTAAAATATGCAATAATAGTTGTTTATGTATCAAAATAGTTGTGAGGATATTAATTATCGAGAGCAACAGGTTGGATTGTTAATTTGCCCGAGATTACTAGCATCCAATAACTCGCGTGATAGATACAGATTTTTAATTCATACTAATGAAATATGAAAACCAAATTTCCTTTTATTTCATACAGAAATATGTTTGCTTGGTTTTCAAAATTAAACTAACGTTTAATAATTAAGTAGAGGTGATTACCATGGATATATCAGCTGACAAGTTTGTAAATAAAAGTTTATCAAATTTATCAATTTGTGAAAATTAATGAAAACCTGGAGTGAAGTGAGATTTCAGGCGATTTGTTATAAAAGGCTGAGAAGGCTCGTGCCGCACTAGTATAAACAAAGAATCAAAGTATAAAAAAGAATATGTATATTGGGAACAAAAATATAAGTGAAACTATAATGTTGGTTTACTTTCAAGGCATGATGTATTTATTCTTCGACGTTCTAGTATAAGTCATATTGATTTATTTTTTTTAACAGTCTGAATCGTACAGTCCTAATTCCCTGTGGACAAAGTGGTCAATGTTAAAATCAATTATGACAATTTATAATAATACAGATGGGAGAATGCTCCATGAACTGGAGCGTTTCTCTAACGAAAAAGTAAAGGCTATGAGCCAAAAAAGTCTAAAGTGTTTAGTCGGGATGACATTTGCAAATTTTTGAAGAATGCTTCCGATGAATAACATTTAGGTACTACATAAGGTAATGCATTCGACTATAAAAATTACACAGTTATTGTTCTATTGTGCAACTGGTTCTGATTTTTTTTTGCAATTACCCAAGCAACACCAAATGGTTTATTAAACGTTTCGATTTCGTTTATATGAGTAGTATATATAACGCTTACCCCAACATATATTCAACGTTCGAATGTCCGCGCAGAAAACGTGTATATTTCGTATATTATATATTAGATATATACGATTACGAAAAACGTATATATTTAGTGTATCATATATAAAATATGTACGTTTAAAAATGGTATGTATATGGTATACAGTATCTTACATATATACATCCAAAAAACGTATATATTTCATATATTATAGATTGTAAATATACGATTATGGAAAACGTATATATTTGTTGTATCACATGTTAAATATATGCGTTTATATAAAAACGAATATAAACGTTTTTAGTATTAGTATATATAACGTGGTTTTGAATTTTTTGCTTAATTCAATAAGGCTACATATCTTTTTCAATTTGAGATATACGAAAGTGCAAAGAACAAATTTTTATATTTTTAGAAAATTCAATATACTTAACCATATGTTTCGACAACACATGAGAATAGACTTAAGAAAACTCGTGAGAAAATACTATGTATATAGTATAGTCTTTCCCCACGAGTTTATAAATATTTTGAAATTTCAAAAAATTTAAAAAATTATTTTCAGTTTTGTATATCTTTCAAAATTACGCTATAAAAAACACATAACAGACTTGATTTAATGGCACTAGCACACATCCTGGAAAAAAAAGAATGCAGTTAGTTTTTGAGACATTATATGCCCATTAAAAAATAAAAATCAACTTACCTTGTTACGAATCATGATAAAAATATTTTTTGTGTATATGAGATTTAAAGGTAAACCTTTGAAGTTAAAAAAAGTAGAAAAAATTACATACTTACACATACATACATGCCATAGGTACAGGTAATAAACATTTAGGATATTTTTGGTGAGGGAAATATATCTATAAAATACTACCAGACTGTGTGTTGCACAGATTTATTAATTATTATAATATGTTATTACATATAGGTGATTTTACATGTAATTGAAATATGGCCTTCTAGCTCCTCCTTTTTATGAAACAAACCTTGCCATGATTTTAAATTTGGAAAATTCAGTGTGCCTTAGAAATTAAGAGAAATTTCATTTTATTCACTAGTAAAATGTATGAGATACTTCAAAATACTATTGAGATTTATCAGAATGCAAAACTGAGCATTTGTGCAAAATTTTAATTACAAAAAATGTAAAATTAAGCAAAACATTTTGTAGGCCTAGGGTATTAGAATTTTCTACACGTCTATTCAGTCTTTCTTTCTGTTTTGTTTAAATAACCTAAATAGGTTTTATTATTGTTTCATATTAATTTAGCAGTTAAATACATAATATATCCACATTTGTTATCAAAGTACATGAAAATAGACAGGCTGGAGTGGTGGCCATTTTGTAACAGTAGATCAGTAAATAAAACAAAACCTATGTGAACAAAACTGAAAAAATGCATAAGTAGATATGTGATATCACAAATACAATTTTTCCCCATTTCGTAAGTATGAATGTAATGAGTAATGCAAAATTTAAAGTTGTTTCTATTCAAAACTTACCTACAACACACAACTCCTAACTAATATTAATTCAATAAGGTTAACTTGTTTATAAAATACAGACATGAACGTTTTTATATCTTACCTACCTATATTTCTTGTAGATTCTTGTTACACGGTAAGCACAATCTATTATTTTGCTTTTGTTGCACTGCGAGGGGGCGCAGAAGTCCAAACAACGATGTGCGATGTCAGCCGGCAGAGTTCAGTATTGTTAACTTTGGTCAGGCCGGTTGTACCAACCCGTAGAAATAAAATTACTAGAATTGTACCAGATTTATAAATCATGTAAACCTACATACTTAAACATTTTTTTTTCCAAAAAATATAGATATTTTATTTTCTATTAAGGTTTTATATATCCATTCCCCTTACACGTTTCGAAAGATAAATACAAAGCATTAAGTAATTTCTGAGGAATCATGTGATTTATTTATTACAAATTTAAAAACTTAAATTCCGTTACGTTTTTTCTTTTTTTTTTGTTTAAGATATAACTGGAACAGACAAATCTTCAAATTAGAAATAATAAGCATGTATTTGATTTATTTACGCTAGGTGTACCTAAAGTAATGAAATATTTGTACCTACTAATTATTATGTAACGTTATTGTCATAGAAAATATGATTGTTATAAAGTATAACTAGATATTTGAGTGCAAATACAATATAACAAATAAATAAACCAACTTACGTAACATATTTGTCAAGATAGAATTGGCATTGGTTGGAAATGAATAGCTACTAATAAATAAATTATCAGATATTTTATATATTTACAAATGTTTATGACATATCTATAAAAAACGTTGCCTGTTATATACAGGTAGTATATACGTTTAAAAAACATATATGAAAACAACAATATATATACATTTAGCATATACGTTTAAAAATCATATATAAAAAACTATAATACGATATGAAAAAATGAAAATGCCGTCTTCAGTTAATTAAGTTAAGATCAATGTAAATCTATAACCAAAATACAGTTTTAATTACATATTACTCAAATATTATGTGTTTCTTATACAAGTTTGAAAGAAATACGTTTAAAGCATACGTTTAAAAAACATTTAGAAATTAAATGTTACCCATAAACGTTTATTAAATAAACGATAACGAAATTTAAACCATTATTTCGTTTAATAAACGTTTTTTAGACTATCATGTGTTGCTTGGGTAGTGACATAACGAACTTTTCGTAACCAGTTGCATAATGGTTTTTTTGACAGATGTTACTTTATATGTTAAAATTATAAAAAGTACTTTTTCTTATTCTTAATTCTAATTATATATTTTTGTACCATTTTTCTTAATATTTGGCACTAAGTAGCGTTACAAATGCAAATTTTGAATACAACCAGACATCTTGACAGTTGTAACAAATTTTCGCACAATTTGCTTACGTATGAGAAAGTTTCATTTATTATTTCCTGACAGTGATATACGCCCAGTACATAAAGACAACAAATTATATCCTTAGATTTCCGTGCAAAGCTAGAAAATGGTTTTATAAGTGCACCCTTGAGAAAAAGACCGACTGCGTCTCGAGGTAGGGCTGTCCGCTTCAAACCCAGGTCGAGCCGTCGGCGGTATGTTAGATATGTCTTTGTGTGCTGCCAACAAGCTTGTTCCTATGAGATTCTCTCGGCGATTGCCTTCAATTAGATCCGAAGTATTTTTAAAATGAAGCGCACCAAGTTAAAGTAATAGAACCGGAATGTCCCGGACAAAGTGAAATATTTAATTAATCCTAGACTACGTGTGACTCTGATTTTTCATTAGTTCGAGGTCGATATTAAGACGTGTCGAGTTGTCCCCAAGAATTTTTGGTATTTTAGTAAAATATGACGTAAAAACTGACTGCCGGTCTTTTATAAAAGTACCCAACTAGCAAAATGGAACTTTAAAAGAAGCGAATTATTTTATAACTATCGAATTGCGTTGTTTAACGAACAGTTTGATTTTATAGAGCAAATAATTACCATAATTTTGTTCCTGAAGAAAGTAATTGTGTAATATTGTTTTATAATAGTTTTTACAACGTGTTTTATAGAACAAATAATTTTCAGTTCTTTAGGTTTTTTTATAAAAGTATTATAATACGTTATGCAACATTTAAAAAAATTATATATAAGGATTGTAAACATATTGTGAAAGAGTTGTGTACTTAGGCAAATGACTTGTAATTATAATCTTATAAAATAGTTGTATAAACGTGTTTTATTAAGGATATATAAGGAAAATAATAAAATTATTTTTTAGCCTCGAAATGCGCTTATTTTT
This sequence comes from Monochamus alternatus, assembly GCA_037114965.1. Lineage (NCBI taxonomy): Eukaryota > Metazoa > Arthropoda > Insecta > Coleoptera > Cerambycidae > Monochamus > Monochamus alternatus. The sequence continues at coordinate 8,217,239 of CM073428.1, forward strand.
AAAATAGTTTTATAGTTGTGTTTAATCTGTAAAAATATTCCTGTTTTATAAATATGTTATTGAATAAAATTGTGACTTGAGAAAACAAAATTAATTGTATATACCGCGTAATAAAATTCCAAACCTAACCTTAGTTTTTGAACTCCTAAGGTATTGTGTATTACCAAGCAAACCAAGCAAACGTGCCGACGTTCAATTTTACTTATAGGTTTTATTATATAAATAATGATGGTGTCCATGTTCGAGAATTCACATTAAAAACGCTTCATGGCTGCGAAAAAATACGAAAAATCAGTACGAGAAAGAATCTATGATTTAATTTTTTGGTAATGCAATAATTAGGTTAGTTTTAAATTAAATACCTATTATTATAATTAACTAATAATACTTAACACCATTAATATAGGTAATGAATGATAGTACATAATATTTTAAAATTGTAATTTTTTTTATAAAACTTGGCAACTTATTTCGATACAAACATTATCTACTTGTGCACACACATTTTTAAATATATTTAAGACTATAAAAACATTTTATCGTATATAGTTCTAATTTACACTAAAATGTTTTGTTATGTTTTTATGTGGAATAAAATCATTGTATTGTAAGTCGCCATTTTTAAATGAAGTTTTGTTGGATCGGCGACTGCCGCCATTACAGAAAATTAGTTGAAAGCCTTATTAAAATTATATCTAAAACATATTTTTTGGAAGACTATTTTATAACAAGATCATTAAATATAATTACACAACGATATTATAAATTAAAGAAAGCATAATTTTAATAATTTTTAATTTTATTTTTTATAATTTTAAAGCAAATGTGGTCTAAACTAAAGCGCATAATTTTTTTGTCACAAACATATCTATAGTTAACAATAAAATTTGCGGCGCAATAAAATTTTCGTTGTTGAAACACTGATTGTTGACACGATAATATTGGAAGTATTAAACCTATCTACCATCTACACAAATGATCGCCATTGAGTGACCCCGTTTTTAAATATAAGTACAAATAATTATGAATCTGCGTTATACACCAATCATTAAATAATAAGCTACATTTTGTAATAATTTTTTTTTTCAAAGCGGCGTAGATTGATATACGTCAACGCGGTGACCTCTCAGTACGTTTGACACCTTTGTCTTTGGCAGAATATACCTAACCTCGCGGTTGACAGAATGCCAGTGACGGTGATAAATAAGGATTTAATATAGTGTTGAAAAAAAAATCTCGCTTTATAAATAAGTTTGTAAATTTTTTGATAGATAATTCCGTTAATTCTTATTTTTTCCTATCCCTTTTAAAATATTTGTACTAAGTTATAGTTAACCCTGTATAAAAACCATAAAATGTCTTAATACTTATGTATTGTCATAAAAATTTTTATTAGGTATATATTGTAATATTTTATTATGTGTATGTTATTTAATTATTTTTTTTTATTTAATTTTTATTTAAATATTTTATTATGTTTTTTAATGCCAAATTTTAATTTTAATTTTGTTGAGCGCCTTGATACTTTTTATGTATTATGTCTATGAGTGTATGTTGTGTGTAAGCTGTAATTTGTTCAATACAAACCTATTACTTAATTTTTTTATCTCTTTATCTTACCTTATTTATATATTTTTTTTTATCCCTTGCTAGACACAGTTTCACAAAATCAACACAGTAAAAAGAAACTTAACTCAGGAGTCGATTCAAATAGTTTGCAGGGCTTTTATTTTATAACAGATAGTAACACAATTGATAGATTAATGGTTTTTAGGTTTTAAATTAATTTGATCGATAAATAATATTTTCTTATTTCTACTACTCCTATGTTGATAATTTTTAACAAACCACTATAAATTAGAACTTTGTTATTGAATTGTATTAAAAATTTTAGGAATTATGCTAATAGATATTCTCTAATTTGTAATGGTAGTTGCATACCTACAGAGAGTATTTATTTAATATGATAATACAGATTCCTACTATATACTAAAAATAATGGCGATATTCTTGACAGATATACAGAACAATTCCTGTTCAAATTTGTGAATATTGTTTTTATTATTGCTTGGATTAGACTTATTTTGTACAGGTATGTCCTGTGGGTTATTCTTAATACTTTGCAAAGATTGAGAGAAATGAAATCTGTTTTATTTTACTATAGCTATAGAAATTTTTATAGTGCACTTTATTTTAAAGGTACCTGACGTTGGATACTTTATAATTTTCCTTTCTGGAAACTGGAAACTGTCCTGTAGTGTTCTTCGGAACTGCAAATTTCCCTGGAGATGGTTGATATTTTCCTGTAGTGGCAAAATAACTTTCCTGGAGGATGGATACTAGTAAATTTCGCTGGTGGTTCTTAATTTATACTTGTTTGTTCTAATATAATTTGTAAATTTTCGGGAGCTATCTGCGATTTTTTATTCTTTCTGTAGATTGCCATGTTAGGTCCTTTCACATGTATTTTCACAGTCTTTGGATGTCTCTTTAATGCACTTAATCACAACACTACTTATAACTAATACATTTTATAAATGTCCTTTTGTTTTTGTTATACAATTTTAATAAATTTATTGATGAAAATACTCTTTATTTGGTGTTTTAGGTCATTTACAAGAGATTCTTGCAAAGTCACCTTTAGTCTTGACAGATCGGAAATTAATTTTATAATTTGACATTGAAATTTATTTTTCATAATATGGTTTATCTTGAATCGATATATCTGTTACAATGTTACTCGTCTGCCTACAATCTGTATAGCAGATTAATCTATAGACTTTCACCTCTCATTCATTATAAGTTGCTCTGAGTTTAAATTCCTTTTTTTATGTACTGAGTGATAACAATTGTCAACGTCATGCAAATTTATGAAATTTAATTTTTACTTGATAATAAAATTATTAAATTATTATTTTTATGTTATGTAATATTATTTATTATTACTAAATTTATATCCGTGATATCCATATTGTTAATTCTTTATTCTTTATATATTTTATAAATTTACACTAATAATTATTCATTTTATTCAACTTTAAGTTCGGTCAGGTATTATTTTGATGTCATATTTCAAATTGTTACAATATATATGTATATGTGTATATGACTATATCGTAATAATAACTATATAGGGTTAGGGTGATCTATGATGGCATCTTAAGAAGAGAATATTACTTGGGTTGTTTAGACATTGTTGATGAAGCGTGTAAAGTTACTGGTTTTTGCATTCAGGTTCTGAAGACGTTAAATATGTCATATTAGATTAAATATTATCTTAGAGCGTTAGGATATTATAACTAATCTAATATAATATTATATAAAAGAGAATACTACTTTATATGTTATACATATAATGTTAAAAGTCTCAGATTCCGAACAAAACAATTTAATGGCTGTCAAATGTCCTGCAGGTGTCGCTGCATTATTCCCAAACAAAACTCCGTAATATTAAAGCTCCTGAAAAGAACTAATGATAAAGGTTGCTCTGCAGTCAAAGCTATTTCTAGATTACTTAGATCCTAATCTGTGTCTTTCAAACTTCCATTTCATAGCCCGTAGCGGCATTTTCTATAGTCCCTTCTTTCGAAGTGGAGTTCTTACAATAAACCCGAAGGCCGCATCAAAAGTACATTTAGAGTGAATTTGTATTTTAACATTTTTATTCGGATTTCGTTTTAAGGCATTAAATATGAAACTAAATAAAATCGATATAAGTCAGGCGATTTCAAGTTATTTTAATTGTGTTTTTTGTGAAATATATTTCAGTAAGAGTTAAGAATATAAAAAGAGCCGTTAGTTAACATATACACAATAAAAAATATTTCTTAACAGTACTACATTCTTGTTATATTTAAACAGAGCAAAATAAATATTTGTGTTTCTTTTATGTCAAAAGCAACTATTTTGCCAACTCTTTAAAATACAAATTTATTAGTTTATTATATCACAATAATTTATTTTACATTCTATTTTGATTACCAATGTGACTGCATAATAATACCTCTTGGAAGACAATACTTTCTGTAAACAGATTTTGTCTTGGAATTTGAAAATTGCTCAATGAATTTCCAAAATAATTTCTTATATATCTGAACAATGTATATTACAGTTATATGACCGCTATCAAGAAATTAAATATTAATTAGTCTACTCTCTTGATTTTTATTGATTCAAATAAATAAATATAATTTAAGCTAATTTTAAGTAAAATTCGAAATTATATGTCTTAGCTAATAGTATTTTGAATAGTGTTTCTTCTGTTGCTTTTGATTGTTTGAGGCAAAAGTGTAATTATGTATTCTTGTTTGCTTTTACTATATAGTTTCCGATTTAATCAAGTCAGTATGAATATCTGTACTCCATAAGCGTTACAAGAGGGGCTCGGGGGTGCTAAACACCTCTAAAATTAAAATTTGCACCCCTAAGTCAAATAATTCTCAAGTAACTTAAAGCCTATAGTCCAGAAAAGTAACCGTTAAATATATACCGTTTATTCCAAAGAAAACCTTTGCGGCTCAAAGCATTAGCCTTTATAGGACAAGCGGTAAAAGTTGTAGTTGTTGTCTTAATTGAATATCTCAGTTTCTTAGTAGTTAATTGATTTTATATAAAAATGTATTATCTATTTGTTGTAAAATGTAGTCATTTTAGTTTAGAAGTACTTTGTCTGTAAAGTAACGCATAAATTCATTATTAGCTAAATAAACAATATTATTAAAAATTCCCGACGCTGGTCAATTTTTGCTTTTAATTTACTGTTTTTTCCAATTGTGAATGCAACAAGAAACGTCTCGATCTATTAACGCGAACACGCTTGGGGAAACGGTTATTTTTAATGGGGTTCGGAAAAATTTTGCAGAAGGAAATAACAATAAAATAAAAATCATTTAACATCTCTGTTGAAGCAGATAAACAAATTTTAAACTGTCAAACTTGACTTACGCTTAATACATTTGCAATTTTTAAAAACGAAAACAATGCTTTTGGAAACGTTAAATATGCGATAGTGATGTTAGTGTGATTTTTGTCATGTTTTACTTATCTGCTTTTTCAGTGTTAGATTTTTTGGTTAGGGAAACTCAAAAATAACCCTTACTGCTCCTTTTGGAACACGAGTTTATGTAATGAATTTTTATTTTTTTAGAAGTGTGGCAAAATACCTTATTAAATTAAAGAAAAAATGCTAAACTGTTACTGATTCTTCTTAATATTTCTTTGGTTGAATTTTTATTGTATGATTAGTTTCCCTTATTAAAGTAATGTTTTAAACTAATAATTAAATAACTTATGTGAATATCCAATCAAATTTTCTAATCAATGGCTCCAACTGCTGACCCCCATAAATTCAGCTCCCCAAACTGAAAGCAGCTTTCTTGCGGTTAAACCGCCCTATCCGTGGTCACTACGATATTAACATTTAAATTATTTTGACATCGAGAGTATGCCGAATAACAGTAAATTTATTCTGACTTGGCCCAGAGCCACAGGCAAAAACGGGAATCTAGCCTCGCGTAAAAAACATTCCTTAATCCATGTAAATACAACTGAATACAACTTATACTAACAAGATATGGGTGATTATCTTGTCTAGGTTATTAATCATAGCTGGAGGGTTAGATTGCACGCAAGGACCCACTTCTTGCCGTCCGAGGAATTTGCCAACGCCGTCGCTAAAAACGGGCCTTTGTCAACGCCATCTTGCGGACCCGACGTTGGCAAAACAAGGAAAAGCGGACGCCGGAGCAGTGGCGTGTCTACCGTGTACAAAGATTTCTAAATATTGTTGTAATCGCAGGATATCTCATATCTCTTGACCACGCCCCAAATGCGGCTTACATAATAATAATATGCCGCCTCCTCTCCCGCACAAGTCTCCGACTTCTGAGCTAATCCTTGTGATTAAAATGAGGGGCATTAGAGATATTATTATTAATATCTATTATGTGCATGTCATTTTGATTTTATTGGTGGGTAGGTAGATAGTTAAGTTAGGTTAGGTTAAATTTTGGTTATACATTTGTGTTTGTTTACTGGATTATTATACTATTTTGATTTTATTGGTATGTAGGTAGGTAGTGATGGAAATATGTAGTTTTGATTTAGTTGAAGAATATGGAAACTTACGAGAAATTTGAATATATGAGTTTTTCGATTAAAAACAGTGGCGTAGTTATGGGATTTAAACTCGAACTTCTACGCTAATGCTGAAACGTGTTTTTATTGTGCACATAAGAAAATATTTGCCTTATTTTTGAAATGATAAGTACTCTGATCATGTGTGCTCATTGTTACGTTATTGGAATTATATTGGTACATATTTATTGCTTAAACTGAGTACCTATGCCGTAATCGTAATAAAACTTATTTTAATTAGTTCAAGGTACTAACAGAATTATGCAGCTTTCAGTTAATTGAAATATGTAAACACCCTGTGTCACTAAAAGAAAACACGGACGGAAAAATGTTTTATGTAAAGCAGATCAAGCCTGAATGAAACTACTGTTTTTAAGATAAATTTTTTTAAACAACTTCCCTCTTTCAAAAGGCCTGGACACGCCATTGGACTATGATATGATAGATTGCTTTATTTTGGGAGATACTTGAGAACTAAAAATTTAAAACCTTGAATTTACGAGTCATAAGCTTCATTTACTGGGAAACGGTCCAGCAATTTGGGTCAAACTTTCAATGTTGGGGCAGATATATGAACTAGAAGTTACCTCAAAACAGATTTTATTAATGATTGTGAAAATAAGAACCGTGATGGTCATAAATAATACCACATAATGAAGTTCCAAGATTAAAATACTGGAAACTGCAATATTCCATCTCAAAGACAGGTAGATAGAGGAATGCTTATTCAAGAATAAGAAAACGTTAACATATCACCACAAAACACTCGAGCCAAAACTTCATTATTTAGTTTTGTTTTCTAAACGTTAATTCGGAATATCTAAAATTTATTTTATATTAACTTTGGAGTAATAATGGTTTAGAGTTAAATGACCATGGTGTGTCGGTAGAAGCGTACATAATATATGTTTAAAAAGTTGCAAATACTTAGTATCTATTACATTATATGGATTCAAACAAGTCAAGTAGCATAAATTCAATATCTTACGTTTAACAACATCAGAAACTGATTTTGGATGAATTATTACACTATCATACATATTTCGTAAAGAAAAATCGCTCCTGAATAACCTACACCTGCGTTAGTGCGTTAGTGACATCAAATGTCAAATATACCTCTACATATACGTTTATAAAATACCATTCGGTTGGTCGGTCAGTGGTCGAACGAGGTGTCAGTACTTGAATCGATGTGGCCCGTCTGCTGTGGGATCGAGTTTCGCGGCCGGCAGATCGTAGATCAGCTATATTCGTGGAGAGGATTGACATCCTCTCTGCGGGTATAGTAGGGTGGAAGAATGTTGGCTTAGGTCAATGTGAGAGATTGATACCGGTTGACATTTGACCGTCCACCTAATTAAGGTTTCTCTCATTTCTGCACTGAATGGTAGTTGGAGCCTACCAACGTAAGTCGTTCCTGGACTGAAATACGGCCTGCTTAATAATAATATGCCGCCTCCTCTCCCACACAAGACTCCGACTTCTGGGTTAATCCTCGTGATGAGAATTAGGAGTAGATATATTATTATTATTATCAGCATGTGAACACAACACAAAACACAAAAACACAAATTGAACACAAAAATTTTGGTCAGAGTCAGAGGACAGTGTGACAGACAGTTTTAATGAGATACAGTTATCACATAATAAGTTTACAAAAGCATAGCATACAATACTGAAAAATAATTTACTATTAAAAACATTTCTATGTATGTCCTATTACAACTTAAATATTTTCTTCAAAAACCCCCACACCAAAGAAATACATTCATAGCATACTATATTTCGCCAATAAAAATAAAGGCAGGGATTGATATACATATATGTGTTAAAAGAAGAGTGTAAAATATTTGAGGAGGTAATAGTATGAATCAAAATAAGCAGAAAAGTCCTAATAAACATGGGTCCGCAAAGTAACGGTTGCGGAGATATGGACCACTATTCGTTTTCCAAACATTTTATTTTATTAGGAATAAACCGACAAAGGAAGCTTTTAACAAACAAAAAACAGAGTTACAGAAGATGTTCAAAGTGCCCTCCGTCCATTTCCAAGCAGGCACGACATCTTCGTCTCAACGATATTCGAACTCTTTCGAAAACACCCTCCTTGGTTTGGATTTCTTGACCCTTTTGATTAATCCGTAGCTGCAGCTCTTCCAGACTATTTACAGGAGTACCATACACTAATGTCTTCAAATATCCCCAAACAAAGAAATCTAGAGGGTTCAGATCAGGTTATCTTGGAGGCCATAAAACAGGTCCAGTCCTTTCTACCCATCTATGTGGAAAAGTTTGGTGTAAATGCTCTCTAACGGCCATGGAAAAATGAGCTGTAGCACCATAATGCTGGAACCACATTTGTTACCTCTGATTCAAAGCAATGTTTTCCAAAAAGTCATACAGTGTGTTCTGCAGAAAGTAGAGGTAAGCAGCGCCTGTTAATCGGTTTGGTAAAACAACAGGACCTAGAAACCTGTCACCTACAATACCCATCCAAATGTTTAATGAAAAACGTGCCCTCGGCTGATATTCTCCGCACACTCGTACCTGGATTCTGCTCTACCAGTGCTAGAATTTCTTCTTCTGCTCTAGAAGTGGATACCGACCTTAGTCTTCCGGATAAATGGCACTGTTTGCTCAAGGAACCGGTATCACGCAATCTTTGGTGAATTCTTCCAAACATGTGTTGTGAAGGAATCTGGCGATTTGGATAAGCGTCAACATAAAGACGTCGCGCTTCGGTGGCGTTTCCCATTAGCACGATCATACATGAAATGCATGTTTGTTAATTCTGCGTTAGAGTAACTAGCCATAGCGAAAGAAAACTTGTGCACTGAGAACAACTGTCAAATACGTACTATTTATTTCACTAAACATCAATCAATTGTTATAAGAAAATACACAACGTTTTTGCAAAATAGAAAAAGGGGCTAAAAAACATAAAACATTCCATATCTCCGCAACCGTTACTTTGCGGACCCATGTTTATTGAGACTTTTCTGCTTATTTTGGTTCATAATATTACCTCCTTAAATATTTTACACTCTTTTTTTAACACCCTGTATAGTAATACGATATCATGACAAGGTTCTTGAGTGATAATGTGAAATGAGTGTGAAGCGTTTATCTTTAAAATACAGATACTTTGATAGTCAGTTTCAATATTGGAACTTATATAAACATACGGGATGCCGTATAAATATTATAAGATTGATCTAAGTTGTGTTTTTTTTTAATTCAAGAGACCCATCCTTGCTGGAATACTCTGAATATTTCAAAGCTGAATGTAGAATTAGTTAGAGCAATTTTCGTAATTAAAGGCAATATTTTACACGGAACTTAGTTAATTAATTAATTTATTAGAAGACAAACAATAGCAATATTTTTTATCTAGGACGTGATAAAAGCAACAAATTCAGAAACCTCTAGTGTATTTCGTGTCTGATGCTTTTAATAGGTTTAAGCATCTACTGTCAGTAACACTTTTATCACTTCGCTTTATCAAATCAATTAAAATACCGTAATACAAATTACACAATTAATTTTTTTTATTTTGTGTGATATTATAGGTATTATTATACTTTTATTTATACAAGGTAAAACTTAAGTAGGGGTTTTGCTTTCAACACAACATAGATCTCAAAAATTAAGCAATTTCTTCTAGTAACGCTTTTTCGAAATCTCAAAACCAACCTAAATACATTTCTGTATAAAACTTATCATCAATGTAAGGAAATACAAAATTCGACAAAAAATTATCAGCACTATAAAAACGCCAGAACAATTATTATTGATGACTTTTTATTATTGTTTGTCTTCGCTCAGAAAAAATAATTGTGATTCAGAATTTATCCGAAAAGAAATGTGAATGTTCAACATACATGTACAAATATGGTAATGCAAAAAAGTAATATACGCATTCTGAAAACTATTTAAAAATATTTAATTGCACGCCGCTGGAATCTGATCTACTGTAATGGAGTGACAATTCAAACTGGAGTTGTCACCTATGACATGAAACAAATCTCCGAATTAAACCGATACCGGCAAACAAAAATTACAGTGTTTTTCTTAATAAACTTAGATAGATAGATCTGACCAATAGATGTTTCATTAAAATGAATAAAATTTCGTTAAACTAATTTTAAAGAATAATTTCGGTACTTGATCACTATTATAAAATTTATAAAAAAATAGCACATACTTTATTACAAAAACTGTTCAAAAATTTGTCCCTCGACTTGTGAACACATTTGGGTACGTCTTCTCCAATTTTGCCGTACTAAATTGCCGTTCCTCCTGGTTGCTGTTCTTGTAAACGCAAGTTATTAGCAGCAGCTGTGAAACTCTCGTGCAAATCCTCAACTGTCTCCACTTCGGTACAGAACACCTCATTTTTTAAATGGCCATACAAAAAAAGTCAAGAAGGTTTAAATCGGTAGACCACGGTCCACCCCGTCCAATCCACTGTACACCGTGCACTTGATGGAGATAATCTTGAACATCTAGCCAAAAGTGAGGAGATGCTCCATCATGTAAAAACCACATGCATTGTCGAATAGCTAAGGGTACATTTTCAGGAAGAGCTGGCGCGTTAATGCGAGGAAATTCCAGATATTGTAAACCATCCATACGATTGGGCAATATGAATGGTCCAATTAGGCGTTCATCAACATTTCCTGCACAAACATTCAGTGAAAAATAGTGTTGGAAGTAATCCTGTTCAATTGCGTAAGAATTTTCAAGTTCCCAAATATGTGTACTGTGAATGTTTTGTATTCCATTGTGAGTAAATAAAGTTCCATTTGTAACTAATGTAACAGCAGTAAATTGAGAATTTTCAGTTGCTGCTCAGCCACTCACAAAACCTAACTCGTAATGGATAATCCCTTGGTAACAGTGCCTGAACACGCTGAATATGATATGGGTATAACTGAGCTTCGTGTCGTGCTCCCACTGCCAAAAAGTGAAGTTAGATATTTATAGAGTGTTTCATTAAAGCAGGTTAGTAAATTAGATTAATTTCTTTAGATAATTATTGAATAGAGCTTTGTCTGTGGAATTGTTCATTAGCATACCTAGATGTTTGGTATCAGAGAACATACATATGACTTCATTGATAGGAATTGTAGGATATTTGATTTATATTAGCTTAAATTACTTTTCTAATACAGTAAAAAATCTGCGTTTTAATCGATTCTCTTAACTACAAACGCATATTTTTTCCTGTATACTTAAATTTAATTAGTAATTATCACTGATAACACTACAATTCAACTGCGTTTATGTAATATTGACTCTAGAGTAGTATGTAGTGTATACTAGATTATATGGATTGAAACTTTTTGTCGTAATAGCATAAATTCAATATCTCACATTTAACAACCTGAGAAGCTGTGTATGAATTATTACACTACCATACATGGGTCGTAAATAAAAATCGACCGTGAATAACCTACACCGACGCTAGTGTACTCAAATGTCCAATATATCTCGTTATAATAATTTCTTTCTGTGTAATCTACCGAAAGGAAAAATAAAACGGACACTTGAACATCAGATTTTTATCGATACTCTAGTAATTATCTTTGACAACACTACATTTAAACTGCGTCTCCGATGAATAATAGTATAGGTACGGCAGGGCGTTGCATGTCGCCTAACCATCAGGCTTACTCACTATTGGTTAATTAATTTACAGCTGATAGCGCACACGTTTCAGGTTTTAGCACTATCAACACTCATTACAGTTGCTTTACTTAACGCGATGTCTGGCTCAGATACGCCGTTTTATCCGGCACAAGACGTTTCTCTTGCAACTTCAAGTGCCGTTGAACCAGTCTCCGTAACAGTATTCTGTAAATTGCGGAAAGGGTATAGTTACCAGAATCACATGGAATCGAAAATATGTCCACACTGATAAAAGACAAACTCTTGGAGCAACAGTTTTCTTGATGTCAACTTTTTGGTTGATGCTGTTTGTAATAGTTAATATAAGACCATCATAGATTTCGTTTCAATATTATAAAATGTTCACTTTAGTTGTATGAATATATTTTTACATTGTTATATGTTTTGTATAACGTTAAGTGTTCTGTTTTGTACAAATAACCTAAATGTGCAGGGACCAAATTTTAATAAACGATTGCCGTAAAACCATAATATTTTATTACTTCAGTACCTGTATGTACATGCATTTCTAAGATAAGCTTTTCTAAAAAATAAGCAAAGGGCAATTAATATATTGAAGATATTAATATAGCTGTAACTTCTAATTAGCTAACATTTAAAAACTAAACTTTAAAAAGACGAACACAATATTTAAATTAACAAAAATGTTTATATAGGACAGTTTCGTAATTGTTTGACATTTCATTTCAGTTAATAGAATCAACATTTAACTTTTAACAGTTTTTCTGTCTGTGCAGGACAGACTTGTACTTGCATACATTTATTTTAATGTCGGCAATTTTTAGGTTAGAATTTTAAAATATAAGTAATTTTACTGAATAATTTTATTTTTTTTATATTTTTATATACTTTACCTGTATAACTACAATTGAAAAATATGCGTTGAAAAAACTTTTTCAATATCATTATTCACATATGACTGAATATCAATTTGTAAAAAAATTAAATAATGAACAATACGCACATGCTGAAGAAAAATGTATATACCAAAAACTATCTTTAACCGTTTTCGAATTGTTGAATGTATCTATATATTATCTACCTACGCTGAAGAAGCAATCCTAAAAATGCAGAAATAGGTCAAATCTCATCTATTGTGGTTGAATTTCCGAGTTCCCACAGTTTCAAAAGTGAACTTATGTTTTTATTAAACCAGGTTAGTAAATTTAGCTAATTTTTTAGCTAACTATTGAATAGAGCTTTGCCTGTGGAATTGTTTATTAACATACCTAGGTGTTTGGTATCAGAGAGTCATACGACTTCATTGATAGGAATTGTAGGAGATTTGATATATATTAGCTTAAAATACCATTCTAATACAGTAAAACATACACTAAGAAAAGTCAAAACAAAATTGAAGAAACCAGAAGATATAAATGGGCAGATAATTTGTGAATAATTCAATTGAAAATAATAATAATGAAATGAAAATAAATAACTAATAAAATCTTTATTATTTTTTAAGTTTTGGCGGATGCGCTGGTACGAAATATACGGTAAACCCTGAAAGTCGCTGTATTTTTGAAATAGTGAATAATTTAAAGTTTAACAAATAACAAGAATGTTTTCTCATGTTACCTGGGTATTTTCAAATATACCGAGATATCGAACAAACAGCAAAGTTTTAGGTACCGATCTACAAATATATATATACCATTTTAAATGTAACTGTCGGTGTAAATATATGACATAAATTTCCTTCGTACCAAATCCAAATTGCTCATTCATTTTTTTAACTAAATATGACAAAATCATTATTAAAATGTGGAGTTTGGAAAGAAACAAATGTCTGTCTTAAAAATGCTGTACCAAAACTATTATTTTATTTAAGCAAAAATTAAATAGAAAGAATTTTATTTTAGTGCTTACTTTTGGATTTTGTATCATTCAAGTGTATATGTTCAGTAATAATAGTAAATTTGATATAAATATTTACATATTCTTGACATTCAAGCATTCATATACTTTCTTTCGTAAAATGTCGCTAAATTTAAGATTTACTTAAAGAATAATATTGCGGCCTGACGGCCTCGTTGGACAATTTCACATCGCGTGCAATAAACACTTACTTTTTGTACTTATTACATAAATAACTATTATTCTTAAATAAAGAATATATAATCTTTTTATACAAGAATAATAAATAAATCTTTCAATAAAATATTAAATGATCAAAAAATATTACTTTAAATATTAACAATTTATCAATAACAGACCTTTCTCAGCTTTCTGAACAATTTAATAACTTTTTATAAACATCCCATATCAATTACTTCAGAAAACAAAAATAACTAATGTAAGTCCTAACGTAAATTTGATCAGCCGGAGGGATAGTATGTTTCTTGCTTTTGTTCTGCATATTATAAAATATAAATTAAATAATAAAAATTCTGCTGGGCACGATGACATATCGGCTATACTAATTAAAAAAATTGTTCAATTGTTCATTGTTCAACCGATCACACATATAATTAATGAGTCATTTCGAGAGGGTTTATTTCCATCTAGATTAAAGGCTTCTTTAGTGTCTCCAGTTTTTAAGAGCGGTGATGCCAAGAATATAGCGAATTACCGTCCTATCTCTGTGCCACCCGTAATACCTAAAATATTTGAATATGCGATATTGTCCCAATTAGTAAAATTTCTTGACATAAATAATGTATTAAATGATGGTCAACACGGTTTTCGTCCAGGGCATTCTACTGTAACTGCTGTACTGTTGTATTATGAGAAAATCTGAGAAGCTATTGAAGCCGGAAGTAACCCTATTGGAATTTTCTGCGACTTTAGTCGCACTTTTGATTTCTTTGAACATGATCTACTATTAACTATATTCTTATTAGTTATATTCCTACGGTATCAGAGCTAAGCCACTTCACTTGATTGGTTTCAATCTTATCTTAAAGATAGGAAACAAATGGTAAAAATAGTTCATAATAATAACTTTAAACAGTCCTTCTGTACATCCCCTATTTTAAATAGCAACATTGGTGTTCCACAAGACTCAGTCCTGGGACCGATTTTGTTTATTATGTATATCAACGAACTACCAAATTTAATGTACCAGGCATTCACTACTCTATACACAGATGATACCATCTTTCTTTTTTCTAATCGAGACAAAGATTTTCTTCATAGTAAAATTAATGCAGAAATCACTAATTTGTGTGACTGGTGTAAAACAGATTCACTATTTCTGAATTTTTCTAAAACTAAATGTATGATATTCCATACTGCTCAAAATCGCAGTGATTTTACTATAAATATAAAGTCAGATGCCTACCTAGAAATTGAAAGAACGGATACCTCTAAATTTTTAGGTATTGTATTTGACGATACCTTATCGTTTAAATCCCATTGTGATAGTTAATATATTGAACTCCAAATGTTTCCAAATTAGAATACTAAAAAGTGTTTTAGATAAATCTTGTCTATTACTGATTCAATCTAAATTAGCATATGGAATTATCTTATGGGGAAAATCGTCAAAATCACAAAATGTATTTATTACTCAAAAACGCATAATTAGATGTATCGCTGGTATTTCTGCAATAGAATCCTGTAGACACGTTTTTAAAAAATATGGTATTCTAACTGTTCCAAGTTTATATATATTTCACATTTTGATTTACATTCATGAGAATAGACAAAAATTTACAAAATAGTTTTTATCATACCCATGACACTCGAAACAAAAATAAATTTTGTGTTCCTTATAGACACCTCAATATTACTTCGGGGGCTCATGATATCCTTGGACTGAAATTATATAATCATTTACCAGACATATATAAAAATTCGCCAACTCTTCCTAACTTCAAAAGTCAAGTTAAAAAGTATCTTCTTCAAATTAATGCATACTCTGTAGATGAATTCTTAGGATACAAGTGATTATATATATATATATATATATATATATATATATATATATATATATATATATATATGTATGTATGTATTAGAGCTAACGGTGATAAAGCATAACCTTCTTGATTACAGCATTCTTGTTGTCGGGTGCACGACAATAAATTTTGCAAATTTTAAAGAGAACGGTTCATGTTGGCGACATTGAACAAGAGTACCTTTTTTGTGACATATAGGTTTATTTTCCAGAAAATTTGATCAATTTTCCGAAAATGCAAAGGACAATTTTTTTTTCATACTAAAATCCTATGTGCTACCCCGGCTCTCCGCTCCTGGGCGTTGGGAATAAATTATTTTTGCACGAAATTGTTGCATTTTTGTGTTTAAGAAACTGCACCAAGATTCATTTAAATTGCCTAACTTTTGTAGAAGTTATTGCGAAAAATTGTTTCTCAAACTGTACCTTTATCACCCTGTAACTTTTTTATTATGCATTTTCGGACCTATGTTTACATGAAACTTTTTGCTCAAAATGACATTTTCTATCTGTCTTATTCATTTGGCACCATAGTTTAGAAACACCCTGTATATTACATGTGTGTATATATCTTAACGTTTTCTCAGTGTGTACTTTGTTTTAATGTGATTTTAACGACTGTTTGTTTTTTACTATGTATGTTATGTAATTTACTTATACTAACTATATGTATGTACGTTTTTATAGACGAATCCTATAGCATTGTATTGCTCCAAAATGGATAATAAACGATCTATCTATCTATCTATCTATCTACAGTATGCGCCAAAAGTATGAAATAAATTCAATAAAAACGAAACAATTATTTTTTGGGAAAAATACTCGAACAGGTCGATTTTTAATTTAAAAAATACATATTTTATCGTAAAATGCGATTTTCAAATGTGATTTGTTTTCGAGTAATGACGTCATCGATTTTTTTTAAATGGCAACACCATATTTTTTTCCTTGATTCTGAAAGATCGTTTAATTCTCTATCAGACAGTACTAAAATTTTGCCTTCTTACATAGGAAAGTTTTCGAGTAAATGACGATTGAATGTTAGAAAACGTAAATTTTATCCATAAAAAAGTAACAATTCTGAGGTATGTAAAATAAAATACAATTGATTAAATTTTATACTTAAATTAAATGTTCGAATTGCCATCCATCAACTTCTTAACAATGCGCAAGTCTGTGAAGAAATTCTTCTTGCACATTATGAATGATTTCTGGGGTAACTGCGATTGAAGTTCTTGAAGTTCTTCTAAATTACGTGGTTTATTAATGTACACTTCTGACTTCAAGTATTCCCATAAAAAATAGTCAAGAGGTGTAAGATCTGGCGATCTTGCAGGCCATTCTATCGGTACGCGTCTGCCGATCCACCTCCCAGGAAAACAGTTGTCCAAAAAATCTCGTACAGGGCGCGCATAGTGCGGAGGTGCACCGTCTTGCTGAAACCATACGGTATCGTCAAGAATGTCAGGGTCATTATCGTTAGGAAAAATTACTGCATGGGCTGGAACAAGGTCATTTTCTAGAAACTATAAATATCTTTGTCCTGTAAGGGTTCCTTCAAAGAAGAAAGGCCCTACTATTCTGTCGTCAACTATTCCAGCCCACACATTTAATTTCTGAGGGTATGTGCCTCTGACATCCAATGAGGATTTCCCCGACTCCAATACCTGCAAGTTTGACGGTTTACTGTACCATTCAGACAAAATGTGGCCTCATCTGAAAAAAGTATTTGCCGGTGTAAATTTCTATTTCCTTGACATAAATCCATTAGAATTTCGCAAAAGTGTAAGCGGCGATCGGGATCACCTTCATTGAGTTCCTGCACAAGTTGAATTTTGTTGGGATGATATTTTTCCTTCCTCAAGATACGTAGCACTGTGCTCTGACTTGTGTCATTATTTAATGCAACCAATCGTGAAGAATTATGAGGATTATCCAGGATTATCCACCATACTTATCAAAATGTTCTGTTTCTGATTTTCATTAATGCTTGGACGTCCAGGTTTTGGAATATTTACAACATTGCCAGTTTCTCTAAATTTAGACTCTACCTTACTGACTGTTGATTGGCTGATAGGGCGATCTGGATATTTTTCATTAAATAAATCGCAAACTTCCTGCTGAGTTCTAGTCATATTCCCGCATCCGATAAGAATTAAAATTTCAATTCTTTGAGTAACAGTTAAATGTGCCATAATACTTTAAATTGAATAATAATTTCTATGTCGCTTACAATACTTATAAGAAAGTCGGTGTGACAATGACACTTTACAAAGATTTTCACCTACGTGATCCATAAAAGAACTATGGAATTCGAAAAACTAAACTTGATAACGTTTTTGCTTTATTTTAATTGATTTACGTTTTCTAACATTCAATCGTCATTTACTCGAAAACTTTCCTATGTAGGAGGGTAAAATTTTAGTACTGTCTGATAGAGAATTAAACGATCTTTCAGAATCAAGGAAAAAAATATGGTGTTGCCATTTAAAAAAAAATCGATAATGTCATTACTCGAAAACAAATGACATTTGAAAATCGCATTTTACGCTAAAATATGTATTTTTTAAATTAAAAATCGACCTGTTCGAGGATTTTTTCCAAAAAATAATTGTTTCGTTTTTATTGAATTTATTCCATACTTTTGGCGCATACTGTATACTTGAGGAATAGTGAAACTCAGCTAGCGTTGAAATAAATGTATTAATCTTAGTATTAGTATAGCTTTTTTCCGTGTATTTAATTTCGTTCATTTCTTCTTTCAGAACAGCATATAACTAAATTGAGAAGCAATTGAATGATCCTTCAAATACTATGGCCGGCATACTTACACACAATTAATTAATTTTCATCAATTAACCACGGACTTATGATAGTTTCAGTAAAACATAAACGGCTCTTAAAACGAATGAATTACCGACGTGATATGCATAAATTTCAGGCTGGCGATATCATTTTAATAAGCGTTAATAATGCAAATAAATTAGACCCTTAACTGCCAGTTCATGTTCACTGGCCGTCCAATGGATACCTCCCACATTTCCCTGGTCACTCGATAAAGGCTTTTAAATACGTTCCAGTCAGCGAACGTACGGTCGTTAAACTTGAAGGTGTGTTCCTCCTTATCGTTATTTGATTTCGATTAGGTGGAAACAATCATTAGCCGGGAAGTATTTAAGAAAATTGGAATCGTAGGAGGACAGTCCATTACTTCGAGTCATAATTGGAATGGAACGTATGAGCAGATACTGCAAAAATAATTGAATAGTATTTCTATACGACTTTTGAAACTCTGAAGTCAATTTTGATACAGAATGTTAACAAAAGAAACTACTAATAATTATACAGAATGTCCCGTAATTCCACGTAAATATTGAAGGGGCGTATTCTATGGCCTAATTTTGGGGAGGGGGGAGCTTTTCTATATTTTTCCCGATTTGAGCCCTCCATTCAGAGATATTCGCGTTGGTGGCGTGAACCCGAGAGTGAACCTAAAATTCGGTTTTAATTTTTTTTTTTTTTTCAAAAACGGCTCAACCTAAAATTTTGAAATTTGGTACGAGTGGTACTGATGGAACTACGTTTTAGCAATAAATTTTTATTTTCACCCTTCACTTCGAAGTGGTTGAAACAAACAACCCTTCCTGATGTTTTGGCCACAACTTTTTTCTAGATGGCTATGGATCAAAATTAAAATTACCTGTACCTATGAATTTAGAAACTTTTCTTATCTTTCAATTTTTTCCAAAAAAATAATACTTTCTGAGTAAAAAAATATTTCTTATCAATTACCACGCTTTCAAACTGGAAATCATATTAAATAAAAACACATAGGAGGCGTGTGCCATCTTAATGTTTAATTACTGTTGTGGAGTCTTATTGACAGTTCCATAGTTTTCAACTGCTTCACAGGTCTTGTTAAACGAATTGTGCCTAATCTAATAATTACCGTTGCTAACAAAATGCAGAACGTTTTTAGCAATCAGGAATATGCTGATATGCATTTGAAAACTATGGAACTGTCAATAAGACTCCACAACATTGATTGTGATTGTGATTTCTCATATTCAAAAACCTCTATTCTCTAATTTTTGTTGGTACAGTCAAGTATACTGTAATTTTTGCAAAAAATATCTTTTTCCAAATTTGACACCGTGTATCTTTTTTATCAAAATTTTATTAAGGAATATTGGTTATAACGCAATATTTTGAAGTGAAAAGTCTAGTATGTCTTCATGGGCCATTACTTATGGACTATCCTGTATGTAATTAAATAAAAAATACAGGGTTAACTAGGACTAAGTACAAATATTTTTTATTATTTATTTTAAAGGTGATCCAGTCCACCGCAGGTTTAAGAGTCAGAGTAGGCAACCAGCAAGTCAACGGTAAAATAATTTAATTCCTGTGTTTATGTAATAGTTATGTGTTCTTCAGTTTTTAGTGCCTTATTTTAATTTTAACGGAAAATTCCGTCGGCGGCACCAGAGTGATAGCAAGCCCGACAGATTTTTCCGTCAGTGCCACTGAAGGTGTTAAATAAAGGAATGTGTGACCTGGACGTCCAAGCATTAATGAAAATCAGAAACAGAACATTTTGATAAGTATGGTGGATAATCCTCATAATTCTTCACGATTGGTTGCATTAAACAATGGCACTAGTCAGAGCACAGTGCTACGTATCATGAGGAAGGAAAAATATCATCCCTACAAAATTTAAGTTGTGCAGGAACTCAATGAAGATGATCCCGATCGCCGCTTACACTTTTGCGAAATTCTAATGGATTTATGTCAAGGAAATAGGAATTTACACCGGCAAATACTTTTTTCAGATCCTCATCCACATTTTGTCTGAATGGTACAGTAAACCGTCAAACTTGCAGATATTGGAGTTGGGAAAATCCTCATTGGATGGCAGAGACCCAACACCCTCAGAAATTAAATGTGTGGGCTGGAATAGTTGACGACAGAATAGTAGGGCCTTTCTTCTTTGAAGGAACCCTTACAGGACAAAGATATTTAGAGTTTCTAGAAAATGACCTTGTTCCAGCCCTTGCAGTAATTTTTCCTAACGATAATGACCCTGACATTCCTGACGATACCATATGGTTTCAGCAAGACGGTGCACCTCCGCAGTATGCGCGCCCTGTACGAGATTTTTTGGACAACTGTTTTCCTGGGAGGTGGATCGGCAGACGCGGACCGATAGAATGGCCTGCAATATCGCCAGATCTTCCACCTCTTGACTATTTTTTATGGGGATACTTGAAGTCAAAAGTGTACATTAATAAACTACGTAATTTAGAAGAACTTCAAAATCGCATTCGGGACGAAATACGCAGTTACCCCATAAATCATTCATAATGTGCAAGAAGAATTTCTTCACAGACTTGCGCATTGTCAAGAAGTTGGTGGATGGCAATTTGAACATTTAATTTAAGTATAAAATTTAATTAATTGTATTTTATTTTACATACCTCAGAATTGTTACTTTTTTATGGATAAAATTTACGTTTTCTAACATTCAATCGTCATTTACTCGAAAACTTTCCTATGTAAGAGGGCAAAATTTTAGTACTGTCTGATAGAGAATTAAGAGGTCTTTCAGAATCAAGGAAAAAAATATGGTGTTGCCATTTAAAAAAAATCGATGACGTCATTACTCGAAAACAAATTACATTTGAAAATCGCATTTTACGCTAAAATATGTATTCTTTAAATTAAAAATCGACCTGTTCGAGGATTTTTCCCAAAAAATAATTGTTTCGTTTTTATTGAATTTATTCCATACTTTTGGCGCATACTGTATATCTACGCAGATTATGAATGTAGCAAAATAGAACGTACAAATAACGTCACATTCCTTTCCATAACACCGCTAGAAATGAGAAAAAGGGGTTGTTGCTTCATCACGCTCGCGTCCAGCCTCGTAATTATTCGTCTGAAGTCAGCCGTCCCACAGATTACCTCCAATAAGCATATATATCCGAAATTTCGCGCATCAATTCCGGACAAAGTCCGAGGAATCCGAGGGTACATGTGTCAACATGTAATATCCATGGTAATTAGCGACGTCTGCGAGTCCGGTGCCAATTACAAGCTCCGGACGCGCCCAGCCTTTCAATTTATCTCATCGTGCTGCGGTAATTGCGCCACTTGTTTAATTTACAGCATCGGCTCGCACCGGCTTTGTTCCAGGCGCATAATGACCATTCACTTCGATATATAATCACCTGGTAATTAATATTGCCTTTTTAAACGGCCGACAATGGGGCTTCGACTGATTCGCGCGATGGCCGCACACGCGCGCGGATCGGCAAGAGACGGCGATAATGGATGGCTTTAATCAGCGACTACTTGATAGCATTACCGAACAAATTCAGTTGTTTGTCACGGAAGTGGGCCAAATCGAATTATTCCGCGGTCAAAGTTTTTACCTTGTTTGGTGTATGCGTCCGAGTTTCCGATTCTCTGCAGTCTGAGGCTAGTATATATGGTGATTCAGAACTTATCTACACTGAAAAAAAAGGCCATTAACTTTACAAATTTACTTTGTAAGAATATCCTTATAATTGTCTTAACATAATTCTAAAAATAATTATGATATTACACTGACACTTGTAATTTTACAAGAAAACTGCCAATATACAATAAAACCGTAAACTATGAATATATTTTTAAATTGTTATATTTTCTTTTATTCTCCGAAAGTCAAATGTTACAGGAATATTTTTGAAAAAAATTGAATAACGAAAATTTCATTTCGATATCTTGATTAGTTTTGATATAGCATTTTTTTTAATTTTAGGTCTTTTTTATGATGCCCCATATTACATACGTATGATGTTTCATTTAAACATATGTATGTTTGTTATAGCAGCGGAAAACTAGAAGTTATAAAAAAAATATTCCTCAAGCCACTAGATACTACACAGAGAAAAAATGTCTTTACAATGTATAAATATTAAAATAATAAATAGAAAAGTTACCACAGAAAACGACCAAAATTTAAAAATATCATGTAGATCTCTTAAACAAATCAAAATATCGAAATGTCATTCTTGGCTACTTTATTCTACGTTTTCTGAAAATAGAAGAAACTTTCTATACCTAAGTGCGCAAATTGGACCATCCTGTACAATAAAAAAAATACATTGTAGTTACAATATAAAATGTGTTATTACAATGTAACTATACAACTGCCTGTAAAGTTACTCTGCAATTTTACAAGTAATTGTGAAAGTTACATTGTAAAAATACTTTTTGTATTGTAAAATCACAAAGTAATATTACAATTGCTAAACCTAAAATTACACCACAAAATAAAGTTACAACGTAATTTTACATTTTATTTGTAAAGTCACAATCGATAAGAAAATTACAGGAATAATGAGTGGTAAATAAATTACCATCTATTTTAACTGTAATTATTTTTTACAGTGTACAATACAAATTAATGTACGGGAAGAAAAAATTTAAAAAGCAATTCAAAAATGATTTAAAAATACACTTCTGCACGGCACTGGAAACTGGTCCACTGTAAAACCTGACAATAAAAAGCGTGCTATCTGTGATCGGACGAAAAATTGAAAAAAATTCCCAAGGAAGGAAATAAATAACGTTTTATAACACCTATTTTATACATCAAACTCAACTTTTGCCGCTGTTGTTATTAATTTCTAATAGAATCAATGTGAGGTTTTAATTAATAAAATAGTTTGACATACTGTCAACAAAGAGGATCTTATAGAGATGGTTTACAGCTGGACACATATTTTAATAAATTATTCTAAGTTAAAAACCTTTTCGCATACATACGAATATTAAATTATTTTATTGAACCAAATTTATAGACATATTTACAATCGATTGTATGTCAATGTTACACAAGTGAAATTCAAATCAATAAAATATGTCAAGTTGCAAAGGTTACTATCAAATCAAACTCTGTCTATCTTTCTTGCTCTCTCCAAGCGATATATTTGCTGGCTGTTCCAATTGTTTCAATAGTTAGAATAATTCTGATGTACTCAGCATTTTTCGAATGCATACAAATATTACTGAAACTGGGCCAAAGCCAGAGTCAGTCCATGGCCAAAGGTCAGCGGTCAGCCGTTGTCTGCCTCTTATCTCTAGAAGAGATACTCCCCAGTGCAAAGGTCTCATTATTGTAAGTATGATTATTATATATGAACTAGGTGACCCGGCAAACGTTGTTTTGCCATATGAATTATTTCTAGTACATATTTTGGCAGTTAAATTAAAAAAAATAACTAACTTATTGTAAGTGTGTGGAGATGTGGTATATGACTAAAAGAGGAATGGAGCACTGTGAATGATGACGGCCTATAAAAATAACAAAACACGAAACATTCATTTTTTGAATTATTTCGCGTGCCTGCAATTTTACTTGTTTCACGGCCCAAATTAGCCCCTTTACGTCTTGTTGGCACTGTACAAAAAAATAACCATATAGTAAAATAACAGCCGTTGTTGGCGGGAGCTCGTGACATGTGTTGCGTACTTTTGAGGTTATGTACATCACTTATTTAACTAATAATGAGAACTACACTTAAAATTAATAATTTTATTAATTATTGATAAAATAGGAAATAAATAATTATGGCCCAGCAAATTAGTAATAAATTTACTTGAGAATTACACTTAGAAGGTAAAATGATAATTTTAAACGTCACTCGATTCATACACAATAATAATGGTCGAAAACTGTGTAGGGAGTGAGAGAAGGCTTATTGTGTGAGAGAGACAGGAGACCGGCTTCGTTCCCATCCCTACTCCGTATCGTTTACTGGGTGAGAAGTGACACCGGTAGATGCCTGGCGGGGATAACTGATCTAGTGATAATCGATCAGTTATCGACCAGGGTTAAAAATGATTAAATTACTAAAATGGTTATTAAAAAATAGAGGTTTGTGATAGAAGGTTGAAAATTAAGAGTTGTATGTATTTTTTAATGCCACATCATAAAAAAATCAAAATAAAAAATTTTGTCAAACAAAAATTATTTGGGGTGGCCCACCTTTATCACTTAGAGGTATGAAAAATAGATTTCGACCGACTCTCAGACCTACCGAATATACATATAAAATTTCATAAAAATCGGTCAAGCCGTTTCCGAGGAGTATGGCGTCTAAAACTGTGACACGAGAATTTTATATAGTAGATAAATCTGTATTTTTATTAAAAAGTTGACTTTCTTTACCTCTCGCAGGAACCGAGCGAGTACCCCAAGAATATAAGAGAGGTATTATTGTTATATGTTTAAAGGTTGGTGGAGGACTGATTAGTGACATTTGAGGGAAGCACCAGACTTCCCTACTACAGAGTCACGCACTTTACGTGACATTTGGTGGTGGAGGCATCACTTTACGTGATCTTACAACAATACAATTTTGGGCCAGTCTTACCCAGTTTCTACAAACTAACACAAATGTTTCTGCTTTTTGTCCGTTTTGAACTCATAAGTTATTAGCAGTCAGTAGCTATGATACGTTTACGTAAATCGTGGCGGCCATGGCACCGGTCCTTCTCATTCAATCCCTTGGTATTAATGCTTGGACACACTGTACATAGTATGGATATAATTGAGCTTCGTGGATGATACGCCACACTGCTGCAATATGCCGTGGACGTTCTGGACCTACATCTCTTTCGGTTTCAAATTTTCCGTGTCGCGCTCGCATTGCACTACACTTGAACTAAAAATTGAAAAAAAGAATTATTATACAAGGGAAAAGTATTAAATTAGCACGAGATTAAAATCTAATATTTTTACCCGTGTATAATACATTATTTATGTTTGTTCTTAGGTTTGTTGTTAATTAAATTTTGTCACATTTACCGCGTGTTCAATATTTATGGAATGGAAGGTGAAAGAGATATGCAGTTTTTTGTAGGAGATGGTATCATCGGATTATTTTTCAGAATTGGCGCAACAACAAAGCCAACAGTATGGTCGAATTATTCAATGATTAAAAGTACATTTTTTAAATAAAATGGGGAAGGATACATGCCCAAGAGATCTGCAATTTTTATGAGTACACATATTAGTGATTTTTTTAAATAGTGCTCCTGATGAAGTTTACTTAATGGCCAAGGTTGTTGTATTTGAAATTGCAGGAGCTTGTCGAATTTATGAAATCATCCAGGTAACATTAGAAGATTTAGGAACGTTCTCAATTGTGAATTGAACATACATATGAAGGAACAACCAATTCAATTCTCGGTCATCTCACCTATGGCATACTGATCAGGGCTAATAAGCCCGCAACCGGTCTATGTCTGGTGGTGTGTCCGATAAGGGTTCTTGGCTATTCACACAGATACTACAGGAGTAATTCAATGCCGGTCGGGGTATTTGTCTGCGGGGTAGTTGTTTCCTGCAGTATCATTTACAGAAGTACTGACATTATTTTAACTTCCTCTTTATGCCTTCCATTTTTGACCACTAGTTTCTGGACAACTTATATAATACAGAAAACAATACCAAAATTTTTATTTGCAGTGATTTATCACTTATGGCTTTCATATTTCTACTTAAAAAAAATTACAGACTAAAGTTAGAACATTTAAATCATTTTGCGCCACTCAGAGGAATCTCCTGATGTTCAGCTCTGGCAAAAATTGTGTTATTTGATTAAAAATTACACCCTAACAGCGTTATCAGGGAAGGGTTATCAGGGTTAATAAATCATTTTTGAATAAGTGGAGTTTTAATTGAAAACTAGAAGCAGAGCTCTAACTTAGCTAGAAGTGAAATTAATTTAGTCTTTTTTAATTCAATAATTATATTCCGATGAGACTTTAACTTTTTCGCAACAGTAAGGGAAGCTCGTCGGAAAAGTTAAATATGTTTTTCTTTATGAATTATGATGGGAATTAAATAAAGCGTAATGTAGGAAATAACCTAGTCTGTTAGAATCGTTGCTATACTGATATAAATATGTAACACTGCATTTAGGGTGGAATTCATAGATCACATTTAAGGTGAAAAGGGTGCACTTATTTCACATTAGCTTCTCAATTCACAAGATAAATATTCAGGATGACAACAGTTTCGTACCACACTTTAATAAGTTTCCATTAAGATTAGTTTATGAAACAAAATATTGAAGGGCAGGGCGCAAATGCGGCCTGCCTAATAATAATATGCCGCCCCCTCTCCCGCACAAGTCTCCGATTTCTGGGATAATCCCTGTGATTAGAATGAGGGGTAGAGATATTATTATTATTATTATCTTATTTAAGTATACTTTAAATGAAAAGTCACACTTAAGTGAAGTGCTAACTATGAATTCCGTTCTTACATACAAGCTAATACATAAAATAATACCTTACTATGAATCATCAGAAAAAGTTGCTTCATGCATTTCCTCAAATATATGTGATACTAGGTAAAGAGGAAGTGGTATATTGTTAAACTTAGTTTAGCTAAACTTTAGCTCCCATCTCTTCAAACAAAATAAAATAATTTTCAGCACATACACACTATTTTTTTACTGTTTTAGAAAGGTATTTTAAGCTAATATAAATCAAATCTCCTACAATTCCTATCAATGAAGTCATATGTATGTTCTCTGATACCAAACATCTAGGTATGCTAATGAACAATTCCACAGACAAAGCTCTATTCAATAATTATCTAAAGAAAATAATCTAATTTACTCACTCTATAAAAATCTAACTTCACTTTTTTGGCAGTGGGAACACGGCAAATTCAACCACAATAGATGAGATCTGACCTATTTCTGCATTTTTAGGAATGCTTCTTCAGGTGGTCTCCTTTAAGTTGAATCAAATATCTAACTATAAAAATTATTATAAAAATTAAAATTATTAGAAGTTAAATATCGACAATGACAAAAAAGTGACATCCTGTCAATGAATTAAATATGACAATACCTACTTGAAAAATGTTCACCTTTTATCTAAAAGTTTTTTTATATTTTTAGGTATTAATAATATTGTGTGAAACTAACTACTCAGTGGACAAAAGCCCCAACCTGCGTTGAATTACACCCACAATATCTACCCATATATTCCTTATTATTAGCTTTTGTAACATTTTTTTACTGTTTTAGAAAGGTATTTTAAGCTAATATAAATCAAATCTCCTACAATTCCTATCAATGAAGTCATATGTATGTTCTCTGATACCAAACATCTAGGTATGCTAATGAACAATTCCACAGACAAAGCTCTATTTAATAATTATCTAAAGAAAATAATCTAATTTACTCACTCTATAAAAATCTAACTTCACTTTTTTGGCAGTGGGAACACGACAAATTCAACCACAATAGATGAGATCTGACCTATTTCTGCATTTTTAGGATTGCTTCTTCAGGTGGTCTCCTTTAAGTTGAATCAAATATCTAACTATAAAAATTATTATAAAAATTAAAATTATTAGAAGTTAAATATCGACAATGACAAAAAAGTGACATCCTGTCAATGAATTAAATATGACAATACCTACTTGAAAAATGTTCACCTTTTATCTAAAGTGAAGTTATATAATATTGTGGGTGTAATTCAACGCAGGTTGGGGCTTTTGTCCACTGAGTAGTTAGTTTCACACAATATTATTAATACCTAAAAATATAAAAAAACTTTTAGATAAAAGGTGAACATTTTTCAAGTAGGTATTGTCATATTTAATTCATTGACAGGATGTCACTTTTTTGTCATTGTCGATATTTAACTTCTAATAATTTTAATTTTTATAATAATTTTTATAGTTAGATATTTGATTCAACTTAAAGGAGACCACCTGAAGAAGCAATCCTAAAAATGCAGAAATAGGTCAGATCTCATCTATTGTGGTTGAATTTGTCGTGTTCCCACTGCCAAAAAAGTGAAGTTAGATTTTTATAGAGTGAGTAAATTAGATTATTTTCTTTAGATAATTATTGAATAGAGCTTTGTCTGTGGAATTGTTCATTAGCATACCTAGATGTTTGGTATCAGAGAACATACATATGACTTCATTGATAGGAATTGTAGGAGATTTGATTTATATTAGCTTAAAATACCTTTCTAAAACAGTAAAAAAATGTTACAAAAGCTAATAATAAGGAATATATGGGTAGATATTGTGGGTGTAATTCAACGCAGGTTGGGGCTTTTGTCCACTGAGTAGTTAGTTTCACACAATATTATTAATACCTAAAAATATAAAAAAACTTTTAGATAAAAGGTGAACATTTTTCAAGTAGGTATTGTCATATTTAATTCATTGACAGGATGTCACTTTTTTGTCATTGTCGATATTTAACTTCTAATAATTTTAATTTTTATAATAATTTTTATAGTTAGATATTTGATTCAACTTAAAGGAGACCACCTGAAGAAGCAATCCTAAAAATGCAGAAATAGGTCAGATCTCATCTATTGTGGTTGAATTTGTCGTGTTCCCACTGCCAAAAAAGTGAAGTTAGATTTTTATAGAGTGAGTAAATTAGATTATTTTCTTTAGATAATTATTGAATAGAGCTTTGTCTGTGGAATTGTTCATTAGCATACCTAGATGTTTGGTATCAGCGAACATACATATGACTTCATTGATAGGAATTGTAGGAGATTTGATTTATATTAGCTTAAAATACCTTTCTAAAACAGTAAAAAAATGTTACAAAAGCTAATAATAAGGAATATATGGGTAGATATTGTGGGTGTAATTCAACGCAGGTTGGGGCTTTTGTCCACTGAGTAGTTAGTTTCACACAATATTATTAATACCTAAAAATATAAAAAAACTTTTAGATAAAAGGTGAACATTTTTCAAGTAGGTATTGTCATATTTAATTCATTGACAGGATGTCACTTTTTTGTCATTGTCGATATTTAACTTCTAATAATTTTAATTTTTATAATAATTTTTATAGTTAGATATTTGATTCAACTTAAAGGAGACCACCTGAAGAAGCAATCCTAAAAATGCAGAAATAGGTCAGATCTCATCTATTGTGGTTGAATTTGTCGTGTTCCCACTGCCAAAAAAGTGAAGTTAGATTTTTATAGAGTGAGTAAATTAGATTATTTTCTTTAGATAATTATTGAATAGAGCTTTGTCTGTGGAATTGTTCATTAGCATACCTAGATGTTTGGTATCAGAGAACATACATATGACTTCATTGATAGGAATTGTAGGAGATTTGATTTATATTAGCTTAAAATACCTTTCTAAAACAGTAAAAAAATGTTACAAAAGCTAATAATAAGGAATATATGGGTAGATATTGTGGGTGTAATTCAACGCAGGTTGGGGCTTTTGTCCACTGAGTAGTTAGTTTCACACAATATTATTAATACCTAAAAATATAAAAAAAATACACACTATGTTTTGTACAAACACCATTACAAGTAGAAATCAACACATTTCTTACGTTATTAAATTTATAAAATATTACTTTGAAATCCAGTTATCCATAAAATGTATTGGTGCTAAGTAATGAAAATTCGATCGTTAATTGACAAGTAACTTAAAATCTCGTGACATGGAACCTGAAGAAAATGAGTTTCTCCCAGCGGAATTCGAAGAAGTTGTTAATAAAGTCACTTTCAAGTTATTGCCTAGTAAGTCAAAGCACTGGTACGGGTTTTCGTACAATCGTTCCTTGAGATGGTGTGATCTGAAAAATGTTCGTGGCAAGTTTAATGAAAAAGTGCTTTCGGTACACTGAAGAAAAGTCTAAAATATGGAAATCGTCTACGCTTTTTTTTTTCAAATTACTCAATGTTAAAGGCTATGTTTAATATAAAGAATCAAGACATAAGTAAATACTACAAGCTTGTTGCTCTTTTGAAGCGAAAGGGTGAAGGATATCGACAGAAAAAGTAAAGGTATTGACCAGGGAACAAATTGACATATTTTTCAGAGAAGCGTAAGATGAAACATATCATTCAGGAGGTTGCTGTAACTTTCGATGTATTTGGAAGAGCATCTTGACATTCAATAATAAACAAGACAGAATGTTATTATTACTGATACATTATATTTGAACCAGTGTTTATAAAAGTATAGTTAGTCAACCTGCCTTAGTTGTGGACCATGTCGGTTAGATAGCGAGGACCACAATATGTGCAAATTAATTTGGACATCCCTAACAAGTGGACCAGCATGAGGTTTTTGTATTGACTTTCTTTATGAAATTTTGTCGGAATCTTTATCTAATATTCATTCCTTTAACAAAGTACCACACATTTTATCTAGGTGTCACTGTACAAATCTTTAAAATACTCGACAAAAATTTTTTATTACTACGAGATACGTGCAAAAAAAGCTCAAGACTATGGCTGTTTACACATCATTCCAGTTCTATACATATGTGAACTGGGAAGGCACGATGCATAAAGGAAACAACGAATATAAATTCCACAGAATTTAGAAGTATTAAATACAAGTTTTTGCTGTCTGACAAAATACACAAATTAATCAGATCAAATTGCAGCATATACAAAAAGTAGTAGAGATGTTTCGGTCAAGTTTGTAATTAATAAGGCGCTTTAAGTGTTTTAAAATTTAGTTGGTGCTGAATACTAAAAATATAGGTTAGGTATTCATTAAAAATACTTCATTATAATATTCAAATTAATCTAATGTACAGGGCTATTTGCTTAAGGATCCTCGGTATAAAAATCTTACAATTTATGCAAAAAGAATTATACATTATAAACAAAGATAGGTACGCAGACGCTAAGCACTTTTTAATAATATGTATGGCTAATTACAACTTTCATATGTCTCATATGACTAAATTCCAGTATTTTTCTATTGTTTAATTTTGTAGCTTTAAATATTAGTAACTTTATTTAAAAATTGGAGGTATATTGCATACATTAATTTTCATGATATCAAATTGCTGTATTAGAATTTTTGTTATAGTATTATTTGTTAAAATGTGAGTAAAAATAGGCCAGCTTAGAAATTCCGACTTTTATTATGTCAGAAAACATATTATATATGTATATTTTTAAACTTGGATGATATTTTGATTGTATCACAATTTGGTCGTAGTTTTGTCGTAAAAGACTGATGCAAACAATTTTTTTGGCTTATATTTTAAAATACAAATGAGGTGGCTCGATAACTTTATACAGGGAACAAGAAAGAAATAAAGATAAATCAGAAAACGCTGCTTAAGGGAGCAGAATGTGATTTTTTCTAAATATTTCAAAACCGCCTAAAATAAAACAATAGTTTTATACTAAGTATCATCATTAAACAATAAATCTAGTGTTCTAATAATAATTTTGCACAAATAGCCATTTAAATTTATTAATTTATAAATATTGTGACATAATATGAAAGTTTAATATGAATATTAAAAATAATCAAAATATCTCTAGTAGACTGTAAAACAATTCTGTCGCTTTATTTGACACATATAAAGATGATATTCAAACGTTTTGAAGTATTCAATAGTATAAAATTGTATATCAGTATAATGGTAGGTGATATTTTTAGGCATTAATAATATTGTGTGAAACTAACTACTCTGTGGACAAAAGCCCCAACCAGAGTTGAATTACATCCACAATATCTACCCATATATTCTTTATATCATCTACAGTTAAATTGACTAGTTCATCAGTTCGACAAGCTCCGGCAATCCCCAGAATTAATCCAACCTATGAAAAATCAAAATACTTAATAATTGAAATACCTAACAACAAAAGTAATCTTACCTTAATCATTAAGAATTCTTTATCATCTGCACTTGATAGAAAACGGTCGATTCCATCCTTTGTCAATATTTTCGATTTTTTCGCTTGATATCCGTCACCGGTTCTTTTCAAAAGTGCGATCAGCTTGGGGAATTTACTTCTATCTATGTGTCGTAAATTATCAAGCATGACTTAACCATAGAATATTGCACCCATAATGTGGAAGACTTGTAATTCTTTGCATTTTCACTGAAGTATGCCAACAAAACATTCTCGCTGTATACTTGAATATTTTTCTCGGCGCACCACTTTTTGAACCGATTGTAGGCTATATCGTATAAAGATCTTGACTTCGTAGGCAGCAAATTGCTTATTGCAATATTTGCAGCCTCCACAATCTCTTCCGACTCACAATTATTCATTGTGCACTAAACAATCTTTAAACTAAACCAAACTAGCACCTTAATTTGACAATTCTTTTTGTTTGTTTATTTTGTAGTTATGACAATAACTAAACGACTACTAAATAAATGCTCAAATCCGAATACAATAATTCTGGTGCTACTTACTTCATAATGACAAAATATGTGTTTTTAAGTTAATGAGACCGTGGAAAAAATAGTATATACCATTCGAGAGAGATGCTATTTTGTCCTCGGTGCATTGTAGCCCTCGGGCTTCAAATTGCACCTCTGCCAAAATAACGCATTTCTCTCCCTTATAGTATAATGTACTATTAATCAACTTCTATCATCATTCGGAAAAATGTTAATATTGCCGTAACTAGTATAATGGGTAGCGCTTGGTTCTTTAGAAGTTTCAGGTTCAAGTGCTAATACTGGAAAATTTTTGTTTTGTTAGTTCGTTTCCAATTCTTTGAAACTAGGGAATAATTTCATTACTCACTAGTGAATAATGGATATTATTATTATTTAGGGAACACATGTATAATGAACATTTTACAGGAAAGTCGTGGGAAAAACATATTATTGCATTTTCACATTATTTACTCTTCGAATTGCCAAATGTTTCAACAACCAATTATGGCAGGGCACGCAGTAATTAACTTCTACAAATTTCAATTTACATTTTATCGAATATCACAAATTAGATCTCCTCCAATTTGCATTTTTTCCCCTCTCTACGTTACAATTAATTTGAATACCAATAGCCAGTTGTACATATTTACTCATAATTTACGAGTTCATAAATTTAGTTTCACCTAATACTTCGTCCTACTGTTTCATATGTTATAGTTTAATATCGGCACCATCTCATTCCCTGTCGAAACGTTTCTCGCATCTGCCACTATTAATTACAGAACACCAGCGAACTACCTTTTCGTACTCTAAGATGAAATTACATCATTTCTCCATAAACGCTTTGTTTTCATAATGACTTATATGACATCTCCATTATTTTTCCATATTTACACAGGAACTATTACTCGAAAAGAAAAACCAGATAGAGACAAGAACTGTCCTTTGTGACCTTATATTTAAGTTGCGGTAATAGATAGCAAGTATAATACACTGAAAGAAATAACCTTGACACATAATAAATGCTATATACACTGATGAAAAATGTATTGATTGTTCTGAATGTATTCAGAATTGTTGAATTGTTCTGTTTGTATGCGCCAAAAGTATGGAATAAATTCAATAAAAACGAAACAATTATTTTTTGAGAAAAATCCTCGAACAAGTCGATTTTTAATTTAAAAAATACATATTTTAGCTTAAAATGCGATTTTCAAATGTCATTTGTTTTCGAGTAATGACGTCATCGATTTTTTTTAAATGACAACACCATAGTTTTTTCCTTGATTCTGAAAGATCGTTTAATTCTCTATCAGAGAGTACTAAAATTTTGCCCTCTTACATAGGAAAGTTTTCGATTAAATGACGATTGAATGTTAGAAAACGTAAATCAATTAAAATAAAGCAAAAACGTTATCAAGTTTAGTTTTTCAAATTCCATAGTTCTTTTATGGATCACGTAGGTGAAAATCTTTGCAAAGTGTCATTGTCACACCGACTTTCTAATAAGTATTGTAAGCGACATAGAAATTATTATTCAATTTAAAGTATTATGGCACATTTAACTGTTACTCAAAAAATTGAAATTTTAATTTTTATCGGATGCGGGAATATGACTAGAACTCAGCAGGAAGTTTGCGATTTATTTAATGAAAAATATCCAGATCGCCCTATCAGCCAATCAACAGTCAGTAAGGTAGAGTCTAAATTTAGAGAAACTGGCAATGTTGTAAATATTCCAAAACCTGGACGTCCAAGCATTAATGAAAATCAGAAACAGAACATTTTGATAAGTATGGTGGATAATCCTTATAACTTCACGATTGGTTGCATTAAACAATGGCACTAGTCAGAGCACAGTGCTACGTATCTTGAGGAAGGAAAAATATCATCTCTACAAAATTGTGCAGGAACTCAATGAAGATGATCCCGATCGCCGCTTACACTTTTGCGAAATTCTAATGGATTTATGTCAAGGAAATAGAAATTTACACCGGCAAATACTTTTTTCAGATGAGGCCACATTTTGTCTGAATGGTACAGTAAACCGTCAAACTTGCAGATATTGGAGTCGGGAAAATCCTCATTGGATGGCAGAGGCACATACCCAACACCCTCAGAAATTAAATGTGTGGGCTGGAATAGTTGACGACGGAATAGTAGAGCCTTTCTTCTTTGAAGGAACCCTTACAGGACAAAGATATTTAGTTTCTAGAAAATGACCTTATTCCAGCCCTTGCAGTAATTTTTCCTAACGATAATGACCCTGTCATTCCTGACGATACCATATGGTTTCAGCAAGACGGTGCACCTCCGCACTATGCGCGTCCTGTACGAGATTTTTTGGACAACTGTTTTCCTGGGAGGTGGATCGGCAGACGCGGACCGATAGAATGGCCTGCAAGATCGCCAGATCTTACACCTCTTGACTATTTTTTATGGGGATACTTGAAGTCAAAAGTGTACATTAATAAACCACGTAATTTAGAAGAACTTCAAAATCGCATTCGGGACGAAATACGCAGAGTTACCCCAAAAATAATTCATAATATGCAAGAAGAATTTCTTCACAGACTTGCGCATTGTCAAGAAGTTGGTGGATGGCACATTTAATTTAAGTATAAAATTTAATCAATTGTATTTTATTTTACATACCTCAGAATTGTTACTTTTTTATTGATAAAATTTATGTTTTCTAACATTCAATCGTCATTTACTCGAAAACTTTCCTATGTAAGAGGGCAAAATTTTAGTACTGTCTGATAGAGAATTAAACGATCTTTCAGAATCAAGGAAAAAAATATGGTGTTGCCATTTAAAAAAAAATCGATGACGTCATTACTCGAAAACAAATGACATTTGAAAATCGCATTTTACGCTAAAATATGTATTTTTTAAATTAAAAATCGACCTGTTCGAGGATTTTTCCCAAAAAATAATTGTTTCGTTTTTATTGAATTTATTCCATACTTTTGGCGCATACTATATAGTAAAATCAATATAGGAAAAGGTTTACATCACTTTTATTGTATCAAATAATAAATAGATTTAATAAATAAAGAATGTCTTCTTATTCTGTTACATAAATATGAATCGATAAAAATCAATAAAAATCGATATAAAATTGATAAAACTGTAAAATGTAGTCAGTAAAAAACTAAGAACCTAAGGGACCAGACCGTATTAGGTTGGAGCTGAGTTGTGTGTAAAAGTCTAGTAAATATTACATTGGTTTACATTACAGTTTGCCGGCGTACCATTATTTTGACTGAGAGTGACTTGGTCGTATGGAAAGAATCTAATCTGTGTTTAAGTATAATAATACGAGGTGTGGCAATTAAGGTCCGGGAATTTGTTAATGAAAAAACAAGCACAAATTAAATTTTGTCAAAATTTTATTATCGACTTTCATAATAGTCTCCCTCTAACTTTACACAATGATTCCAACGTTGTTCCCACGATTAGAAACACCCTTGGTAATCCTCCGCAGTTAACTTGTTCAGCATCACAGTTACAGCTTCTTTGACCTCCTGTACGCCGCCATGACGAGATCCCTTGAGGTGCGATTTCTTGGGGAATAAGAAAACATGGCAGGGGGCAATATAGAAGCTATAGGGTAGGTGCGGCAACATTAGAGTGCCTTTTTTGCCAAAAACTCTTGCACAATGAACGAGGAATGGGCCGGCGCGTTGTCGTGGTGCGAGTTCGGGTCGCACACGCAAAACACGGGTCCGCAGCCGTTCCAAGACGCCAATATATAACTGTCCAGTCACTGTCTGTCCGACAGGAACATATTCACGATGAATAATGCCGTGGATATCGAAAAAAAAATCAACATTGCCTTCAGTGGTGACTTGGACATCCTTGTTTCGTTGGCTGCTCTCCACCCTTTTCCACCCACTCCTGACACTATTTACGGGTCTCGGGGTCATACTCAAATATCCAGGTCTCATCGCCAGTGACTACCCGACTCATCCAGTCTCTACCGTCGCTACGAATGTGAGACAGCAAATCCTCGTAGATCGATTTTCGCATGTCTTTTTGTTCTCGGGTGAGAACTTTTGGCATCATCTTTGCGCAAATCTTTCTCATATTCAAATTTTCGTGCGACATCTTGCGAACGGTTTCTTTATTGACGTTTAACTCGTCAGACAACGCACGAATGCTTAGGCGCCGGTCAGACGTGATCAGTGCACGCAAACAGTCAACATTCACGTCAGTGCGAGAGGTGACAGAAGTTCCTTCACGTGGATAGTCTTCTACCGATTCGCGCCCCTCCTTGAATCGTTTTGCCCATTCAAACAACCTGCAATTTTCGAAGGCTTTGCTTGTAATTTGAGTCACTCATTTTCACGACGCCACTAAATAAGTTACTTCCAAAAAATACGCATAAAACACAAACCGAACGTGATATCGACTTCAATCTTGGACTGAAACTAAAAGGAAAGTCCCCTCTCTCTAGAAAAACGCTAACGACCGTTGCAGTGTTGTCAGTTTCCGAGTTCTAACTAATTTTCCAGAACTTAATTGCCACACCTCGTATTCTTGAAATTTTAAACTTCATTCAAGTGTATATGTATTAATTCAGTAATAAAGTATCTGTGATATAAATATTTTCATATCCTTGACATCCAAGGATTCTTATACTTAATTCAACACCTTACTTTTCTGTCAATATTATAATAAATTTAAGATTTATTTAAAGAAAATATTTTATTATAATATGATTACAACATATAATTATAGAATAGGTTGTTTTTTCCTAAATTATAACTTTATAGATTTGCACGAAGTAAAATTATTCATATTTTGTAATACTTTAAAATTTAAAATGCTGCTATAATGGAAAGTTATAATACAACAATTGTGGTAATCATTACCAAAACTAGAGACACAATTATTATAGTATTATTTACTACAAATTATATTATAGTTGTGCGTGCAGGTAAATCACTAGGTTCAGCATATGGCGAAAATATGTAGTTGTATATTGCATCACGTCTATTCAGGTTCCCTTCTGTCGGATAAGCTATCGGTTGCCTCACCTCTTATGGCATACTGAGGAGAATTAACAAACTCAAAGCCAATATATGTCTGGTGTGCCGCTAATGGATGACTTTGATAGTTCCTTTCTTTTTCTTTCGTGGTTGTAGGAGTAACTACTATAGAAAGTAATACAAATTTCATTGATAAATTTCAAATAAGCAAAACATAACTTTATTTTGCAAATCACAATTGTTGACGTAATTTGTATTATGTAAATAAAATAAAACAATTATTTAAACAAACATAACTTTATCTCATGTTAAGTATAGTAGTTTTCTTGATTGCAAGTAATTTTTACTCTTAAATTTAGATTATATAATTATATTATACAAGAATAAGTTATTTGTTCAATAAATAATTTTTTTACTTTTATAAATCCATAGCCACCCAATTTCAATATAATATAATAATAATAATATCTCTGCCCCTCATTCTAATCACAGGGATTAGCCCAGAAGTCGGAGACTTGTGCGGGAGAGGGGGCGGCATATTATTATTAAGCAGGCCTCATTTGCGCCCAGAAACGACTTACGTTGGTAGGCCCTAACCACTATTCAGTGCAGGAATGAGGGAAACCTGGAAAACCTCTTTAATTAGGGGGGTAGTCAAATATCAACTGGTATCAATCTCTCACATTGACCCAAGCCAACATTCTTCCACCCTAGCATACCCGCATACCCCCATAAAGGCACCAACTCTCCTAAACACTACGTTAAGCTTCGAATCGGATGTGAAATACCTAGGAGTCACACTTGATTCCAAACTAACATGGAATCTTCACTTAGAGAGAAGACTAAAAAAGGCGTACATATCCTATGAGCAGTGCCGCAGAACCGTTGGTAAAACCTGGGGAATGAAACCAAGGGTGGTCATGTGGATATACACTGCCATTGTGAGACCAATGTTAGCCTATGGAGCTGTCGTCTGGTGGCCGAAAGTTCAACAGATGACAGCTAAACAAAAGCTCAGCCAGGTACAAAGGATTGCCTGCCTAAGCATAACTGGAGCTATGCGTACGACACCTACCATAGCAATGGAGGTGATGCTATGTCTACCACCTTTGGATATTTATCTAAGAGAAGTGGCTGTGACAACTATGCTTCGCCTCAAAAATACTGGTATTATACCTGAGGTAGGATGTGGAGAAGCTAGAAGTCGCCTGTGGAGTGGGGTCGTCAGAAAGTTGCCCCTTTTGCAGGCAGACAATGACAGCATTCCTCCCAAGTTTGTGTTTGACAGACCCTACACGGTACGTATCAGAATCGAGGAGACCGCCAGTGAAGATGTTATTAACATCTACACGGACGGGTCAAAAAAGAAGGAAGGTGCAGGATGTGGAATTTATTCCGGATCCTTGCATATTCGTTATCAGTGGGCGATGGATAGGCATGCTACCGTAGTACAAACGGAATTAGCAGGTATAACCATAGCCGCCAAAGAAATTGCCCGTAGAGATATAACTGGCAAAATCATCAGAATCTACACAGATAGTAGACAATCACTACTGATCCTACGTAATCATAAGATAATAACTAGATCAGCATGGGAATGCCATCA
Source organism: Monochamus alternatus (assembly GCA_037114965.1). NCBI lineage: Eukaryota > Metazoa > Arthropoda > Insecta > Coleoptera > Cerambycidae > Monochamus > Monochamus alternatus. Next base: position 8,256,797 of record CM073428.1, read on the forward strand.
GGCACTAGTAGTGGCCTCAGCTAACAACAGCGTATCTGTACGCTGGGTAAAGGGACACGACCGGTGCAATGGCAATAAAGTAGCTGACAAACTGGCTAGGAGTGCATCGGGGCTGAATATTTTTGGACCCGGTCCCTCCAGTATGCTTCCGTTGTCAGCATTTATTGAAATTATCAAAGAACACACCCACAAAGAGTTTAAGAAACGTTGGGATGAAGCAAATGGCTGTAATTTGGCAAAGGAGTCCCTAGGGTACCCCTGCAAGGATACAGCCAAAAAGTACCTGGCTATGACTAGGACAAGCCTCCGTCTAGTGACAGGTATTCAAACTGGACACTGCTGGTTAAGAAAGCACCTCTATAACATGAGGAAGTGTGATACACCTCTTTGTAGGGGCTGCGAACAGGAAGACGAGACAGTGCTCCATGCACTCTGTGAGTGCGCTGCCATCTCGTCAACAAGAGAGTCCGTGTTGGGAGAGCGATGGCCTTCTATGGCCTACATTAGAGAGATCCCCCTGAGCAGCGTCACCACCTTTTTCTCCTTATTAGGTTGGCTGACGGCTCAGGTGGACTGATCTCCTAATGGGAGGAGGTACAATGGGCCCAATGGGGCCTAAGTGCTGTAGCCGTTTCGCTACCCTCCCCCTTAATTCCAGATTCCAGACCCGCAGATAGGGCGCCAAACCTCTCCACGAATATAGCTTATATACGGTCTACCGGCAGCTGGGCTCGAACCAACACCGATCTAGTCACCTCGATTCAAGTACCGACGCCTTAAACCGCGCGACCACTGACCTACAAATACGTGACAAAATTATTGAACCAAAAACTGGAACCTTAACATGAGCTTTCGGTGATCATAAATAAACAAAAATACTGGCATTTAAAAAAAACAAAATTTATATATAAATAAATTACTTAAATTATATTTTATAAAATAATTCATAATAATAAAAACTTTAAATTGTTAGATAAGTAACGAGACTAATATATTATAAAATAATACTTCATCTAATAATAAAAATTAATATTGGAGTCTAATTTCAAAAACAAATAAAAAATAAATAAATACTTGAGAAATTGAAAATTAAGCTAGCTAGCAGAAACGGTGAAACGATGAAACTTTTAGATATACCTAGGTATATTCAAGTAAATCTCGTTTATTGTGACTACATAATTAATTCTTCCAAAGACGTCGGTAATACCTGAGACAACCTGTATAATACCCATAGGGTGATTCAGAAAAAATGTATAGAGAACTACAAATACAATTTTATAAAAAAAAAACAAATCAAAAAGGGCACTTGAAAATGATTTAAAAATGCACTTCTGCATTTCACTAGAAACTGATCCACTGTGAAACCTGATAAAGTGGCAAAACATGTAATCAGCAACCGGACAAAACATTTTCAAGGAAATAAATAAATAACATTTTATAACATTTATTTTATATAGCAAATTCAACTGCTTTTGCAGCTATTGTTATGTTATTAATTATTAATAGAAATAATTTATGGTTTTAATTAATAAAATAGTTTGACATTCCATACAACAATATTTTGGGTCCGTCTTATTCAGTTTCTACAAACTAACACAAATGTTTCTACTTCTTCCGTTTTAATCTCTAAGTTATTGGCAGTAATTATGATAAGTTTGCTAAAATCATCTATAATGTCCGCTTCGATGCAATACACTTAATTTTTTAAATATCCCCATAAAAAGGAGTCCAAATGATTTATAGTCAGGAGATCGCGGCGACCATGGTACCGGTTCTCCTCGTACAATCCCTTAGTATTAATGTTTTGATACGCTGTGCATGGTATAGATATAATTAAGCCTTGTGTATGATACGTCACACTGCTGCAACACACCGTAGACATACTGAATCTTCATCTCTTCCACGATTCGGTTTCAAATTTCCCTCGTGTTGCACTACACTTTCACTCACTGTACACCGCGGTAAAAGTAGCTGCCTTTGGCATGTTTACGGGGAAATCGTTCTGCTAAAGCATTTTCGCATCGTCATAAATTAAAACGATATACATCAACTCTAAGTTGCTATACACATAAGTCACTTTTAACACTTGAAAAACTAATGTAAAGTCTCGAATCTCAAAAACTTTAATACCTTCAAAAAGTAATCAGATTTCAATATTCGGAATCTCCTGGTTACAGATTACAGTAGCCCAGCAATGGAAAAGTTGAAAATACTATTTCAATAATTTTTTACTCGGAAGCTGTAAGGATTTTACAAAAAAAATTCATGATATTTACTCCATTTTACATCACGCGTCTATTTCCAATTTTTTTAGGTACGTTCTGAATCATCTTGTATTCAGTTAAAAACACATATGGATGTCTATTTAGATACATTTACCGAGTGGTTTTGTTTCCTAGTTCCGTTGGTAATATAGCAGCTTTAAAATTGGCAATTTCTTTAATATCCTCCTGGCGCGTTTTTCGCTAGAATACTGAATAGGCCAGAAAACAATAGATTCTTGTAAACGTCGAGCTGTGTTAATAGATCTAGAGATATCGCAACCATTTTCCTTTAAATTAACATAGTCTCTGACGATGCCATTTCATAACGGCCCATTGTTATTCATGAGTCCGACTCGGAATAAAGAAAAAACATTACCCAAACTTTCACAAAAGCTAATTTAAACAAAGTTTTATTATGGATCCTTTTATTTTATCTGGGCCGCCATTAACTTAAATTTCCTTTGACATGGCAATCACGAATACTGCGGCAGTTCTTAGGCGATAGTAAGTTCGATTCAATTTCCTACTGATGCCATCACGGTTATGTGAAATAATATTACGCTGGTTCGGTTACTTTTTGCTTCCGACACAGTCAACGCCACCCGTCTAGATATTTCGATAAGAGCCCGTTCAATGCGAATCCTAAATTAAATTATTTTAAGTTCCACTCTAGTAAAGCGCATATCACCAGCAAAATTTTCTCTGTAATATTGGTACTTGTCGGGGGAGAGTGGGGTAATTTCGGTCCATTTAGTTATCTGCAAAATTTGACCTTAAAGGAAGGTGATTTATGGGTCAAAATTTAATTGACAGAATAATACCTACTACATATCCTTTTCTTATTCAATTACATTTATTTAAAAAAATTTTCTAATAGATAAATCATATATTAAAGATTTACTTATTTTTTATCCAGTCTGAATTTTAATATAAGTTTAATTAAATCTTATAAAACTTGCACATTAGTTTTAATAATTTCATTTCATAATTTCATGTGAATATACCGTTAAATTTATTAACATTATTAACACAAAGTTAACGGTATGTTCACACTAACACATAACATACAAGTTTATTTAAACCAGGTATAACTCGAATAACAGTTCTACTAATTTGAATGTTAATATACTGTTAACTTTATTTTCACTATACACAACATATAAGTTTAATTATATCAGCTTTAACAACAGTTCTTCTAATTTGAATATATCGTTAACTTTGTTTACACCAAACACATAACATATAAATTCAATTAAATCAGATAAAACTTCAACACAACAGTTCTACTAGTTTGAATGTGAATATACCGTTAACTTTATTTGCACTAAACACATAACATATAAATTTAATTAAATGAGATAAAATTTGAACAACAGTTTACTAATTTGCACCGTTAACTCTATTTGCACTTAACACATAACTTATAAATTTAATTAAATCAGATAAAACTTGAACAGTTCTATTAATTTGAATGTGAATATACCGTTAACTTTATTTGCACTAAACACATAGCATATAAATTTAATTAAATCAGAATAAACTGTACTAAATACATAACGTTGCATTGTAATAATATATTTGTTAATATAAAGCACAAAAAATTACAGATGAACTCACTTACATACAAAATTTAACACTAAAAAATAAACACAAAATCCACATAATCTCAATATACAAATTTGCATGTTAATGTATTTTGACGGGTGACAAATAAACCAAATGAAATTCGTTGCTCACTTAACCTTAATTCAGTTTTGCTATTGGTGGAGATAGAACAGATTTTAAAAATTTATTGTTTTTATAGACTTTTGGTCTGGTTTTGAGGTTTAAAAAACGCAATTAAATTTACGAGTTTAGGTTAAGAATCATCCTGTATAAAACGTTCGCCAAAGAGGGCTTTTCAATATACACCAGAGAACAGAAGAAAATGATGAAGACTGCAAACATCATGGAAAAAGGGAATAAAACGTATTATGTTCGATAAAGCTAGAGGAGAAGAGTGAAAAAACAAAGACAGCTAGAGACTCAAACGCGAGAAGCGACAAAGAAAACTGTAGAATTCCCTGTAGGTGAGGAAAAGAAATGCGGGGTGGCTATAACTTACTGTTTCAAAAAATTGGTAAACACAAATTGCTAGTAAACAAATTTTTCTCATTTCTGTGATCTTGAATTTTTATTATGTCAGCAGGTATCAGCGTGAAAATACACAACTTTTTTAAATAACAACCAATATTTTTTGTCTTTTTTCGAATCGTCAGATGTTGTTGTTCTGTTGGCATAAAATGTTGTAGGAAGTTGCATAACTAAATTTGTGAGAAAAATCAAAAATAAGTTTATAAGTATAATGTATGGGAAAAAATTTAATTTCATAAATGTCCTTTAACCATTAAACAGTCTATCATCAAGATTTATATCCTTCCTTTATCAGAATAGCGGACCATAATAATCATCATAGTTATTATTAAGAAAATGTATGAAAATATAATCTAAGTTTTGTTTCATTGAGCGAATTAGTTAAAAAAAATTAAAAGTAATGAAATAAAAACGATAAATTATTTTTTAAATTTCTATCAATCATCAATCATATCAATACAGCTTTTACTTATTTAGCCATTTTAAACACATTGGTATATTTTTAGTGATTTAGCAATGTTATGCAAATTGCATAACAGCAACAGATGGAAAAACATCTGACGATTTAAAAAAAGGCAAACTACGTAAAGTATGAGTATTTAGTTTAACACATATTGTTTACACGGAATAATATACAGTGCTTTCGAAAAGTAACGAATAAATTCATTATTTTTGCAGTTGAGAAGTTTTCTAAGAAATCTGCTGGCATGTCGATTTTGTTTTTAAAAAAGGCACTCTTTGACATACGATCCACATTTGTGACGTCATCGTTGTTCGAGATATGACGTCATCGACAATTTTTTTTATAGCAAATAGATTATGTAAAAAATCGACTAAATTAAATGTTCAAATTGTGCACCGTTGGCTGCCTGACAGTAGCCAAGACGATTAATAGATTCTTTTTGAACATTATCAATAAGTTCAGGAGGTATACGATGTATCTCGTGACGAATTCTTGCTTTTAAATCTTCTAAATTGACGGATCTAGTAACATACACTTTGCTTTTTAAGTATTCCCACAAGAAATAATCTAGGGGTGTCAAATGAGGCGATTTGGCTGGCCACTCAATCGACTCCCTTCTCCCTATCCAACGGGAACAGCTCACCTAAATAAGCACGGACAGGCGTTGCATAATGGAGAGCTGCACAGTATTGTGAAAATTAAATTTTAAAATCTTGAAACATTATTTTCTTGAAATTTTTGTTATGTAACACCATAACTTTTCATGATGTATGTATGTAGAATGACACGCTCTTTCAAATGGCATGGTCAAAATTGGGGGTTACCATTTAAAAAAATTGTCGCTGACGTCATATCTGGAACAACGATAACGTCACAAATATGGGTCGTATGTCAAAAAATGCCTTTTTTAAAATCAAAATAATGAATTTATTCGTTATTTTTCGAAAGCACTGTATTTTAACCTCTACGTTGACTTAACCTTGGAGAAAGTCACGTAGAAAAACAAAATTTATTATTATCACTTGATTACGCAACAGATATCCGTCAAACAAATTTCACAACTGTCAACGCTTTGCTTTGATGTTTCTGTTACTCGTATATGACTCAGTTTGGCTGCTCAATATAAACTGAATTGTAGCAGCAAAACATATCCGTTTATATAGGTTTTTTAGGGTTCTAGAAGTTTCCGCGGTCTCGAGAATCAAATAGAATGTGGCCTGGAATGTCCAAGAAAACGTCAAAATAAAGGCATCACAAAAATTATAAATCTACCGTAAACAGGAACATAATTAACAAAGTAAAAAGGTAGGTGAGCTTCCGTAACAATATGTTTAAAAAACAATAGCATAAAGTGCAAATGTTTGAATGAAATATAAGTTGAGTACCTACTTTTAGGTTATATTGATCTATACAGATTATCAACACTTTTGACATTGTCGATTAAAAATTTTATTTTTCTAATACCTAATTTTAGTATAGGGGAGAGCAGGTACGAAAGTAACATATTTTTGTAAAGCCGGATAAATAAAAAATTAACAAAATTATATAAATTTACTTACTATAAGTCGTTTTCTTGGCATTTTATATATAGAAGAAAAATAATATTGAAGTAATTAAAGTTCATATTGATGGACAATTAATAAAAAAGTAGAGAGTGTACGTCGTTACATCCTACCCAATGGTATGGGTCAAAAGTAAAAGAACATAGGGACGTTAGTAACATATGAATAATAGGTAATAACTAGGTATAGAAACTTAGTATTTACAAGGTATTTGTTTATTTATTATACCTATATAAAAGTAAGTTGTAGTGCAGGTACATAATATATTTTTTATTTGCAAAAAATATTTAAATGAAAAAATAGAATAATGAAACAAAATTATAAAATAATAATAAAATTTTTTTGGTAATAACAAAGAATCCTATTCCTATTTGGCTTTTGCACGGTTGTCTGTCGCCAGACTCATCAATATTCCATATTTGGGATGAACCAATCCATACCAATTGTTACAATCGTCCCGTTATGCATTTTCCACGCGATTGACAGGAAACTTGCTTAAATATTTTTTTAACGATTATTTTTAATTAAAATACCATGCTTAGGTTATAGCCAATATTGGTTTTAACTGAACAAGCCAATAAAATAAATCGAAATAACGTTCAGTTCTAGGATTATGATAGATTAAGATAAAGAATGAAAACTTACTTTTCATATCATTTTGCACCGTGCAAGTCTCAACTTGAACTAAAACACACTAGGGATATTGTTGTTCAAATAAGTTAATGTAGATTTCACTGCCGACTCTATGATGATATAACATCATAGACAAACCTCTTTAGAAAGAAAATAGGCTTTCTGTTACAACCAATCCGTGTTACTTTCGTACCCGGTCTCCCCTATGTTTTTTTATTGTAAAAATATTTGAAGTCCGATTCTGCGGGAGAGAGGAAAAATAATCCAGAATTACGAGAAAAAATATCAGCTTTTATTTTCAATGAGTTACGTTCAAGTTACTAGTAAATACGCTTCGCACCGGATCCCGGATGGCACAGTTTCCAAGAAAATTTATTACATCTTGCCTACATCTTAATATAATTAATTCAAAACACTCATAGGGCGTCAGGTCGGCAGCGAACTGCTTCACCTAAGCTACGCAGGGCAACGCCGGGCGAATATGCCTAATTAAGTGGAGAGTTGACGGCCCTGGTGGATGTGCCGTAATACTAATTACCCTGCCATAACGCCCTTGGGCGCTGTTAATGAAAATATACTTCAGGATCCGAGTAAAAACTCGATGACGACCCTTAAACGCTGGATATTTGGCACTCCGCGTCGCTAAATACTATCTTTTGTTTCGCACCGAGAGATTGCAACACGAACAAAAGGAGAAATGTAGGGTGAACATTTTTATATACAGCCGGGTGAAAAATGGCGTTAGATAAAAGGGATGTTTGCAAAATTCTGCGAAAAGTGGCGATAAATGAAGGAAACATCAATAAAAGGGAAAGGGATGTCTTATTTGACGTGACAATCAAGATGCCATTTAGATCGTAAACAAAAATTAAAGTCTGCATTACAAATGTGTTTGCAAGACAAGACACTACAAAAGTGTTTCAGAATAATGCATAGTTAGTTCTAGGAAATAAAGAGTTAACAAATAAAACTATGTCTACTCTTTTGCAAATATAGCCAAAACTAACAGTCGTATTGCATTAAAATTTGAAGTCACTTATCTTAAGAACCTATAAATGAGTTATACATGGTGTTTTTGTGCAGCAAACCGAGAATATTTTACTCACAATATTTTTCAAGTTAAAATTTTATATCCTTAGTAGGATATTCTTATACAGCCTTTGACTCTTCAGAAAACTTATTAAACTGACAGTTCCCATGGGTTTTTTGGGACACGTGGTGTTAAATGGGATAAGGTAAGCTCCATTTTCAATAGAAAGTATTATTTTTGAGATTTAACAGAAACGACTAATGACGTTATCAAATTATATTTTTTCAGAAACATACCCATTTTATTCCTGTTAAAAAGCTCCCTTTTTCTAATGTCACAAAATGTCACTGCTCAATACGTGCGTCAAACGTATAACTTTTGCGTTTAAAAAATGTTTTCTCATTTAGTTAAAGTTGATATGTTGCTAATTTACGACGAGTCACAAAAAATCAAGAAAAGCTGCATCGATAAAGCTATCCAGAGCGCCTCATTCCTGATCATATAACCTTTTACAAGATTGACGCGACAAATGCGAATTGTATTCAGAATAATTAAATAATTGACCGAAATGTAAAAAACAATGTTAATACAGCTGGACTGTTACATTATTTCAAACAAAATCTACGAAATTCTAACGGCAGGCTAGCCGAAAATTGAATTTGGATAAATTAACCGTTCAACGAATTTTAAAGACCAATGGGTATCATTACTACAAAACTTACAATTTGGAGTATTTGTCTGAGCATCACATTGAAAACAAATCTAATTTCATTGTTCAAATTGTACACTGCAAAAAAATAATTGCACATTTTAACACAAAAGAACACAATACTGTGTTAATCGAGGTCCACACGGAATTCTGTATATTTTTACACATTTTTCTGTATTTAGCAGTGTGTTAAAGGCTTTACACAATCCACTGTGTTAATATAACAAATATGTTTTACACATTTCTGTGTTATTAACATGTTAATTTTATTGTATAATAGGTATTGATATGGAAGACTCACCTATCTTTTTAATTTATGTTCCTGTTTACTTTCGAAATAATTTATATATGTATATAGCTGTTTACAGGTCTTTTAAGCACAGAGAAATAATTTTTAATAATCATAATTTTTGAAATACTTTTATTTTGACATTTTCTAGAGGTTCTGCCTATCATCGAGAATGCATTGAATATAGCCTCGAATGTTCTATTAAACGGCTGAATATATGTATTAAAAATTATAATTTCAAAAGCAAACAGGAACGTTAACAAGGTAGGTGAGCTTCCGTATCAATATAAAGAATTGTCTGAATTATGGTGTTATTATAAAATAAAAGATATTTTACTTGATTTTATTCAAAAATAAAATTCTGTTCAAATAAACAACAATCAAGTCTGCTAACAAAATATGTATGTATTAAAATTAACAGTATAATAGTACATATTCTAATAAGGGATTAATAATTTTCTTTCTCTAAAGTTACAAAAAAATTAGATTACAGAGTAATCTAAAACGTCAGAGTAAACTCCTAATATTTTTAATAGTTATATTCTAATTAGTTTTAGCTTTATTACAATTATCAGTAATATTTGTTATAGTTAGGTAAGTACTTACCATTTTCCTTGATTAAACCTCAATTTAAATTTAAATATTCTCCATTTGAACACAGTGAACGAGAAGTAACACAACACCGCTACATGACCAATATGGCGTAGTGACTTGTGCTGGATCAGCTGATATACTGCAGCTGCGCAGTTATGCTCAAGCAGTCAGGAGTAGGGATATAAAACACAATTAAGTTGTGTGCGTGTTAAGTTTACACAAAATGGTGTACTTTTAACACACAACTGGTAAATATTACACAGATTCAGTATATTTTATTATAATACTAGTAATTTTAACACATTTTGTGTAAAACGTACACGGAATTTTTACACATCTTTAATTACACACTGGAAAATCTCGCTTACACAGCAACCTTTTTTACAGTGTAGTAGATGTAGAAACTGTTGATCAGAACCTCTTTCGGCAAGTTCTTTGGACGGACAAAATCCGTTTGTCAGTAATGGTTTACCAAACAAGTGCTACACTACTGGTCCATTGAAAATCTCCACATTGTGTAAATCCAGTTCAAAATCGAGGCCATTTTGGAGTAAACATGTGGTGCGGCAGCATCAGTAGGCATTTAATTGGTTCTTATTTTTATGAGCATACATTGAGTTACCTAAATTTCCTACAAGAAGAACTTGCTGCACTTCTGGAGAATGTGCCTTTGAAGCTAAGAAGAAACCTGTGGCTTCAGCACGACTGAGGTCTATCCCACAAGACCAGGATGGTACAACAATATTTAGACAACACTTACCTAGAGCAATGTATTGGGACTAATGGACCTGTTCAGTGACCCGGAAATTCAAACTTAACACTCCTCGAAAAAAATTTGGATATATTCCTGGATGAAATATAAATTGATGACGTCATTAGCCATTTCTGTCAAATCCCAAAGATAATACTTTCCATTGAAATACCCATATACAAAGACAATATCTACATACTCTTCAGCTGTAAATAAATGCATATTTTATTTAGCACTTTAACACTAAGTGTTAACCCAACTAACATTTAAGCATAATAGACTACTGCACAAGAAAAATGAACCTAAATTGATCGAGATTTACTACATTTCGCCATAAAAACAGTCTTCAATGTTACAAAATCTTATAATAGCAAAATTTTAGTCAGAAATTTGTTAACTAAGAGTAATATAATGACTTCCAAGTAAAATGAAATATATGTCAATTTATACCGTTTAACACCACGTGTCTTGTCGAAGTCTACTAAATAATGCACTGAATATTGTGTGGGCAGTTTCATGTCTATTTGGGTAACTTAGTCGGTATTCTCGAACTGTTTGTCTGGCGTTGCCATTGAAATACTCATATACAAAGACAATATCTTCAGCTGTAAATAAATGCATATTTTATTTAGCACTTTAACACTAAGTGTTAAATGAATAAACAAAATAACCGATTTAGAAATTATTGTTGTAACAACCATCACTTTTATATATAAGGCTACTATGAGATATGAAATTATATTTTTTAAAATGCTTGTAACAAAAACCTATAAGGAAAAATATTTGACATTAACCCACCCATCTTCTGCTAAAGCTTGTCATGTAGATATATAGAAAAAAAACTAACTTGTAATCAAAGCCAAAAGCAAACCAAGTGCAAATTAACTATGATATGCTAATCGCCTTTTTTAATGTTCTTTACCACCAATAAATTTTTCCTTTCTATCTTCACCGTATGTGTAATTTTACCTTTATTGTAACACTTTAACCTTATAAATGACCTTTATTTAATTTTGCTCTACCGAAAATTAGTAAATTAGCTAGAAAAGAATAAAATAAGAATCACTTGCCTCACTGTTACTTGTTATAAAGAAATAATATCAATATGTAGAACATGTAGCTATAAATGATTTTTGATTAAAAAATGGTTGTTATAAAACGAAATTTGTAGGTACTTACTAAAGCTAAAAAGTTTATTAAGATATTAAAGTTTAAGATAAATGAATGCATCAAATTCATTTAAACATCTCACAAAATATTTTTCCTGTGTAATCATTCATGTAAATATAAAATATTACTAAGTAGTTACTAAATGATTGTTTAATGTTTGAAAAATAATAATATTCAGCGAAAACATTCTCTAAGATTCTAAATAATGGTGGATGCGCCAATGTCAACAGGGCTTATAGTTTCACTAATTGTAAGATTTTTTTTTTTATAGAATTATTATCGTTCCTCGCTAAATATTAAAGTAAAACCACTTCTGACATAATTTTACATGTTGGCATTAGATAATGTAAACTAAAACTTAAATCGTGCTTCATAATTTTGTATCAAAGGACAATGTTAAAAATAGCCGATTTTTGGTTTATCCAGGGGAACGCATAAATCATATAAAAATCAATTGGCTATTGTTAATTAACATTAGAAATGGCCCAGAAATACATCAGATAGTTGGGGAAATATCGCTACTACCCCTAAACCTATATAAACTACCCTTAAATAGCTTTAAAAGGATAATCATTAATTATTGCTATAAAATTCGTGTAAAATGAAAAAAATGCTTGAAAATGATTTGAACAGACAGTACGTCAATATAAAAAGTGATAAATAACTGTAAAAATGTCCATTCCACCCCTAAAAATTAAAAAAACGACTTTCAAAAGCTAATGGTGAGCTTACTTCGACATCAAAAATAGATAATGCTTAAATGTTCAAGGGAACATTGCTAGAAAAAAAATATAGATTACTGTCAAAAAATTCAACGATATTAGAGTACATTAAGTAAGTGGGGAAATATTAATTGCAACCCTAAATCTATATAAACTGCCTTTAAATGGCTTAAAATAGATAATCATTATTTATTGTTGTAAAATTCGTTTAGAATGAAAAAAATGCTTTAATCACTTTTAAGGTTCATTTATACTATTGCGACCTGAAAAATGGGCGCAAGGATAAATTGCCATTTTTTCAGTACGCGCTCGCAAAGTGAGAACAATTGGCGCTATTTCACCATTGAATGGGCACTTTTACAGTCATTTATCACTTTTTATATGGACATACTGTCTGTTCAAATCATTTTCAAGCATTTTTTTCATTTTACATGAATTTTATAACAATAATTAATGATTATCCATTTAAAGCTATTTAAGGGTAATTTATATAGGTTTAGGGGTAGTAGCGACATTTCCCCAGTTATCTGACGTATTTCTGGGCTATTTCTAATGTTAATTAACAATAATCAATTGATTTTTTTATGATTTATGCGTTCCCCCGGATAAGCCAAAAATCGGCTATTTTTAACATTGTCCTTTACCCAATACATTATTTTTATTGGATTTTACACCACTACACTAATTTACCTCATTAAATTATTACTCCTTCAGGGCGTTAATTAATTTTCACACCGGGATGGACATGTAGGTCTCCTGAGACGGAACTTCATTAGAGATTCGTAACTTGCCTGAAGTCATATTGTTCATGGGTTTACTGTTATATAACATGCGGTACAACTTTGTTGATGACTTACCGTAGAAATGCACAAAAGATCTGAGAAAACTATTTGTTTCAAAAAATATAACTTACAATATGTGTAATAAAGATGAAGGTTTCTATCTGTTACAGGTAAATAAAAATTACAAGAATTAACAATTTTTGAAAATTGCAAAAATATCAATATGATATTAGATTCGCTATATTAGTTTAAATTTATGTCTCTTTTTTATATAAAAATTGTATCTAAAACACAAAAAGGACAATAATAAAAATGTACAGTGGCCGCGATCGAATATATGTTACGTTTTGAGTAAGTTTATATTGCCACACAGTAAAAAATAACGTTGACTAAGTTCAGACTCATTTATGAGTGAATTGATTTGGTGTTGAATTTTGAGTAAATTTAATATTTTAACAAAGAACTGAGCTTATCTACACAATATTTGGTTAGTGTATTGTTCTAACCGGATCTCGGACCGTGGACCGCAATTGTAAATACATTTTGAAATTGCAATTTGCATTAAAAAAATGGTGTAGACTGGAAAGTGAGAATTTTTGTCATGAAGATGTGGTAGAAACAGGTACGTAACAATGACCGTCTTCATCTGATACAAAAAAAAATGTTGATTTGCTTGTTATTTCAGCAAACCTATCTTGTGTGTGTCATTACCATTTTATTTGATCCTCTACTACTTAGCTATAAATAGATCAAAGCTGGAAATTATTGATTTAAACTGTTTATTCAATAAAAAGCAGTTTGAACTTCATCAGTCATACAACACCACTGAGTATTCTGTGACACCAAAATATATTTTTGTTAAATTTAGAAATAATGTATTTAATAATGTAATAAAATAAAACATCTGTATATACTGCGTCATGTTATTATCTACAAATATAACGTTAACCTTTATTTTATTCAATTCGTTATAGCAAACTTTTGTTTCAATTAACAATATTATTATTGTTGTTATGGATGCTTCCACAATTCCATTAAACCTATATTGTGTACCAACTTAATAAGTTTTCTTTTTGTAACCTAATTTTTATGACATTATTTATAATAATTTTATTATCATCTATTATTATTATTAATAATGTAACTATAATTATTTGTAATAGTCACAATGTTATTAACAGTAATAAATTATTATAAATATTTATAAAGTAATAATTCACAATCTGTAAAAAATTAAACACGTTTAATAGACACACAATAGAAATGTTTATGAAATAGTTATATATTTTCCTATAATAAAACAAATATTCATTTCGAAAGCAATAATAATACTGCATTAAAACATATTTGACGTATAACTTGAAAATTATAAAACTTTTTTGTTGGCAGGAACCGGGATAATTGTCATAGACCTGCCCTGCCTGATGTTGGTTCTGAAGCTGCAATTCTGAGACGTTCCGTAATAGCTTTCTCGTTCCACAAAATGCTGCCTTTAAAATCCCTATCATATGTATCTAGATATCAAGCATTTGCATAAGTCCCAAAAACCTAATTAAAATTCCAAATCGACCCTTTCGAAAACCCCTTCGACAGAGCCGCAGTCTTAATAATTTAAAATATCTTCGCGTTCATATCAAACAGAAAATATAAATTACTTCTGCCCCCCTTAAAAATGTGTTTCTAATTCATTCCGGCGAATTCTCGTAAAGCTTATCTAAATAAGAATAGTAATTGGAGGGCGGGGTGTTCAGATTTCGCGATAATGCGGCTGGAAGAGGGGATGGGGACGGGAACAACCGCACAGATAAGGGATGACACGACTACATTAGCTCTACGAAAATTCGATTTAAATTTCGCTGGTCCCCGCCCGCCACCTTATAAAATTTAGTACTGTACAAACGTTCCTTGAATTCCTATTATTATTTATAACCCATTACGGTTTCTGCACATGCTTGGAGGGCACGTAATTTCTAATTAGATATAGAAGTTGGATTTCAGTAACCGGAGAAATTGTAAAGGTATTACATATACAGGATAGGTGGCCGAAAACATACCAACTAGATTCATTTTGCTCAAATCGTAGTTATTTATTGTATAAGTGATTGCGATGTAATACAACGTTTTACATCGCAATAATATTTGTGGTCAGAATTATTGGAATTAAATTCAAAAATATTCGCACTAGTTGATATTTCTGAGTACTCAAGGAAACGTGGTAGGTTTTGTTACACCTAGCCACTGGTTGCAATAGTACGCTGTTTATTATAAATTATTTAATAAACTATCTGAATTTGGTAAAAATGTAAGAAAGTATTTGTGTTCTTGTGGCTGTTCTGGAAGAAGCTCAAGAAGCAATTTTCTATTTATTCCTTTTCTTAGGGAACATTACGAAAAAGTGTTCGCCGAATTTACCGAATGGAGGAAACAATGGAGAGTAATTACAATAAATGAATAGTTAATAACTTTATTGACTGCTCAGATATTTTATCGAGATTGAATTTATATGCACCTAGAGTCAATCAAAGATATGTTAGTATTTTTTATTTACCAACGCCAAGGACAAATGTTTTGAAGTTCTCTCCGTTATATTCAATATGCGAAATTTTCAGCTGTTCTTTGTCAACCGTCTCTAGAACATTATTGCACTAAAAACTCTGGCATTTTTTTGGTTCATTTCATTTTGTTCAAATGCATTTTATTTGTTTGATTATTACTTTATTTGTATTTACTCACTTTCTGTTTACCTCTCTACCTTGATTGTGTTGTGCGTTTCTCCTCTTGTTTTTAGTTTTTGTTTATTTGTTTTTTTTTCTTTATTGTATTTTTGTTGTTTTTAGATTAGCTTAGTTTTCTTATTTTATTATGCTTTTTTTTGTACCATACGATTAATTGTTAGAATGTTCTAATTTTTACTCTTTGTTCTTACCTTGGAACTGGATGTATATCTGTAAGGCAAGGATTTATTAAATAAATAAATAAATGAAGAAGTCATCCTATCGTATTTTTTAAATTTGATGAAAGAATATGCAATTTCATCTATGTGGACGAATTACTCGATTTTTAAGGCTACTAAAAAGGTATACAAAAATATAGATATGGGAAAATATAACAAGTTTACTGCCTATTTGAGGAGTGAATCGAGAGGATACAAAGCAAAAATGGGCTGCAATATTGAAAACACATATAGAAGAATTGTTGATTGAGGTTTCCGATAAAAAATATTTAACCATCATGTCGATGCTGCGGATTGACAAATTTGAAAATTACTGACATACAGGACGTTGTCGGTTAACTACTTGTTTCAATATCTGACATCAAGACGGGCATTTCAAGAAAATTTACTATTATAGAACAAGGATTTTCCGTGAAAGCTGTTGAAATATGCAGAAAATATATTTGTCTGCGTCCAGTTCGCTTAACACATATTCTTTTTAAGATACCTCAAAAATATTAACGTCAGAGTGGTAGTTATTTTTTTGGCCAGCCACAATTTAATAACTGAGACATTATTTTAACGGTTGGTGGCGCCCAACAATTAACATCTAAATAAAATTTATAAAAATTATTCATATATTTATTCCGAACCATGACCTAGCTCCCGCTATGATTGTGATTCAGGTTTAATCTTGATAACTTCAGGAATCGATAGAATAGGTTAAAATAATGTTCATTTGTGATATAAACTTATTTCCTAATACCTTCACCGAGCTGGTTAATGGATGAAAAGTATTTTATATCCAATTAAATATGTCAATAAATACATTGCAAATGGGTTGTCAAAAAAAATTCAGTCCAGAATATGATTAATTAACAATTAAAAATTATTATTTTTTTACATTTCACTGGTTTGGTTAATAGACAAATTCCATACCAATCGAAAATATGAAGCAAACGTTAGGTTGACTATTTTTTTCCCGTCACAACTCTTAGGTAGCCAGGTACAAACAGGTAAATCGATACTAGTAACTTGCACCGGTGTGGTTAATAAATTAAAGTTAAATTAAAATAAAGATTATTTCATTACCAACAAGGTGGTATAGGGTTGTCTGCCAAAAATCAGTCCTGAATTCCGGTTGTCGAGTTGTAAAAAGTGAAATATTCTCTAGCAAACCATTCCATGCGATAGAAGAGTACACAGCATTGCAGCTGTGTGTAGTTAGTCCATACCAAAAACGAACACGATCCGTTTATCCGTTTATCCGTTTCTCCAAAAAATCGAATAAAGTCCGGGGGCGGCTGTACCTATTATTATTAATCTGCCCCTAGGAACCCCTAACGCCCTTCAGTGAGTTAAACAACATTTTCGATCCTACCAATAATATGTCGAGATCGAAAACCTGTAAAAAATAAAATTTTCTAATAATCCATTTGCCGCCCCGAATTACATTTAATTTTTTTTTAAGGAAACGATACATATAATCAAAAAATTTTATTAGACTTTTCGATAGGTAAAGTGGAGAAGAAGCCACAAAAAAATTTCAATGATTTTAGACAAATTTTGTGTTTTCAAGGCGGCGTTGGCACAGAGGTTATTACTTAAAACACCTATCCATACATTTACACTAAACGTTTTTCAGCATCTCCTGGCAACAAACCTTAAACTGTTGAACTGGTTGGAGATGGAAAGCCCTTCGATGATCTTGTTTGACAGTTCTCAGTAGTTTTGATAGAGATAAATGGAGTTGCCGAGCTGCTCGGCGTGTGCTTAAAGTTCTATCGATATCAAAAAGATTAAGAATTCGCTGACTATTTCTTGGCGGTACATTACGATTATAATTATTGTAGCGGCGCAAACTATATTCCGAAAATCGACGATGTACATCTACAAAAACTTGTGCATTTGGAATTCTACTATTAGGGAAGCGTGTTCGGTACTCTCGAACTGAAGCGTTGGAATTTCCGTCACAGAAACCATAAACATGAGTTATATCGGCATATTCAGCATTTGTAAAAGTTCTTGGCATTTTTTCTTAGCACTAGAAATGCTCTTTAAATAATACTTTAGACAGTGATTTTCACAAACGTCAGTTTACACAAATCACTGAGTTTTGTTTTCATGGGTGGCTATAACGTTAAATGAAATTTACGCGACTGGTGCGCTACACTGTCACCAATTTCTTTGAATATCTCAGAAACAAGACCAAACGTCGAAAAAAACTGGAGATGAAAAAGTTTCGAAATTAATCAGGTGAAAGCGTTGTGTAGATGTTTTATTGAAATAATTTTTTTTTTGTAGTTTTGAAGTAAAGTAAGAGGTAGCATACAGAATACACTTCTAAGAGGGGTAGGTAGTTCAAACTAAAGAATCTTATGTAAGATCATAAGGAGTGTTTGTGTTCCCAATTTCACTTAAATCGGATAAGTGATTCAAAATTTATGAGGGAAAACGAGAAAAAAATTCCTACTTCAGCGCCCTCTATCTCGGAAACGATGCGTTTTAGATTTACATCACAAATGAACATTATTTTAACCTGTTATATCGATTCTTGAAGTTATCAAAATTAAACCTGAGTCACCCTGTATAACATCTGAGACCGGTCCAGTGAAATTTCAAAAAGAGGTGACAAATGAAGAAAGTGTCTGGTGCAGATATAGTTAGTCGGTTTGTTTTTCTAGCAGCTTTCCGCTGCACGTCACGTTATTTTACATAGGTGAAGCAACTGCTGACTTCCGCGACACCCGGTAAATTTAGTCAGTTATACACGTCCCTGTTGTCATATCGTCGTAAGTAAGGCTGATAAACTACAGCGGATTTTGACTGAAGCCAATTCCGCTGCACGTCACGTTATAAATAGGTGAAGTAATAGGTAATAGGTACATTTAGTCAGTTATTCGCGTCCCTGTTGTCATATCGTCGTAAGCAAGACTGATAAACTGCTATAACTGCAGCAGATTTTGATTGAAGCCAATTCCGCTGCACTTCACGTTATTTTAAAACTACTGACTTCCGTGACACCCGGTAAATTTAGTCAGTTATACGCGTCCTTGTTGTCATATCGTCGTAAGCAAGGCTGATAAACTACAGAGGATTTTGACTGAAGCCAATTCCGCGGCACTTGTCGTCTTAGATAAGGCTGATAAACTACACCTGATTTTTATTGAAGCCAATTCTGCGGCACTTCACGTTATAAATAGGTGAAGTAATAGGTAAATTTAGTCAGTTATTCGCGTCCCTGTTATCATATCGTTGTAAGTAAGGCTGATAAACTACAGCGGATTTTGATTGAAGCCAATTCCGCGGCACTTCACGTTGTTTTAGTTAGGTGAAGGAACTGCCGATTTCCGCGGCACCCAGTAAATTTATTCTAGGACAAGACTGCCGAGGGTACATTAAAAATTTTCTATTATCTATTACTTTCGTTTGATTTTGTTAAAATAAAATACATTTAAATATAATAGATAAAATGCATTTTATCTAGCTGTACCCGCGGAAGTGTGTTTTATCAGTAGTGAGTGGTTGTAATGAATGAAAATGTAGTTTTGCGAGTTTGTAACGAAATAATGAAAAACGAATGCATAGTAATGGAGCTAACTGGAGTAACTGTTACCTATCTATCTATCAGGTATTATTACTAATAAGAATGTTAATTTTTGTCGTTTCTGCATTTAGAAATACTGCAAAAAAACGACCAAATGGTAGTATATTGTTGCCAGATGTAAGCTTTAGGCCATCTTAATCGATGCTTATCATAGGCGCCGGCTTTCTGTAGGAAAAGAGGGTTTTACCTCATTTTTTAAATATCGAGCTAAAATTCTGGAATAATTGTTTTATTGTCATTTAGGTCCTCCTGAGCACGTGGTTAAAATTTTTATACTTAGTTCTAGTTAACCCCGTGTGTTATTAAAAATCAATGTTCGATTCCTCCTTTTGTTCAAATACGATTGATTTCATAACATAACAAAGCTTCTCTGAAACCAAAAATGTTGCAAAAATTAGCTGCTTTTACCGATTTCGACTTCGTTGAAAGGTACATGCATGAAATTAATCCGTAGTTAACAAAGCAAGGGGAGAGTAGCGTATTTCGTCGGTGCGAGTCGAATATTGTACTTTACCCAGGCAAATTCGGACCAACGGAGTTACTTAAACTCTAATTTCGTTGTGTTGTGTTTGTTATACTCCGAATCCATTACTTAATGACGGAAGGAACAAAGCATCGCCGGAAGTAAGTTTAGATCTTATAACTAAGTGGGGCTGAAGTTTTCTCTTGTGCACATCCTGTAAGAGATTACTACAGTGAAGACAATGACAAACTTAATTAATTAACGAAATGTATTGGCGCACTGTTTGAACACGCGGGGAAAAAAAGACGGATTAGGAAGTTTCATTTTAATTTCTCATAATCCTGAACAATTTTAGTACCTTCTGAGTCCATCTTATCCGTACCCTATTCTGAAAATTTATAATATTTCAGTAGTTTCAGTGAGACTGAGGTACGGGATGCATTGAACCAAATGAAACCCAAATTAGCGACAGGTTTGATGTCTCTTGAATTAATATAATATCTTTGATAATGACGCCGATTCCTGAAATATGGAAATTATCAAAGGTCCTATCTGCAAAAAGGATGATAAATCTAAAGGTCGGTCCAGACGCTACGTTTTGCATAACCTTTTGTTTGCGCAGTCTTAAGACGGAATTAAAACGTTGCAATTTAAAGAGGGTCCACATGGTGCAGATATCTGTATATTTCGCACAGTTTTGGTGGCATCGTCATGGAGGAGTAGTACCTCCTGGGCAATTTTTGCATGCTGTCTTGTAAAGAAAAAGAAAAGATTGTAACGTCTTAGAAGTACCCAGCGTTCAAAGTGGTTGCGGAAATGGTTTCTAAAAAGACACACTTTTCCCATATTAGCTCTTATAACTGTCATATGCCTGACTCTTTTTGTCCCTGTCACTAGGACAACACGATAAACTCAGTCAGAAACTCCCGAGAACATTGTCGAAGCTCTGCCATTGTCGCTCAAAGTGAACAAAATGATTCGGAAAACGGTACTGCCGTCTACATGAACCGACTTGTCTTCGCAATTCACGGATAACTATGCTCTCGAGTTCTGTTATCACTGCAAATGTACCGTTTTCAGGCTGTTTTCAAAACTGCATACTTTTCTTATCTACACGCAACGTTTTATCTGCAACGTGTTGAACTGTGCAGAAAAAAGATTGTAATAATAATAATAATGCTTTATTTTTCCAACAGGATTAAACCCAACTACAGGAATAAGTACTACAGAGTAATAAGTAGGTAATAAAAAGACTTAAAATACAAATTAAATACATCTTATCCTAAGCAAGACACATGTTTACAAATTTCATTTAAAGTATCATTAAAAATATCACAGTCCTTTCCAATTTTGTTAAACACATCGCACATCAAATATATTGGTGATTTAGCCAACATATTGGTCCTAGAAATACCAGAGTAAAACAAAGTTTGCTGTCTTGAGTTACCACGTGATACACGAAATGAGATTTTACTCAACAAAGCCGACCAGTCAATTTTATTATTCAGAATATTAAACAAATAACGAATTAAAGATACATTACGACGTATCTCCAGTGCATCCATATCAAAACGATTCAGAAGATCATTATGATTGATACCTTGCGGGGGATAAACACCATCTTGCAAAAAATCTAAAAACTTTTAAAAAACGTCTTTGAACGGACTCCAACCTTTGAAGATGTATGTTATAAATTGGATACCATATTATAGATTCGTATTCCATTTGTGATCTAACTAGAGAGCAAAATAAAATTTTAAATGTGCGTATATTTGTAAAATCTTTACAGTCACGGTATATAAAACCATAAGTTCGAAATGCACAGGACACAACATTATTAATATGCTCGATGAAAGTAAGTTTGCTGTCAAATATAATACCTAAATCCTTGAATAAAGAAACCCGACCTATGACATATCCATCAATGTTATAATTATAAATAATAAAGTTGGTTATATGAGTGAAGGACATTGTGTTATATTTAGAAGTATTAAGAGACAAACAATTTAACTCACACCATGACAACATACGATCCATACAAAGTTGGAGATGATCACAATCTGACGTAGAATTTATTGAAGAGAATAATTTAAAATCATCGGCAAAAAGCAATTTTTCACAAGAAACAGTATCATTAATGAAGAGTAAAAACAAAAGTGGTCCTAAATTAGAGCCTTGCGGTACACCTGAAGATGCAGAGAACGAGAAGTAAAGCTTTGATATCTGACCATAAATTGCCTACTTGTTAAATATGATTCTAATAGAGTTATTAAAGAGTCTGAAAAATTAAAGTCTTGCAATTTCGCTAGTAATATATGGTGGTTTATATGATCGAAAGCTTTTTGAAACTCCGTAAAAATTACGTCAACTTGCCCTCCACCATCCAAAGTTTCAGAAAGAAATTGAGAAAAAACTGCAAGATTCGATATAGTAGATCTTCTCTGCACAAATCCATGTTGGTGTGGGGATCAATTACTTAGTCAGATAGTAGATTTCGTTATGCAAGGTGGATTCTAATACTTTAGAAAAATTGCATAGCAAAGATATAGCTCTATAATTCTCAATATCATTATGGTTTCCTTTTTTAAATATTGGACACACATATGCTTTTTTCCAAAAAAACGGAAATGTGGCATGTGACATTGAATAAAATACACAAAGGCTGAACAAGGGGATACGCACAATATTTTAGGATGAAACTTGGGATACCATCGACGCCCATTGTGAAAGAGTCTTTAGGTCTTTTAAGACTTGATAAAACCTCTTCTTCTTTAACAGACAAAATGGAGATAGGCAATGACACTCTACCACTTGTAGTAAATGTAGATGGGTCTATTGGATGAGACTGAATAAAAACGCTATTGAAATATTCACCAAAGGCATTTACAATGTCGGAAGGCTTGAACAGTTCTTTATTATTATAAAACATGACAGCTGGAATACTAGATGAGCCTTTCTTTTTTTGAATAAAATTCCAAAATTTTTTAGGGTCACAGTAGGCACAGCTACATCGAACAGACCATATAATTTGTCATAAAACTTCAAACACATATCCTCCACATTACCAATACCATAAAGAAAAGTCCAATCAGCTTGACAAATGAGATCGTATAACAACGGAAAGTTTGCTTTTTTAAAGTTGTAAGCAGTACTAGGAAAATTCATTAGAAACTCATTTTGAGACTCAGACCTTTTACAGAATGTAATCAATACGAAGGATGATGACGATCCTCAGTAACCAATGGAGATTCAGATTTATCGACGATACAGTTGAAGTTAGAAAACACGAGATCCAATATGTGATTATTGTTATTAAAAATGTTATTACGTTGAACAACATCATGAAGTTGCTGAAAATTATCAATGATTAAACTATTTCTATCCACTGCATCTAAAATAAAATTAGGAATATTAAAATCACCCACAAATAATATATGAAAATTATTTCTTAAACACTCAAGCGAATTGATAACATCGAAGAACATTTCCAACTCTTGAGAACTGCAAAACGTAGTGCCATAATATTACGAATTTCAGACCTATCTCCATTATTTTTAATTTTTGAATGGTCCACTTTTTATGGTCCACTTTTTTCATCAAACTTCAAAAACCATTACATCATAAAAAGACAGGCGAATAATGCTAGTTTTCTAAATAAAATGTCCAACAAATGTTTGCTTTTTGAGATACCTACAGCACGTTGAAGTTTCCCATAAAGAAAATTGGTTTTCGAATTTTTCTGTAAGTGATGAAGTTTCACCCGAAAAATTTGTGTAAATGATTTGACACTGTACGTGTGATCTTTGGAGAATTTTATTTTTTTTTTACTTTTCTAGTGGCGGAGAAAATAAGAGTCCCTATTGCTTTAGTAAAAAAATATTAGTAGGTATTCCACTGGCTTTAAATTAAAAACACACTATTTTTTTGGATTCTTCGTTTAATTTGGGACAAAAAATATCCTTGTAAGTTTTTCGTAACTACTATCATTAAGTAACGGTTGATTTAATTTCAAATTCGTCTTCTTACATTCTACTACTCTAGAAGTGTTATTGCACTATTAATATAGAAATTATTAAAAAATGAGTAGCTACCTGTACAAACAATATTTATTGAACATAATAAATATAAATATTTAACATGTAGAAAGTTGCATAACATTACATTTTTTTTGATATTGAATTTTCGGGCAGATATAAAAGCAACACCACACAATGTGCATTTAAACATCTTGTATTTTTTATTACCTCAATAGAGCGTCTCATACACTATTTTACAACACAACTAAATTGTATACAAACATGAAATGTCTCGTACCACTTTAATTTCAACTGCACTACAATATCTATTACGCACATAATTGTATAGTATAGACAAGCCGACCATTACTGGATCGGGACACTGTAGGCGCATGCGTTGGAATGTGTGTAACATAACTCATCTCTGAAAAAATAGATTATATTGGTAATTTTTATTAAATTTACAGAATTCTACACGATTTGCTGGTAAAATTACAGAGTGTAATAGAACTATTACAATATATTTACGGAATTATTACACACTTTAGATATTATTTCAATTAATATTTTCTTAATATTTGCAAAATTACATAAGATATTTATAAAATTACTATAACTAATACTATGCAAATATAAATAATTTCTTTGAAACTTTACAGACATTTTAACTATCTATAAGAGACAGTCTATAACGGACAGTCTATAATATACTACACTACACACTTATAGGCCGCTGTTGAGAGAATGCCCTGTATTTATTTATTTTTTATTAACAACAATTAAAGGTTTTACTATATCAATTTGTTGATTTGTAAATGTAAATCGTCAATAGTTTTTTAACTACATACATCATCAGTTTACATGTTGGTTGATGATATTTTTTCCCCATTCAGAAGAAACAACTAAAAATGTCCGTTACTTCAATAATTCATGGTACAAAATCGGTGCACGTAAGACGGAAACTTTATAAAAACAATTCAAATCATGTCGGGAATCCACCATGCCATCTTCTGCACTTTATCGGAAAAATGCATGCTTTTCATCTATAAAACAAATATCAGTTTCCAAGTGCAGACAAGGGACATGCAGCATTCACCAGAGATGTATCAATAGGGGTCAAATAGATAGCGCTAGAGACGTGTACAAAATAAAATATTTGCGAATAAAACTATCCAGTTTCCTGAGATGTGCGACTACATAAGTATTGTCTCAGGAACAAATAGAAGTTGTTTGTATCGGATACTCGAGTTTATACAACTTTATTGTGTTTATAGCACACGTTGACAAACCAAAACAGTAGATATAATAATATCTACTAAAAAAATTGATTAAGAAATTAGTGTATGTAATTCATCAACTAATTTTGCTAATTTGAATCAATTTTGTTTTGTTTTCGAGTAATGACGTCATCGATTTTTTTTTAAATGGCAACACCATATTTTTTTCCTTGATTCTGAAAGATCGTTTAATTCTCTATCAGACAGTACTAAAATTTTGCCCTCTTACATAGGAAAGTTTTCGAGTAAATGACGATTGAATGTTAGAAAACGTAAATCAATTAAAATAAAGCAAAAACGTTATCAAGTTTAGTTTTTCGAATTCTGTAGTTCTTTTATGGATCACGTAGGTGAAAATCTTTGCAAAGTGTCATTGTCACACCGACTTTCTAATAAGTATTGTAAGCGACATAGAAATTATTATTCAATTTAAAGTATTAAGGCACATTTAACTGTTACTCAAAGAATTGAAATTTTAATTCTTATCGGATGCGGGAGTATGACTAGAACTCAGCAGGAAGTTTGCGATTTATTTAATGAAAAATATCCAGATCGCCCTATCAGCCAATCAACAGTCAGTAAGGTAGAGTCTAAATTTAGAGAAACTGGCAATGTTGTAAATATTCCAAAACCTGGACGTCCAAGCATTAATGAAAATCAGAAACAGAGCATTTTGATAAGTATGGTGGATAATCCTCATAATTCTTCCGATTGGTTGCATTAAACAATGATACTAGACAGAGCACAGTGTGCTACGTATCTTGAGGAAGGAAAAATATCATTCCTACAAAATTCAACTTGTGCAGGAACTCAATGAAGATGATCCCGATCGCCGCTTACACTTTTGCGAAATTCTAATGGATTTATGTCAAGGAAATAGAAATTTACACCGGCAAATACTTTTTTCAGATGAGGCCACATTTTGTCTTAATGGTACAGTAAACCGTCAAACTTGCAGATATTGGAGTCGGGAAAATCCTCATTGGATGGCAGAGGCACATACCCAACACCCTCAGAAATTAAATGTGTGGGCTGGAATAGTTGACGACAGAATAGTAGGGCCTTTCTTCTTTGAAGGAACCCTTACAGGACAAAGATATTTAGAGTTTCTAGAAAATGACCTTGTTCCAGCCGTTGCAGTAATTTTTCCTAACGATAATGACCCTGACATTCCTGACGATACCATATGGTTTCAGCAAGACGGTGCACCTCCGCACTATGCGCGCCCTGTACGAGATTTTTTGGACAACTGTTTTCCTGGGAGGTGGATCGGCAGACGCGAACCGATAGAATGGCCAGATCGCCAGATCTTACACCTCTTGACTATTTTTTATGGGGATACTTGAAGTCAAATGTGTACATTAATAAACCACGTAATTTAGAATCAAAATCGCATTCGGGACGAAATACGCAGAGTTACCCCCGAAATCATTCATAATGTGCAAGAAGAATTTCTTCACAATATGGCAATTCGAATATTTAATTTAAGTATAAAATTTAATCAATTGTATTTTATTTTACATACCTCAGAATTGTTACTTTTTTATGGATAAAATTTACGTTTTCTAACATTCAATCGTCATTTACTCGAAAACTTTCCTATGTAAGAGAGCAAAATTTTAGTACTGTCTGACAGAGAATTAAACGATCTTTCAGAATCAAGGAAAAAAATATGGTGTTGCCATTTAAGAAAAAATCGATGACGTCATTACTCGAAAACAAATGACATTTAAAAATCGCATATTACGCTAAAATATGAATTTTTTAAATTAAAAATCGACTTGTTCGAGGATTTTTCCCAAAAAATAAT
The DNA here is from genome assembly GCA_037114965.1 of Monochamus alternatus. NCBI lineage: Eukaryota > Metazoa > Arthropoda > Insecta > Coleoptera > Cerambycidae > Monochamus > Monochamus alternatus. The sequence continues at coordinate 8,284,004 of CM073428.1, forward strand.
TGTTTCGTTTTTATTGAATTTATTCCATACTTTTGGCGCATACTGTATATTATCACAATAATTAGATATAGATAGAATAAGGGAATTGCGTAACAATTCCTTTATATCTCTATTCAAATAGTGTCTGCGTGTACAAATCATTTTCAGAATAGAATAAATTTTCTTTAAAATACTACTTACATGATCTTTGAATTTCAGATTATAATCTATAACGAGACCTAAATTTTTTGCTAAATCCTTAAATTGTATATTATTATCATTAATTTTTATCATAAGATTTTCAAGCAATTGTTTCCTAACATTATTGTTACAGAAGAGTAACACAACAGATTTATTTGGATTTATATTTAATGCGTGGTTTTTAGATGCAGATGCCAAGTTACTTATTCTTGAATTTGATATTTGCTTTAACTACTTCAGAAGGAATAAAAGAAACGTATAATTATGTATCTTCAGCGCACATATGATAATTACAAAAAGTCAAAGATTTGATAACATTTAATGTATAAATGGATTATAATAGAGGTCCCAATATGCTACCTTGAGGTACACCAGTTAACACATTCTGAGAAATACAATTATCAAATACTAAATGCTGTTTCCTATGAGAAAGAAAAGAAGCTACAAGTAAAGAAGCAGAATTAGTGAAACCTATATAATATCGTGATTAAGTATGTCGAAAGCTTTACTGTAGTCTAATAAAATAAGTAAGCATAGCTTCATTATTATCACTTGTTGGAAAAATATCACCAGTTACATCAGAGAGTGCAGCTGTACAATTGTACCCTCACCTAAAGCCAGATTGTTTTTCCGAAAGAATATTATCAATATTTAAGAATACAGTGATTTGCGTTTCCATACCTTTTTATGGAATTTTACTCAATGTTGGTATCGACCGAAGATGGTTAGGCTCTGTTGGATTATTAATCTTAGGGAGAGGAATGACGTTTGCACATTTCCAGGACTCAGGAAAGTAGGACCGCTCTATACATACGTTGACAATGTGTGTAATAAAAGGCACAATATATGGACCACATAAAAATGTGTTATATTTAAATTATCACATCCAAATGCTTTAGCCTTTGTGTTTCTTATTATGTGCATAATTAAATTATCAGATACCACTTCAAAATTGGAACAAGTCTCAACTAAATTATTATTTGCATGAAATTGTATTCGAAAAATGTAAAAGAACATTCAAATTTATCCAAAAAGGGCATCTGAAGTCGATAAGACGTGGCGTTTAAAAAAAACAAAAATAATATTTAGATGTTAAATAATCATTTTTAAACATTATAACTTAATTACGTATCTTAAATTTGTAAAACATATATCATGTAAAGTTGCCATTTTATTTTATCGGAGTTTCCAATAAGCATGTCCTATTTATTTTTGCGTCTAGTGATCATATTTGCAGTGATATTGGTACCATATATGACACGTGTTTACGGTTAGTTCTACTAAATTATCATAGAAAACTATGCGATTCGACGGCACGTACAGATCGTTAAAGCGCATTCTAATTTTGAACGGATAAACGAAAATGCATAAACATTAACATTTGATTATTCTAAATACTCCGGTAGTTCCTGATTACACATACTAACATTCTCAATTGGGATAAATACAGTGTCATAAACATGTGTATTCAATGAAAAATTACACCAAAGTAATTCCTTGTAGTCCAAGATCTAACTGCTAAGTACCTTCACCCAAATGTTAATAGAAAAAATTACATTTAAACATGCGTGTTTCATGTATATCCTAACATGAATTGGCTAGGTTGGCTAATCAAAGCCGGACCCTACAGGTATTAATTGTGCATTAAACATATTAATTATGGAGGTGAACTACAAATTAGTTGTAGTAATGAACAAAATATATATCAATAGAAAGTTCATAGTCTGCGTTTTAAGAATATACAGGGTGTTTATTAATTAAATGCCGATACTTAAGGGTGTGAATCCTTCGGTCATTTTAAGAGAAAACTTAATATCGACATATGTCTTAAGTCTCTTAATTTTTGAGCTGCAGGGTGTTAAAGTTTTAAGAAAAAATTTACTTTTTTATTATAATTTTCTTATCACTCCATATATTTTTATGAAATTTTGTACACACCTATCAATCATTAAGGAGCATCGTTTGATGGAAAAAATGTTTTAAAATCTTTGCCAGTGACGTCCGTACGAGGTTTGAACTAAACATTTTTGAAGAAAAAAATGGTACGCCACTGCTTTTTCTGAAAACTAAAATTATTTTTAAAATCTCCATTTATTTTACAGCAAATTCGGTCCCTAGACTTACTCTCGTACGACGCACCATTTTCACGTAAAAAAAAATAAAACCAAAAAAAGTTTTTTCCTCAAGTCATTGGCAAAGATTTTAAAACATTTTTCACATCAAACAATGCTCCTTAATGATTAATAGGTGTGTATAAAATGTCATAAAAAATATCTGGAGTGATAAGAAAATTATAATAAAAAAGTAATTTTTTTCTTAAAACTGTAACACCCTGTAGCCCAAAATTAAGAGGTTTGGGACATATGTTGATATTAAGTTTTCTTTTTAAAATGACCGAAGGATTCACACCCTTAAGTATCGGCATTCAATTAATAAACACCCTGTATAGAGTTGTCTGTATATTTTCGGGCCTAAAGTGTGACAACCCCGATTGTGGTTCAAAGAGGATATTTTATCCACTCAGAAAATGTCTTTGGTATAACGTTGCCACACGAACATATGCACTTGTCACACTTCCCATAATCAATAAATAAATACGATAATAAAAAAAATACGCGAAAAATTAAATCTGTTCTGTATTCTCAATTTTTTTAGAATAAAAGGGTATTTTATTTAACACGGTTTGTGTATCAGAATCAGAATTATTTATTTTACCAAAAGATATTACAAATAATATATGGCAATTGTCACAAATAAACCTACAAACTAAAACTAACGGTAAACCAAATAAATTAACAAATACAAATATGCATACATGCACTTATATACATATAACACGTATATGTGCGATACACAATAAAATTATTTACAATGTAAAAAATTCAAATAAACTATTAACATATTTTTCAATTAAAACGCTTTTAAGTTTCGTCGAAATATGACTAAGTTATCGCTTATTTTGATTTTATTGGGCAAATTACTATACATTCTAAGACCTAATGAATCTGGAGACTTTAATGAAAGTGAGTTCTTAACAAAAGGTATATAAATATCATTTTTATGTCTAGTATTAGTCATGTATAAATCCTTATTCGACATACTCTTATGCTTGCTAAAAATATAAACACATATCTGAAATATGTACAGAGAAGTCACAGTTAATATTTTTAATCGTCTAAAAATATCACGACAAGAATGTGTCGTACATACATTAGCTAGATTACGCAAAATACGCTTCTGGGAAATAAAGACAGACTTACATATGGTGGAGCTACCCGAAAAACAAATACCATAACGCATGTGTGATTCTGCCAACGCATTGTAAACGGAAAGTAGGTGCTGCATTTCAAAACAAACAAACTATAAAAGTAATAAATCTATAAAAAGTAGATAAAAATGACAAACGATTTATAATTATTTGCAGAGGTGTAGCTAACATAAGTATACAAAAATAAAAACAAATGTAGCCTTATCAACAATAAATATTACGTATAATATGTGAAAACAAATTGTACGTACCAAAAAATCAACATTATTATTATGAGAAACCTGATTTAACAATCTTAGCATTACTTCTATAGAAGCAAAATTCGTAGTTCTTCTTAGAGGGATATGGAAAAGCTCGCGTATTCTCGTATTTCTAGCAGGAATTTTGAAACATATTTGAGATAATAAATAAGAATCATTGATCATAGAGTTCAGCACCTTAAATCCAAATAATAATAGTGTAATTATTCGCCGATTATATAACAAGTTAACTTCTCTACATAAATCATTAGTACGAATATTATTGTAATCTGGGGGTCTGTTCCCGTTCACGTTTATCTCTAAAGGGGGACAAATTTTCTGGAAATTATGAAATCTAATAATTTGAGTCTTTGAAGCATCAAAAAACAAATGATTCTGGTTAAACCACTCAGACAATTTATGAAGAATATTAATACAGTTATCGACTAAATTCTTCTCGTTTTTGTTTGATACAATTAAAGAGAGGTCATCCGCATACATTGTAAAAAATGTATCGCCTATATCCTTCTCCAATTCATTTACATAGAATATAAATAACATAGAGTCAAGAACTCAGCCTTGAGGCACACCTATGTCAAGCTCTACAAGATTTCATTTTATTTTTCGAATACAGTTTTTGTCGAAAGCCTGAGGAGATACATATTGTTTACGAAAAGCGAGGAAAGACAAGACCCAATCCAGTGCAAAACCTCTCACACCATATCCATGCAGTCTAGATATTAATGTATCACGATTGACGCAGTCAAATGCCCTGCTGAGATCACATAAAATGCCAGCAGGGCATTCGCCCGCCTCAATACACTTAATTATTTCGGAATGAACAGCTGTTATAGTCAATCGACTATGTCGAAAACTATGTTGTTTATTTGGTAATATTGAAATTTATTCAAAAAATTTGCTAACCGATCGAGAAAAGCATACTCAAATGTTTTTGAAAATATATTCTATACCGCAACTAGTCTATAATTTCCCATTAATGAAGGATCTCCTTGTATTCTCTTAGTGGATCATTATTCTGATGGACCTGTAATAAGTGAAAATGTATGTTTATTGCCAACAAGGAAAACAAATATTATGTGTAACCTAAACGATATCTTTTTTTACTGTTTTAGAAAGGTATTTTAAGCTAATATAAATCAAATCTCCTACAATTCCTATCAATGAAGTCATATGTATGTTCTCTGATACTAAACATCTAGGTATGCTAATGAACAATTCCACAGATAGGAATTGTAGGTGATTTGGTTTATATTAGCTTAAAATACCTTTCTAAAACAGTAAAAAAATGTTACAAAAGCTAATAATAAGGAATATATGGGTAGATATTGTGGGTGTAACTCAACGTAAGTTGGGGATTTTGTCCACTGAGTAGTTAGTTTCACACAATATTATTAATACTTAAAAATATATAAAAACTTTTACATAAAAGGTAAACATTTTTCAAGTAGGTATTGTCATATTTAATTCATTGACAGGATGTCACTTTTCCCATTGTCGATATTTAACTTCAAATGATTTTAATTTTTATAATAATTTTTATAGTTAGATATTTGATTCAACTTAAAGGAGACCACCTGAAATAGCAATCCTAAAAATGCAGAAATAGGTCAGATCTCATCCATTGTGGTTGAATTTGTCGTGTTCCCACTGCCAAAAAGTGAAATTAGATATTTATAGAATGTTTCATTAAAGCAGGTTAGTAAATTAGATTAATTTCTTTAGATAATTATTGAATAGAGCTTTGTCTGTGGAATTGTTCATTAGCATACCCAGACGTTTGGTATCAGAGAACATACATATAACTTCATTAATAGGAATTGTAGGAGATTTGATTTATATTAGCTTAAAATACCTTTCTAAAACAGTAAAAAATGTTACAAAAGCTAATAATAAGGAATATATGGGTAGATATTGTGGGTGTAATTCAACGCAGGTTGGGGGTTTTGTCCACTGAGTAGTTAGTTTCACACAATATTATTATTATCTAAAAATATACTAAACGATATCCTTAATAAATAGTAAAACCAGCAATGGTTCTAAGTTGGATTCATATGTGTACTACAAAATACTAAATCATTTTAATGATTATTTTTGTGTGTACTAATTGTTCTTGCAATAACATGCTTATAGTAATAATAATTGATTAAAAAACATGAATTTAAGAAGAATACTGAAAATTGTGACAGTATCTTAATCAACAAGAAAAGCAGTTTAATTTACGTATTATGTATAGTTAATGTTGATGTATCTAAGACGCATATTATTTTTATGTGCGGACAGGTGCCAATATTGTATATAAATAAAAGCAATTCTACACAGCAGAATATGACAAAGAAGTACAAATTCGATTTGGACCATTTAGAAATCCAATTTTCTAGCAAAATCAAGAATGTATCTGTGTATTGATCCTGTATAGAATTTTAAGAGAATAACTACTATAGGGTCTGAATATATTCGTAATTAACGCAGTTTATTTAAAATGTCATGAGATAAAAAGTTCAGTTGTTATTATATTCACGAAACATGCTTCGCTGCCATTCTTGTTTCCTTTTTACCCTGTCAAATTTATTATTATTCCCTCTGTCGAACCCGGACTCCAGACCCAAGAGATAAACAACCATGCCTTTTGTTATCTGCATACAAACAACGTAATTTATGTTTAAATTATTATTGTAACTAACTATAAACAAAGTTATACGTAACGGAATGAAAAACCCTTATCTCTTTGAAGTTACGTCATTGTTTCGGCGTTTTACTTATCGGAGAGTGAAATTAAATGTCTTCCCCGAGGGCGCTGCGAAATCACATAAATGTTTCATCTTAAATTCGCAGATGAGATAGGCAAATACCGCTGATTTATGAGCTTTCTCTTATTCGCAAATTTGGTGTTTTCATGTTCAATTGTCAAAGCGCAGTCGTAAAATGGTTTATGAGTACATAAACCTAAATACAGGGAAGTCGTGTATGATTTGTGAAAAAATTATTAAAATATATACAGTGGGTTTCACGATATACCAACGCAAGTTTTAGAGTTACAATATGGCTGACAGCAGCATTAATGGTCGACATGTACAACAAAATATATATATATATATATATATATATATATATATATATATATATATATATATATATATATATATATATATATATATATATATAAAGCTGTTTACAGGCCTTTTAGGCCCAGACCTGTGTTATTCTCCCCCATTCCATTATATCCTTCGCCTTTCTTTTCCAATCCGTTACATTTTTCTCCCTTAGATCTATTGCCATTGCCTCTCTCCATCGCTTCCTCGGTCTACCTCTTTTTTTCTTGTAGTTAGGTTTACTCCCTACTATTTTCTTAACTGCCCTTTCTTCTTCCATACGTTCTAGATGCCCTAGCCACTGCACTCTTCTGGCTTTTACAATTTCGTCTAATGTTGGTGCCTGGTGCTTTGTTCTCAATTTAAAATTGGTATCCTTTTTTTGTTCTCCAATTCTCAAAAGCTTACTTTTCTCTTGATTTATCTGCAATCCCACTTTACGTGCTTTCTTCACAAGTTTTCTTGTTACTTCTTCTAATTCCCTACTATATCTAGCAATAATAGCCACGTCATCTGCATAACTTACAATTTGATGGCTTTTAAACAATATGTGTCCTTCTCTGTTCAACTGACTATCTCTTATGACCTTTTCTAGTACTAAATTAAAAAGAAGCGTTGAGAGTGGGTCTCCTTGTCTCAGTCCTGTATCAATAGTAAAGCCTTCCGAACATTCACTTTTATTCGTACTTTGGATTTGGTATTTTCTAGGGTCATTTTCAATAGCCTAATCAGTTTGATTGGTATCCCAAATTGTTTCAAAATTTAACTTAGTTTATTCCTTTTGATCGAATCATATGCTTTCTTGAAGTCCACAAATAGAACCATTGCTTTGCATCTGCAGTCTGCTGCATCTCCCTTTTTTAAGATTGGTATAATCAAAGCATCTCTCCAATCTTCAGGCATACATTCTCTTCCCCAGATCATTCGTATCATTTCATATATTCTTTGTCTTAAATCCTCTCCTGCGTACTTAATGTTCTCTGCTGTTATTCTGTTTTTTCCTGGACTTTTGTTATTCTTTAAAGCTTCTATAATTGTATCTATTTCCTTTTTTGTAGGTTCTTCTATATCCACTTCCTCTTCCCTTCCCAGTATCATCTCCTCGTGCTCCTCTTCTTCCCTTACACTCTCTTCATTCAACATATCTGCAAAGTATTGCCTCATTGTTTCCTCTGCAATTAGATTTCTACTTTCATCCCTCACATATACTACTTCCTTCTTTATCTTTTTTCCCTATTTTATCTCTCTGTAGAAGTTACGTATTTCCTTCCTCTAATAATGTTGCTCTATTTCATCTATTTTCTTAAACTGTGCTGCTCTCTTCTTTTGTCTAAACACTTTCTTCGCCTTTCGTCTTTGTTCCCTGTATTTTTATTTATCTTCCTCTTGTACTGACTGGTGTTTTAATTCTTAGCTTATTTCTTCTTCTCCGCCTCTCTTATATACTCCTCATCCCACCATCTTTTCCTCCCTGCAAACTCTTTTTTTGGTATTACTTTCTCACTTGCTGTTTGTATGACATTTTCGATATTTATCCATCCTTCATTTATATTTGCTTCCAATATCTGTATGTTTTTTTGCAAATCTTTCCTTATCTCTTCTTCATACTTCTTTTTGGTTCTCTCACTTTGTAATGTCGCCATATCTAGTTGTCTTTTTTTCCTTTGTAATCCTTTCCTTTTAATAGGTTTTTTATCTTCTCACTAGATAGTGATCCGAATCTTTGTCTGCCCCTCTGCATGACCTAACATTTTTTATTATGCTTCTGTGATTCTCATCTATGCAAACATGATCAATTTGATTCGTATATGCTCCATCTGGAGAGGTCCAGGTACCCTTATGTATGTCTTTTCTCTTAAAGAATATTATTTTCATTTTTTGTTCTTCTGTAAATTCAATCAACCTACGCCCATTGTCATTGCTCTCTAGGTGTTTACTTTCTGTCCCTACTATACTTTCATACATCCCTTCTCTCCCTATTTTCGCGTTTGCATCCCCTACCACCATTCTTACTGCGTTTTTATTCAGCTTTCCATAATTTTATTCTAGCTTCCCATAAAACTCATCTTTTTCTTCTTCTGTTTTTTCTTCTGTTGGCGCATATATATTTAATATCTCTATGTTTATTTCTTCTCTGATTTTAATCATACATAACCTATCTGAAATTGCTTCAAATTTAGAAATTTTATCCCTCATATTTTTATTTACTAAGAATGCTGTTCCGTATCGCCTTGTTTCGCCTCCGCTCGTAAAGAATAAATAATTTTCTATTCCCATGTGTCCGTCTCCTTTATATGCGTCTCCTGTATCGCTATTATGTCCATTTTGTATCTACTTGCTTCTCTTTCTAGGATTTTTAATGATCCTTCCTCATTTAACCCTCTTACATTCCATGTTCCCATTCTCATTCCTCTTTCTTGATTTGTGCCTTCTTGCTTTCCGTCTTTTCCTGTCTCCCCGCTCTCCGTCCTTCTAGCTTCGTTCTGTAGTTTTTGCTTTCTGTTCCTGGTTCTATTTATGTCGTTTCAAAACAACAAAATATACTCTAATAAAATATTGATAGATCATGTTATATCTACGACATTGTTTAGACAGTGAGTAGTACGTGCATTAATAGCCCGTCCACGTGGCAACGTAATGCTCATGCTCTTTGAATGAGTAATGCTGATTAGTAATTTTCTTGGAAAATATTGACAGTTGAAAGTGTAAATAAACTGAACATTCCACGGTGATCATCATCGTCCATCCAAAATTATATAAACGCTGACGGTCAATGCATGACTATGTAATTTGTCTAACCTTGCCAATGGTAGCAGAATTTTTTCACCAAGTCAGTATATCTGGAAAACGTAGATATAATACATAGGTCAAGATTTGACACACAAGCTGCATCGATGACTCTGACTATAAAAAATAGTAAAATTTACTCCAAAGTACTGCTTTTTGTAAACAGAATGTTGTTAGCGCGCTGATCATCCACGTCCGTTTGAACCTTAAATAAGTACAAATATTTTAACCAGTACTATAGTTCACTGTAGTGAACAATTGATTAATAGTTCTTTTTACAAAAAAAATAAGAATAATAAAGTTCAATTTAAATAAATTTCGTGATTTTTTAACAGAAACTTGTTGAGGACCGCTGATTCGGTAGTCATGGGAGATGTAAATTCCACAGCGTTGCCAGTGTTACACTAATGTCTTCGAATAGGCGCCAACAAAGTTAACTAGAATTTTTAGACATGTTAAAGAATGACTGAAATATGTTTATTTATGAAAATATTAATGACCATCTGCTCTCCTTTGCCGTTCCTATACCTCACCAATAAATTGAAAATATAAACCAGATTCTCTACTCACAATTATAGTTATCCAGAATTTGGTCATTGTCCATTTTTACTACACTCCAACTGATTTATCACAATACGTTATTGTTATAACTATCACTGATTATTACTACTAGACAAATATGATTTTAACATGTTAACTTTTTCACTCTTTTTATAATGCGCCATATTTTATGTAATCACACTGTATTTCACGGAAAATATTAATTAAATACACAAGAGAAAAACACTACCCTAAAAATAATAAGACGATTTAAATACGCTTTATACGTTAATGCCGCAACTCTTAAAAAAAATGCGTCAAACAGTGTATATTACTTAAAAAGAAATCATTAGTTTAGATCGATTTCAGAAGACGCAAAAGTATCTCTTATTAACTTTCAATTTACGTATATTGAAATTATCAAATCCCTTTCCACAAATATTACATGGTTTGTTGGTTTGTAAATCGGCGATTTAGAAACCATTTTTCAACAAAGCATAAAGATTTTATCAAAGCAGACCGATCTTTTTGAAACTTTCCACGTTAGGTTTACTCCCTTTTAACTACCCTTTCATACGTTCTAAATACCCTAGCCACTGCACTCTTCTAGGTTTTACAACTTTGTCTATTTTTGGTGTCTGGTACAATACAGTAATTACCTGGTACATTAATAATTAAAATTGAATTAAACAATTACACTCTGTGGCACATCCGGCATGCCGGATTCCATCTTGTTGGCTCTCATCGGTATGCCACTGGATCAGGCAAAAGATCTCTGGATGGATAAACAAGATTTCCCAACATTTCACAGACACCCTGTATATTTCAATAAATATACTATTGCCTGGATTTCTCCTTATTAATGTAGGTATACCTGTACTTATGGCAGTCCCAAAATTGACAGGATCGTTTCCTTTTTATTCATCCAACTTATCCTCCACTGGTACATGTTTCTTTGAGTAATGAAATACATATATCTTTTTTATGCCCGACTTCCATTAAGCTTCAGGGAATACGTGATGCCACAAGAATGCTATTTAATTAAAATGATTATATATAACGCACGATGGCGTTTCTCTCCATCTTAATGGCGTCAGCCTTTCATTAAGAGCTCCTAAAAATGAAATAAGCGTACAGGAAGACACGTTTTATTGGCCATTTTTAACAATGAGTAAAAACTACTCCGTGCGAAAGTCCACAAATATTTCAGGAGCCATTACCGTATAACTTTAATATGAAATTACAGCGCGGTTTCATTTACAGGATCCCATCAAGCCGACTAATAAAGTAGTCCGTTAGAACGCTTACATGTACTGATATGAAAAACATAAATATTTTATAATGAGCCATCGTTGGCTAGAATGCGGCTAATAAACTTTATGGTATGTCCTGGGGAGTTTTACTGTGATGGCATTTTTTTATTTGCTCTGAATCTCGCTCATTTTGCCGGTTTCAGTTATTACCTCAGCGCTACAAATTGGAGTCGTATGCGTAGCATCATCGAGATGATATGGTTTTCATTACAGGAAATATTTTTCCTACTCACATGAGCGACAGTAAGGATGTTATTACCGCTTAGTTAATACGAAAATGTACATGTACAAAATGCGTAATAGTTAGTTTTATATTAAGTGCGTAAAATCAGTCTTTCTTTAATTACGCGTGAGAATGTGAATTTTTGGTCGAGACCGTACGTCGAGATAAAAAATCATTCGGATGAACCATAAAACATTCATTTTGCGCACGAAATATAAACAATACTTTTTAAAAAATAGTGTTTTGAAAAGTTGAACATATAGTAATTAATTTGAATTAGGAAAAGCTCGAACTAGTGCAGAAAAAATTTTCACGCATGCAAAAATACATCATAATTTTTGAACTAAGTATTCATATAGTGTCAAAATGTGGGGAATGTCATCTTGTTGGAACTTAATTCTTTCATTTTGTATATCTGGATCAATTTCATGAGGAAAAATCACACCTAGAGCAGGTATCAGGTCAAATGTTAGGAAATCCAGGTAGCGTGCGGCAGTAAGATTTTCTTCAAAAAAGAATGGGCCCAATATTCTGTTGCTGATCCTGCCTATACATTAACTTTGACTGTGGCTGCTGCGTATGCGATTAGCATGTCCAGTGTGGATTTTCCTGGGACCAAAAGCAATAGTTGTGCCACTCCATTTAAATTAAACGTAGATTCATCCGAAAAAAGTACGTCTCGTTTGAAATCATTATTATCGTCACACTGTCTCATCATTTCCTCACAAAATTTTAATCGCCTATCATAATGGTCTTCCAGAAGCTCATTGACAAGACATACCTTATAGGGGTCGTATTTCCCTTGTCTCAAAAACATTCGAATTGCAGTTCGAGAAGCATCGTGATTGCAGGCCAATGAAACAGTTGAATTATGAGGATTGTCAACAAATTCTAATGCAATGTCTAATTTATTTTCTTCATTCAAAGTACGTGCCCGTCCAGTTTTGGGTATAGTCTGTACTGTACTGTGTTCCTCAAATTTGTGAAATATTTTACTAACTGTCCCTTGAGAGATTTGATTTTCGGGATATTTCGTGATAAATAAATCGTGCACTTCAGACTTCTTATTTTGTCTCCACATCCAAGCAATGCCAAGATTTTGATGCGTTGCCTTTCCGACAATACCATTGCGAGTCAGTCAATAACTTGATTTTGACACAATAGTAACATTTTGAATTCCAATTTACAGCTAAAGCGAAAAATTAACCAGAAAGCCTGGCAAGTAAGTAGTACCAAAAAAAAACGAAACATAAAAAAGATATCTTCTTTTGCATTAGCAGTGATAGGTACAGTTTCAAATTCTTTATTTTATTCTGTGCAAATTCATGGATGATAACACTGAAGATAATTAAATTTTATTTCACTTGTTAAGTAGGTGTTTTATAAAACCGTAAAAATCTTGCCATTGAAATCATAAAACTTTATTTGGTATGGCTGGACTCGGTTATATATATGCTTTTCAAGGAGCCCCCTCATGCCTTATGTTTCCATTTGAAAATAAAAGTAGGGGTAGCTGAGGGTTAGGGGGTTGAAGAAAAAATAATTATTATATAACCAAAAGATGGGAAATATCAAGATCAGTTAACGTGTTTCGGTGTTTTAAGAAAAATTTACTCATTCAAAGGAATTTTATTCCGTACTTCTGGCCATCCCTGTATACTATTTTGTTTACAACCATGTATTTTAAGTGCATGTTTTTGTATAAAAAATAATTACATGAGAAATTAACAAAGATCCCTCCTCTATAACCAGATTACAGATAAAAAACATCTAGTTGGCATTTTGACAATAGCTACTGTGGTACCTATTAAAAAAAGTCAAACATACAAACTTAAATTAGTTGCATTTGTGATAAATTGTCATCAAAATAGTGTTTTCGAAGACAATGAACGATTCAGAAGAAATTATTTGTACTCCTCCTCAACTTAGAGAACCCGCTGAAAGTTTGGAAAAAGATTTGTTACTTAAAAAGAGTCGTGCAAGGTACGATAAAGTCTATGATGTTTCCAAGAGTTGGTGCTCACAAAAAGGTATACATCTTCAAATTTTCGGAGTTATTGGCATTCCTGAAGCAACACAATCTAGGATCATGTATCCAAAAAGTTAAGCACTTTCTCAAATGACAACATTGCGACGTTGAAGAATGCACCTGATGATATGCTGCTTATAAAGGTTGCACTCATAATTGGTGAAATATTGTGATTGTTATAACCCAGAAGGTATTGTTTCAATCTCTATTTTTTATTCGATATTGAAACGGATGAGATAAGCGCCGCTGTTCAAGATATTAAGCAAACAAATTCTACAGGTTGTGATGGTATTCCAGTTAGGATTGTGAAAAGTGTAAGTGATTTTCTGTTGAGCTCATTATTGTTTTTGTTTAATGTTAGTGCAAACGCAAACATAAATTTCATCATTAAGTGTGGCCTGGAGCAAATGCTTTCTTGTCACTGTTAATTTCAAAATGATAATTGTATATTTAAAATAGTACCATTAAATTTAAAATATGTATTATTGAAAATTCTAAAATTATAACTCTGCCATCCGTCGCTTTGTGTTTGTTCGAATAAAATTTCTGTCGTAAATAATTTGCAAACGGGACTTAAAAATGTCAGTCGACCCCTAAATAAGTTAAGAAAATAATTTACATTCAAATCTCCGAACAATCGGCTATACAATCCAGAATAAACAAACGCTAAAAGGGTTTATTCTTAATAATTCATCCTCATCTCTTTCGCCGCTGCCTTTGATCAATTATTCAAAGTTCTCACTCAGTTCGCGAGTGCTTAATCATTTATTCAGATACAGGAGAAAGACGTAACGTCCAAATGTGTCTCCGATGTACAATTTTAAGGCTTTCTTTGAATTCTTATTGTGAAAATGCAAAACACTATACTGTTTCCGTATCAAAGCTGCCATAAACGCGTGGTTTAACTTTATTTGGAGAATTTAAATTTTCTATACAGTGAAACGTTCTTATTTCGTCAATTTGTGCAACGACTTGAAAGAGAAGAAGTAATTTAGACGCCTTCAAAATATGTAGATGTATATTTTTGTTTGCCAATACTTGTCAATTTTGTGTAGTGTAACAATGACAATTGAACATTTAAATTTCTGTAAATACAACACAAATAAATCGATATATTTGTTAAAGAATGGTTCTTTTATACAGGATGATTCACAAATTATCCGAAAAGATTTGGGAATAGATGCATCATGAATAATGGAGTCAATATCGTTGAAAATATTTTTTAAAACTCCTTATAGTAGTCTCTAGCATCATCGGAATACTAAAATCCGATTTACGTTTTTGCGATAGTGTTACATTAGTTATTAAGTGTCAAAAATGGCTTACGTCTATAGCAAGTGGGAGTTGAAAGATATGTATCGTTTTAATTTATGGTGAAGTAAGACAAAATCTTGAGCGGCTTCTTGTCATTGCAGCTACTTTTACTGCGGTAGTGCAACGCAGGTGTGACTGCGGAAATTTGCAACCGAATCGCAGAAAAGGTGGAGGTCCAGGGCATCCACAGCTATTGGAGTAGGACCCAAATATGTCTACAAGTCGGTTTACAAAATTTTGAACAGTTGTTGTCAGGTATGCCAAATTATTTTATCAATCAAAACAACAACTGTACATTCAAATTTTGTTTTCGTGTAAATTGTGAATCACCCTGTATGGACTCTTGCACCAACAAAGATGATTGTCACAGTTTGCTATTATTACCGATACAGTCATATGAAACAAGTCTTTCATAGCATCTTTTGTACAGATCAATTAATTTAGGTTAGATTCATAGCTAAGTAAGCTAAAAGTTAGTTCAATACTGCAAGTATTGGTAGAAATTATGTCCAAATCCTTTCAACTGTATCGTGGTCTGTTCCCCTATGGGGCAGATTCATGTATCTGGATGACATCTTAATAGCCATATTCTAGGAGGGTCTGTCAATTAAAACTCCCCTGGCCTTTATCTCCGTTATTCTTTAAGATATCTTAGTAACAATTTTATTCAAGGCCTTTTAAGCTAGTCATTGAATTTTAAAAAACAAATTCTTTTTACAAAATAGCTGCCTTTGAAAAATCATTTTCCCGGGTGGCCATGAAAAGATCTTTCATTTGGTATATGGAACGATACATTTTGTTACTGTAGCTTCGTTATAAATTTTCAAATCATGTTTGGTTGTCAAAATGGGATCACATTAAAACAAAACACTATCGAAACAACTTTATGGCTTCTGAGTGTTCTATTTGAAGTTAACTAGGCCAACTAAAACTTACGGATGTTTATTTCAAATATTTATCTAACTAGCTATTCCTACAAACACTTTCCAATGCTGATATTGGTAATACTTGCCAATGTTCAAGTGGTTTTTCTTTTACTGAAGTTATAAGTGTTTTGGTAGCAGTCTATTCTGTAATAAGAGCTGGTCTTGGCTGAATGAAGATCGAGGCAGCACCCTTTTTATTTAAAGATTATCTGGTCTAGTTTTTTTGACCTTAATCTTTGTTATTATATTCAAATTCCATCAGAACTTTTAGATAGTCCCATACGTCGTTGAGTAAGTTATCCTAGATATTGAACAACTTTGAAAACTGATTTGACGTCAGTAAAGATATATAAATAGGGGTAGATGCTTACAATACATAATTACCAACCTTGTTCTCGGATTGCTAATACATGTATACTCTGCCCCAATGCGCTTAAAAAATTGTCTTTATGTGTTATATTCCCTCAAGAAGTCAGTCATACCTAACCCAAGAAAGGGAAGAATAATTTTCCATCTTTCATATCATCATCGCCAAAATTTTGTGGCATACTTTATTCTCTGCTAAGAATGGTGCTGTTAGAAATGCCTGTATGCTTTTGCAATAATAATGACACTCTCTCAAAACAGTTTTTGAACTTCTGGAAGTTCTGAGTAGAAATGTCAATAAATCTCTATTGGTGACTGAAACAACTAAGCACTAATGTTAAAAGTTTAAAGTAGATCTCATTACAAATACATCAGCAGTTCAAAAGTGTCGTTATTATTGCAAAGATGGTACATATGAACATCTGTTTACCTTAATCTGTACACAACCTACATGAAATGACGTTCTTAAATAATACATTGCCAAGTGACAAATTCAGAACAGCTAATGTTTTGGAGCTGATTGCTTCAGTTGTCTTCAGATAGTTTACATCTGCAATATAATTCAAGTTTAGTTCTTTGAGAATTTTGAGACTTAGGTCTCAGGAAGTTCCAGAAACCATGTCCACTATGAGGTTATTTGAAGGTTTTCACAAGAGACTACCAGTGAAAAGTCTTATAGATACTTACCTCGGAGTATATATTTTGATAAATTGCATACTAGTTAAAAGACTAGTTTGAAAATCAGAAATAACATGTACGAAATGGGAAAAAAAATTCAAATTTGCAAATGATTTTAGATATGGGGCTATGTGATTGAGAAAATACTATAACACATATCAAAAACTATTGGTTGTATTTGTACTTGTCGTGAGTGCATAACTAAAGCTACTTTAGTAGAATACCAGTTAATTTACTTTTTATTAACTCTCCTGCTGAATGTAAAGGATTGATTCCTTCAGCTAATACAAATTTAATAATCTTTGGGAAATTACCCGGCCGGGATATATTTGCGTTAAATTGAATTTTTGTAGGATTTATTTAAGAAGAGTTTTTAAATTGAATCAACATCCTTCCTTGCCCAGCTTCCAATACCCAAAGTTTCAAGTACAAATTTCGAATAAGCTTAATATTTATCTTATTTAAATGCAAAGGAGGCGGGAAAGGGAAGGCAAAGTAATTGATAATTCAGCAAGATACTTCAACGAACAAGAAAGCATTTTCGTGTTCTCGGCAACCAAGTTGCGGTTAATCTCACTTTCGGGACATCCATCTTTAATAAACAAAATGCGAGCTGCCATTAATTCTGTGATCAGATTGAACGCAATGTCTTTATCGTATGCCGATTGATCCCCAATACCTGTTGCTTCTTACTTATTTAACTCAATAATTTGTTAAGTCATCGCGTGTGGGTATCGAGAGTATAGGGTGATCGTAAATAATAGTTATTTATTGTATAAGTGTTTTAAGTAGCATTTTATCTACGCAAGAATGTTTAAACTCGAGAACGTAGTTCGTACGTTTAATATTCTTAAGTGAATAAAAGGCAATTAAAACACGAATGCAATACAACGTTTCACTTTTCCGAAGAACCCAAGAAGCAATTTTTCATTTATTGCCCGCGAAATCCAGGGAACATTACGAATTTAACTAATGGAGATAAAACCGAGTAATAACAGTAAATGAAGAAATCATGCTATGGTATTTTTTAAATTTGCAGAAAAATATACAATTTCGTCTATGTGGTCGAATTATTCGATATAGAACGATACTAGAAAGGTCTGCAAAAATATAAATATTGGAAAATATAACAAGCTTACTGCTTATTTGAAGAATGAATCAAAAGGATGCAAAGCAAAAAAGCTGTTGATTGCAAAGAGCACAAATTGAAGAATTGTTATTTTTGACTGGGGCTTCCGATAAAGAATATTTAATGATTAAGTTAATATTTCTTTGCATTTTGTTGTTTGATGTTGTTAGGTAAATAGTGAACTTTGAATTATTTTAAGTTGACCTTGTAATGGAGGTTTTTGGTGCCTGTTGATGCTCGGAATTGACAAATATGAAAATTACTGACGTACAGAACGTTAACAGTTACTTACTTGTTTCAATACCTGACATCACCAAGACGAGCATTTTATAATTATAGAAGAATTTTGAGTGAATGCTGTTGGAATATGCAGAAAATATATTTCTCTGAGCCCAATTCATTTAACACAAGACACATTCTTTTTAAGATACATCAATCAAAAATGTACTTCTCAGCCTGTTGGAATCAACACATTGGCGAAGGTAGTCGCTTCATTCCTGAATATCGCAAATCCATATACAATCATATACACTGACCATTGTATGAGGCACACTTCAACAACTTTATTGGCCAATGAAGGTGCTGATCTTACAACCATTAAACGGCATGGTGGATGGAAGAGTTCCTCTGTAGCAGAAAGTTACGTTGAGGAGTCCATGTCTAACAAACTTGATATTGCAAGCAAAATTCAAGAAACATATAGTTGTTCCTTACAAGGAGACACATCCGTACCTTGTGCAAATTCTTCACAAACTTCGGCTGATGTTATGCGTTCCGAAAATAATGGGAACAATGCCACAAGGGTTGTACTTAACCGAAAGGAGTTAAATGTGACAAAACAAAAAACGAAATGCCTATTACTGTAACTGTAAATGTTAATAAGTAAATAAATTATAACTTTTTTCATTATTCCACAATAACTAGAGCTCATGTTCTCAAATTTCTTGTCATTGCTACATATCTTGTTTGCATCTTTGTATCATAATGTCTGAGATCTGCTTGTATGGGAGTAGAATATTCCTATTGCACTTTCCTTATTATATGCAGTTCATTTGATACACAATCTTCAATGTAACTTTTTATTATTACTGAAGACTTCCACCCACACTGTTGTTTTATCTTTGTAATGTCAGCGCTCTTATCCGTCATATAAAGTTGTTGAATTATATCTCATGCAGTAATCCGTCTTTTACTAGAAACTTAGCGGTGCTTTTCCAACATATTGCGGAGCAGATTTCTGATTTACTAAAGAATATGCGATTTAGCAACTGTAATGAAAGTGAAATTTACTTTCTATATAAGCCCAGAGCCTTAATAAAATATTATTTCTTCATACCAATAAATATAAGCCAGTATCTTGTACGTCATCGATCTTAAAGTTCATTTGTTCACTAGATCTACTCATATATGCGGCAATCTGAAACAATTCAACATTTATATTTAATATTGTCTAAAAAATTAAAATTTACTTTAATCATCAAAGACTAACAGCCATTTTCCCCCCTAACTGTTAAATTCTGCAAATTCTTTTTCGTGAAATGAACTTACCAGGTAATAAATATCTGCTGAACCTGAAAAAGTGTTAGTTTTTCAGCTTCTAGCAGATATTTATTGATGAATAAGAAAAATGTACTCAAGATTTTCCATTTTCACAAGTTTTTTGAACAAAACTAAATAAAAAAAATCTCGTTATGACACGCCAATTGCCATCGAGTTTTAAAAGAACTTTTTGTTGGCGTTAATAATTCCGTTTTCCTTTAATTAAACTCGACTAACTTGAGTTTGTGATTATGTTAAGAAAATCTTGCGTGAATAAAATGCTGTATAAAACACTTTTATAATATATATATATATATATATATATATATATATATATATATATATATATATATATATATATATATATATATATATATATATATATATATCTGAACTAAAAACTAAAAACTGGAAAAGAATCTAATATTTCACGTTGCCTATGAAGCTGTACCGCTGTGTACTAATTGCACCCCCAGAGAAATTAATTTGTCGCATATTTTCGAAGTCTGTGAAGTTTCTCCTAAGTCAACTTCGGGGACTGCAGGCGTTCCAGTTTGCTTTCGAATGCTCCACACCTCATTAAAGTTTTAGTCTATTTACTCCGCCCGCACCGTATTTACCTGACTACAGCAGCAGTAAACGTAAACTAAGTGTGCGCTCCATCGAGAAGTTCGGCCTGTTGCTAAACTAATCTGTGCGTAAAACCTTTAGGCAAGAATTCGGTATGTCTTTCACATGTTTGGTACCAATTTGTAACTAAATGAGCCGCGTCATCAGCACACTGGTTGAGTTTCATTGGGAGATGTAGGTAACTATGTCAAAGGTTATTCAAAGGGGATTTTGGGAGTGATCATATGAGTGCTTCTGTCAAACATTTTCGTTAAATGTTTGCTATTTATTTTGAAAATTACTTCAGTTTAAAGCACTGATAATATGTTATACAACTAAAACGCAAAGAAAGTATCATATTAAGAAAACTTTTATAAAAATATGTGGTACAGACAAGGGACTAAAACAAGGAGACTCTATCTCGCCAACACTATTCAGCTTAGTACTAGTAAATCATAAGAAGGGCGAAACTAAATAGAAATATAAGAACCAGTCAAGCATAAATAACAGCGTACGTAGATCATGTAACAATTATAGTGAGATCAAAAAAAGGACTAATAAACTCTATAGAAAAACTAAACAGAGAAGCGGAAAAATTTGGGCTAAATATCAACGAGGAAAAACTAAATACATGAGGATTGGAAGAGATAATAATAATAATAATAATAATAATAATAATAATAATAAATTACGTGTTCGAGGTACCCCATGTCTATCCTGCCGGTAGGACGCTGTACATTCTACCTACTGTTGAGCTTTATTTAAATTATTTTATCTAAAGAAATCATCTAAGTACAATTATTTTTTTATATTACTTAGATAATAATCCAATTAATTTTTATCTCAAATATTAAATGTTGGTATATTTTTATCTAAATAATAGATCAAGAGAAGTGAGATAATTATTGCTACAGTTCTAGCAAGTCCTCTACAAAATCAATCGATTGCGACAAATACTTAATATACAGTTTGTTCCAGAATTCCAGATACCTTTGTAAATAAAACACAACACAATTATAATAATATCTCTACCCCTCATTCTAATCACAGGGCCAGAAGTCGGAGACTTGTGTGGGAGAGGGGGCGACAAATTATTATTAAGCAGGCCGCATTTGCGCCCAGGAACGACTTACGTTGGTAGGCCCTAACCACTATTCAGTGCAGGAATGAAGGAAACCTGGAAAACCTCATTAATTAATTAATTAAAACACTTAAACAAGTTAAATTTAATTTTATGCGTTTTTCTTCATTCAGATTACGCCTCGCTTAAAAGTACGTCCCATTGATGCTTGTTTGGGGTCGAGTACATGACTCTTGCTTTCCACTGATTCTCGGTAACTTAAAAAAATGTTATGCCCATCACCCTTCTCACGACTATAATTTAATAATAATGCATTGCTCAACAGAAGTGTGCATGCATTGTTGCAAAATCTACTTTCTTCCATGAAACAATGAAACAATAGAATTATTTTTAAGCTGGCTAGATAGGTGTGGATAATTTTAAGTGAAGTATATACTTAAAATTGCTAAGAATTCAAAATGAATTTGTCTCATGATAAAAAATAACTAGTCATCGACTTTTTAAAGAATAAAATAAAAGATCACTTGTTGATCAACTGTATTGAGAAATACAACAATTTTGAAAATCAAGACTATCTTCTAAATATAGGTCTGCATCACCACACAAAATATTTTACTACACTTTTTAGAGATAAGCTTTGCTTCTAACTTTAATTCCATTAGTAGCATGTCGAGCGCACCACTTAAGTTTGATATCATGCGACAGAATTCCCCAAATACACTCCAGTTACCCTCTCCCCATCTAAATTAAATTATTATAAAATAAATAACTGGAGCATACGCTCTTAGTATATATAACCCCATGAGCGTCTTCATCATTAGACTTTAGGCGACTCCGTTTGATGTGAAGAGAGAACGTAATCTCTGTAGGTTTTGTAACTTTGCATTATGGTGAACTTGTACAGACCAGGATCTGGCAGATAAAGTATACTATTTAGAATGCATATGCTCTTAACTCCCAGCCTTCTCAACGAAAAATGAGAGACTAAACAGTTGATTTCTGTAGATACCATGGGTTTACGCAATAGTTATTTTTGCGTCGCAAAACGCAAAAGCATTTTACCTTCGAGATACGAACAATATTTTTTTCGAAAACTACAAGGAAATGGGACAATTGTTTTATGTATAACTTAATTTATATTTGAAATCATTTGAACCGTGTTTGAATCTAAACGGCGGTGACTATCATAACGATAGCAACATAATAAACAATAAAAATTTATTGTTTGGAGTAGTGTCAGAATTATATATTGTAATTTGTATTAAAAGAATATTTAATTCAAAATGAGCTCGGAAAATGAAGACGAGAATTTACCAAGGAAAGTATTGGAAGTG
This sequence comes from Monochamus alternatus, assembly GCA_037114965.1. Classification (NCBI taxonomy): domain Eukaryota; kingdom Metazoa; phylum Arthropoda; class Insecta; order Coleoptera; family Cerambycidae; genus Monochamus; species Monochamus alternatus. The sequence continues at coordinate 8,306,669 of CM073428.1, forward strand.
CACAAAGTGCTGTTTCACCTCCCCAAAAAGGGTGGTGTAGTTCGAAGAAAATTTAAAGTGTCTTAAGCAGTATTACTAGCATATTTCGAACATAAATTTAAACCTTCGACGTTATAGTCCGTATATTCCGTGTTAAAAGAAGTCCAGAATTCTAACGAAAGAGGAAATTCTTTGATGTTTGCAGGAAGCACCTGATAATATATTTCTGCTAGAAAAGATAATTCAAATTAATATAAATCGATCGATTTATCTTATTTTGGACAACTTTTGAAGCCATTTTAATAATGGGTTTTTGTGCAGCTTTGAGAAGAGATGTGTTACTAAAGATAACTATCGATGATATAGAAGACAAAGATTCAATTATTATTATAAGAATTCCCGATCCAAAACTATACACCGAGATGTTTTGTGATTTCAAGTCCAGACCAAATGAAGATATACCGCAAATAATGTACCATACCTTCGCCAGATACTACAAGTCGAAGATATTTTGTGAAATATGTCTGGAAAAAATGTGTTAACCAAGTGGTTGACGTCAACCAAAAAAGGAATGTGCTAAAAGAAATAGCAACTTCTCAATTTGTCTCATCCGGAAACTTATGCAGGGCACTGCCTTAGATGTTTTTCTGCCACTCTGGGCGGAAGTTGACGTTCTAGTATGATAGCGAAGACATATATAAAAGATTTTATAAGAACTAAAATTTCAATTGCAAATAGATTGTTACTGCTGGATCAGACATAAATTTGACTCACTGCAATATCGGCACTTTCAATTTACATGTAGTGCAAAATAAATTGTAATCGTCCTGTTTATAACAGTTACTGTTTTGTATTGTATTGTTATATTACTTAAAATGTATATTGTTTAATTAATAAAGTAAAAGTTAATTTCCGAAACTAAACATTTTTATTATTTCGGAAAATCGGGGGGTATAAAAAATCATAGCAGGCCTTGGTTCGCCATCTTAAAAGCCGTCGTAGGATTAGAGGAACCGGATGCCATTTAAAATATGTATATATTTGCTGTTATCGTTTGTGCATAAATAAAAACATTCACACCGTACATATGTTTAGGATTCTTTAAATCATATTAGCAAATAGCCATATTTCAAAATTCTTCCTTTCATCTGTTTTCTCCCTTTACAAGGTTCTAATTTAGGATGCTCTTGTTTTTGTTTTTTTCGTTCCTGATTTTCCTGATGTTGATGTCAAGTGAGAAATTGCAGTTCACAGATGATTTCGAACTCCATTTGATAATAAATTAACTTTTAGATCGTGATCGGAAATGAAAATAAATCTAATATCGTCATGGTGTCAATTAACCCAGGTAACACATGTTTAATGGGTCAATATTGGCAAAATATTTAAACAGTGGCCCAATATTTGTAAGAATTTGCTATTGTTGGTTTCATTTAGTGAACCAATATATCGAAAACTATATGAAAGCAATCTTCCGACTTTTGTTTAAGGAGAAAGAAGATAAAACAAATAACGCCCCAACCAACCTATCTAACAGACATATTTCAACCAATGTTCTCGTTCAAAATTTGTTTAGTGTTCTACTCAAATTTGGACAATTTGGATTAAAATCTTTGTATTCTTTTTGAACAAAGAAAAACATTACACTACAGATAACGGTTAGATTGTTTGATCATTGTAATTTCTGTTCCTAGGTTTGTTATTCATTAAATTTTGCCCACCTTATTCTTTCAACCAATTTCATTTAATAACCAAGGTAAAAATTGTAATTTTAATGTGTGTAATGTGTTTTTTATTTTCTTTATATTAATTATTTTACAGTAATTTTATATAAGTTGTATAACATATAATTGTAACTTGTAGGGCACTGAAGAAGACCCAATATAGGCCGAAACGTTGGCAGTATGTAAAAAATGGTTTTTGTTTACAAATCTACAGACCAATCACCAGGCAATAATTTTCTCTACAAAAATATATAGGTCCAATATGTATGTAAAATATCAGGCCTATAACGTGAAACACTGATGGACCAATATTGTAAATTGTTTACATATCTATATCTCACCAACATAGCTACACAATATACAACCAATATTAAAGCCATGATTTGGGTAATCTGGAACCATTGTTTAATGCTACTTGGGAAACCACTGCTTAATAATGCAGTCATGGGTGATAGAAAACGTGTCACTCATGTTATGAATGAATATTTGAATTATTTCTTTTACGTCTTAGTTTTAGTTATTCAATTTACTCAATAAGTATAAAATTTTGGGTTTCAGATTTTACTATGTTATACACTTGTTTGTATCATACTGTACGAGTACTAGACAACCAACCTGGTAAGAACTTGTTTAATTTATTAAGCTTGTAATATATTAATATTAATTTCACTAGGTTAATGCATTTGGGTTGTATGATCTGGCAGCAAGGGATAAACGGTTAACAGCACGGGTTTAGCATAACTCTGTGATTCATAAGCTCTGATTTATAATTTAGTACAGCTCCTTTGTTATCTAAGTCACCCATAATGTCTGTCTATTATTTTAAACTTGTTATTAATCCCAAAACCCTACTTAACTACATATAGGTTTAACCAAATTATGATTATATGAATATTTTAAATTATAACAGTCGCTTCTAAATATTACAAATGATTTAAACAATAAATATTAAATATAAATGAAGAATGAGAAAGTAATACCAAAAAAAAAATAGTTTGTAGGAAGGAAAGGATGGTAGTATGAGGAGTGTATCAGAAAGGCGAAGAAGAGAAATAAACTAAGGATTTCAGCCAGTGCAAGAGGAATATAAGGAAATATACCGGGAACAAAGAGAAAGAAGAAAGTGTTTAGACAAAAGAAGAGAGTAGAATAGGTTACGAAAATAGATGAAATAGAACGAGAAACGAAATACGTAACTTCTACAGAGAGATGAAAAGGGAAAAATGAGAAAGGTGTAAGTATTATATGTGAGGAAAGAAAGTGGCAATTTAATTGGAGAGGAAACAGAAGAGAGAGAAAGATGGAGGCAATATTTTGCAGAGATGTTGAATGAAGAGAGCGAACGGAAAGGAGAGGATCAGGAGGAGATGACTGGTAGGGTAAGAGAAAGTGGAAGTAGAAGAACCTAGAAAAAAGGAAATATACATATTTATAGAAGCTCTTAAGAAAAACAAAAGTCCAGGGAAAAACGGAATAACGGCAGACAACATTAAGTACAGAGGAGAGCATTTAAGATAAAGAATATACGAAATGATCGGATAGATTTGGAGAAGAGAATGTATGCGTGAAGATTAGAGAGATGCTATGATTATACCAATTTCAAAATAGAGAGATGCAACAGACTGCAGAAACCATAGGGAAACTATAGAACTAACTCGAAACTATACAATTGCTAGATATATTGTATAAAATTATGACAAAGTTAATGAAACATAGAATAAAATTGCAGAACTGTAAATAGGGGAGTATCAAGCAGGTTTTAGAAAGGGGAGGTCAAAAACAGACCAAATCTACATGCTATGAATTTGGGATTAAAACAATGGTCTTATTCGTGGATTTCAATTATATGAATTAAGTAAAATATTGAAACAATTTGTGATACCAACCAAACTGATTAGGCTATTGAAAATGCTAAAAACAAACTACGAATAAAAAATTAATGCTCGGAAGGTTTTACTATTGACACAGGACTGAGACAAGGAGACCCACTCTCAACGCTTCTTTTTAATTTAGTACTAGAAAAGATCATAAGAGGCAGTCAGTTGAACAAAGAAAGACACATATTGTTTAAAAGTCACCAAATAGTAAGTTTTGCAGATGGCATGGCCATTATTGCTAGAGATAGTAGGGAAATAGAAAAAGTAACGAACCTAAAACTTGTGGAGAAAGCACGTAAAGTGGGATTGCAGGTAAATCAAGAGAAAAGTAAGCTTTTGAGAATAGGAGAACAAACAATAGATATCAATTTCATATTGAGAACACAGTATGGAGAGATGGAATTTGAAGAAGTTCAAGAATATATGTATTTGGGGGCGCTGATAACAACTAATTGTGATGAGGAGCAAGAAATTAATAGGAGAATAGTAAATACAAACAGAAGTTCGGCAGCAGTCAACCACTTAATCAAAAAATTTGTCCAGAGGAGTAAAATTCAGAATGTATAAATCAATTTTCAAGTGAAGAGAAAACCTTTTAAGGTGGGACAGGAAGATCTTAAGAACAATTGTAGGAGGAAATAAGACGGAGGAAGGCTATGTAAGGAGAAATAATGAGAAAATATATGCAATGTACTAGGCACCAAAAATAGATGAAGTTTTAAAAGTCAGAAGAGTGTAGTGGCTGGGGCATCTAGAACATATGTAAGTATGAGTATACCAAACTACAAGAAAAAAAGAGGGAAACTGATGAAGTCATGGAGAGAGGCAGTGATAACAGATCTGAAAGAGAAAAATGTAACGGATTGGAAAAGAAAGGCAAAGACCAGAATGGAATGGAGGAGAATAAAGCAGCTCTGGGCCTATAAGGACTGTAAACAATTCTATATACATATATAATTACTTATATTCATGAGTGCGAATAAATCTCCTGGCATTATTTTATTCTTCCACCTAATTTCAGCCTCTTCAATTCATCATCCAGGGAAATCAATGTGATTTAGTTTTATTAATTATATCGATTATGTTATAAAAATCCAATAAGTTCAGATTTATTAGAATAGTAATTATATTACTATGAGAACAAAGTACAGGTTTGAGTATTATATTCGACTGTAACTTTGTTATTTTAGGAGATATTGGAAAATTAAAACGTACATTTATTCATTAATTTCTCACAAGAATTTCAATTTAAAAAAACAATAAAGCATCGCACTACAGAGATATTGATATTAACTTTTTTTCCTACGAAACACGCTGTATATTATTACATTTTTGGATTCTCCACTTTTTCCTAGTTGAATTGATATAAACATGTATTGCAATGTGTTATCCTTTACTGTTTGGGTGGTGGCCATCGATAATGAAACAGACAAATTGACAACTAATAAATTTTCAGTTACCAGCAAATTTTTAGCTAGTTTTCCAAATGTACAGGATGTTACAGGTTTAACTCTATAAATTTAACAGACGATAGTATACATCAAAATGATTATATGTAAAAATTCAGTTAATTACAGATTATCATCATAATTTTCTGCATTAAATAACCATAAATTGCAAAGTTTCCCTTCTTTCAATTTATTTATGTTTGGTTTGAACAAAAACAATTTTTTCGTTAAGTAGTAAAATTCGTTATCGTGGAAGGCAGCAGCGCACCGCTAATGTGATTTATAGGTGGTATTTCCTCTCAGACTCTTTATGATGATATTGCTTATAACATTTAAACGAGAAGTAATACACAAAAGTATCTCTAATAAAAGTTTATTAGAAAAAAAGAGAGCTTCTTAACAGAAAAACAAATTTGGGTATGACTCTGGAAAAAATATAATTGATGACGTCATTAGTCGTTTCTGTCAAATATCAAAGATAATACTTTCAATTGAAAATGGAGTTTACCACATCCCATTTAATAATAATAAAAGGTTTATTTTAAAAAAGTACAAAACAGTTTTCACAAACGCAAGGTGTGTCAACAAGTTGATTTACAACACCTCCATCAAGGATACAAACAACATAATAAAAGAATAAATGTTAAATTCAGTTTAAAACAATTGAATATTGAAATTTTTAATGGCAGAAGAAAGTATGTCCAATTTTAACTTATTTTTTATAGTCAGTACCGATTGAGATTACGATAGTGAGATTATAAAGAATGTATGAAACCATATAAGAAAAAGAACATTTAAATCTTTCGCTCTTATGAAAAGTAATACAATTTTTTTTTCGACCTGCCTCAAATCTCTTGAGTAAAGTTCTGATCTCCAGTTAATTTTGCTATATAGATATGCAGGCCTATTATTATTCAATACATTCAAAATGTAGCCAACAATATCTTCCTTTTAGACATGTTCAACAAATTATAACTACGCAGATAAAGAGAAATATGACTATATTGTGGAACAGTAGTAAAATATCTGACACAAGAGTTCTGAACTCTTTGTAAACGATGTTTGTCAGCTTGACTTATACAGGGACAATAAACAACGTCTGCATAATGTAAGCGAGAAAGAACCATAGTTTCAATAAACAAAATCTTGGTATGCGAATTTAAATCTTTTTTAAAGAAATGCAGCAGTTTTAGGAAAGAATATGCTTTCCGGAAAATATTTGTTACATGATTAGAAAAGCTTAAAGTGGAGTAAAAAGACACACCAAGATGCTTTTCTACATTACAAAAAGAGGTGTTATCGTTATTACTTATTTCATCTATATCTAGATGTCTTGTCTTAACTGATAAGATGTCCCAAAAAGAATATTCTGGCTTTTAATGGGATTCACTAACAGAGTAGGAGACTATGAGGGTCCAGTCATAAATGTGTTTTAATTCGTTATTTATAGCTTCTACTGCAATACATAATTCAGATGGCCGAAAGCTATAAAGGAGCGTCAGCATACATACTAAGTTTAGAATTAAGGCAAAGTTTAGACAAATCAGCGGTGAATATATTAAATAGAAGAGGTCCTAACATAGAGCCTTGGGGTATACCTGAGCACACTGTTCGACATTGAGTCAATATAGAAGAGCATGTATTTATCATGGTAAATTGTTCTCTACCCTGCAAATAATTGCAAAACCAACAAAGAATATTTCCATTAATACTATAATAATGCAACTGCAATTAGAGAATTAATATCAATAGAACCAAACACCATGTGTCCCAAATTTTATTTAATTTTTTTTATCCTCACAGTAGGCTCATACTATCGAGTTTGAGACATCCTATACTATCACCACTCAAAATGTATTACCAGTACTACATAGACGGGGTACAGCACACCTTTTTTTATTGCCTCTGCGTATTTGACCACTAATAAAATTAATATAAATGCGCCGTTATAATTGTGATCCGTAAAACGACATTTACGGCAAATTTATTATGATACATTTGGAGTGTTAATTTATTGTTTTTGATTATAACTTGAACCGAAAGATTTATTGCCTATACACATTAATGTGAAATATGGCTTTAAAAGCCACGGTCTAGACTAAATATCGGCGCTATATACGTAAAGTTAGGTGAAACTTATGAACTTTCGGAACAAAAAGTTATGATTTTATCAGTTTACATCACGGCCCATGGCAAAAAGTGAAAGCCGGCAAAATTAATGATGAAACTGTTTTAAAACTACTCTCGGGCGTAATGTATTGCAAACGGGCACGTTACGTATCCTTGAGTGAGTGTGTACAGCCGAAAAGCTCCTGAAACAAGCTGAAAATTGCTAAGCGATGAAACGGCATACTTCTGAAACGTCTATTAAGAAGTGAGGGAATCTGTCATTATATTTCCCAAACGCTCTCGATATACAGGGTGTTAAAAAAAGGAGTGTAAAATATTCAAGAGGGTAATAGTATGAACCACAATAAGCAGAAAAGTCTCAATAAACATGGGTCCGCAAAGTAACGGTTGCGGAGATATGGAATGTTTTATATTTTTTAGCCCCTTTTTTTAATTTGCAAAAACGTTGTGTATTTTCTTATAATAGTTGGTTGATGTTTAGTGAAATAAACAGTACGTATTTGACAGTTGTTCTCAGTGCACAAGTTTTCTTTCGCTATGGCTCGTTACTCTAACGTAAAATTAACAGACATGCATTTCATGTATGGTCGTGCTAACCGAAGCGCGACGTCTTTATGTTGACTCTTATCCAAATCGCCAGATTCCTTCACAACGCATGTTTGGAAGAATTCACCAAGGATTGCGTGATACCGGTTCCGAGCAAACAGTGCCATTTATCCGGGAGACCAAGGTCGGTACCCACTCTTAGAGCAGAAGAAGAAATTCTAACACTGGTAGAGCAGAATCCAGGTACGAGTGTGCGGAGAATATCAGCCGAGGTAGGAATTAGTGGTCCTCTTGTTTGGAGAATCCTTCACGAGCAACTGCTTTATCCATACCATGTGAAATGAGTACAGGTCTTAAATCCAATAAATGATCATCAAGCACGTTTGGCTTTTTGACGATGGTTTCTACGTCATGATGCTGACCCTCGTTTTCTTGCAAACATTTTTTTACTGATAAGACCGGGATTACAAGAAATGGAGTGTTTAATTTTCACAATACGCATATTTGGGCAGACGAAAATCCTCATACTCTAATAGAATCTGGACATCAGGCACGTTTTTCATTAAACATTTGGATGGGTATTGTAGGTGATAGGTTTCTAGGTCCTGTTGTTTTACCAAACCGATTAACAGGCGCTGCTTACCTCAACTTTCTGCAGAACACACTGTATGAGTCTTTGGAAGACATTCCTTTGAATCAGAGGCAGCAAATGTGGTTCCAGCATGATGGTGCTCTAGCTCATTTTTCCATGGCCGTTAGAGAGCATTTACACCAAACTTTTCCACATAGATGGGTAGGAAGGGCCGGACCCGTTTTATGGCCTCCAAGATCGCCTGATCTGAACCCTCTAGATTTCTTTGTTTGGAGATATTTGAAGACATTAGTGTATGGTACTCCTGTAAATAGCCTAGAAGAGCTGCAGCTACGGATTAATCAAAAGTGTCAAGAAATCCAAACCAAGGAGGGTGTTTTCGAAAGAGTTCGAATATCGTTGAGACGAAGATGTCGTCTAAATACTAAATAACAGAATTTTTATTACAAATACGCAATAGAATTAAAATGCAGTTATACTTCGGAAAATAAATCATATTCACAAATGCATGATATGTATTTGCATTATATATTGCGAATTTACAAACAAGATATAAGGTGAGATATAAGTGGCCTGTTTACTTCCTGCTTGGCCTAACCGGCTCGACTTACAGGAAGCGACCTACATTGCAGCAGGTACTTAACGCAGACCTCTCGCCCTGGGCGACAAGCATTAAATCTGTAAGGAAGTAAGCAGACCACTTATATCTCACCTGCACTCAGTTTATATGTGAACATACTTATGAAGGAACAGCCAGTTCAATTGTCGGTCGTCTCACTATGGCATGCTGATGAGGGCTAACAAGTCGGAAACCAGTTTATGTCTGGTGCTGTGTCCAACAAGGGTTCCTGGCTGTTCACACAGATACTGCAGGAGTAATTCAATGCCGGTCGGGGTATTAGTCCGCGGAGTAGTTGTTTCCTGCAGTATAATTTACAAGATATAATAACTTCCAATAAAGTTGTTTGTACGTTATTCTCAAAGAAGCATATTTGCGATCGGGTTTTTTTTACATAAATGTAGGAATGATTGATGATATTGTCATTATCACATACTCATTATAGTACTTTTAAAAAAACATCAGCATTGATAGGGAAGCTATAGCTGAAAGGCAGAAATATTATTTCTGGTGCTACAACATTTCCATTCAAAATCCCTCCAGTAATTACTGTGTAGTTTTCTTTACTAATATTAGCTGCTTTTAAAATTAATAAATTAATTTTTAAAATTAAATACTAAGTAGTTTTCTTGCATTAAATAACGCCTAATGTACGAATGTAAAGCTGATATTTTTGTTTGTAATATAAATTATTGATATTAATTTCAGATCCACATTATGTGTTAAATAATATACATAATGAAATTGGAAAAATAAATAAAAATCTTATCTGAAAATTACGTAGTAAAGTTAATAAAATACGGAGCAATAATGCAAAAGATATGTAAAATTAGATAAGAATTTTACATACAACTGGTAACGGTATTTTATATTTCAGATAGCAATTTTCCATTATAACTGTAACAGTACATTCTGATGTGTTATTTCACACTATTAACCTAGACAATACATAACTAAATAACAATTATTAAGTGTTAAGGAATGATGGTAGAAAATGGTAGAAAACATATTCGGATATTCCACAATAATGCAAGGTTTGTATCCAATTCTTCTTTTCCTAGGTATTATAGCCAGGTCTGTAGTGAAGTAATGAACAGTACTACACATAACAATATATTTATCTGCTTGTATGTCAGAATAACATCATGCTGATTATGATGCTGGTACTATAACGAAATTCAGAATGGACCTTCTATTAATAGTTGACTAAAAAATTGTATTCAAAATATTTAACATTGCAACTTAACTATTTATTGCAAATCATAAAAGAGCAGTTATTGCAGTTGATTATATCAATGCCATTTAACTTTATTGACTACGTATTCACTCATAAAATTCTGACTGAGATTTTCTTCTTTCGAATTTTTAATGTAGTTTTCAGCGACATTATTGCTTTTCTATCTGCCTAAGATGGAGCAGACGATGGCTGAAAACAATGTCAAGTATATTCTTAAGAGTATGTTATATTAAAGAGAGTTTATTATTTGTATAGGTGACAAAAGAAAAGTTTATGGTTCGTGTTACCTGTCCATTTTCACATACTATCTAACAATTTCTACCACACTGAATCCAGGAATATTCCCAAATGTTAGAAATAGTGTAGTCCAGCGCGAGGGAAATTTGAAACCGAATCGTGGAAGAAATGGAAGTCCAGAACGTCCACCACGTATTGCAGCAGTGTGACGTATCATGCAGCAGTATCCGTACCATGGACAGCAAGTATTAATGCCCAAGGGATTGGATGAGGATGACCGACCGGTATCATGGTCGCCACGATCTCCTGACTTTAAATCATTTGGGCTTCGCTTTCTGAGGACATTTAAAAAATGAAGTGTATTGCACCGAAGTGACGTATCGTAGTTGCTGCCAATAACATACGAGTTCCAAATGGACCAAAAGCAGAAACATTTGTGTTAGTTTGTAGAATTTGGGTAACATGGGCCCAAAATTTTGTTGTAACACCAGGTATGTCAAACTATTTTATTAATTAAAAGCACAAATTAATTCCATGAATAATTAATAACGACAAATGAGTAAGGAAGAATGTCTTCACATGAATACATATTTTTAGAAAAAAATTGCTTTGTGTACACATTGCACATTCTACGATTACTCAAATAATAATTTCATAATTAGAATAATATTAAGTTAACTGACGGAGTGTTTTTTGTTGCATTTTCGTTCGGACCTGGCGGTATATGTCATATGATGCAAAATTTTTTGGGCCATGTTGCGCAGAGGTAGATATCCACTAGTAATGAAGCCCCACGAAAGAATTTTTAAAATATTCATCACCCATGCGAAGAAAATCGTAGAAATGTGTCTCGATCATATTGACCGAGCTGGCGTCGTTAGAAGTTAACAATTGTTCTACGCCGGCGCGGTCAATTCCTCTGTCCACGCAGAGAATCAGTTGGACTGATAGCTTAGTCTAAACTAGTTACTTGCTTTGTTTACATGTGAGTATAAAAACATGTCGCAAAAACGAAATTGGGAGATAAAAAAACCACTCACCGGCGATGAACCATTTTTTTGCTATTTTTTTTCTGTATTTGTACGCCCCAAACTGGGGGTGTGCAGCGCTTCCTGCAGGCTTTGCGCGGTTAAAACCATTAGATGCCGAGAGTCTGACATGTGACAAAAACTGACTTGGTCATATTGACCAAGCCGGCGTGGGGGTCAAAAGATTTTCTCGGTCATATGGACTGCGTTGGCTTGGGGAAAAAAATTTTCACAGTCACATTGACCGAGACGACAGTTAACGTGTTAAAGCTTAAATTGTCTATTAAAACCACAGTTGGACTATAAAATAGAGTGAAAATTTGTATATAATACACGATTATAGCATTCGTAAAATTAGCTAAAATTGACTCATGCCATAACCTGTTGCATTATAAGCTAATTTCATAATATACTAGCATGTAAGTTAGATAATAAATAATCTTTTACGGTACACGCCGTGTTATTAGCTAACTCCTCGTCTGATAATATTCAAACTGGTACCGTAATTATTGTCTTTATGATTCTTATTATCTACATAAACAACTATTATGTCTTCTATTACACATAGTAATCTGCCTCCTTAAAAACATTTAAGCTCTTTCAATGACTGATCAATGCTATAACTTCAAAGTACCTAATTCCATCTTACAAACGAAACAAATGGAAATCACCTATCGTATATGTCCCCTCTATTGTGAACTACTTTGAAACAATGCTTCGTCTCGCCACAGTCGAAATGAAACAAAAATGATAGTTATATATTTGCCTATATTAAAGTCGGTGTAAAATTTATTCGGAATGAGTTCTTTGTTGACTTGGTGATGGTTTTGCAAGAGCAAACTCGGTCTAGACGGGATTGATACGGGCCCGAATGTAAATCTGTTAAATTAGCAAACACGACAAGTAGATACGGCGCGGAGTGAACCGTACAAAAGCGGGCTTGTTTTCATCGGGAAACTGATGGACGTATTAAGATGATGAGGGTTTGCAGTTTTCTGATCGAATTAAGGCTTAGCAGGGAATTTACATTGAAAAGACCCTGCGATATGTCAAGTTTTCGAGCAAGCCCCTGTCCAAATTGCTACTGAAATATCAGTGGTACAAAAATTCTTCAATAATGGAAAAGAATTACATTTTTTGGTAGGTTACAACTCAGATTATTTAAAATTAACTTATACTTGTAATGCTGAAGGCTAACTTCAAGTGCTACAAGAGACTCGATTATCGGGATTGCCTTTGGAATTTTTTAAATCATATTTACAAAATAGGTCCTAGTGCGTTGTAATTAATAACATATCATCTGAATTTATGGGTATTGAGCAGGGTGTGCCACAGCGTTCAATTATAGGACCAATATTGTTTCTGATGTTCATCAATGACATTCATTACTTTATTGCACCTAATAAGTGTGTACTATTTGCAGATGATACTACACTGGTTATATCTCACGAAAATATTTTTTCTCTGAACCTAGTCCTGGAACAACTTAAAAAGAGAGTAGAACAATGGTTTGTTGCTAACAAATTGAAACTTAATAACACTAAAACTCAAAAACTCTACATTTCTTCGAATCGTGAAAATATAAAATGCGACTGCGTTAAGTTACTTGGGGTAGTTATAGACGACGGTTTAAATTGGTCCGGCCATGTTGCATATCTTTTGAGGTCGCTCCCAGGCACCATTTTTTTGTTACGACAGCTAAAAAATATAGTTGATTTAAATACTTTAATTATGGCCTATTTTGCTTTTTTTCATTCTCGCATATGCTATGCAGTTTCTCTGTGGGGCAATTGCAGAGAATCTATAAAAATATTTCGCTTGCAAAAGAAAGCAATTAGAGTTATAGCTAATGTGAATAGTAAAGAACATTGTCAACCGTTATTTATTTCCTTCGGTATTTTGCCCTTACCATGTTTGTATATTTTTTCCCAGGTTGTTGAAATTCATAAGAATATAACCAGATTTACATTGTAGTCGGACATTCACAGTCATAATACAAGAAACGCTAATATGCTTAGGACTGACGGCTTCCGTCTTTCCAAATCAGTACATAATTCTTTAAATGTGAAACTTTATAATAAACTTCCATACTCTATTAGACTGTTAAACATGTCACGTTTTAAATTAGCAGTTAAGAAGCATTTCCTTGGGTTCTGTTTTTATACAGTGAAAGATTTTCTGGCGACGCCATATTACGAATTACATAGATTAATGTTTGATTATTTATATTGTGTGCAAGTTCTTCTATTTTTTTAATAACTTTTTTATATATACATAACAGTTTTTATCCTTTTATTTTATTTTTTGTGTATTTTGACTTGCCATAAATGTATTATTGTATATCAAATGGTCAAATAAAGCTATCTATCTATCTATCTATCTATAAATTTCTTTTTTATGGGTAGCAGAAAATAGATGGCACGCCACTGATTTCATTGTTACAATTATTCTTTATGAATTAAAAGATTTCTATTTCTAAATAAAATTGATTACTTTAGAAGACTGATTTAATACATATTATATTGTGATCTAGAGAAACTTATTATAATATTTAAAAACAAAATTTTGCAAATTTTAATAAATTCATTTCAAAAATTCTATCAAATTTGTTGGACATGACAACATATAAATTAATAGTACATAAAAAAATGAAAATGAATTAAAACCCCAGACATAGATACATTAATAAAAAACTTACAGATCAAAGATTAATTATATATGCATATCGCTATACAACACCTATAAATAAAAACAATTGTATAATAAAATGAAAATTTCCAATATTAGAATTACTAACAAATAGAACTGTCAAATGTAAAGATGGCTATACAATACATAATCAACATATCTGACAGGACTCAAGAAAAAACCAAATTAAGGAATATTTTACAATAAAGATTAATAAAAATTATTATATATTTGTAAATTTAGTTTAAAAGATAAAAAAGGCAATTAGTGAAGTGAACAGTGCTACGAAAAGAATAATTTAAATATAAAGCAAAACATGTGTATTGACCTTAATAAAAACTGATAGGAATCAAGAGAGTAAAATTACATGGAAACAAAAGTTTATTTACTAAGTTACGAAGAAACTGTGAAACGAAAAGGTGTACAAACTTTGGTCAGAGAAGAAATTTAGTTTTTAAGTAGTAAAAAATTTGTTAAACAGTATAAATTCATGCTTACCAGTTTCACATAATTAGTCAAAGTAAAGTAACTCAAATTTAACATCTATAAAGACAAAATTCAAGAAATTTAGTGGAAATCATCTCCATAGCAGGAGTTGGGGTTTGCAGAAGGTCCAAGGCATAGGTCCCCAGTGGAAAATAACTTCCAAAATTATATCAAAAATATTACCAGGTAGAAATTCCAGAATTTGAACATTATATAAAGTCCAGGGTATCAACGGCATCCAGAGACTTCTACGACTTCCAGCGAGAAGGAATCAACTTCAAGGCATCATTAATATAGAAAATATCGTCTATAAAGAAAGAGCAAGAAATTTAATGAGTACACAATACGAAAATCTAGCTAGATAGTATGCAAAATAACCAGTATTCAACTTCTCTAACGATAAAAAGTAAAATATAACATTGCCTCTATTGAAATTCAAAACATATTAAAAGTTTAAACTTTAAAATTTCAATTATTTGCTGTTTCACGAAATAACACTGTCACTTAAGACAGCCATTTTGATTTTATAATAATATATAGGACATAATAGTAGGCAATTTTCATTACACACTTATATATTTCTAGTTGCCTAAATGAAATAGTATTATAGAAATTTATAAAAATTAGATGAAATATACAGGTAGGTAACTGAAAATAAAAATAAAATTTCTTGTTTAAATATTGTTAGAAAGTATTCTTTAATGTTCATTGTTTATTGAGCTATTTCGTATTTAAATTGAGAATTTTTCATTTTATGCATGAATAAAAATTAATGTACAGTTTCATAAATTATTTCATGTAGTGTGTAGTGGTAGCAGATATAAGAACATTATATATAAAAAAGGTGTTAGTTACTCTGCTGGAATGGTCATCCATAGTTTTTGCAATGTATTGTGAGTGTCCTTTCAAAAAACGATGTTAATAAGAACTAAATGCATGTTTAAATTCATTAAAGATTACTTCATGTATTAGAATTTTAAAGGTCTTTGAACAATTACATATTATAGAAATATGCCTAAAATTTTAAATTTTTCAGATCTTTCTCCCTTCTTAAAACATGCACAATCTTAGACTGACGCCAATTAACAGAAGAGAAACCATATTATTGTCCATTTTTGGTAAATATATATAAGATTTACTAAAGAAATCAACAAATTCGTTTGAACCAAAAATAAATGTCCGTAGTATTATATGCCATAGCGTCAGGCATATTTTATATAATTTATGCCTCCTCAGTATCATTCTTAATTTTGTTTCTTAAACATTTAAATTCAACAAACTATTTTTTACTGTATTAGGAAGGTATTTTAAGCTAATATAAATCACATCTCCTACAATTCCTATCAATGAAGTATGTTCTCTGATACCAAACATCTAGGTATGCTAATGAACAATTCCACAGACAAAGTTCTATTCAATAATTATCTAAAGAAGTTAATCTATCTAAATTTACTAACCTGCTTTAATGAAAATACTCTATAAATATCTAACTTCACTTTTGGCAGTGGGAACACGAAAATTCAACCACAATAGATGAGATCTGACCTATTTTTGCATTTTTAGGATTTCTAGCTTCTTCAGGTGGCCTCCTTTAAGTTCAGTCAAATATCTAATTATAAAAATTATTATATAAATTAAAATTATTTTAAATTATCGACAAAATATCGACAATGACAAAAGTGACAGCCCGTCAAAGAATTAAATATGAAAATACCTACTTGAATAATGTTTACCCTTTATGTAAAAGTTTTTATATATTTTCAGGTATTAATAATATTGTGTGAAACTAACTACTCTGTGGACAAAAGCCCCAACCAGCGTTGAATTACACCCACAATATCTACCCATATATTCCTTATTATTAGCTTTTGTAACATTTTTTACTGTATTAGAAAGGTATTTTAAGCTAATATAAATCAAATCTCCTACATTAGTTAGTTTCACACAATATTATTAATACCTAAAAATATATAAATCATCAAACTATGTCACACGTTCAGTTGCTTTGTATCTCCTAAGACATTTGGCATTCAATCTAATGCCACTATGACACAGGAAGGATATTTAATTTTATTCTTGGGTTTCAACGTACACAGTAATAGAAAATACCATTAAGTGAATCATAAAAACATGAACATGCATCTTCAACACTGTCATATAACTTCAACGCCGACCAATCACATTGAGCAACATAATTGTAACCAATTAATGACGAATGTTAAAGTAATAATTAGTTAACAAAAAAAAAACAATATCCATACAAAACTAAATAGGGTTTAGCACTGTTTATAACAACTGTATTCTACTGTAAGTTATCTGCTGGAAAGACAATTCAGTAGAACTAGGCTCCAAGTACTATTTTACAGTAGTAGTAAGGTGTGGATATTATTTTCTTAGATCCATTGAATCTTTCCAATCAGTATAATGCTAATTTTTAGCGCTGAGGCACTTTGGAGTATGAGGAGGAAAACTACCTATATTTTATCATCTTATTTCTTAAGTAGCAATTAAACTAAAGCCAACATATCCTCAGAAGGGTAAATAACCCTATAATATGGTTCACATTACTGAAAAAATGTTATAACAACTTCAGGATTTTAGATACAATGCCGTGCCCTTTTGTCTAAAGGAGCTTGTTTTGTTCCTTTTTCCAAACGTAAATAGGAACCGGTTTTAAACATTCATTGCTGAACCAACGAAAGCGTTACCGGGCAAAATACGAATCCCAAAGGACATAAAACGCACTATTATTCGACCCCATGGTATTAATTTTAAATAAAACCAGGTTTTGACAGTGTAAACGGCGAGTGTGTTTCATTAGAACAAGAGAAATCCGATATCAAATAGGCTTTCAAATGTACGTTTATCCTGCCAGCCATGCTTTCGACTCGGCTGAAATTGAATCTGGATTTCGAAATAAAGAAATAGCATCGCTTTATTCCACATCGGAATTAACAAAGACATTCGCAAAACGAAGAGAGATAATTAAATACAACAGTATACAAGTGCTATTTACAAATATCTGCTTGCTATATTTAGAGAAATGAAGGATAAACAATAGTACAATGTGTATCTAGTTCTAGTAGTAAAAGCAATACATTAATGGACGATGATTTAAATTGCTATAAGCCAATAAACATTGACGGTACATTGTTCTTTTTTAACTTGCTCATGTATTATGGGCTTGTTTTAAACTGTTCTACTTCACTAGTAGTAGCATACACAATGAGTAACAAGACCTGGGAGGTGCAAATAACCACCCTGCATTAACATCATCATTTCAAATAGATTTTGAACTCATTTTGAAGGCACGTCAAATTGACCTAAATAATTCAGGTACCTATTACTTTAAAATAAACATGCATTTTAATATATACTAATTAAATTAATTGTTAATTCAAAAAATAAATAATCAGTTAAAAATTGTACAAATAATGTATGAAAGGAAAAATATTAATTTAAAACTGGTACATAGCAAACTTTGTTAGTTTGGAAAATATGTATTTTAAATCATGTTCACCATCAAGTAGATATATAGGTCTTACTCGATTTTTATTGCAGCTTTTCTGCAATTATAAAGAATGAATTAGCGATTTGTATGGTTGCAACGAATATTGAAGGTACTTTGTTCTTTTTTTTTTAACTTGCACAATGAGTCACAAGACTTAAGTGGTGCAAATAACAACGCTGCATTAACATCATTGTCAAATAGATTTTGTAGACAAGTAAAATTGACCTAAATAATCCAGCTACTTATTAGTTTATAATAAACATGCTTTTTAATATATACTAATTATAAAACGAATTATTAATTAAAAGAATGAATAACCAGTTATGCGTATCGAAAAATAATTAAAAACTATACAAATAATGTATGGAATGAAAAATATTAATTTAAAACTTGTACATAGCAAAATTTGTTAGTTTGAAAAATATTTGTTTTAAACATCAGTAGATCTTCTCTTGTTGATCGCAATTTCAGTTATTATCGTTGAAAAACATTATACATATTCATTATTGACTTGATAGCTGCTGACAATTTGGATTTAACAAAATTCATTGCCACTTACACTGAACTAAATATTGGAACCGATTTATTTGTTTTCAGTTTCATATAAATCCATATTACTAAATTTAATCTACAAAGTTCCCATATGTGTATTATATTGATGACCTAAAATTGAAAAATTAATTTTTATACATTTTGTTGATACAATGTAATTTTAAATAGTTACCTCCACAGTTTGTTTGTTGTAGCTAAATAAGCCAACAAGCCACACAAGAAAAATAAACCTAAATTGATAGAAATTTACTATTTTCCGCCATAAAAATATCTAAACTAAAGCCCCGATCAGCGTTGAATTACACCGCAGAGTAGTTAGTTATTGTTAATACCTAAAAATATATAAAAAACGATTACATAAGGAGTAAAAATTATTTGACTATTTGTCATGTTTAATTTGCAGTTCATTGACAGGTTAGTCACTTTTGACATTGTCGATATTTGATTTCAAAATATTTTAATTTATTGGTATAATTTTTATAGTTAAATGTTTGACTCAACTTAAAGGAGGCCACCTGAAGAAGGAATCCTAATAATGCAGAAATAGATCAGATCTCATCTATTGTGGTTGAATTTTCGAGTTTCCACAATTTAAAAAGTGAACTTAGATATTTATAGAATGTTTTCATTAAACCAGGTTAGTAAATTTAGCTAGATTCATTTTTTAGACAATTATTGAATAGAGCTTTGTCTGTGGAATTGTTCATTAGTATACCTAGATGTTTGGTATCAGAGAGCATACATATGACTTCATTTATAGGAATTGTAGAAGATTTGATTTATATTAACTTAAAATACCTTTCTAATACAGTAAAAAATGTTACAAAAGCTAATAATAAAGAATATATGGGTAGATATTATGGGTGTAATTCAACGCTGGTCGGGGCTTTAGATCACAGAGTAGTTAGTTTTACACAATATTGTTAATATCTAAAAATTGCATAAAAAAGCAAAATTGGTATGTATTTCTGTTAGATCCAATTATCTTCTTGCCGGCCAATTGTTAACTTCCATACTACTTTATTTTATTCATACGTAAGGAAAAATGCCAAGAAATACCTACCGGGTGACAGAGGAAAGTGGGAACACGCTGTAACTTTTTTATGACTGCTGATAAAAATTTGAAATTGGGTGGGTTTATAGTAGATAGTGCCATGAATTCTTTGATCATTTCGAATTTTATAGTAATAATTAAAAAAATGTACAAAAATATTCAAATGTAGAATTCTCATACTTACAAGCAAAAAAGAAAACAATATCTGCCAGTCGCGGCCTTCTAATTTTATTTTCAAAAATAAAAAAAAATTACTTACATCCAGAAAATGTGTCAAAAAAAGTGGTCCTACCATACGTAAAATGATCTGCTGATTCCCAAAACGTCAAAGATACTGGGTGTCCCATTTAAAAATATAAATTTGCGGTAATTTCCAGTCAAACCGGAAATGACATGAAATCCGAAATGACCTCAAAATATTCATAGCACCATCTAGTATAAACCCACCCAATTTCAAATTTTTTTCAGCTGTTATAAAAAAGTTACAGCGTGTTCCCACTTTCCGTTGTCACCCGGTATATGTAAACTTTCCCGATACGGAACAGGTCATGACAATTTTTTTGACTAATTCAGAGGTCAAATTAACTTAATTTTAACTTTAAATGTTTGTTGAGATACTAAATAAAATATTCAAAAACATCAGTAGGTTACGTTTGAGGTAACAAATAGTATAGTTTCATCTAAAGAGATTTAATTTTATACTTCTTTTATTGCTGGTGTCTGTAACTTGTAGCAGATTGTATAGCACTTCTCAATATCATCTTCATTTACTCCAGCTGTTAATCAGTGACATTAAAATGCAAAACAACCCTCCTACAAAACCATTTTTGAAGGTACATTATCTATCCGCTTGGAATGAACGTTTCATGTACCTTTAATTTTATGGCATAGCTTAAATTTTCCAAATGTGTTCAGCAATTCCTGTTCTAAAGTATTCAACCTGGAGCTGTATAAATTCGTTTATATGATACATTGAAGTGAGAAACAAATTAAATTTTATTGTTGCATTTACATTCAGGGATGGAGCCGTGAAGTTGTATTTACCTGAACAATGTTGAATTCTAAATGAGTTTGGGAAGGAGGTATTTATTTTATTATCTGAGTACACGAGAGTTATGTGGTGAATTATTGTTATCGCGCTGTGTATTGAATTTAGATTTTACTTTTATTGTAATAATGACCAGTATGTATTAAAGGGAAAGTTCCCTATAAATGTGTTTCTTTCTTAGTTTTTTTTTTCTGTAAGTTCAAAAACTGGTTTTACTTAATAGGTCTATTAACATATTATTGAAAACATCTAACAACACAGGTTCACCGATTACTCATTGGGTGATGGGATATAAATAAAGCCAACCTATGCGATTTGAATTTGAACATTGGGTGTCTTAGCTATATTGTCTTTAAGGTTATGTAGTTATTGTAGATCTCCTTTATAGGCCCTCGGAAAAAAACATGAAGTAATGAAAATTCACACAATTGTAGCACATCAAGCTCCACGATACAATACAGTACAACTTTGCGTATTTAACGTATTTATCACAAGCATTTTTGTTCAGAAAGTGTCATTTTCCCGAACGCATACTTGAGTAAAATTTTGAAGAAAAATTTAGATAGGTGGTGACAAAATCAGAAAGTCTTAGGTTGTGTGTTCATGAAGTTAAAAAATTTGTTTGATATTATCCACTAATTAAAATTATAAATATTTTTATTATGAAAAATCCTCGCATACATTAAAAATAACATTTGGTTCTGTTTTTTATGTAACAGCCGTTGCTTGACATATATCTACAGTAAATACCGATCTGTGTTTTCAATTTTATGAAATCGACAGTGAATTCATCAGATGGGGAACTTCCTGGAGAAATTTTATCAGTAGCAAATGAAGCTAGTTTGAATTTGTTACCCTCGAAGTCAACGAAACAACTATTTTTTGGGAAAAATCCTCGAACAGGTCGATTTTAAATTTAAAAAATACATAGTTTAGCGTAAAATACAATTTTCAAATGTCATTTGTTTTCGAGTAATAACGTCATCGATTTTTTTTAAATGGCAACACCATATTTTTTTCCTTGATTCTGAAAGATCATTTAATTCTCTATCAGACAGTATTAAAATTTTGCCCTCTTACATAGGAAAGTTATCGAGTAAATGACGCTTGAATGTTAGAAAACGTAAATTTTATCAATAAAAAAAGTAACAATTCTGAGGTATGTAAAATAAAATACAATTGATTAAATTTTATACTTAAATTAAATATTCGAATTGCCATCCACCAACTTCTTAACAATGCGCAAGTCTGTGAAGAAATTCTTCTTGCACATTATGAATGATTTATGGGGTAACTCTGCGTATTTCGTCCCGAATGCCATTTTGAAGTTCTTCTAAATTACGTGGTTTATTAATGTACACTTTTGATTTCAAATATCCCCATAAAAAATAGTCAAGAGGGTAAGATCTGACGATCTTGCAGGCCATTCTATCGGTCCACGTCTGCCGATCCACCTCCCAGGAAAACAGTCCAAAAAATCTGGTACAGGGCGCGCATAATGCGGAGGTGCACCGTCTTGCTGAAACCATATGGTATCGTCAGGAATGTCAGGGTCATTATCGTTAGGAAAAATTACTGCAAGGGCTGGAATAAGGTCATTTTCTAGAAAATCTAAATATCTTTGTCCTGTAAGGGTTCCTTCAAAGAAGAAAGGCCCTACTATTCTGCCGTCAACTATTCCAGCCCACACATTTAATTTCTGAGGGTGTTGGGTATGTGCCTCTGCCATCCAATGAGGATTTTCCCAACTCCAATATCTGCAAGTTTGACGGTTTACTGTACCATTCAGACAAAATGTGGCCTCATCTGAAAAAAGTATTTGCCGGTGTAAATTTCTATTTCCTTGACATAAATCCATTAGAATTTCGCAAAAGTGTAAGCGGCGATCGGGATTATTTTTCCTTCCTCAAGATACGTAGCACTGTGCTCTGACTAGTGTCATTGTTTAATGCAACCAATCGTGAAGAATTATTAGGATTATCCACCATACTTTTCAAAATGTTCTGTTTCTGATTTTTATTAATGCTTGGACGTCTAGGTTTCGAAATATTTACAACATTGCCAGTTTCTCTAAATTTAGACCCTACCTTACTGACTGTTGATTGGCTGATAGGGCGATCTGGATATTTTTCATTAAATAAATCGTAAACTTCCTGCTGAGTTCTAGTCATATTCCCGCATCCGATAAGAAATAAAATTTCAATTCTTTGAGTAACAGTTAAATGTGCCATAATACTTTAAATTGAATAATAATTTCTATGTCGCTTACAATACTTATTAGAAAGTCGGTGTGACAATGACACTTTGCAAAGATTTTCACCTACGTGATCTATAAAAGAACTATGGAATTCGAAAAACTAAACTTGATAACGTTTTTGCTTTATTTTAATTGATTTACGTTTTCTAACATTCAATCGTCATTTACTCGAAAACTTTTCTATGTAAGAGGGCAAAATTTTAGTACTGTCTGATACAGAATTAAACGATCTTTCAGAATCAAGGTAAAAAATATGGTATTGCCATTTAAAAAAAAATCGATGACGTCATTACTCGAAAACAAATGACATTTGAAAATCGCATTTTACGCTAAAATATGTATTTTTTAAATTAAAAATCGACCTGTTCGAGGATTTTTCTCAAAAAATAATTGTTTCGTTTTTATTGAATTTATTCCATACTTTTGGCGCGTACTGTATAATAGTTTTCTCCACTAGTCCAAGAACATCAAGGGCAGGTCAAAGAATTTCAGTTAAGGCTAGAGATGTGTATTTATTATTCTATGATTAGGAGCGACCAGTTACCAAGGTACAACAATTCGAAGAACCACTATAAATCAAATAAAAACATGGGTCGTGGAAGTATTCAACTTTTTTTATTTTAATGTTCAATGAGTCCGTGTTATCAATTCATACGTTATTCCATGAAAGACAAAGTTTTATTAACCTAACACTTCTTCGCCTTCATTAACTGTCACATCAAACTCATTTCATTAACAAGACTAATTCAAACGTTTTATCCGAGTCCTCTCATAACCCGCTCTGCAAAATATGCACATTATAAGATTATTAGCAGAGATCCATTCGCATTCACCGCTATAAAGTCGGGTACACACTGGCGAACGACACCGGACAGGGGCAATATAAACCCCAAACATCGCACGCAGCAAAAAACACAAAAGCTTATCAGTGCTCGCGCCGCATTTATCTTGGCGCGGGAGACAACCCTCGATTTCATCGCATCTATAAAAACACCCAAACACTCCGACGGAATCCATTTGTAGGAAATGTTTTCGACAAACTCTGCGACAAAGGCAACGTATAATCTGAATACGTTTGAAGTCCGACAGCCAAGGTCCATTGGGAGGCGACGTAGCGTAAAATAACCGTCTAGTTGTTTCAAGCATGCTCCTGTAGGCAGTCTGGCTACGTCATCGTGCAAACTCAGCTCCTGGAGGTAACTACCGTTTCCGGTTCACGCGACACTTTAGTCATCGATATATTTCTTTGCCAAACAGTTCAGTGGTCTGTTTGTTATTGCTGAAAACTTGTCATGTTGTATACAACGCATTTGTGCGATTTTATAAAGGCAATTTAAGTTATATATGAAAAAGCCCACATGCCACAGTGTAACTGTCTCTTTGACAGTGGCAAAAGTTACTTGCAACTATTACAAAGACAAATTCACTAGTGGTTTTTTCGCTCATTCATTTTTTAATCAATTATGACCGTTGCCAAAATAGTTTGACATTTTTGTCAACAACTTATTGAATTATTAAACACGAACAATGAGTCGATTCGGTGACTTTACGAACAACGAAGTCAAATTGTTAATACCTATGTGCCTGCTAATACAATTCAAATCAAATCAAATCAAAATGTCTTTATTTGGCGGGGCTCAGCCATTGGCTGCTTAGACCCAACCACTAATACATAATATCTACATTATTTTACATATAGAAATTAAAAACATCACGACACTTTACACAATGCTGTAATTAGAACAAAGAGAGAAACATTATTACAAATTACATAGCATAACAAAAGAATGATATAATTTTACAGATGTCTAAACGAAAAATGCAGATGATGACAGTGATTAAATGTAATGTCATAAGACAGAAAGGAGAAAAACTAGACTCTTGACTGACTAGTAAAATATTCCTTAATTTTAGATTTAAATGAATTTTTGCTTGCAATTATTTTAATGGACTTTGGCAACATATTATAAAGGTGTGCGGCTAAATATGAATATGAAGACTTAAAGAATGGGGATGAGTGCAGGAGTACTTGTAGCAGTAGTTCATCTCTCAAGCCTCTGCTGTGCACCTCACCACTGAACACCAACTTAAATCTAATATACGGTGGCTTATTTGTATGTATAATTGTATGTATTAGATTTAAATAATGAATATTCCTGTGCATATCCATTTTAAACCATCCATTCCTCAAAAAATACGGAGCAATGTGATCTCTTCTCTTTACCCTTTCTGCGAACCTCATGCAAGAATTATGTAAAATCTGAATTTTATTGGCATCACACGCTGACAAACATGGACCATAGACAATATCACAATAATCAAGCAAAGATAATATTAAGGATTCCGCTAGTTTCAATTTAACATTCGTAGTAAGAATATTTTTAAATTTATACAGACAATGCAAACGAGAATACGCAGTTTTTAAGACATTATTAACATGATTTGTAAATGTTATTATCAAAAGTTAACCCAAGACTTTTACAAGCACTTTTAAATTCTAGTACAGAATTGGACAAAACTAATACATTCTCTTCTGAGATTTTAGCACATTGTTTCGGGGTTCCAAATAATATAGCCGTAGTCAATACAATTGCGACTCGATTATCAATCTGGCGACAATTTTCTACTTTTTGGGATGCAAAAGAATATAAATTTGAACACCGGATACTTCCATTAAGAAATTGAATGTAATATTGCAAGATTGGGCTTTTAATATGCGAATATGAGACGGAAAAGACTACAAAGAAGTAGTTGAAACACTATCGCTAAAATGCTTTATTCAAATTAAAAGTTTTTTTTTTGCCTTGCAATTTTGAGAAATTAAAAGCACGTGTATCCAACGGTCAAAGACTGATTTTTATAATCATTTAAAG
This sequence comes from Monochamus alternatus, assembly GCA_037114965.1. Taxonomy (NCBI): domain Eukaryota; kingdom Metazoa; phylum Arthropoda; class Insecta; order Coleoptera; family Cerambycidae; genus Monochamus; species Monochamus alternatus. The sequence goes on from CM073428.1 coordinate 8,332,555, forward strand.
TTACAGCCTGGATATACTAAAAAAAGTAAATAATCTTTTGAATGAGGTTTCATTAATTTGATTATTATAATATTCATATTGTTGGAAAATTTACCACTCATAAATAAAATACAATACAATACTATGATCACAATTTAAAATTCAATTTAGACTCTTCATTTGTTTTTGAAATTAAATCATTTGCTACTGAGTCTGATCGCATTAACTTGAATATGATTCTTTTAAGTTGTTCGAGAATATTGCCGTTTCTTACTAATATTGTAAATTCATGCTTGCTAGATTGTAAATTTCCCGAAAAACTCAAAGTGTCACACGTTATTGTCTTACTAAAAAAAAGAAAATCCCACAACATACGGTGACCTACGTCCTAAGTATTTTACCAGTTATCTCAAAAGTTGTTGAAAAGGTTATGAATACAATATTCTTCCGCCTCAACAATCTGGATTTAGAGCTGGTTTTAATTGTTCAACTGCGCTGCTGAATGTAATTGGTGATATTATTAGGGCTACAGATGAGGGAAAAACCATTGCCCTTGTGATTTTGGATTATTCTAAAGCATTTGATAAAATTAATCATAAACTATTACTGTTTATTTTATATTTCATTGGGTTTTCGGAGAGTTCTATCAAACTTATACATAGCTACCTTAATAATAGGTTTCAGTTTGTTGATCTGTTGAACTGATAAAGGGAAGTCGCTTCAGGGTGTCGTGTCATGTGGAGTACCTTAAGGTTCCATCGTTGGACCACTTTTATTTAGTATAACAGTATGCGCCAAAAGTATGGAATAAATTCAATAAAAATGAAACAATTATTTTTTGGAAAAAATCCTCGAACAGGTCGATTTTTAATTTAAAAAATATAAATTTTAGCGTAAAATGCGATTTTCAAATGTAATTTGTTTTCGAGTAATGACGTCATCGATTTTTTTTTAAATGGCAACACCATATTTTTTTCTTTGATTCTGAAAGATCGTTTAATTCTCTATCAGACAGTACTAAAATTTTGCCCTCTTACATAGGAAAGTTTTCGAGTAAATGACGATTGAATGTTAGAAAACGTAAATTTTATCCATAAAAAAGTAACAATTCTGAGGTATGTAAAATAAAATAAAATTGATTAAATTCTATACTTAAATTAAATGTTCGAATTGCCATCCACCAACTTCTTGACAATGCGCAAGTCTGTGAAGAAATTCTTCTTGCACATTGTGAATGATTTCTGGGGTAACTCTACGTATTTCGTCCCGAATGCGATTTTGAAGTTCTTCTAAATTACGTGGTTTATTAATGTACACTTTTGACTTCAAGTATCCCCATAAAAAATAGCCAAGAGGTGTAAGATCTGGCGATCTTGCAGGCCATTCTATCGGTCCCCGTCTGCCGATCCACCTCCCAGGAAAACAGTTGTCCAAAAAATCTCGTACAGGGCGCGCGTAGTGCGGAGGTGCACCGTCTTGCTGAAACCATATGGTATCGTCAGGAATGTCAGGGTCATTATCGTTAGGAAAAATTACTGCAAGGGCTAGAACAAGGTCATTTTCTAGAAACTCTAAATATCTTTGTCCTGTAAGGGTTCCTTCAAAGAAGAAAGGACCTACTATTCTGTCGTCAACTATTCCAGCCCACACATTTAATTTCTGAGGGTCTTGGGTATGTGCCTCTGCCATCCAATGAGGATTTTCCCGACTCCAATATCTGCAAGTTTGACTGTTTACTGTACCATTCAGACAAAATGTGGCCTCATCTGAAAAAAGTATTTGCCGGTGTAAATTTCTATTTCCTTGACATAAATCCATTAGAATTTTGCAAAAGTGTAAGCGGCGATCGGGATCATCTTCATTGAGTTCCTGCACTGTGCTCTGACTAGTATCATTGTTTAATGCAACCAAGCGTGAAGAATTTTGAGGATTATCCACCATACTTATCAAAATGTTCTGTTTCTTATTTTCATTAATGCTTGAACGTCCAGGTTTTGGAATATTTACAACATTGCCAGTTTCTCTAAATTTAGACTCTACCTTACTGACTGTTGATTGGCTGATAGGGCGATCTGGATATTTTTCATTAAATAAATCACAAATTTCCTGCTGAGTTCTAGTCATATTTCCGCATCCGATAAGAATTAAAATTTCTTTGAGTAACAGTTAAATGTGCCATAATACTTTAAATTGAATAATAATTTCTATGTCGCTTACAATACTTATTAGAAAGTCGGTGTGACAATGACACTTTGCAAAGATTTTCACCTACGTGATCCATAAAAGAACTAGGGAATTCGAAAAACTAAACTTGATAACGTTTTTGCTTTATTTTAATTGATTTACGTTTTCTAACATTCAATCGTCATTTACTCGAAAGCTTTCCTATGTAAGAGGGCAAAATTTTAGTACTATCTGATAAAGAATTAAACGATCTTTCAGAATCAAGGAAAAAAATATGGTGTTGCCATTTAAAAAAAAATCGATGACGTCATTACTCGAAAACAAATGACATTTGAAAATTGCATTTTACTCTAAAATATGTATTTTTTAAATTAAAAATCGACCTGTTCGAGGATTTTTCCCAAAAAATAATTGTTTCGTTTTTATTGAATTTATTCCATACTTTTGGCGCATACTGTATATATGCTTGCAACTTGTATACATGTTTACAACATTGTAAGGTACATTTTTATGCAGACGACACACAAATTTATTTATCCTTTGAATCAAAAGAGGTAATGTATGTTAAATGCTGATATCACTCGTTTGATTGAATTCTCTGTAAAACATCATCTTGACATAAATGGAACAAAATCCTCTGTTATGATATTTGGTAGACACAGGAATGTAATTGAGCAAGAGTTCAAAGTTAATATCGAAGTAGAGGATTTACAGTGTACAAAAGTAGCTAGAAATTTGGGTTTACTTTTAGACACGGACTTACGTTTTAAATCGCACATTAATAAATGTTTTCAAAAAGCTTATGGTAACCTATATTCTAATCGTCATATTTTATCACGTACATTAAAAATTCAACTTTCGGATGCTTTAGTTCTTAGTCAGTTTAATTATTGTGACGCTGTTTATGGACCTTGCCTTGGCAAAGTAGATATTCACAGGATTGAAAAGGTACAAAAATCTTGTTTAAGGTTTATTTATGGTATCAGGAAATTTATGCCTATATTTTATAAATTAAGTGATGCTAAATGGATAACTATGCAAAACAGAAGAAGGGTTCATTCTGTTGTATTATTTCACAATATATTATTTTATAAATGTCCTCCATATTTAATAAACAAAATAACTTATCGGACAGATGTACATACACTAAATTTACGTTTTAAAGGTCTCATATCACCTCCTCAGCATAGATCCGCTATTTTTTATATATCTGTTTCTTATAACATTTACAAATTGTATAATGTAGTGCCAATAGATATAAAATTATCTAATCCTGCTATTTTTAAATCTAAATTTAAAAAACATATTTTTAGTTATGCTCATTGATCTATATAGTTAAATTTACATTATTTCATGTTTTATATTTCTCTTGTTTCCTCTCCTCTGATGTGTGTACCTCTTAGTACAGACTTAATAATTAAATCATTATTGTAATATGTGTTTATTTTTTTGAGGCTAAACCTTGATCTTTTTTAATTGATTTTAGCTCCATTTTGCAATGTACAATGTATTTTAATAAGCATTTGGATAATATTAATATTTTTTTTCACTATCACTATCACTATTACATTTACATTGTAAATAAATATTATTATTATTATTATTATTATTATTATTATTATTATTATTATTATTATTATTATTATTATTATTATATTAAATATTTATTTATTTATACAGTTAAGGAAACCCAATAGAATTCTTACAAAAATTTCAGTAATAGGGTTACACATAAAAACTGTGTGGAGACACTGCTCATACATAAATTGAGAATTTTGTAAACTAAATTAATTAATTCTAGCACTAGATTAAACTAGACAGCAAAAAAGAAACTAGAAATAGGTTTTAAAAAAATAACTACATAAAAACTGATATGGCATCATTTCTCACTTGATTTAAGGATCTATAAAATATATCTATGTCAGTAAAATATTCATTGTATATTTTTTGCATTAAATAAATTGGAGAATTAAGTAAATAATTTGTAGAACCGCTGTTTAATGTTATAGTCAAAATTTTCTGTGATATAGTTGCAATCAATATTGTGATTAAATAATTTATAAATAAAAAGTACGTAATTAATCAGTCTACGAGATGATAGTTTTAGTAAATTATAATGTCTCAATCTGATGTCATACGATTCAAAATGAAGATGTCTATTAAATCTATAATTTAAAATATTAAAAAACTTAATCTTAACTCTCTCTATACGATCAATATATTTATTATAAGTAGGATTCCAAACTATACTAGCATATTCAAGAACACTTCGACAAAGGGAATTATATAGCAAGATTATAGATTTGGGATCGGTAAATGCTCTAGTCGTCCTCATAATAAAACCTAAATTACGATAAGCTTTTCTGACAATGGATTCAATATGTAAATCAAACGTCAATTTTGAGTCAAGTATAATTCCCAAGTCTTTCACCGAATTGGTCTTCTTAAGTTTACAATTGTCAATGAAATAATCACAGTCGTAATTAGCAGGAAGTCGTGAAAATGTTATAGAACAGCATTTATCTATATTTAACAATAATTTATTCCTTTGACAATATTCCTGAAATCTAGACAGATCCATCTGCAAATTATGACAATCGATTAAATTTGAGATTTCACTATAAATCTTTAAATCATCAGCGTAGAGAGAGAATTCAGAATGTGAAAAACATTCACCAATATCCTATAAAAATAAAGAGAAAGGAAAAGGTCCAAGGTGCGACCCCTGCGGAACACCAGAAGTAACATTAGCATAAGACAAAGAACAATTGTTAATTTTGACACATTGTGTTCTGTTACGTACATACGACATTATCCAATTTAACAAAGTACCATATATACCGATATTCTCAAGCTTTACAAACAGAGTGTTGTAGTGAACTTTATCAAACTCCTTTGAGAAATCAGTATACACAGCATCCACTTGTTTATGATTATACATAGAAACTATTACATTTTGAATCAATGGAACCAAGTTCGTCACCACAGATCGACCCTTAAAAAATCCATGTTGATGTTCACTTATTAAATACTTAGTTTTGAAAAACAATTCTTTACAAACGATTGCTTGAAATATTTTCCCATGGATAGAGAGCATAGAAATAGGACGATAGTTATTAACCAAATTTTTATGACCGGATTTAAAAACTGGAGTAATTTGAGCTTGTTTCCAATAAGATGGAGAAATTCCCTCAGATAGTGATTTATTATATATAATATATAATGGATATGATATGCATTCCACGCAGTATTTAAAAAATATCGGAGGTATTCCATCAGCACCCGCACCTTTATTAATATCCAAAGTCTTTATAAAGCATTCAACCTCAGTAAGAGTAATTTTATCTAACGTTAACGTCTAACGTCTAAATATAAAACATTAAACCGTTGATTTCGCAATCAGATATCATCTGCACTGGCCACTATGTCTGTCCATTTTCACTGCCTTATATAAACACTTTCCGGCGTGAAAAAATACTTTTAAGGATTTCAGCCACATCTCACCTAACCCCTGTCTAAGGAGCAGATTTATCATCACAGATTTATTTAGACTTTTCTTTAAATCGCTTTCAGAAATGCCAATATTTACTTTCAATGTTACGCCGAAGACCGTAGACGTGCTAGGCGACGAGTTCGCTTCTCGTGTATCAGGAGTATTGATGATCGTGATGGTTGAACATAAAATATACGCCGGAATGTCGGAATCATATATCATAGTAAAATGTGTGTACCTAACTTAAAAGGACATGTGTCGATTACGCGTAAGTTTCACAAACTCTATCGCGTGTTATGGCGAAATTGAATGTCTGGAAGGGTGACGTACTATGAATAATGTGATATTTGGATGAAATTGCTTAAAATCGCAACTTTTTATTCAAATGTGTCGAACGTTGTGAATGATTTTAATATTATCATTGAAAATTGTGTAGCAAAGACGCAGGTACAGAGATTATGTTTTGTCTTATATGAAAATGATGTTGTATTATACAGAGTCTTTTACAAGCACTTTGACAAACTATGACAGATGGTTTCGTTTTTGTTTAGAAGTTACAAGCATTTTCGAAAATATAATTTCATATTCAATCAAAGATTGAGCTGAGCCTGAGAAGTAAAATGGTTACCTTGTTATTGCAAAGATTTTTGTACTTGCTGGGGACGTCTTCTTCCCTCGACTGTTATTTTTGATTAAAGCGAGATACCTAATTGGTCCGGCGGTCACGACCAGGTGCATTATCTCCGTTGGGAAAAACCACAAAGAATAATAAAAAAATACACGCAAATGTACACAAATACATAAAGTCACTGCCGCACGTTTACCGCCAAGGCATTACAACAGTTGTTCAATGTGGTTCAAAGAGGATTCGTCATATTTTGTCTACTCGGAAAACGTCTTTGGTATTACGCTGCCACACGATAATATGCACTTGTCACACTCCCATAAATCAGCACCGTATCCATCACCTAGGCATTTGAATACGACATGTTTGTAATTGTTATTAATTAAATTTGCGAAAAGCAAGTACTGAAAAGTTAATTCAAATAAATCAGAGTACCGTATGCAGTATTTTTTGACATCTGATGTAGACACCATCTGTAGGTCACTAGTGCAAGGTGCACGTCACGCCGATAAATTTTTAAACTTTTTGTGTTGTTGGGGAATTAAATTCTGTTAATACTAATAATAGCAACAATATCAACAGTAATCGACGATGTTAGGATAAAATAATTAGTACTAGTATTCTTAGATCTTTAGAATATAACTAACTTCGTTACGTTCTTAGAGGTTTGGACTTTGGAGAGTACGCAACTAACAAGTAGCAGTATTATAGGTTATTTTATTTTAGATAAATTTAAATTTAAATTTTTTATAGTAATTAAATAAAGTATTTTATGCTGGATATGTTAGTGGATAATTCTGACAAATCTGCAACGGATGAAAATGTAGTTTTGGCAGTGTGCAACGAAAAAACGAAGAACGACTATAAAATACTAACCAGCGAACCGCTAGCCGGATTAACTGTTTTCTATTAGGACTTGAGCATTATTATTAATAAAAATGTTTATTTTCGTCGTCTCTACATTTAACAACGCTGCAAAAAACTAACGAACGATAGTTGACATATCTAGCCATCTCGGACGATGATTGATTATCATAGGTGCGGATTTTCCGAAGGAAAAGAAGGTTTTGTCCCATTTTTTAAACATCGAACTAGAATTCCAAAATATTTTTTTTTATTGTCTTTTGGACCTCCTTGAACACGTGGTTAACATGTTTGTCCTTAGTCATAGTTAACCCTGTATCACATTCTGTTCTAAAACTAAGTATGGTAAACAATCGGAAATAGAATGGTTGTACAAAAAAATACTTTTAAGACAATTTTATCGCAAAAGATATTCTGTTCCTATTGTGACTATCCGATAAATTTAAATGCATCCACTCCAACCCTTCTTGGAATTTACAGGGCACAGCGATTATTGCGCAGGGAGAGTCCACTTAAATGAATTGCATGGTTTCCTTTACTCGAGTATAGACTTCTTCGGTATAAAGACAAATAGAGGGTTAACAAATTTTTCAAATTGGAGGTTTGCTGGTCGACGTCGGTCGAACGAAGTGACGTAAATGGTCCAGCGTTAAAACAAATGGTAGAGGGAATACGGAAAGCATGTTTTCAGTATGTATAGGGTGGGTGGCGCATATCGTCGAAGCAATTTTAATAAATTCAGAATGCATTCCTTCTTGCTAAACAAAATACATAAACTAATAAAGAATACTAACTAAACCGACAAACAAAGGCAGTATACCCTAGGGGGATTTTTTCATATCAATTTGACATAACTTGTCTTATCCAAAACTACTTCCTAAGGGAGATAGATAGACCATTTTTAGATAATATTAGATAGAATATTAGACCATCTCATATAGAGCATCTTTTACCAAGTTAAAGTTTGCTTTCGTTAATCTTCGTTTTGTTATAATTTGTACCATTTTATGATATTATTTAATATAAATTTCCAACATTTTTATTGACTTTCACTATATTCATTTTCCGAAGCCAACTACTAAATATTATCAAAGATTTTGTGATTTTGTAATTTTGTGCAAAAAAATAAACATTTCAAATAATTTTTTCTCGCATAAGGCACATCCTTGCTACTCAATATAAGATTATAAACTAGAACACTCTGAAGTGTTTAATTTTGATATTAAAAATAGAAAAAAGGTAAGAAAAATATAAATAATAATATCAGTGACCCACCCAAAGGTGATGCCTATGGTTACAATTCAAAGATCATTTTTACATTAAAGGTCTATATAACATACACAACCTAAGTGTAATCCTTTTAGATAATGTAACACAGCCAAAGCGGCGGGTTGTCGGTTTAACGAGAGGACCAGGCTTTCTAAGCCATAATTTATAATGAGTTTAAAGATAAAAGTAAAAGTTTCCAATTTAAGAGTTTGTCGCCAAAGAGTCACTCAAATGAATAATTTATTGTTTTCGTTCAAATAATTTCGATTAACATAGAATTATAGAAAACAAGGTTAGATAGTGTTAAATATCTTAGATTTGTATACAGTCATGGACGACCCAACCACCCCCTTTCTCAAGGATGGAATTCATGTTGGTAGATACCTCGGGGTACGCAGTTCCGTTGTCGTATACAGATAGTACAGATCTACCGCGGTAAATAAATTGGAATTGCTGAGAATTAGAATAAATTCATATATCCGGTTGTTAAGGCTATTCCTCGTATTTTAGCGTGTCGTTTAATAGTTTAATATTTGTTGTAATAGTTTGTGGCGGCTCACATATTTCTGTACACCCTTTATAAACTAATATATTTCCTTCTGTAAATTCACTTCATATTTTCGTTAGTTCCGTGCTCACATATTTCTGTATACTATGTATAAACTAAGATATTTCTTTTTGTATATAAATTCACTTAATATTTTCTTTAGTTCTGCGGGTAAGTGTGAACGTCTGTTTTTAAGTGCCAACATATCATGTTTTGTAAATATTATTTAAGTAGGTATCTTAGGGTTCTTCTGCATGGCGAGAAGTAACACACTTGTTCTAATAACTAGGTACCTAGAACACGGGGGCCACGGGTGTGGGTGCTAACCAACAGCAAGCAATAATAAATATTAGTACACGATACACTGTCCTTATTGATATCACATTACCAATAAGTTGTTTTCTTCATTTTTGTTAACACTTTATTTACAATTTTTTTATTGTTATTCAAAACTTTTATATTGAAATGTGGCGTTTTCTTTTTAATAAGTCTGAGAAATGTCTGCATTGACTACTAGACTCAGGATTATAAAGCCAAACATGAATAAGTAATAACAACTAGATAAGTTTCTACAACATCTCAAAGATCTTACAGGTAATAAATTTAAATTAAATATAAATATTTTGCTTCTTTTCGATCGGATTAAGGTCATTAAAGTTCCACCCGCAACGACAATTAAATGACATATCTCTTGTTATAATAGACATTGATCTGAACTAAAGCCATCTTCAAAAGATTGGACGATTTATGACAAATTGATGTGAAATCATCCCTAGAATTGACTGTCTTTGTTTGTCAGTTCAATTTCCGGACAGCCCGTATATCATTGCCTTCTAACAATCTGGTAATTTTTTATTCCAGTCTTTAAAAACGTTTTGATGGAACGGACAATAAAGTGGATGGGGATAACAACTTTAGTGGCGATGGTTACATTTCTGAAAACCAATTAATAGTATGTTTTTGTTCCTCCAAATGCAAAGTATCAGTTTATAGATAGATAGATAGATAGATTCTTTATTATTCCTATTGATTGTCACAAAATAACAATATGGAATTCGTCAAAAAAAGGTGAAAGACAATAGCTTGAATAATAAACATATAAAATACATAAAATAAGACATACATTATTACTCACAAATTAACCATTAAAATATTCGTTCATACTGTAAAAGGCCCTGGTTATAAGAAACTGCTTCAAATACTTTTTAAATTTTTTCAAGGAACTTATATTCTTTATATAGTCAGGTAAATTATTATAGATACGAACTGACATGCCATAGGGACCATTTTGTGTTTGAGTAAGACGGCATTGAGGCAGGCAGATATCCTGTTTTTGCCTGGTATTGTAGTGATGTATAGCTTGACGTGTTGGGTAGTTAGTAAATCGTGTTTTAATATATATTGCGCAAGAGTAAATGTAAATAGAGAAAACAGTGAGTATTTTATATTTAATAAATAGCTCACGGCAAGACGTTATTCTTGATACTTTAGCGATCTTTCGGATGATATTCTTTTGAGCTACAAAAACAGAGTTTATGGATGAGGCGTTTCCCCAACAGACAATTCCATACGATAATTTAGGGTAGACTTGTCCATAGTACAACATCATAAGAGTATCGTCATTTAGAACTAGCCTGAGTTGTCTAAATAAAAAGCATAGAGAATTTAGTTTATTGCATACTATATCTGTTTGTGAGTCCCAGAGAAGTCGAGAGTCAGTGCAAATCCCCAGAAAATTTATGTCACTTGTTTGATGCATCGTACCACTATTTATATATTTTATTAAAATACTTTTATCTATTGTCTTATTTTTTGTTGTGAATTCTACTAGCTGCGACTTTTTGTAATTTATTAATAAATGATTAATTTCTGCCCATTTTGACATACTATTTACTACATTTTGTACGTTTTGCACAGCATATTCTGAAGATGTGCTTATTAAAAAATTTGAGTCATCAGCATACAGTATGGGTGTTACATCATCTTTGACGATTGATGGAAGGTCGTTATTCATTATGAGAAAGAGGGTAGGTGCAAGCAAACTACCTTGGGGAACCCCTATTTCATTTAGGAGTAATTCTGATTGAGTCCCGTCCGAAAGCATAACTAATTGATGCCTCTTTGACAGATACGACTTAATCCAATCTAGTGCTACGCCCCTGACACCGCATTTTTCCAATTTAAAAAACAAGATCTCGTGTTTTACCGTATCAAATGCCCGACTAAAATCAAAAAATACTCCAAAAGTTTCATTTTTATTGTCGAGAGAATTCAATATCATATTGACACTGTCATAGAGGGCAGTTTCAGTGCTCCTTTGCTTAACAAAACCATGTTGAAACGGAGTTAATATTTTGTTTATATTTAAGAAATCCGACAAGATATTTAGAAATATTTTTTCAAAGATTTTACCAAACTGATTTTGAACTGCAACTGGCCGGTAATTTGACATTGAGTTGCTATCTCCTTTATTTTTAAAGATAGGTATAATTTTTGACTTTTTTAAAATCTCTGGAAATTTACCACTTCTTAAAGAAAAATTTATCAAATACAATAACGGAGATTCGAACTCAAGAAAGCATTGCTTTATTATATACCCCGGAATCTCATCTGTGCCCCGAGATTTATCAGCTTTGAGTGACATAACTATATTGTAAAGCTCATTCCTTGTAATTTCACGTAGAAATATACTATTTCTTGTGCACTTACCATGGTATTCCGGAGATCCAGAAAAATTGATATTATGTTCTAGTTCAACAAAAAAACTATTGAATGCTGTAGCTACTTCCCTAGGGCATGTCAGTGTCTCGCCAAGTTGATTTTTCACTTTGGGCACACTTGTACTGTTCCCTGATTTCTTGAAATGATTATTTATTAAGTTCCAAGCTGCGCGAGTCTTATTGGATGATTTTAAAATATAATTATCGTAGTAGGATTTTTTTGCTTCAGCTATAATTTTTTCATACTCTTTTTTTGCGTTTAAATAATTTTGGTGAAAAATGGGACAGTCGGATTGTTGATCAAGAGTCCAAAATTCTTTCATATATTTTGAAAGAAAACGTATGTCCTCATTAACCCAGTGCCCTTTACAGTTATTTTCTTTAACTATTTTATTTTTGACAGAAAAACACATATTAAAATAATACAAAAAAGTAGAATAAAAACACATAAAAGATTGATCAAAATCGTTTGGATAGTTATAAACATCGGTCCAAGTTTCATTTTTTAAATATTTCTTAAAATCATTGATATTATCATTAGTAAAACTTTGAACTGAATTTTATTGAAGTTGATTTGTTTAAACTATTATTTAATTTAAAAGAAAATATTTGATAAGTATGGTCTGAAAGAGAAGTACCTGATACATAAATTTCGGTATCATCAATATTTGTTACAATATTGTCTATACACGTAGCTGATGTCTTTGTTATTCTAGTAGGGACTGTAATTAATGCTTTAAGATTAAAAGTCATTAAAAGACGTTGGAAATTTTTGCTATCCTTACTTATTTGCAATAGATCAATATTAAAGTCACCACCGATTATTATTTTTTGACAATTTTGAGACACTACGTCAATGACATCATTTAACATACCTAAAAAGTCATTTACATCTTCGTCAGGAGCGCGGTATGCACCAATAATGCCTACTTGGTTATTGTTTTCAAAAGAGCTGACGCATGCACAGAACTCACCAACACCTTCTTTACAAAGACGACGTATGTCTAAGTCTAAGTATGGGAACAGTACCAGTTTTGTTTGGGGAGTTCCCTTAAAAAGCGTTTTTGACAAGACTATGCCGTTGTTTTTTGTCCTTCAGTAACAGCCTGGAAGAAAAACTTTTTCTACTTGACATTCTATTTCCTATTGTAAAAATTTGCAGAATATCTTCATGAAGTTCAAAAACGATTCAGTTCATCAATTATATTAAAACATGAACCAAACGGGCTACACGAACTTATGTAACATCCCAATATCAGTGTGGAAACTTGTCAATATGTGTACATATTCACAACAAATTCTTACAGTGTAAATTTCTGGAATTGTAGTATGTATATAAGAAGTTCGATATAATGAGACTCGTCACAAATACTGACACTTGCGGGACACATCTCTAAAGAGGATCGTTATTCTAAGTTGTTTAGAAGACAAACTTTGCGCCTAAGTGTGCAAGCACTTCTAGTTCTGCTATCAGAACTTACTAAACCAGCAAATGCTGTTTGTTCAATTTCAGATTTATTTGTCACACATACATAAAAGTGAGATCGAATCACCGATAAATGTTTCCAATTTGAAGAAAATATACTCAAAATTTTAATAATATTTATAAGCATATATTTAAAGGCTATCAGGATAGTAAAAATAACTACTAAGTAATACAAAAAATTAGATCCTATCAAATACTTATTAGAAAGCTATTGCGACCTTTTACAACCTTCTTTATTCCTAATAGGTATTTTTTCCACTTGGATTTATCGTACACTATTTTTTTTTAACAAATTGTCATCTTAACTTCACTTTAATGATACCTTCCGCCATTGCTTGAAAAAAATACAGGGAGATTGGAAATATTCGATAGGGATGTTCAGGGGACATACAAGCCAAATAAATACATGACGGAATATCACCGGTTACCGCGATAGCCATGAAAATATTTTCATCCGAGTTAATTATTGTAATTCATCAGTAGATGAATGATATATACCACCGTCCGCCTCGTTTCATCGCTATTTCAGTAACTGCTGATATTTCACCATGTCTATTAGACTATTTTGTTCACTTTTGCCCCCTAAACACCCCTTTCAAATATTGGGTTCCCCCAATTACTCTGTATTGTTCCCCCTCATAATTTTATTATTCACTCAAAGGGAATATTTATGCGCCATGTAAAGTAGTTTGTTATTTTGATTTAATAATACAACATCTAGAAAGGCAGACGTCAATAAAATATTGCTACAAAACAACATATTAGAGAAGACTTATTGATTTCGTTTAGTAATTATAGAAATTGTATTTACATTGTAACGCAGTGAAAGGTACACTTATATTAAATCATGGAATATCAGTTATGTCAGACAATTGAAGTATTATTGCTTTTAAGGTATCAAGTTACATAAAAAGCATATCTATAAATATGTGCCCTTCAGTTTGAGATAATATGAGGCTTCGTTTAGTCGCCAAATGATGTTAAAGTTGTAAAAAAATAGATTAACCCATCCTATATTTTCTAAGGCTACGATAAAAATATTCATCATACTATTGCTAAGATCATCAGAACTTAAAAATTTTGTTAGCCATAAAACTTTGAACAATCATTTTTTAAGAAATATGGATTGAATTTGACAGTTATGGGAACTTTTTCTATTTTAATTGTACCTTAAACTAAGAGTCCAATATCGAAGCAATACTTGCTTTAAAGCTTAAACTTTTTTTATTTTAATACTAATGTTATAACGTATAAACTTGAACAATTATTTTGTATGCCTATAATAGAATCGTTTTCGGAAAGCGAAGTAGGCAAAGAAACGTTAGTGAAACTCGACATATATCTCCGAACCCTTTCCACTTGTTTGTAATAGGTATACCTAAGGAAATTACCTGCACTAGAGAAGGATGGCCAATAAGATGTACTTCTTGTCAACAAAAAGTAGTAAGATTGGCACCAGAGTCTGCTAGGCGAAGATCCATTATAACGATGAGAATCAGGCAAATTTAGAAATTCAGGAATATTGGCAGGCATCTTACCAAATGTGTTGATGCCAAATGGAGTCTTAGTACATTTTATTCGTAATGTCTTCTGTGAAAATTATTGAATATAAATATATATAACTTTCGTTATTACTGGTATATAACAAAAGCACTTTACTTTCCACTATAATTTTTCAGATCACACTATCTCAAGAAACAATTGTACCAAACAAGTACTGTTGCTTTGACTTATCAGGCAATAACTCAAAAGTGGTTTTATTATCAGCTTCTTCGATTTCCACCAGGAGAAATTAATTTTCTTGATCACTTTCCATATTATGAGAGTTACTTGTCAACAAACTATCGAACCTTTAGTGCCTTAGCAAAAATAAATTTCATGGACAATTAAATTTCAAAGTAAGAAATGCGATGATTTGTACTTTGATAATGTTTGTAGAAAAAATATTGTGATATAAGCTAAACGTTATTCTATTTTGTTCGACAGGATAGGTAGCACTTATATCATAAATAACAATTGTTTGAGTTTTTAAAATATTATACATTGACATAAAGTCATGTAGTGTCGACTTAATTATAACTTTGTGAAATTGTAGTTGTGATTAAATTTAACTATAGTGTTTTTTCTGAAATATGTAAATTAACTACAGAAAAAATAAAGAAAAATTAAGAATACTGTAATTAATAAAGAAATAACCTAACTGTGGGAAACTGCCAATTTCATTTCGCTAAAGCCGTTATTAAATTGGAAAAATCTCATAATAAGAAAGGTTTAGAGAGAATATACCCAGCGGTAAACCAGATGAAAGGCACTGAACGCCCGCCTTAAACATTTAATCAACTTAATTCGACAAGAGGGAACTAAATAAAGAACGAAATAAATTCTCCACCCACTCGATGGTAACGAAGTGGCATAAAAAGTCATAAACGGATCAGTTACGCTTACAAAACACCACAGGGAATATTTATTTATATAAAAAGCTGTACTTTCTTCTATAATTTAAAACAGCTATGTTTTTTCTTAGTTAAGTAATAATAAGACTTATTGGTTGAAAAAATATAACCATGTCTCGCAGTACCTAATTTCTTCATTACGAGAGGTGTTCAAATATGAACCAAAATTGTCATAGTTGTCTATGTAATCTCCACTCCACAAAAAATTAATGGTCCAGATATGTAATAGCCACATGCTGGAAAATTTGGGCTACGGGGCTAATGTTCGAGTGTATGCTAATTAATTTTTCCAGTTTTTCTTAGGTCAAAGCTGTGTGTGACCGAGCATTGTCTTTATTTATTTGGTTAGTAAGTACAGTTACATAGTACAGGCAAAATGTATTAATACGAAGAGTTAAAGTTTTAAAAAATTAAAATATAAAATTTAAGATTTGAACCTAAAATACACAAAATTCATATGCAATTATTTTTAAACAAAATAGTTAACCAACAACAACACCAATAAAAACAAACAAATCATATTGAAAACACAAAATGCAACCAAATCATTCAAAACAAGTATATCTATACATTTTTTTTGTTACTTAGCCAATTATCTTACATTTTTAATGTTTAAACAGTTGTCAAATCATTCATCTTTGTCATTTTAAATTGTCAGAAGGAAACAGCTTCTAAACCATTTTAGTAAATGATCTCCAATGTCATAATACCCTAATGTTAAGAGAAGTATATCATGATTCACTCAATGGAAGGCTTTTTGGAAATCCATCTGAATATATTTCTCCAATGAACTAGTAACTTGAGTAACGCAATAAATTTGTAACCAACGATGTACCCGGGCAAAATCTATGTTGGGCAAGTATTATAATATGTTACATGAAACACTTCACTTCAGACACTTTATCTAAACCGGAATCAATATATAGGCAGGCAAAGTTACCAATAGCGAGCCTGTCCTCCACAGAGCCTAGTCCTAGAACAATAAGAGCAAGACAAAGAATCCCGGCTAATGCTAGGGATGTGCACTTTAATTCTGTTGTTGGCAGCGACAAGTTACCGAGGTCACGGCATAACAACCCGGAAAATCAATGTATCAAATGATAGAAGAATATCATCGCTTACAGTTTTGATTTTGTTTAGATTTTGCTATTCAGTAGAGATGATAATCGTGTTCATATCTTGACCTGGATTTTACTGGTAATAAATTCGCGTTCGCTTGTGCTGCTTGCTCTTGGATGTTATCGGGAAGTTTGGGATTTTCTTGTGAGTACAGTTATCGGCATAAATTTAATTGACAGAAAATATACAACGCTGACAATACAGTATTTGGCATGTATGATGCGTTTCCAAGGTTACTCTCAAATTATTTCGAAGGTGATTTGTTTTAAATTAGTCTATGCCAGATAAGGTAGACAAAATGTCAAATAATATTACAGAAATATACCTAAATATTCAAACATTTACGAATTAAAATACAAAATAAGTACATATTAAATATCAGATAACATATAGACTTTCATTGCTGTATTGGTTATTTTTATTTAGCGCACAGAAATAATCGCAGATTGGAAAAACTTTTTCAAAAAAAAAAAACCATGTTACATTAGGTCTGTTTCAACAGCCGTGGAGAACTGGCTCAGAACTGTCAGAAATGTTTGACCTGCTCCGTCTTACGTCGCAATCGCCGATAGTAAATTAACAACTGAATTGACTGACCAGTTCTGGACAGATAAAAATAAGGTGTTTTCAAAGAAGTATAATAAAAAAAGTTCTTAAAATTAAATGTATTATTTTATTCGAGGAAAATTTAAATAGTAACAATGAATAAATAAAATATCAAGAATATTATTTTTGAAATTACTTTTGTTTTACATATTTTATTTTTCTCAGATTTCTGTACCTAAAACAACACAAATTTGATCATTTTACGGCGACAAATACGACCACCTTAATACATTCATTCAATAAAAAATAATTCCCACCATTTTCATTTCAAAGTAACATAATTTACACATTACAAAGTACTTAAGTTTTTTCTGACATTGATATTATATTTTGTATGAATTTTATATAATTTATGAAACAATAAGATAATTTGGCAAATTTAAGAATTACAATAAAAATATGTGATTGTAAGTACAAAACTATACTTAAGTGTAAAAGAGGCGTGGGTCCGGGAAATTTGGTACATCTACTTATTACTTGTTACTGTTTACGTAGTTCCTATGACCCACTATACAGCTTTTACCGGATCGAACAAATTTCACGCATCCTGTGTTGCATCAAAGCGCATCATTAATGCAGGATCCATGCAGTGACGATATTCCCAACAAGAAAAAGGAATGCCATTTTCCTTTCCATAAAATAACAGATAGGTATCACCGCTCCACAGTTACTCGTTAGGGAACTTCATCTACAAGCGGATAAAATATCACGGAGTACTTTTGCCGTTGCCGTCACGTGTATTAGAGCCAGATTGCCTGCTCGCCTCCCACAGGCGACATCGTCGAGCACTTCCACAGACGTGCATTTTTAAATTTACTTCGCCATTCCTAGATTCAACCAGCTGGGATTCAAACTTTTGCATCTAACTGCATCCATATACTTACTCTTCGTTTTCCGCCTGGAATAGTTATTATTAATTTAATATTTATTTATTTATAGCTTACACCAACCAACAGTACAAAAACCATTTGTAGGATGGGAAAAAATAAACATAATAATTACATATACGCATTCAAAAACAAATAAACAAGAAAGAAACTACAGTAGAAGTATAATGTAATGTACAAAGAACAAACTAACTATGAAACTAACACCTTTTTAATGAATTGTAGGAATAGTTAAATATATTAACTATGTGCTGCGAGTTGTTGCAGTTGATACACATTAAATGCAATGGTGAAAATTTTAATACGTTAGTGCGCGAGGTGGGAAGATAAAACAAACTGTCACGTCGGGTTGTCGTTGACGGGACGCGAAATCTGAGTTGCTCAAGTAATTGAGGGTAATCCACTTTATTATTTATCAGTTTATTGAGAAAAATCACTGATTGACTTTTCCTGCCATTTTCTAGGCTCACCACAGAAAATCTACTTAAAATCTTGAGGGGTTCCAATTAAAGGATAACTACCATCCAGATTATAAGAAAGAAATTTTAGAAAACGTCGCTAAACATTTTCCAAACTTTCCACATACATGTTGTACCCAGCATCCGGTATATTAAAATCTCCAATAAAAAAACTTCATCTCCAGCAATATCGCCAAGTCTTTCAAATTAAATTAAGTTAAGATCAGCCTTAAAAAATAATATTGATATTGCTTATTCCAACAAACATTTGAAGTTAAAATTATGTTAGTTTGACCTGAATTGGTCAAAACAATTTCATGACCTATTCAGTATAGGGAAAGTTTACATATACTCGTTGGCCCTTTTCCTTATGTGGGGAAAAAAACTAAAGTAATATGCAAGAATTTTATTCCAATAACCTAAAAGAAATACGGACCAATTTTATGTTAAATTATAAAAATGTTAGACATTATTACTCAAATATACCCTAATTATGCCCTTTATATGACTTTGTTGTGCCCCAACATTATATGTTGATTAAAATTAGCGAGCAGGGATAGGAAGAGGGAGAGACTGTAAGTCAGGCTACAAAGTAGAGTAAGAGTAGGTATATGGGAATCTATAGGTATTTAGAGTTATGACTTTACAGAAAGTGGGATTCAAACTTTTGCATCTAACTGCATCCATATCATTACTGCACGTTTTTCGTCTAGAATAGTTAGTATTAATTTAATATTAATTTTAGATCAGCCTTAAAAACTAATATTGATATTGCTTCTAAGAATTACTGTAACTATATTTTTCCAGAAACATAACCACATTTTTTTTTTCTTGCAAAAAGCTTTCTTTTTTCTAATAAACATTTTTAGACAAATTTTCATGTATTGCCGTTTAAAAGTTATAAGCAATATCGTCATAAAGAGTCTCAAAAATAAATAGCACCAAAAAATCACATTAGCGGTGGAAGGATCAAGTAGTCGTTGGAAAATAATTGGCTGTTGTTAAAGTTCACAAAATATTTGTTTTTACTCAATACAAACGTCAGACGTATAACTTTTGTGCTTATAAAATGTTTTCTCATTCAGAAGAAATTGATACATTGCTAATTTACGGTGAGTCACAAAAGAAAATGAAGAAGAACTGTATAGATATATCGATAAGGTATCTAGAGCGTCTCACTCCTGATCATAAAACATTTACAAGATTGGAGGCGACCTTGTGACGAAATGAAGATGCATTTTCTGTTCGGAAGAATCAAATAATTGACCGAAGGGTAAAAAACAATGTTTATACAGCTAGATTGTTACAGTATTTCGGACAAAATCCACGAATTTTTATACGGCAGGCTAGCCCGAAAATTAATTTGGATAAATCAACGGTTCAAAGAATTTTAGAAGACCAATGGGTATCATGACTACAAAATTCACAATTTGGAGCATTTGTCTGAGCATCACATTGAAATCAAACTTAATTTTATAACTTAGATCGTAGTAAATGTAGAAACTGTTGATCAAAACCTTTTTCGGCATGTTCTTTGGATGGACGAAAGTCAGTTTGTCAGTAATGGTTTGCCAAACTGGCACAACAAACACTACTGGTCCATTGAAAATCCTCACATTGTAAACCCATTCCAAAACCCAAGCCCTTTTGGAGTAAATGTATGATGCAGCATCATCAGTATGCATTTAACTGGGCCTAATTTTTCTACATATACATTGAACAGCGAGTTACCTAAACTTCCTACAAGAAGAACTTCCTGCATTTCTGGAGAATGTGCCTTTGCAGCTAAGCTATGCATCTGCATCATATCCATACTGCTCGTTTTTCCTCTAGAATAGTATTATTAATTTAATATTAAGTTAAGATCAGCCTTAAAAATAATATTTATATTGCTTATAAGAGTTACTGCATTAATGCAGAAAACCGATCCCAATAAGTTTTGGAAATAATTTTAAAAGTATAGTAACACTTCACCTCTTTTAATGATATGAATTACAACCATAGTGCTTATGAAAGAAATCAGCATATAGTAACCGCATTTGCTGAGTTTTTAGAGATTGGTATGCGGCATCTAAGGCTGATAATGTATTACACGGTGGATAACACTAGTGAATTATTTCATATTAATCACTTCACTGAAAGTGAAGTCTTAAATTGCTTACGTAAGTTGATACCTAAATATACTATGGACTTGATAGAATTGCCGCTTTTTTATTGCATAATTGTGGTAGTGTTTTAGGTTCTCCATTATTTAATTTATTTAATTGTTCAATTGCATCTAATACATTTCCTAACATATTAAAACTGTCGAAGGTTATTTCAGTCCATATGGGTTCTAATAGCGTTGTTGAAAATTACAGATCCATTACTATTATAAATAATTTTTCAAAAGTTTTTGAAATGCTTTTATATGACTCCACGTTTGCATATATAAATAATAGATTAAATGAATATGAATTTATTGTGTCAACGGAGTTTATAGTTGATGCATTTGACTAGAAATCGCAGGTAGATGAATTTATACTGATTTCAACAAAGCTTTTGATAGAATAAATCATACAGAATTACTATCTCAATTAATCAATATCGTTTTTTCTTATAATGTATTAATATTTTACAAATATTACCTGGAGAGTCGTCAGCAACATGCAGAATTTTCTTATTTGAAAAGCTGTTGTAATTATTCCTGATGTCACTTGCCTTCTGAACATTTCGATGGCATAGTTGGTGCACAGTGGTGGAATCCCCTTTATTGTTTAAGTATCCTCATAAATCGATAAATATCAGATCTGGGGAACGTACAGGCCAATTTACTGGCGCCGTATTTCCATGACCAGCAACGAACGATTTGCAAAATACAAATTCAGCTATTAAACAGCTACAGCATCCATACATGTAATACCATATCTGCCTCTCCGCTATAGATACTCGTATATGTAAAGATACATGAACACCCACAATGGTTATTCCTGTCCTAACATTTAAATTAAGGTTATGTTGAAACATTGTTCTATTGGATATTAAACATTAAATTATGCAAATTCACTAACCTACTTCTTTCAAAAGTTGATTCGGTAGAATGTTAACGATAAATAATTGACATTTTCCGGAAGCATTCATATACCATTGACGAAAACTGCTCTGTTGATAAAGCTAGTGTTAGTAATGCCTTAGACTTGTTGGTGATGAAACAGCCATCGCAAATATCACCAATTAAAGAAGTCCGAATGTGATTAACTTTTCTCATGTTTTAAAATTTGTTTGAAATATATTTTGTTTAAGGACTTATTAAAGTAACAGATTTCTTAAAGAACAGAATTTCTAAAAATATCTTATTAGATTATATAAGGTGCTAAACAGAAAAAGAGAATAAAGCGCACAAATTTTTACAAGTTTTTTGCTTCTGGAAAAAAACCACGTTGTCCCACATTCCTCTTATTACTACAGCATAAATATATAAAAACTGCTTTTAAATTATGAATTTTAATGTCCGTCAGGGAGTCAGTGTTCTGTTAGAGCTTTGCAAAAATATTTTTTTACATACATTTTTGTTATTTTCCCTCCATTCGATTTATTTGACGTCTGCTCTCATCTAAAATTAAAATATTATAAAAGTCATTAATAATTCAAAAGTCTGTTTTTGGAGTTTGACTTTGTTAGTTCGTGCCTATAAAATTTATGTTTTCCTTTCCATAAATTTCTTGACAGCGGCATAAACAAAAAAATCTATGGGTATTAATCACGCGAATTGGGAAAGTTTTCCAAGATATAAATTAATATCTTCCTGTTCCAAAGAAACTTATATAAACTAGAATGCACTAGATAACAAAATACATGATTATTGCACACGACCTAGATCAAAAAATGATGGGATGTACAATTATACCTAATATTAACCGGATTTTGTGCCATATCTATTGGTCTACTTGAAATTATGTGTTCAACAACTATTTCTTAAAACATTTTGTAAAAAGATGCCACTTATTCAGGTACTGTCATTAAACAAAATGACGTGGAAGAAACTTTAACCTATATAATTTTTTTAACTTACAATTTTTAAAAAAAACTTAAAATTGAATGGTAGTTATCACCTGTGACGTGATCGGTCTATAATTCTGCCATCTATTCATGGGAAGTAGAACTAAATTCTCATATCTTAATTTCTTGAGACACGACGGTTCTAAATAACACAACGTCACGGAAAAAAGTTGACTGTATCATGGATGAAATCGTGATATCCCATATGTGTTTGCTCACTGAAGCGAATCTGAAGTCACTATAACCACACGTCAGTATTTTTCTCTACAGTCGAAAAACCCCTTGAAATCTCAATATAGCTATAGATTTTAATTTATACTTATCTCCTGAAACCGTCAAATCTAGAATTCTATGACTTATATGGTAACAGTATAATCTCTAAATATTTTATGATTGGCTATTTGATCAAATAATTATAACACCAAAACACAACATTAAAACGAGTTAAGATGGTTCGGATCGGGAAGTCCATCACTGACAAATAATATTCCACTAAATCTCATGGTTTTCTAACCTCAAAAATAACCACATTACTGAGAGAAGGAGTGATGACGACGAAATAATTGCATAGCTTACGATCTACGCTTATGAGTCTGTGTTTTCGTACTCTTTTGTTTCTGAATGATCTGTGGAGTTTGTGGAGTATGCTTCTTTCCCTTCACTGTACTTTCTCTCTTCAATATCCAACAGAAGTCAGTCATTATATCTGTATCCTATCTACCTTGATAATATTGGTCGACTTCTTTGATATCTTGATGGTTTTCCTTGCTCTGCCTATAATCTCTAATAGTTTGTGGGGAGTATCTAACCTAAAAGCGAATACAGAAATTTTAGCTTGTAATTGATGAAGCAGGTTAATTGCTGGTAGTATTTAAACATATCAATAACTATATCCTAATAACTCTTAGTATAATTAAAGAAAAGCTGAGATGAGTTAATGCTGAGATAAAACATTGTATGATTTTTTAGCACCGGCACAAATTTCTTCTTTCAGTTTAGGATCAGACATTGTCAGAAACTCTTGATTACAGTGAAAAGCAAGGAGCATCAGATATCAAGGAAATGGAACTGCGTTGTCATGGAGATGGTATACTATAGTTGACATCTGTTGGATGTTGAAGAAAGAAGCTTAACGAAACTCACTTTATAAGTCATTCAAAGACAAGAATAAACTCATCATTCATTCATTTACCTGTCTATATATTGGGTGTTGTGATATTCTATCATGAGGTTTTACCGGAACAAAACGGATTTCCGTATCCGAATCATCTTAACTTGTTTTAATTTTGTGCTATGGTGTTAGGGTGTTATTTGACCACAGAAATAACTTGTCAGTAAGTAAGTTGTTGGGAGTTTAACTGTTTGAACGCATAAGTTAGATATTTGTTAATCAATGTTATGGCTTTATCGATTTTTCAACTTATTTTTCGACTGTAGAGCAAAGTCTTAACATGTGGTGGTTAAACTGACTACAGATCGGGTTTTAGTCTGTGCAAAAATTTCATGGTCTTGTTCATGACGCAAACGACTATTTTTGTGTGCATGTGTAATGATAAATTTGATGATGTAAATAAGTTATTAGCATTTTTGTTTACATAGTTCGCATTAAGTTGGATAGTGTTTAGTACTCCAAGTAGCATGGGATGTGACCAGTTACAGAGGCTGTTAGGGGAAGTCTCAGGAAGCCACCGTTATCTGAGGAGCAATTAGAACCGTAGGAGCCGTAATACCAACAACAGGAATTCGGCTAAGACTTGGAAAGTGAAAATTCATTTTGCAACGACCAGTTTCTTATGCCACGGCATAATGTCCCAAAAAGCTCTAATATAGTAGTAATGGGAAAATTATATAATATTTCCAAATATGTGCAGAAGAAAGAATTTATTATTTTAATCGAAATGACGTTTGTCCTGGACCATTTCGTGAGAAAAAAATTGTTTAAAATTAATGTCTGGCCACACCCCCAGAAAACGCCTATACAGCATTGTGCTTTATATCTGCATGCGAGTTCCATTTTCAGAAAACGCAGTACATACGTTTGGAAAAGCTAATTTGTCATTTGGGATATTACTAATTGTTAAATAGACATTGGTATTGAATAAAGTGGCAAAATATACTCGTAAAATGAGCACAAAAAGTGCATCTGACCGAGCAAATAGAAAAAGTATTGCAATTTGTACGAATAGAACGCCTAATAAAAAAATATTTCCCCATGCTAAAAAATAAAAAGAAAAATGTGGCGTAGGGCGATCAAACGCAACGAAAGGAAAACGTTAAACTCTTCAGCATTGCAACATTGTGAAGACCATTTTTTATTTATTGTATTCAGCTCTTTATTCCGATTTCAAATTACATGTTCTTTGAGGCATTCATAAAATTTTGCAATCGGACTTCACATAAATTACCTATTTTATTCCAAAAACATAATAAACAAAGATTGGTAATAAGGATTTTTAAAAAATGTGAATCAGATGGCATAATTTTATAAAAACTCTCTATCTGGACGTAACCAACTGCATTGCCCCCGTAATTTTCACGAGCGGATCCATATTGCAAACAAAGAAATAAGTTACGTGTAACAATACCGTAAGTTATTAGTATTTACACTATCTGCGACCAAAAAATGTTATATGAAACAAACGCCTGTTTACATCATTAACACCGTGACACTGCACCTGTATCTATGGAAACATAAAATGCGCTGAACGTTAGGTGACGTCTACCAATGATATCGCGTTTTCGGCGACGTGGTTTTATTTACATTTCATGGCAATTTATTAATATTTTTATTATTATATGAATATTGCCGCAGACACATGTTCTGACCTTTCAATATGTTTGAACGATTACCCTCTGTAATACATTTCAAGCCAATATCAAATTTATGTAATTCCCCATTCCTTCTTTGATTAATTTTAAGTGCACCTTATAAGTTTTTACTATGTCAACCGCCACATACATAAATCGTCAGTGTATAAATTAATTTCGACTGTACTGCACCCGATTCAAATAAAGTTAGTTGAAAAAAATGAACGACAAAGATAAAACGGCTCATAAATAACCTTGTCCTATTAATGTTCGTGTCTGAAATAAATTTTGGGAGATATAGATCACTTTGATCAGTTAATTGGACGAAATGGTATTGCAAAAAATGTTGCTAAATTACTACTATACTTTATTGGCGAGCGGCTACAAATATTGGTTCGGTGGGAAAAATGCGCTAAATGTGTTAAGCTAAATCTGTCAATTTGTTATACGGATTCTATCCGTTGTTGAGATATCGGACGGCAGCACAGGAATACCGATGTCATGCCTCGAATTTTTGTCACCAGCTGTAATCTTTTAGACAGTTGAATAATCTGGTAAACCATTAAACAGTGTTGTCACATCAAGTTCAGAAATTTCCCAATAATAGGAAAATGTGTACATTTTATCATATATTTTCATGTTTACCTAAGCAGGTTAATATTGCCAAATAAAAGTTTCATGTTTAGTTCACTTTTTATTCAGTTTTGTTGTTTTATTAAATACCATTAGAATTAACTAATGGAGATATTTTTACTGTTAAAGAAAAAGTAACAACTAATGAAATAGACGTACAGATGATATGCAAAGACACATTAATCCTTGTTTTACAAATGCATATGTATAAGTCTCTGGCACGTTGGTTCACCTTAGCGAAGTACATCCTGACATTCCATACCATTAACACCAGTATAGAATTTTCCCGCGTGCTTTTTCCTTCGATAATTCATTAGCTTTTATTATTTCATAGGTAATTTAAATAGGTGAGTGTTTAAATATACAGTGCTTTCGAAAAGTAACGAATAAATTCATTATTTTTGAACGTCGATTTTGCTTTTAAAATAGGCGCTTTTTGACATCCGACCCACATTTGTGAAGTCATCGTTGGTCGAGATATGACGAGATCGACAATTTTTTTAAATAGCAACCCTCAATTTTAACCATGCCATTTGAAAGAGCGTTTCATTCTACAAACATACGTTATGAAAAATTATGGTGTTACATAACAAAAATTTCAAGAAAATAATGTTGTTGTTCATGAAGATTTTAAAATTTAATTTTCACAATACTGAAAATGATGAGTTATGCACCGTTGGCTGCCTGACAGTAGCCCAGACGATTAATAAATTCTTTTTGGACATTATCAATAATTCAGGAGGTATGCGATATATCTCGTGACGAATTCTTGCTTTTAAATCTTCTAAATTAACCGGTCAAGTAACGTATACTTTGTTTTTTAAGTATCCCCACAAGAAATAATCTAGAGGTGTCAAATCAGGCGATCTAGCCGGCCACTCAATCGGCCCCCTTCTCCATCCAACGATTCGGGGAAAGTTCATCTAAATAAGCACGGACAGGTGTTGCATAATGAAGAGGTGCACAGTATTGTTAAAATTAAATTTTAAAAATTTCAAACATTATTTTGTTGAAATTTTTGTTATGTAACACCATAATTTTTCATGATGAATTTACTCGTTACTTTTCGAAAGCACTGTATATGACATAAATGTGCCTTTAATCGTGAAAAGAGAATTTGCGAATAAGTAAAGGCGCGACACATTGTAATAATTTTATAACCTTCTCGTGAGTTTTTATTTTTTTATGATAGTGATCTAAATATATTTTTTCGAATTTGAAATATGAACTGTAAAGCGAACTATTTGAAGTGCATAATTTTTTGTATACAGTATTCAGTTATAAAATTATTCTGATTGTGTTTTGATATTGAATGACGGAAAATATTCCGGAACCCTTTGCTTCAAAGCAAAAAAAGTTTTCGTATTTCAATTGAAGAAAGAAAATCATATTACAAGTTTTCAAGTACATTTTAAGAGATCACGTTCAAAGAATGAGCTAATAGATATGTGTTCTGATTTTAAAAATTTAAAAATCAAGCATTTATAGAAGCAAAAGCCTATGGAGAAGTACAAACCAGAAACAAGCAGCGTTTGAAAAAAAAAAATAGAAATAAATGAAGATGCCAAATATGCCATACGAAAAACCGTTCACCTTTTTTAACTGAACTAAATTATTAACGTTAAAAAAAGTATTTCAAGCTATTTGAGAAAACTGAACTACCCCCTTATCATTGTGAACTAAATCCAAGAGAATTGATATCGGTGCAAGTAAATGGAAAAAATTGGTAGATGCAGAAACAATGCTTAACAGAGCAATTGCAAAAGTAAGTGCAGAAGATTGAAAATTTATGTCGCATTCAAAACGAAAAACAAGAAATGCAGGATTTAAATCTTGAAATCAATAATATCGATGCAATTATAATCCATATTGGAAATAGTGATAGTGATAGCGATAGCGATCCTGTTATTAAAATAAAATGTCTCCATTCATAATTATTTTTAACTATATTTACTGATAATTTGTATATTTTTCAGAAAAGTGACACGTACGCCTATACTTTAGAATACATACGTTATATTTGCAGGTCTTTCAACTATCTATAATTTTTAGATAGAGTGTACACAGCTACAGTTTTAATATTACGTATCTAGTATTACAGTGCAAAAAAATAATTAGACATTTTAACACAAAAGAACACAATACTGTGTTAATCGAGGTCCACACGGAATTCTGTATATTTTTACACACTTCTCTGTATTTAGCAGTGTGTTAGAGGCTTACCACAATCCACTGTGTTAATATAATAAATATCATGTGTAACTTTTACACATTTCTGTGTTATTTGTATCATTGAAGGTGTAGGCTTTACACATTAACATGTTAATTTTATTGTATAATAGGTATTGATATGAAAGACTCACCTATCTTTTTAATTTGTTAATTATGTTCCTGTTTACTTTCGAATATTTTTATATATATATATATATATATATATATATATATATATATATATATATATATATATATATAAAGCTATTTACAGGACTTTTAGACCCAGATAAATAATTTTTAATAAATATAATTTTTGAAATACTTTTATTTTGTCATTTTCTAGAGGTTCTGCCTATCGTCGAGAATGCATTGAATATAGCCTGGAATGTTCTATTGAACGGCAGAATATATGTATTAAAAATTATAATTTAAAAAGCAAACAGGAACATAATTAACAAAGTAGGTGAGCTTCCGTATCAATATAAAGAATTTTCTGAATTATGGTGTAATTATAAAATAAAAGATATTTTACTTTTTATGATTTTATTAAAAAAATAAAATTCTGTTCAAATGAACAACAACCAAGTCTGCTAACAAAATATGTATGTATTAAAATTAACAGTATAATAGTACATATTCTAATAAGGGACTCATAATGTTCTAGTAAATCATAAACAATGAAACAACAAACAAAGATGTACTTAGGCACTACATAATATGACTTTACGAAAATTAACTAGTAGTGATCTGAACATATAATTTTCTTTCTCTAAAGTTACAAAAAAGTTAGATTACACAGTAATCTAAAACGTCAGAGTAAACTCTGACAATTATCAGTAATATTTGTTATAGTTAGGTAAGTACTTACCATTTTCCTTGATTAAACGTCAATTTAAATTTAAATATTCTCCATTTGAAGACAGTGAACGAGAGGTAACACAACACCGCTACATGACCAATATGGTGTAGTGACGTGTGTTGGATCAGCTAATATACTGCAGCTGCGTAGTTGTGCTCAACCAGTCAGGAGTAGGGATATAGAACACAATTAAGTTGTGTGTGTGTTAAGTTTACACAAAATGGTGTACTTTTAACACACAACTGGTAAATATTACCCAAATTCAGTATATTTTATTATAATACCAGTAATTTTTTTTGTGTAAAATGTACAAAAAAGCCATAGTGTGTAAAACTATTAACACGGAATTTTTACACATCCTAAATTACACACTGGAAATTCTCGCTTACACAGCAACTTTTATTACAGTGTAAGTACCCTGTATTTTGCCCCAATATTCTGCCATTACTTGATGCGAGCCTGAAATTTAGATAAAGCCCGTTTTTTAGCCAATATAACGCAAAAAGTAACAATGAACTGCATCGATTTAGCACTAGATCAGGCCTCTGATTAATGAGCCAGCGCTATTGATGAGTTAACAACGTCAAAAAAGACGAATGGGCCGCCATCGCAGCTGACGCACCGGGGTAGAAAGTGGTTTGAACTGGACGTATCCCTTTTTATTAGGAAATATATTAGCATTCTGTCGAATTCTTTTTTCGGCAAATGAATCGAGGCTTAAACTCTATTTATCGGAGGACGGTGCGCAGAAAAAATGGTCGCGAAAGAGGACGAGTAGGAACTGGGAAATTGGTCTAGACGGGGTTTTTTCACCGACGAAGTGCTTAGGAGAGAAAACACTGCTTCCCAAGTAAGACACAATAATTGACACCCATTTATATATATAAGGGTGGAGTAATCTCCTCGTTTTTATTTAAAAATAAAGAAAACGCCAGTTGGAAACTTTCATACCTAATAAATAACATTCTTTGCGAATTTGAGTTAGTACACGATATCATGTTTTCAGGATATTTAGTAGTACCTACATGATCTTCTATGAATACACAAAGCGATTTATAACATTTGCATAGTAAAAACCAATTATAGAATGAAAAGGATAATACAAAAAATATTATAAAATAGATAAAGACAGAATTAGAACATTTATAAATCTAGCTACAATCTTCTCATAGATTTAATACTGCAATTAAAAACATCTAGATGAGCCTGAATACAATGATAATTACCATACAGTGAATAAAGGTGGGAACTGAAGCAAGTTGGTCCTTGGGGTTAACATATAGAAGCTATTAACATTTCAATGTACAAACGAAGGAACATTAGGATAATCTGTCAATATAGAGCGACAATTGAGCGAATTGTTAATGAAGAGAAATAATTATAAGAGATTGTAGTTCTCTTCTTAAACTTATTGTATTATCTCAACAAGAGGTTATTGTGAGATAATACAATAAGTGGGTGCCAATATGTGGATAGAACTCATCTACTTTAAACGATTCAAATTTCAACATTAATGATGAATAAATAAGACAATTAATACGGGTCTGATACCCTTTCCAGATAATCTACAAGAACTACTAATTTTAATAATAATGAAACTAGGTGTCAAAAATTACTAATTACTAAATTATTTTGAAGGAGTCCCATTATTATTGCAATATATTGTACATCGTAATTTATTTTTCCCGAGAGGTTTCCCTATCTGCATATATATTTTCATTCCAGCTTTGGATTTAAGTTTAACTCGACGGTCATAATTTCAACAAAATTTACTGACTAGACCCTCAAGCCATGTCTGTCTTAGTTTGGACTGTTTGGACAGTTAAATACCTCCTTCGCGAGCAGATTAAACTTTATGAAATGTTCAAAGAAGAGATGAGTAGGTCTTGTCCAGTTCAGCGAGTGTAAAGCATAAGAAGATAAAGGGGATGCCTACAGGCAGTAGCACTGCTGAATACAACGTATCTCAAGATGTCACTACCATATCCATTATTTAAAAACAAGCTGCTCGATAAATATGGTGTCAAAGTGAAGTGTTGGTATTTTATGTAATATATACAGGAATAAAAATATGCTTTAAAAACGAAATTGGGCTACGTGATGTCACTGGTCCTGGATAGAACACCGCCACGAAGTTATTCGAACATTGCCCAACAAACAATTAAAGTTAAAATTACGTTAACTTGACCTCTGAATTGGTCAAAAACTTTTCATGACCAATTCCGTACAAGGAAAGTCTACCTATATTCGTTGGCCTTTTTCCTTATCTGGGAAAAAAACTAAAGTAATATGGAAGTTAATAATTGGTCGGCAAGAATTTTATTCCAATAAGATAATTGTACCTAAAAGAAATACGGACCAATTTTATGTTAAAATTTCAAAATATAAAAGACATTATTACCAAAATATACCTTAATTATGCCCTTTATATGACATATTTTTGCCAGAGAGAGACAACATTATATGTTTGATTTTATACATTCTAATAGCTAACAGGGATAGGAAGAAAAAGAAAGACTATATGTCAGGCTACTAAACTACAAGTAATAATAATAATAATATCTCTACCCCTCATTCTAATCACAGAGATTATCCCAAAAGTCGGAGACTTGTGCGGGAGAGGGAGCGGCATATTATTATTAAGCAGGCCGCATTTGTGCCCAGGAACGACTTACGTTGGTAGGCCCTAACCACTATTCAGTGCAGGAATGAGGGAAACATGGAAAACCTCATTAATTAGGGGGGTAGTCAAATATCAACCGGTATCAATCTCTCACATTGACCCAAGCTAACATTATTCCACCCTACCATACCCGCAGAGAGGGTGCCAATCCTCTCCACGAATATAGCTTATATACGGTCTACCGGCAGCTGGGCGCAAACCAACTCCGATCTAGTCACCTCGATTCAAGTACTGACGCCTTAAACCGCGCAACCACTGACCGACCCAAGACCCAAGTACAGTAGGAGTTAGTATATTTATAAATATTTAGATTTTAATATAATAAAGCCTATATTTTTGGTTTCCATTCATCAAATTGTACAACCCAGGAATTTTTTTCGTATAATGTCATGACCAAACTTTCATAAAAATAACGCGCCTTATAAATATACATTTTTACTATTGCTTTTTAATAATATTACTATACTGAAAAATAACCTAAAATAAAAACTGAATGTACTTCGTGATAAAATGTATTTAATAATCTTTCGTCATAAATGTATTAACTAATATTATCTGTATTAACACAATTTTAATGAGTAGTCAATTAGAAATAATGAACAAAACATTTACATACGGATTCATCAACAAGGTGTAACGTTAGTTACTAGCGGAGGTTACGCGAAAAATTTACGCATCTGTTGCACCAATTTAAATAAAAGGCATACTCCTATTCACTACTATGTATAATACTTACTTTATGATATGTTAACTAATCCGTAGCACTGAAAAGTACTGTTTTTGAATATAAATACTAAATATACAATGGGAAACGCAAGGAACTAGAAGCCGAAGTTACGCGATTTTTAGACAGGTACAATATTGGGTCTAACTTTTGGCGCAAATATGGACATAAATAAACAGCCTACCTAGCAACACATGTTTCGCTACCTAGCAATGCATGTTTCGTGAATGGGCGCAAGGCTGGTTAGACCAACTAACGCGCTTTACACGGGCGCAAAGCTGGTTAGTCCAACTAACGCTACGCCCGTTTTATGAATCCGGCGGTTAGTGTTTATTACAACATGGCCGCTCAAATAAAATCAACTTTGAAGTTAATTTGTTTGTAAGTTTTAACCTATAGGGCAGATTGCCTATGCCACTGTTGACGTCACAGGAAAATATTAACTTAGTGGTTGACATTTCCTCCAAATGAAGATATTTTATGGTAATTTATTACCAATTAAATTATTACTAAGTACCTACATGTAAAATTCTACTCTTGGATTTATTTTACATTGAAAATTCAAATTAAATCCAATAATATTATGTATGCGTAATAACAAATACAAAATTAATATTTTCGAACGGAATTCAATTCGAATTTCAATTCACGTGCACTACTGAATTCATCTGACACGATAACAGTCATAAGAATACTTATATATGATGTGTTTATCGATATATTATCATTAGATTGATTTACATAATATGCAGTGTTGGCTTAAATTCGTTTTTTACAACTCTGTAATATTGTGTAGGGCTTGGTTTTCACTGCAGATCGACAAAACAATTTCTACGCGCTATTACATGAAGATCTGTAGGAATACATATAACAAGAAGCTTGTTTCCTAAAAAACCTTTATAAGACACACTGACGTCGAAGTATTATTAGCAAGTAAATTTGTACCATAATATAGAATAATATTTCTATTAGGTTAATTGAAATGGTTAAATATTCTTTAGAAATTATCAACAAAGTTGAAAATAGATTGATACTGTAATAAAAATAGAACTTAACCAATTGAAGGATTTGATAGGACAAAATAACTAGTTATTGCCTTAGTTTTAACTACTAGTTGAAGACAAAATAAGTTTTACAATTTTGTAATAAATATGTAAATATTTACTTACTGTAATAATTTTAAAAATCCTTGGACATTGAAGACAGATTTCAAGGCGAAATTAAGTAAATTATAACTTCGTCTTACACGTCATTGGAATGTTAGCATTTGAAAACATAGAATAGGTAAACAATATATAATTTCGAACTGTATAAATTGACATATATTTCATTTTACTTAGACGTCATTATATTACTCTCAATTAATAAATTTTTGACTAAAATTTTGGTATTATACGATTGTGTAACATTGAAGACTATTTTTATGGAGGAAAGTAGTAAATCTTGATTATTTTTCTTGTGTAGTAGTCTATTAGGCTTAAATGTAATAATTTTAAAAATCCTTGGACATTGAAGACAGATTTCAAGGCGAAATTAAGTAAATTATAACTTCGTCTTACACGTCATTGGAATGTTAGCATTTGAAAACATAGAATAGGTAAACAATATATAATTTCGAACTGTATAAATTGACATATATTTCATTTTACTTAGACGTCATTATATTACTCTCAATTAATAAATTTTTGACTAAAATTTTGGTATTATACGATTGTGTAACATTGAAGACTATTTTTATGGAGGAAAGTAGTAAATCTTGATTATTTTTCTTGTGTAGTAGTCTATTAGGCTTAAATGTTAGTTGGGTGGAGATATAGCTGGACCGGTGTCGAACACTCGAGTGGCTATACGCGCGTTTTTAAGAAGGTTGAGTTAAGCGAGACGAATAGAGTTAATAGTTAATAGTGTGGAATAGAAACTCATGTACAGAAAAACGTTAAATACAGTTCGCGAGTTAATTATTACAGTCAAGTGTTTATTTATTTATAATTGTAGTTATTTTGTTCTGATGTGCGGTATGCAATAAATCAATTTAAGGTTTTTTTAAGTGAAATGCGTATTCACAGAAAAGAGAAATAACGAACGAACGTCGAAGCTATAATGACCGTTGGGAATCAGACAATTTAATCATAAAAAATAAACTTCAGTGTATTGTTTGTATGCAAGTACTATCAGTTTCTAAAGAATATAATATGAAGCATTACATTTCTTTACACGATAAAAATTTTTAGTAGTATCCAGGACAGATTAGAGTCTAAAAGTAGCTCTGGAAATTGTCAAAGGAGAAAAACCTTTTAAAGGTGAAGCGCTTTTTAAAAATTGTGCAGGGAAAATGGCAAAACAATTAAATGAAACAAAAATTGCTGAAATCGAAACAGTCTCAGTGTTCTATCAAGCAATTGCAAGACGTGTAAACTACATTAATCAATTATTCAAAAAATTGCACAACACAATTGAAAATGTAAATATTTCCCTCTGTCTGGACGAAACTTATAATTTTTGTTCAAATTATTCAGGAGGACTTCAGAGTAGCAGAGTAAATAAATAAATATTTGAAACAGTAAAGAAGGTGGCATCAGACTAATATTCAATAAATTCTCCTGTATGGCCACTTGTGTAGCCAAAGCTATGGATAGGACCTGAAATTGGATTTGCAGGATTCTTAGAACAAAATAATATCAACTAACTCTTTAAAAATGAAGTGTATTCCAACACTATGGAACTGGAAAATATAATTGTAGATGCAAAAATTAATCAGATCTTGCTTTTTTCACAGACTTAACAAGTTATCAAATTTGTGGTGTTTTTTAGGTACTGAAACCTTGAAAAATAAAACACGTAGAGCAAAAGTAATATAGAAAATAAAATTACTAATGTTTTGTTTATCCACTTTTACTATTTAAACTCTCCTCATATAATATAATAACTTTTAAAATGCATTTGTATGACACACATTATTTCACTATTCTAACCCCATATTTTAACAATTATTTTCACATACTTATAAACAAAAGTGAACAATCTTATATGCAGAACTATGTAAGTTTATGTTATAACAATGTTTACATCTATAGTTGATTTTAAAAAAATACGTATATTGAAAGATTTCAGTACCTACACATTTACTGGATATATCGCTTTCTGACGTTATATATTGATTTTACTTCGGCACTTTTGAATATTCACCGGTGGCATGATATAACTTGTTGTTATTTGCTAAACTCTATACTATTCAATTCTTAAATGTCTAAAATTACTCGTACTTGTCGAAAACACTATTATATTTGAATTTCCAAGGAAAGCGACATAATATTGCCTGTGTATATGACCATATAAAAGGATTTAAAAATAAAATTAGGTTTTTCAAGTGTTCACAGCAGAAACATGATTTTTTCCAAGTGCTGTAAAGAGTACTTTGATGAAATGGAGGATTTAGAGAAAGTTCCACATTTAACTTATAAAATACGAAGAAGAAATTTTAGTTTTTACTCAACCACTTATTATTTATGTTGAGAACGTAAGCAGAGCAGACAATCAACAAGAATTGCGTGAAAGGCAAAATATAGATGCTATCTTTACCCAGTTCCTTCGTTTGTCAATAACAATTCTTAATGTTGATATTGATACACAGGTTAGTAATAACCGACAACCTCAAACTTCTCACTTTTTTTTTTGTATATTTGTTATTTTTTCGAATAAATAAAGGTAATTTTACAAATAAATTGTACCTATTAGAAATCACTGATAAAGTTGTATATGAAGTATTTTATGATGCAGTCCGCAATTTTATTTACATTTGAAATTGGACAACTCTGTCATAATCAAACGAAAAGTAGTTTAAAGAGAGCTTCCCTAAATTGGATGAAAGCTGTGATGCAGCACTTCATCACAGCTCTAAAAAACAACTACTCATGATAATATCGATACAAAAACCGTTTTACGATTAAGACCGTTAAAAATATCAGGAAGGAGCAACTTAATAAATTAAATTGGAGCGTTATCCGACACTCCTACTTTTAGGACAATGAAAACGAATATCCATCAGCACGATGCACTCTTCGTAATTTCCAGTCGATATCAATACACCCGATAAGCTGGCAAGTCAATAGCATCGCTGCCGTTAAAAGGTTTTAATCAGCAGATGACTTCATTGTCTGCGATGCGAAGTTGTTTGGAAAGTGCACCCACAGACGTACAATGTTCCTACATGCGTTTTGATACAATGTGCCGGTGTTGGTCGATAGATTAAATGATTTTGTTGAGTAATGATGAACAAGAAACTTTATATTTTTATTACCTCTGAGATAGAAATGTAATAAGAATTTGATACTCCTATATTTTTTCTCAGTTTACCAAACTATGTTTACAAAAAACAAATATTTTTCTCTATGCCAGAGAAAATAACAACCGGAACTTTTTAATATATAAGTTTCAACAAAGTATATTTTTAATAATACATTCAAGAGTAGCTGAATTTTAGTTACTTCAAAAATCTACAAATCCAATTTATTAATCTGGACATTAGTGAGTGCATTTGAATCAAATTGAAATTTTGTGTGAAACCAATTGTCTATGGTTCATGCAAAATTTAAAAGCTAGTGAAAAATTCAGTCCATACAAAAGTTGCTGCAGGTATCGTTGTAAAAATACAAGAAAACTTGGGTAATAACCTTAGTGAACTTTAATGTTAGATCATTATTCATAAAACTGGATGAAGAAATGTTGATGAACTTGAGAAAATTGTGCAGCAGATGGATTTTCTTACAGAAATCAGTTTGATGATCAAATTGACAAAACAACTACGACCTCAATATGTTTATGGAAAATCAGAAAAAAACAGGTACATCGATAACTCTAAACTGAAAGTGTTGATTCAACAACAGATTTGCAGACCACACACATGGAATATTTCTAGTCATCAGTTCTTGAGTTTGTGGTTCAGTGCATACATGACACTTAAAAATTAGCCACAGGGTTTGTTTCAATCTCAGAATGAAAAGATAGAATATTAAAGAGTGTAAAATAACAGTGAAAATGTGGCATAGCTAAAATAATAATCTTTATTCAAAATTTATTGGTGCAACCAAAGAAGTGATGCAAAAATCCGGCAAACTCAGTAATTTCAGAGAAAATGGATAATGTTTTTCACTTATGTCAGTTCAGTTAAGTTAATAAATGTCCAAAATAAATTTACTGGACTTTACAGAATGAATTTTACAAATAATTTGCTATTCGCTTTGACCAAGGAAACTGTAAATTTGCTTACTCTTCCAATGAAAAATTATTCTGGGTAGATATGCAACCAATGCAGTAACAACATTTTCTTCTTTGAATATGTTAACATTGGTGCTATTGACAGATTCTCTATGAAAAATATAAATACAAAATGTTTTTCAATACTGATTCCAAAATTTTTCCAGTAGCTTTATTACTCATTCTATAAAGATTAAAACAATGGATTTTAGTCCATTAACTAAGAGGAAAAAGAATATGTACTATTATACTTGATGATATGAAAACAATAGGTATTTGTAATATATTTTTTTTATATTTAGCTTATAAGTATTATGCATAGTGCTGGAGGAAACTTAGTTGAAGATATGTCTTTGTACTCAGCTTCCTAATTTTCCAAAGCCCTCTATTTACGTTTAACGGAAAATACCACACTTCAGCGCGACACCCCGTCACTCAGCTCGAACTTCAAACAATGAAAATCTGGAATTCGAGCCACGAGATAAGTATGGGTGTAATTGTCTATGCACGTCATCAACTGACAATTACGTTAGCGATGCGAAAGCTTCTCCTAGCGAATGTGTTAAGGCAAATTAAGTGGCGGTATTAACATCGTGAAGACATGAACGATTATGTTCCTTTTAACTAAATGAGCTTTTATATCTTATTGCATAATCGAGCTGATGGGGTTTAGTTATCGCCAACTTATTGTTATAAATTGGGATTGGGAGTTTGTCCTTTTCTAAACATATTAATAATATAACTTCTAATGCTTCCAAATGTTTGGGTACCCTTATAAATATAATTTTGTAGATAAAATTGAAAAGGGCAGCTTAAAAATGATATAAAAATACACTTCTGTACGACACTGGAAACTAATCCACTGTAAAATCTGATAAGGTAAAGTACAATCGGCGAGCGGACAAAATATAGAAGGAAATTCCCAAGAAATAAGTTAGGAATGGGTAGGAAGGGCCGGACGTGTTTTATGGCCTCCAAGATCGCCTGATCTAAACCCTCTAGATTTCTTTGTTTGGGGATATTTGAAGACATTTGTGTATAGTACTCCTGTAAATAGCCTGGAAGAGCTGCAGCTACGGATTAATCAAAAGTGTCAAGAAATCCAAACCAAGGAGGGTGTTTTGGAAAGAGTTCGAATATCGTTGAGACGAAGATGCCGTGCCTGCTTGGAAATGGATGGAGGGCATTTTGAACATCTTCTGTAACTTTGTTTTTTGTTTGTTAAAACCTTCCTTTGTCGGTTTATTCCTAATAAAATAAAATGTTTGAAAAACGAATAGTGGTCCATATCTCCGCAACCGTTACTTTGCGGACCCATGTTTATTAAGGCTTTTCTGCTTATTTTGGTTCATACTATTACGTCCTGAAATATTTTACACTCTTTTTTTAACACCCTGTATAAATAATGTCTAAATCAAAAAATGTTTAATAATAAAGGGATATCATTTTTTCCATACACATGAAAGTAGTTATTTTATTTTGTGAGAAGAGGAGTTAATCTTCGAACAAAATAAAATCACTTCTAGCAGAAATATCACACTATTTTTTCTACAAATCCAATCATCATCATCATCCAATGATCGATGAAGTTTATTGTTGTTAAGGTAATGAACGATCGAACGTTTGTTGACAAATAACTTGCAAATCTCGTGACATGGAAAGTGATCGAAGAAGCTGAAAATAAGTTGTTAATAAGAAATAACTTTCGAGTTATTGCCTAGTATTCAAAGCAACAATACGAGTTTTTGTACAATCGTTTCTTGTAAATGGTATGATCTGGAAAATGTGCAATATCAGTGAAAAAGTGCTTTTGTCATACTTTGAAGAAAGGTTCAAAATATGAAAATCGTCAACGATTTGGTCAAAGTATTTCATGTTGAAGACGATGATGAACATAAAGAATCAAGACATAAGCAAATATTACAAACTTGTTGATTTTTTTAAATAAAAAGGCGAAGGACATTGATTAAAAAAAATCGTCAAAAAGTTTTGACCACAAAACAAATTTCTCGTAGAATGCAGAAGGTGTAGTGTGTATTTGTAGCTTGTTGTCTTAAAGAACATTTAATAATGTCGATGATTTGGGAATTTCACCAATAGTGCATGTACCAGACATAAAAACATACTTGAACTATTATAAAATAAAGTACAGAGATTCAGAGAAATGCGTTAAAAATTATACGTTTACTGAGGTTTGCAGAAAAATTTAAGTTATAAAAGTCTTATTTTACTGTATTAGAAAGGTATTTTAAGCTAATATAAATCAAATCTCCTAGAGTTCCTATCAATGAAGTCATATGTATGTTCTCTGATACCAAACATCTAAGTATGCTAATGAACAATTCTACAGACAAAGCACTATTCAATAATTATTTAAAGAAATTAATCTATCTAAATTTACTAACCTTGCTTTAATGAAAACACTCTATAAATATCTAACTTCACTTTTGGCAGTTGGAACACGACAATTCAACCACAATAGATGAGATCTGACCTATTTCTGCATTTTTAGGATTGCTTAAAATACCTTCCTAATACAGTAAAAAATATTACAAAAGCTAATAATATGGAATATATGGGTAGATATTGTGGGTGCAATTCAACGCTGGTTGGGGCTTTTGTCCACAGAGTAGTTAGTTTCACACAATATTATTAATACCTAAAAATTTATACAAGTCTTGATATAAAACTATTATATGAAAACTGCTTCAAACTGTTACCTTTATTGTCACTTATTTGAGGTAAAAGCTAAAAATACATTTTTCACTAACCTAAAATGGAGTTTTGTACAGCGGATATGATACATCATCTATATTTTCCTATATTCTGCTATCAAAGTGATCTGCCATCTAATTCCCAACAAAAACATCGAACAAAACATCAGCTTTGTGTCAATTTGTGGCATTTACCTTTGGACGTATAAACATTGATCACACGCCGCACAATACCAGTTGAACTCCATGCTCTGAAAATACAAATTGCCCGTATATGGCAGAATATAAAAGTCCCAGGTTAAAGAGAATTGCAATATCCGGAGTTACCGCACACAAAGCCTAGAAAATCTCTATATGCTTCCTATGAACAATGATAATAACTATTACCCCCATTGCATTATATCCGCAGATATTACATACTAAAAGCATTACCGACGATATAGTCTTCCTGAGACTGCAGAACCACTTACTTTTATGTGGATGTATTTATTATAAATAACGCCAAGCTCTGTCAGGTGTGTTGTGCAGATAGTGAATATTTATGAGTTCTCGTTTGTACTCTAAAAAGGACATCAAACTCACAGTAGTATGCATTATCTAGGGAGACCAAATATGCCTTCAAGGATTTATTCGAAAGTGAAGCGAAATTTTAGTTAACACTTGCTAAGCATCACACTATTTTGATATTAGAAAAATTAGTGATGTAATAAAATATACTATAATTTTACACCATCGAATGTAACTAAAGATATTGGAAGAGATAGAAGTAGCAAAGAATCAATTTTTCTTGGACAAAGAGTGCCTGCTCTCCGCTACTGGGTGACTTAGGTAGGGGAAACATCAGGGTTGTAATTATTAATTTTAGTGACATGATTATCTATTTCCATGAAATATTATAATGGTAAAAACAGACATAATGTACGTATTTAATAATGATGCTTTTTCTGTCAATAACAAATACTTTTTATATTTGTCATGTCATCTATACAAATTTCGACAGTTCTTGATCATTATCCGTTATTGATATGTCCATTTTGATAGAGGGTGTAACAAAAAAGCAGGTCAGGCATTAATTGTATATTTTTGATGACAAAAATGACGATTTAACCCTTTTTATCTATACAGAGTGTCTCATAATTAGCTGCCAACCCTGAACAGGCCGACTCTATGATCAAAACTAAGTAAAAAACCCCATATGAATATGGGTCCGGAAATGTTTCCTAAGGGCACAGACGCCCATTGAAGAGGGAGGAATAGAAATCATTTTTTTTGCAATATCTCTCAATCGCGTTGTGATAAATAAATGAAATCTGGTATACACAGCTAAATTTTGATGAGCAATTTGATGGACAAATCCATTTATTTCCACAAGGTCCATTGGAGTGGGTACGGGGGGGGCCTTGGTATTTTGCGTGTGTAACTTTTTCATCTTTGACTTTTTTACAAATTCCGTTTTCCCGTACTGTTTTACGTTAAAAAGGTACTCTTGTTTCAAATCGTTATCTTTAACGGTTTCTGAGAGAATCGCTCTTGAATTAATCCCACTTTGGTCAATTTCATAGTAATTTAAACAAAATTATCAAGGTATTCTTATGTCAAAGTATTGTCAACCCAATTGCCAATTTAATAGTTCTAAGCGAAAAAAATGGAAGAGTTTACGGGACAAGAGTTAGTTGATATGATATTTATTTATGGCTTTTGCGATGGTAATGCTGCAGCGGCAGAACGCGAGTACGGGAGAAGGTTTCTAAACCAAAGGCTGCCATCAAGGAGGACATTCCCTACGGTATTCCGCAACTTAGATGCAACCGCCACTTTTCGAAAGGCACCGGGTCAAGGACGTCCCACTTAATAGGGAACCTGAAGTCCAAGATCCTACGACTAACTGGGTATACCAAATTTCATTCATTTATCACAACGCGATTGAGAGATATTGCAAAAAAATTATATCCATTCCTTCCTCTTCAATGGGTCCCTGTACCCTTAGGAAGCATTTCCGGACCCATGTTCATATGAACTTTTTTACTTAGTTTTGATCATAGAATCGGCCTGTTCGGGGTTGGCAGCTAATTATGACACCCTGTATACAAAAATTGCTTTCTTAAAAGATATAGGGTGTTTAAATTGAACTTTTAAAATTATTTTTTCGCTTTAATTTCTACAAATTTTCACGTATACCTTTGAAATTTTATAGAAATACTTCTTGTTATTTACCAAATTCTCAAGGATATTATTGTAAACGACATCTGAAAAACACACGCAGAACGGAAGAGAAAGGGTTATTTTATCCCCTCACTTTTTTTTATGTACGCCTATGGACGATTTTTATAACGTAGAATTTTATTTTTTTACTCTTAATATTTTCTCGTAAAACTAAGTAACTATTTTAAATTACAAAGAAACAATTTGTATGGTCTATAAAATTATAATTAAGAAAACAGTAGGTACCCACTGATTAAACATTTTTATTATACATTTAAAACAAGAAAGTCAGTGATCTTTAAATAAAAATAGTTTATTGTATACTGTTCTTAAACATAATTAGATTTGAATAGTTGCAAGTAAATACATTTTGTTCTTTAAAAGGAATATTAAGTTGACATAAATTTTGATGAAGGATTGTCCTTAATATTTTAATGTTTATTTCGTCTATATGGAAGTGGTACACATTTGACTAAATATTGAAAAATATAATATTTCCTTAAATTTAGTGCATTTATCCAAAACTATTTATATTAGATACATTTCTTAGAAACACACGTTTGTTAGCAGACACGAAAAATGGGTTTAGAAAAAAGTAATCGACCATTAGAGCAGTTTATCAAGCCCTGTTAAAAATTATAGAAAAACTGATTAATAAACGTAAAACAATAGCTGTTTCTTTGGATTTGTCTAAAGCGTTCGATTGTGTCGATCATAACATATTATTAACAAAATTTTCAGAATATGGCATAAGAGGTGTTTCAAAAAATCTTATAGCGTCATATCTTCACTGTCAAATGCAATGTGTTATAGAGTTCGAAGTATCAGGAAAATCAGAAAAAATGTTAATACAAAGAGGTGTACCTCAGGGATCCATATTGGGACATTTGCTGTATATCATTTATACTAATGATTTGCCGCTACGAATAAATGAACAGTATGCTAATGATAGCATAATAATTTTTGACAAAATTGACCCAAACAGCATTCAAAATACTATTGTCTTTAGAAATATTGCATAATTATTTCACATCACTAAACTTACAATTAAACAAAGATAAGACTCAGATAATATCATTTTCAAGGACAAATACTAGTGAATTACCACCTATTAATATACCAAATATGCCAACACCTCATATTGATTTCTTAGAGCAGAATATGTCTAGATATTGTTATGCTTTAAAATCATCGCCTCAAAATATTGGTTTCGATGCTGCTTTTACCGCATATTACTCATATATACAATCTAAAATTAGGTACGGAATAATTTTTTGGGGAATCTCTTCTGATGCAAAGCGAATTTTTGTTTTGCAGAAGAGATGTCTTAGAAATATTCTAAATATGAGACAAAGAGAATCCTGTCGAAGTGTTTTTATCTCTGCAAAAGTGCTCACGTTGACAAGTTTATACATATATGAAACTGTAATGTTTGTGATTGAAAATAATTATACATTATTACAACATATATACCCGCTGCGCTAACACCTGACTTATCTTTATGTACATATATTCAGAGAAATATACCTTTTTCTATAATAAAAGT
The DNA here is from genome assembly GCA_037114965.1 of Monochamus alternatus. Classification (NCBI taxonomy): domain Eukaryota; kingdom Metazoa; phylum Arthropoda; class Insecta; order Coleoptera; family Cerambycidae; genus Monochamus; species Monochamus alternatus. The sequence continues at coordinate 8,376,919 of CM073428.1, forward strand.
TTTTTTTTTAACATAACATTTCATGTGACGGTTATTTTTTTCTGTGTGATACGAATTATATTATTTGTATTCGCTTTTTGATAACATGTTATATGTTTGAAAATTTTTTTACTAAGGTTTTTTGCCTTTTTTTAGCTTTTTTCTATTTTATTTATCTATATAGTTTTAAATTAATTTTAATCTCACTTTTTTAAACATTTTATCATTGTCTAGTTCTTAGGTTTATTTGACTTGTTCAACGCTCGTTTTTGGGCATTTTGTATGTTATATGCATCTGAACTAGATATAATCTATCTAAAAACAGTGTATTTTTTTCATATCCTGTCTCTAATAGTCTTATGTTTGTCTCGTTTTTTTACAAAGTATGAGCGGTAAATATTATACGTGTAGGTATCTAATTTTACAACTCAATATTGATCACATTTTTGCATATCAGTTCACTTTGTATTGTTTGCTGTAATAATTAATTCAGGTTTACAAGCCTACATGATTTTAAACCCTTTGATTTATGCTGGAGGCAGCACTTTGTTGTTAGGGATAACTTGTTCATAATAGTATAGAACTGAGTAACTATATTTCATCATTCTATCTACGCATTTGATTAAACTCGCAATGATTTTATTTCTCTTGACCATCAAAATTAGTCTAGAGTCTAGATTTTTTTACACACACGTTGGTTTTAGTGATCGACATTACATTTTGCTAAATATTTAGTACCAACACGGATTCTTTTGTCTATAACAAGAAATATAATTAATTTTTTTTACTGTATTGTAAAGGTATTTATTGTCTGAAGCTATTTATTTGTGGCATAATTTTAGTTTTTCTTTAGTTTGATTGGGGTTTTCTCACACTTAAAAAATAAAGATGAATTAAATAAGCCCTTCTGCCAAACGGATCAGTCAAGGATTATTTTTGAAACTAAGGGTGCCTAACCAAAAAATCTCACACTGAAAAAATCAGAAAAGTAAAAAATAACAAAAATTACATCACTATCGCGCACTTCGGTATTTTGGACGTTTCAAAAAACTCTCTGTTTTCATTCTCATTTACTGTTTTGAGACACATTCATTCCGCTTGAATTATATTTTATTATTCATATTTGATATTTTTTCAGGCAAGAAATTAAAAATTTTTTGAGCTATCTTAGATTTGTTCCTAGTGTTATATTCATGGTGTAAGCGTCGCTTTATTTCAGTATGTTGCATAATTGCCAATGCACAGAAAAATATTTGACGTGCGTTCATAATTGATATTTCTTTATATAGCAGATGGATATGTAAGTTTTTTATTATACATAAATTGTATAATTCTTTTTTGAGATCCTTCTAATTTATTCAAATAAATGTTTTTTACACCTCCCCAATCAATTATACCATACCGTATATGCGGTTCTACTAATGCATTATAAACTATGTTTAAACTCTTACTATCTATAATATTATTCAGAAACTTAAAAAGGTGAATGTGTCCTCTGAGATTTTGCGCTACATAATTTATATGTTGGTGCCATCTTAAGTGACTAGTCTATTATACGAGGCAAAAGGTACATATACTGTCTTATCCGTATTCAAGGACAGTATCTTGTAATCAAGACTTTCTTTAATATTGATTGATGGTTTTAATCTACCCCAACCTCACACCTCTAAAATAATCTATCCGAAGCAATTTTTACCATTCCGATATCTCAGTTATTCTCGAAGAATCCTTCAAAAGGATTTTTTTCAATACCGTTCTCTATCTCAAAATGAATAGGTCCATCAAATTTTTTATTGTGGCATCTTAAGCTCCTCAAAAAAGTAGCCCACTGTTGTAAAAACTCCACCTTCTATCTTTTGTAGTTTTCGAGATACCTCACAATTACAACAAAATTGGTACACCCTGTACACGTAACTTCTGGACACCGTGTGAATATAACCAATGCATCACATGACTACCAAATTCCATTCTCTGATAGGCCATATATTTTATTCCGTTTTCTTAACTGAAACACATACTTTCAGATATCCTTCCATGTGCTGTAATTGCAAACGTTATGAGGCTGAATCTGAGATTCCTTGTTCAATATCTTTTATAAAAATATAAATGGCAAATCCGAAACGTAATCCGTTTCAGAAGAAGATCTTCAAAAGATTGATGGCTTTTATCTACAAGTCCCAACCTCACGCTTATATCGATAATCTTAAAATATCGAACAAACATTGTTTGCTATTTATCTGCCATACAGAGCATTCCTTCTTATATTTCAAAGATATCAGCTTCTTGCAACTACCGATTTCCAAGAGACGTGCTTAAAGTCGTCGCTTCTTCTACGCGAGTGTTGTAATTTATAAATTTAAATTGTCTGTCGGGTCAATTTATTTGCCGCCTTTGGGCGTTGACTTCCAATATGTCAAAGGTAGTCTGTGTTTGAAAATCGTTGCAGTTGCAGTACTGCAGCGAATTCATTTCTCATTTTAATGTTTTTAGGTATATCAAAGTCGAACTCACGAACAAATAACCTATATGGGGCTCCTTTGTGTAGGCGAAACTAACTTTTCCAACATTAAAACACGAGCAAACATGAAATATATTATTTACACGGCGCAAATGTGAAGGGGAATTTTAAGTTTTAAGTCGCGTAATTTTGATGCATTCCGGAAATGGGCTTTTGCATGCAAAGGGTATTTATGAAAAACCTAATTAGCAGTTTCAAACATAATAAATTAGATTGCGCACAATGTGGCTCATATTTATTCAGGCTACTATGTGGTAATACTTATAACATTGATTTCCCTAATTTGTTCAATTTAAATTCGAATCTGCGTCTACGAGGTCACTAGTTTAAATTATCCAAAGAAAATTTCAAAACTTCTGTACAACAACATTTCTTTCCAAATAGATTGTTTACTTACTGGAACAACCTACTTTCATCAGTTGTGCCAGCACCTTCCATAAATGTGTTTAAAAATCGGTTGGATGAGAGGATGTCACGGGATTTAGTGTAAGTGCATGTAAGTTCTTTACCGAGTGCGGGTAATGGCCTGTTTCGTTGATTTTGTGAAACAAATGTTTATTGTAAGGACATTTTTGCCTATTGCTATTTCTTTTTCATGTATTTTTAAATTATTGTTGCTATATTATTGTTACCTTCTGGACATTATAGGCATTGTGCATCTGTCTTTGCAATTAAATTATTAATAATAATAATGATAATAATAATAATAATAATACCGTCATCTAGAGGGGCTTGGCTTATCTGAAAAGCTGACCTTCGCTTTTTTGAAGTCAGCGGGGCTGAACTCTGAGACCGAGAGGTTCATAATGGCTTGCCAAGACGGTGTAATTAACACTCTCGTCTATCGTAGTCGTGTCTTGGGTATCGAGGTTCCTGATACCAGATGCAGGGCCTGCCGCCAGGCGCCGGAGACGCTTATGCATCTCCTGTCGGCCTGTCCGGTATATGCGGCCACAGCGTATATCCAAAGACACGATTCAGCCTTACGGGTGTTGTATTATCATTTACGACACTCGTATGAGATAGACGAGACGCCAGTGCTGCCTTATGCTCCGGGGGATATAGAATCCGTTGTGGGGAATGAGAAGTGCCGAATTTATTGGAACTATTCATTCCCCACCCTCAGGCAAATTCAAGCCAATAAGCCTGATGTAGTCCTCCTCGACCACCAACTTAGGACGATGTTTGTGATTGAGTTCTCGGCTCCCGCAGAGAACAACATCGTCCTAAAAGAGGAGGAAAAACGGAGGAAGTATCGAGATCTTCTCTCCGAGCTCCGCAGGCTGTATCCAGACCACTCTGTTAAGATTGTGGTGCTCATTATAGGCGTCCTGGGTGGAATGAGACATACGTTGCTTTCTGACTTAAAGATCATACCGGCTTGCCGAAATTCGGCAGAGATCTTAGCCGGCAGAATGCAGAAGCCAATCGTCCTTGGTTCGCTACGTCTGCTCAGAACGCACGATTTACGGGCGCAATGATTACTGACTCCACGGAGTGGAGAGTGGTCATTGCTTGACTCTTCAGAACATCTCCGAATGTGTCGGACCTTCGGAAGGTGTTACTGGAAAAAAAAAATAAAAATAATAATAATAATAATAATAATAATAATAATAATAATAATAATAATAATAATAATAAAAATAATAATAATTTGCTGTGATGTTTCCAAGTGTGAGAATTATATCTGAGGAGCAAGAAGAAATTATGAACATGGTAGAGCGCAGTTCGTTTGTAAATACATGGCGCATTGCATCCCGTCTACAAACTAATCAAGTTACGGCTTGGGAAGTTATTCTCAAAAATGGTTTAAAACCTTTCCATATTCAGCGTGTCCAGAATATTCTGGACGGCGATAATGATTTGCGGTTGTATGTTTGCAATTGGATAAACGCAAACCATACACTTTACAAATAAATGAACATCGTTGGTCTGATTAAAATCCGCACGCCACGGTGGAAAGCAACTTTCAGCATCGGCTCGCTATGATTAATAATAAATTACTTGGCCCAGTTATGCTAGATGGTCGTCTTACTGGAGCTAGATATGTAGAATTTTCAGAAAATAATTTGACAGATCTACTGGACGATGTTCCATTGGATATTAGGCAAAACATATACTTTCAGCATGATGGTGGCGCTGCCCATTTTAGTCGTGTTGTCATCAATAAGGTTAACAATCGCTTTCCATAACGCTGGATTAGACGAGGTGGTTTCAAAATTGGCCACCAAGGTCACCAGATTTGAGTCCTCTTGATTACAGCCTTTGGGGATGGTTTAAATCATTAGTATATGCAACAAAAGTGAAGATAAGAGTGGCGCTATTCGATTGGTTTGTCAATTGTGTCAGCACTCATAAGAGAGCATCACCGTGCACTTCAATGAGCTGCCCGTGCAATCCCACAAACGAGATGATGCATGCATCGAGGCGGACTGTGGTATATTTGAAAATTTAATGCATTAATTTCGGTTTATTAGATCTTTAATTAATGTTATAATTTAAAAACCTAGAGAATAAACACTTCTCTCTACTAATACATTACAATAATTAACTCGAGTAAAAATATTTTCATTAATATCTCAGAAACCGTTGATACTCGATCTTTCGAATCAACCTAAAATGTGTGTATCAGAAAAAACCTAATCGGTATTTACGTGTACAGGGTGATCTGCAATAGAACCGACACAGAGCAGATGTATGTGGGACCAACTATTTCGAAAAACATATCTCTGAATTACTTTAACTTAGAAATATGGTACATGATTTAGGTTGGTTAGGTTATTGGTTTTCTTTGATTATGAGTTCAAGAAAATTTAAATACCACAGTGTTCATTGAAGGTGAGTCACCCCTAAAATTGTACCAAACTTAGACCGAGACAGGAAAGTTTTTAAATAATATCCAAGAACGTCCTAGCTTAAACTGAACTATTTTCGGATCACACCCTGTATAAATATACTTAAAATTTCTTCACTCAAGTGTATATGTATTAATTCAGTAATAAAAGATATTGAATCAGGTGTCCAAACCAAAGTTACTCTGTTGCTTGTTTCTCACCGCTCCAGAGTTCTTTGACAAATCCATACCGTTCTTGGATTGCACCGGTAGGCATGTGCTACTGGATTTTTTTCGACTTGCGTGTATGTTTCAGTTTTTCCAGCTTCAATACACACAACTCAATGGCACGAGTTTCTTCCCAAAATATACTTGCCGAAATTTATTGACAGCCTATTCTTTGGGTTGCAACTATACACTTCTTGGAGTCATCTTTGTACCAGCAACTATCTGCCTTCAAAAGGTCAGTTTCATCCATTCCTTCCTCCGAGGAAGAAGGAAATCAAAAATCAGTACATAATTGATTCTTGGAGACATAAGATCCCAGACCATCAATAGAGTGGTGCCTTTAAGTGGATATACCTTTCTTAAGAAGAAATTTTGACCGACGTTTAATGAAGAAAAAGTTATCTTTTTCGACACAGAACACGATGGACAAATTTTACTCTGTAATTTTGAGGTCTTCGATATATAGATACCAATTCTGCAATAACAATAATTCCAAAGTGTGGCACTAATTTGTGTCGTACGTACGTATCACAGAATCAATTTAACCAGAAATGTTATACGGAACCAGTTACGTGCACCAAGTCGAGCTGTTAAAGCTAATTTGCCGTGTAAATTTAATTGAGTGAAATTTTTAATTAAAGTACCGAGAAATTTTATTTGACGCTATTATTTTTTCCACGGCTGCATTTCAGGTTTTCGTTTTTGGCGTATTCGTTACTGCCAGCCTCATTCCAGCATGAAAATATACACTACATTTATTTTAATGTTTACGCTTTGCTAGTAAAATTCGTTTCAGTTTACAGTAAACTTACTAGAATATAAGCCAAGTTTTATGTATTGCAATATTTAAGCATTCATGTACGCTTGGATTATTTTTGCTTGTAATTTTCCCGATAATTATAAAACTTACGGGGATGGAACATAAGTGGGGCTTTAGAAAGTAATAAATTTCATATCAGGATGCTAAATGAAAGCTTCTCCATATTGTGGATAATGCCAATGAAAAGTTGACGTTTATTGAGGAGTTTCACATGATTGTCACTAGTAACCAAGCAAACAGCGTCCTTTTTAAATAGTAAATTTAACAATTGTCAAATTTTGTAAAATTTGCGTAGTTTAGAGATAATTTTAATTAAAAAATTGATGGAAATTGAAAATAGTGCCAGTAATTAGAAATACTGCAGAAACTGTACCTTTAGGTTTGTTGACAGAAAAATCAAAGAAGTTATATGAGAAGCAATATAACCTATTTGTGACATGGTGTAAGCCGAATAAAACATAAATATTCAGAAAACGTACTCCTCGCCTACTTTTGTGAGAAAGCAAAGACACTAAAATGATCATCATTATGGTCGATTTACTCGATGCTAAAATCCAAATTATTTATCAAGAATAACATTGACTTAAGCAAATTCAAAAAATTTAATAAATTAAAAACTTTTTCGCAAACGGAAATACAGATTTTTGCACGAAGCTGATTATGAAACATACTTATTAAAAAAGGTAAATTCTGTAACTTAATAGAAATATCTTATTATAGGTAGTTTTAATTATTCGAATTTCAGTAAAAATTAATATTAAAGATGTTGAGGACAAATAATCCGTTTTCATAGTTACTATTCCTGATTGAAATACAAGAAGAAGTTGAACTTTTACTGTCACAAATAACATTCAAGATAATTATCAACTTAACTCAACTTTTTGTCATTCCATAAGAAGTAGGTATATGCCTTGGAACCTAGAAATTAAAACACACTTGCACGATTATTCTTAAAATTTAATGAAGGCAAGTGCTTTAATTAAGTGGTAGGAATTAATGTTATTGCTAAAATACCCAACGATATTGCTAATTCTCTATGTCTATGTTTATTGGTCCATGGTGCAGGTGATATTATACAATAGAGCACCTGGGATGAAAGAGTTCTACAGTTGCAGAAGGATACATAGACAATAACATCATTGAAAAATTGAAACAGGTAAGAACATTTTAACTAAACTATCAATTTATTTACTGTATTAGAAAGGTATTTTAAGCTAATATATATCAAATCTCCTACAATTCCTATCAATGAAGTCATATGTATGCTCTCTGATACCAAACATCTAGGTATGCTAATGAACAATTCCACAGACAAAGCTCTATTCACAATAGATGAGGTCTGACATATTTCTGCATTTTTAGGATTGCTTCTTCAGGTGGCCTCCTTTAAGTTGAGTCAAATATCTAACTATAAAAATTATTATACCAATAAATTAAAATTATTTGAAATTAAATATCGACAATGTCAAAAGTGATTAACCTGTCAATGAATTAACACATGATAACGACCTACTTAATTAATAACAAAATCTTACCCTTTATGTAATCGTTTTTTTTGTAGGTCATCCATCCATGGTAAAAATACATGTAGTTCCTACATGTACTAACTGTTTAGTTACATCGAAATTTTACAGAACATTAGTAACTGTCGTTAATGGTCAGGTAATTTCCGGGCTGGTTGCCACGTCGTCGGTTTAGAACTCTTGACGTTTCGAGAGACATATCGCTCTCTTCTACAGAAGTTACTCTGAAACTGGAGATCTACTGGTCGTCGCACTATTTATATCAGGGGTGGTCACTGATCCATGATGTTCCGGCGGGGTGATCACTGATCCATGATGTTCCGGTGGGGTGGTCACTGATCCATGATGTTCCGGTGGATTGCTTTCACGGATGAATCGTTTCCAAATACCGGGAAGATCCACGCCACCGTCCTCGTTGAAATTGTTCGAATTTTTATGAATTTCTCTCTCTCTTATTAGCATGCTGGCTTCACTTAGCTCCACCGTGTGTCCCGTGTCCGCTCTATGCTCTGCTGCTGCCGATTTTTCCCAGCTGTTATTTTTGAGGTGACTCTTGTGTTCCTTTAACCCTGTGTTGATGTGCCTTCCTGTCTGTCCTATATACACCTTTCCACAGGAGCAGCGGATGCTGTACACACCGGGGCCCTGGAGATGGTGTCGCTGTTGCGGTCTTCGGAAAAGCTGCCGCCACCTTTTTCACAGTGCTAAATACTGTGTCGATATTTCTTTTCTTCAAAAGACGTCCGATTTTATCTGTATAGCCTTCCATGTAAGATAGGTATGTCGTCGCCAGGTACTCTATTTTTTCCCTGGGCGTATGTCTCCTCCTGATAACTCGTTCAATATTTCTTTTCGTGTAGCCATTTCCTCTCAGGGCCATGCGTAGGTGTTCCAGTTCCTCCTCCAAGTGTCTGGGTTCACTAATAATCCGGGCTCGATGAATCAAGGTATCTATGATCCCCTGTTTCTGAGCTGGATTTAAATATCTGTCAGTATGAGTTGGCTTCCTATATACTCGATGTTCTAAAGTGCCATCTAGTTTTCTCTCACTGTATATCTGGATGTATCCCATTGATGTGATCTAAGAAGTTTTCTACGGTGTTGCGTCCATGGGGCCAGATGATGAAGGTGTCGTCAACATATCGGTATCAGTTTCAGAGTAACTTCTGAAGAAGAGAGCGATATGTCTTTCGAAACGTCAAGAGTTCTAAACGGACGACGTGGCAACCAGCCCGGAAATCACCTGACCAGAGCATTAGTAAGTTTACAAATCATAAGCAAATGACAATCACGTCAACATTTACATAAATCAGTTTCTCAGTGTGTATATATAAAATATAAGTATAGACAGTTATAAGTATAATAAGTTTAAGAGGGTTTTTACTTCAAAAAATATATTCTTTGCACTCTGTATGTAGAAAAACTAAGTATAGTCAATTACAGGTACAGTAAGTTTAAAGAGAGTTTTTCAACACTGCGAAATAGCTTTCAAAGAAAAAGTATCATATTGCAGGATGATTAATCTTGATGCATTTAAGTAGTTGGACTTTGCCATCAGATGGCGCTTGCACTCGCTTGTAAAAGGATCCTCGCTCCGGAACTGGCAAAGTGAAATAAGAAGAATCTTCCCGAGTGAAAATCCGAGATAAAAGTAGAACAAATATAAAACCGAACAAGTACAAACAACATTTGACCAGTTTCCCATAGACGAAGTTCGAAAGGGGAAAGCAAGTGTGTGTAAAGTTAGCAGCAGATCTAATGGACACTGTCGGGTCAAAGTTCTCTTTGAGAATCTCAGTTTCTGTACCCGGGGGTTCACCTTAGAACTTTGGCAATAATCTCCATTCGGTACGTTCATTACGTTGCTGACTGCAGTCGCTCCCTCTCCGTGGGATGGGGCAGGTGAATTAGATGCTATCCACGGCTTAGAGTTCGAAGAAGGGGACAGCTAATCGTCTTAAAATCACTTTTACTGAACTATTCCTCGGCAGTAATTGCATCAAACGGCGTTCAATAATGCACAACAACACGTACAACGTAGGTAAGTATTTGCTACGGCGTCGTGTGTCGAGTATACAATTATTTTATTTTAAAAAAGAGATATTTTTTATATATTTGATACCAAACATCTAGGTATGCTAATGAACAATTCCACAGACAAAGCTCTATTCAATAATTATCTAAAGAAATTAATCTATCTAAATTTACTAACCTGGTTTAATGAAAACACTCTATAAATATCTAACTTCACTTTGACAATAGGAACTCGAAAATTCAATCACAATATATGAGATCTGATCTATTTCTGCATTTTTAGTATTGCTTCATCAGATGGTCTCCTTTAAGTTGAGTCAAATATCTAACTTTAAAAGTTATTATACCAATAAATTAAAATTATTTGATATTAATAGATTAATTTCTTTAGATAATTATTGAATAGAGCTTTGTCTGTGGAATTGTTCATTAGTATACCTAGATGTTTGGTATCAGAGAACACATGACTTCATTGATAGGAATTGTAAGAGATTTGATATACATATATTAGCTTAAAATACCTTTCTAACACAGTCAAAAATGTTACAAAAGCTAATAATAAAGAATATATGGGTATATATGGTGGGTGTAATTCAACGCTGGTTGGGGCTTTAGTCCACAGAGTAGTTAGTTTCACACAATATTGTTAATACCTAAAAAAACGATACATAAAGGGTAAAATTTTGTTATTAACTTAGTAGGTCGTTATGATGTTTAAATTCATTGACAGATTAATCAATCTGACATAAACAAGCATTTTTCTATAGTGGTCTTAGGCTTTCACGGCCAGTGCTGTAATTTGATATATAGTGATTTTCCGGGTTGTTGTGCCGTGACCTCGGTAACTGGTAGCTGCCAGAAATGGAGTTAAAATGCACATCCATAGCATTAGCCGGGATTCTTTTACCTGCCCTGGTTGTTCTCGGGCTAGGCTCTGTGGGGGACAGACCCGCTATCGGTGTCTTTGGGACCGTCCATATATTGATTTCGGTTCCTATTGTTGGTATTACGATTGTAACGGTCGGAACCGTTCCTCGGATAATGGTGGTCCTCAGAGACGTTCCGTAGCCGCCGCTGTAACTGGTAGCATCCCATGCTTCTAAACGTTTCGCCGCTCTTCACCATCGGCATCTTCATAAAAAGCAGTGGCCCCAAGTGGGAACTTTGGGGCACTCCACAAGTAATGCGTGATCTATTGACTCCTGCATCTCTTATGACTCTTTCTAATACTAATTTAAATAACACTGATGGTAAAGGATATCCTTGCCTCAATCCGTTTTTTACTTCAAACACTTACGTAGTTCTATTATTTGCTTTTACTCTATTCTCAGTCTTTTTCAATATTGGGCATATCATGTTCCTTATCTTCTTGTGGACTTCTAATTCTTCTAAAACCTTATATAGTTCTTTCTTTAAGTAGTATAAAAACACAAATATAGGTTAAAAATAAAAAATAAAAATCAGTTCAGCAAGTTGTAGCTTAAAAAACTCTCTTAATATCAGAAATATTATCAACAAATATGTTCACAAAGTTCTGCATCCAAAAATTTGTATTAACCGTTGTATACAATGGTAAAAATTTTAATAAATTTAATTTGAACGAATCACAAACATGTCATTTAACAAATCCTGGCAATCAATTTTTCTGATAATAATTTTATGTAGGGTCATTAACGAATTACATAAACGCCGGGAAGCAAGATCGTTAAGATTGAAGCGTCTAAGCAAAATATGTTGAGACATTCCTTGGGCAGGATAGCAATTATCAGATATATTTAAACCACAGGTATTTCAATTATTTACATTAAATGTTGTCTTATTTATTGATATGAACTTCATAACGTGAATTACAAACAAAACATATTCCAATTTAGGTAGGACAAATGCGTTGAATAGTAAAGAAAATGTTTTAGTTCCTGTAAATTGTTGTGACTTTCTTAATTTCTTAAAATGTAAATTGTTGTGGTTTCTGTATGCCTCGCGTTTAATGCTATTTGTTGTATGAAATTTAATTTAACATCCAATGTCACCCCAAGATTCTTGAAACCGCTACATTTCCTTATTATATTATTATCCACTGTATAATCATATATAACAGGACTTGTTTTCCTAGTAAAAGCCATCGAATTACACTTAGACAAGTTGAAAGGCGCAGATTTTTAGTGCACCAATGTTGAATTTTATGCATATTTGACTGAAGCAAAATAATCACTCAAGTCTCTCATAGATAAATACAACTTGAGATCATCGACATAGAGAAGTACATTACAGTTTAGAGACCAATTGTTTTTAAAGATTAAAAATAACATGGAACCGACAACTGACCTTTAAGGGACTCCAAAAATGGCGTTAATATCTATCGATTGGAAACCACGTTACTTCACTGTCAGTTTTATATCTGTTAAATAAGTGAGAAAAAAAATAAATGAATTGGTTAAACCCATATTGGATAGTTTTGACAGTACAATACCATGGTCTAACTGATCAAAGGCCTTAGAAAAATCTATATAGACGATATTAACCTGAGCACCACTATCCAAGTGTTCAGAAATATATTGGTAATACATGCCAAATTGGTAACTGCTGATCGCCGTGCTGCATAGTAGATATAGAGGACTTTAAGAGAGAGAAGATAAGGATTTCAGAAAGTGTTGTCGTCTTTTTAAAAAATAGACGAATTCTACTCAATTTTCACATATACGGAAATTTGCGCCTAAATATTTGCTCGAGTTTAAACACATTGAATAGTTTATAGTTAAAATCGCAAGTGTATTGCAGTTAATAAAAATACAGCTATTTTATAGTGTTTAATTTTGATAACTTATTAGCTTTTGAATAATGTTGAGTGAGTTCAAACAGTTTCAAACTATCTAATTCAAGAAACATCGTCTATGCGACAAAGGTAAGTCAATTACATAGTTATTATTATTTTTATATTAACTTGGTTTAGATAACAGAATTAACACTGGTGTCATTATATCGGTATTTTCATTACAATTAAACAAAAATTATATGCTATTGACTTAAACGCATTGTAATGGAAATAGAAAATCCGCCAGTGGTTTACTGTGGCTTCAATTTCCAGCTGATATTGAGGATTGCATTAAACGACAACATAAAATAACTACGTGCTCACAATAACGCAGAAGTCAATAGAAACTGTAGTGTTTATTCCATATGAGCTTTGCGGTCTGCAAAATACGAAAAGTTTCGAACAGTAATTATTGTTTCATTCAATTCAGTACAATATTGAAAAATATTTATGGCTTAGGCAGCTATAAAACAAACACGAATGTGAGCGAAACTAAATTATTTTTATTTTCAATATGATTCAATTGCAAATATTTTGTAGTGATTGAACGCATGACTTTATTAATTGAAATAGGAACGTTGATGTACAGGGTGTATCTAAATAACATTGAACAAATGTAAGGAGCTATTCTCTGATGAAAATTAATAGGAGTTTTTGGAATTATTTGAAAAAACCCTTGCCAGAAAACTTGCGCCCCCAAAAATTCTATTAAAAATTGCTTCTCTTATTTATCTTACATGTATGCCAAGCTTAAGAAACCAAACTTGATGAACATTATCTGTCAATAGAACTACACTTTTTGAAATTCAACCCTGAAAAATTTTTGTAAGAGGTTGAAATAATCAACCCCTATAACATTTTTTTTATGATTTTTTTCCTTTTAAAATATATGTCTAAGAAATCATTAATTTACTAACTTTTTTATCTCTTGTCTGTTTCTTATTGCAAAGAACAGGCCACTACATCTTTCGGCAAAATACATTAACGTTAAACAGCTCTTCTTTTTAAAAATGCATTACAATACATTTATTTATTTATAAATGGTCTATGTAACTGCGTCCATAAGATTCCATAATTTTTATCAATATAAGTACGTTGCAAAATCTTTCCAAAGTTATAAAAAATCCTATATTTACCATCTAATATTCACATTTGCTGCCAAACAGACAGTTTAGTTAGCTGTGATAAAAATCCGTCGCAAGTATTATAAATAGGACGCCGTACTATTCCTACGTTTCAATTTCAGCCGCTAACGACTGCATGATTTACGAGACTTTGAAAATGTTTCGGACAAAATTGTCTCAAATGAAAAATGAAGAGAGAGTATATGGTTGATGAACATATCAATAACTTGGAAACGATGTTCTTTATGCCTGAGCACTAAAGTTCGCTTCAATAAAACTTTAGATATCTGATGTCTGCCAGCTACTGCCGTTCTTGAAGTTTTTAGTTAACTCCTTCGACAAATAATTACCCCATTGCATGGCGACGGAGCATTCTTTGTGTCGGATACGCCAACAAACTATAGTCTGTTTAGAAATGAAAGATAGTAATATAAGCTTAATATGTATGCAAATCGTAAATGAATGTAGTACTGGTGCTTATATTCAATATTTTTATATTATGTATTATCGGTGTAGATGAGGTGTACTTGTAAAAAACTTTGTGTGACCGGGTTGTACTAACTTGTAGCAGGTAGCTAAAATTTAATCCCCGGCAATTCGTCTTTGTCTATGCCGCTTCAATTTCTCGGTCCATTTTCCTTATAAGTAAACAATATAAAAACAGCATTTCAAAACATGAGACTACTTTAAGCATCATAACCGGTTTAAGAGGGTTTTTAGTAATTCAAATAAAATTATTCAATATTATTATCAAAATATGTATTTAAATTTAATGAATAGACTTTTATTCTATTTTTAGGTATTAATAATATTGTGTGAAACTAACTACTCTGTGGACAAAAGCCCCAACCAGCGTTGAATTACACCCACAATATCTACCCGTATATTCCTTATTATTAAGGAAAGGTGTATTAGAAAGGTATTTTAAGCTAACATAAATCAAATCTCCCACAATTCCTATCAATGAAGTCATATGTATGCTCTCCGATACCAAACATCCAGGTATGCTAATGAACAATTCCACAGACAAAGCTCTATTCAACAATTATCTAAAGAAATCTAAATCTAAGAATCTAAATCTAAATCTATCTAAATTTACTAACCTTGTTTTAATGAAAACGCTCTATAAATATTCCAACTACTAAAAGTGAAGTTAGATATTTATAGAGCGTTTTCATTAAAACAAGATTAGTAAATTTAGATAGATTTAGATTTAGATTTTTTGATTTAGATTTCTTTAGATAATTGTTGAATAGAGCTTTGTCTGTGGAATTGTTCATTAGCATACCTGGATGTTTGGTATCGGAGAGCATACATATGACTTCATTGATAGGAATTGTGGGAGATTTGATTTATGTTAGCTTAAAATACCTTTCTAATACAGTAAAAAAAAGACTTTTATTCCACACAAAAATATATGTATTTCGAAAATTCAAATTATGGTGAGTAAATGTAGTGTTGTATAAATGTACAATAAAAAAATAAAAAAGTAGGTATATTTAAATGCATCCTCTGAACATTCTGATGAATTATCTTCGTCTCCCAGATTGATAACGATAGGTTCCACAGTAACGTCAATTAAATTATCGAGTTCCCACATTTTCTCCTCTTCTTTTTGTACATGATGTATACATCTTTGCCAGTTACTCGTTCCAAGGAATTTTTTAACAAAATTTTCACGTCACTTAATTTAAACGTCGTATTATTTATCTGCTTTTACCTGCGATTTATTTGGTGACAACATATTTTTTCTGATCTTTATTAAGATTGACAAGTGTCAAAAGTTCCTCTTTCACCATATTTGTTTCAAAATAAAAGATTTTTCCCGATAACCATTGAATTATATCGGCTTTGTTCCAAGCAGTCGTAGGCGTCCGCTCGGTCTGCCGTGAATGGTAACTGGCATTATCCATAACAATTACAGACCCCGTAGAAATAAGGTCCAATATCTGTGTAAAATACTCTTCGAAAACATCTGCGTTCATGTCTTCGTGATAGTCATCTGTATTTTTAGATTCAAATAAAAGTAAGCCAGTCTGGAATTATTCGTTAATTGACTTTTCGAGAAAATGTTACATGAACTTGACATATTTTTCTTGAGTTGACCCTTTAAATTTTCTTCGTGTAGTTTTCGGACACACTGTATAAGTAGATCAATAAAAATAGCAGCACCATCCATATCTACCTATTATTGTTTCAATTCAATTGAGTATTAAAATAAGTATAATAATAATATTGGATATGTGTATTTTCAGTCGCACATGACTATTTCCATAGATCATATTTCCATATATCAGCAAAAAATTCAGCTGCAATCACTCAACTATACTTTAAATACTTTAATTTTCAATTATTTTAGTTCTAAAGAGAAATAAAAGACTTTTCAACAAAGATAAATACCTGAAAATGTTATTGAAGAACTTGTCACAATATTGTCACAGCATAATTGAATAATATGATATATACCTTGCAGGAGTGATTGTGAAAGGTTGGGAAATCTCAGAGCTGGAGATACAGTTTTCAATCGCTGCAGTGAATATTTCAAATACCATTTTTTCAAAAATAGTTACTCCTAACGACTTCAACAAGGTATACCTTTGTCGGATATAACAGGTAGGAGAATCGATTGTTTCAACAGACAGATGGATACACTAAACAGCAAAAAAGTTCTGCCATTTAAAAGAAACATGCTGTGCAATAAGTGGCGCCCTCTACTAGTGACGCCAAAATTAGTTAAAAATTCTTATTTGCCGTGCCAAAAAACATAATTGTGCCAATTTTTTTTAATACTCCAACAGGTTTCAAAGTTATTGAGATGTTTCAAAATAAAATTCTAGCATTGAACGCCCTGTATTTTTGAAAGTAACAACATTCGGATAAGGCATATTTGGCTCAATCGACTTTTTTTGGTCACCAGTATCTCCAGCTCCGAGATTTCCCAACCTTTCACAGACACCCTGTATATATCTAGATATTGGTGCGACTTTCCTATTGAAATGGGATTTTCAAATTTAGAATTAAGGGAACGTGGAAAAAAATTAACTGACCGTAGAGTTTCCTCCGTCACCACGATTCAGCAGAAAACAGTTGTACCTCATTGACCGAAAAGGGATACTCTGTCGAATAATTTATAACTCTGTCAGAGTTTACAAATATAGGGGCGCGATATCCTCCTACTAACCTACTGACGATTTATTACTGGACATGCTTGGACAAACCCATGAGTGAGTTAATACTGAAGGAGTTATATCAATCAGATATACCTACTGAAAATTAATCTTTTAGAGCAAAATATACAGGATGATTTAGAAATAAGTGCGTTGCTTCAAAGGGGTAATCGAGAACGTTAAAATAAACCAAGTTCATGAAGCAACTTGTAATGTAATTCTTTTCGAAACAAATAAATTGTCCACTCAAATAAACAGAAATTTTGAATCTAGCATATGTAGAACAGCTGTCTCCTAAGATTAATCATTGAAATATTTAATTAAATATTTTTTTAGATGTTCCAACATATCGTTAGAAAACATATTAATTAATAATAATAATAGAAATCAACTGTTTACCATTCTGCGATGGATTCTGGAGTTATGAGAAGGTACCTTCACTACAAAACCTAAGCGAATATTCGCGCGAATTATTTAATGGCAGGAAAAGTTTGAACTTTTTGGGAATTTCGCCAATTGTAACATTTTCTATTATTTCCATTATAAAACTGTCATTGACTGTCATGGCAGATTATCACAAGCTCGAATCAAACTTACCTTAAAACCCTAAATAATGATGAAAATAACAATAATATTACAGTTTTGAAAAATTAGTAGTTACAAATTGTTCCTTTGTAATTTCAAATTAAAAAATGTTATTAAATGCATTCATATTGCTGCGACTATTTCTAACGTTGCATATCCAAAAATCGAACTTATCTCGAAAATTAAAGATTATGGAAAATTATGAAGAGTAATAAAATATTCTGCGGCAAGAGAAAGTATTGACACCCTCCTTGTGGGTATGGTAGGGTGCGAGAATGTTGGCTTGGCTTGAGAAATTGATACCGGTTGACATTTGACCATCCCCCTAATTAATGAGATTTTCCAGGTTTCCCTCATTACTGCACAGAATGGTGGTTAGGGCTTACCAACGGAAGTCGTTCTTGGACGCAAATGCAGCCGGCATAATAATAATATTACGTCCCTTCTCCGGCACAAGTCTCCGACTTCTGGGCTAATCCGCGTGAATAGAATTAATATTATTATTTTTTTCAGTCACACCTTCCGAAGCTCCGACACTTTCGGAGATGTTCTGAAGGGTAAAACAATGACCACTCTCCACTCCGTGGAGTCAGTAATCATTGAGTCCGTAAATCGTGTGTTCTGAGCAGACAAGACGTAGCGAACCAAGGACGATTGCCTTCTGCATTCTGCCGGCTAAGATCTCTGCCGAATTTTGGCAAGCCGGTATGATCTTTAATTCAGAAAGTAGCGTATGTCTTATTCCACCCAGGACGCCTATAATTAGCACCACAACCTTCACAGAGTGGTCTGGATACAGCCTGCGGAGTTCGGAGAGAAGATCTCGAAACTTCCTCCGTTTCTCCTCTTTTAGGACGATGTTGTTCTCCGCGGGAGCCGAGAACTCAATCACAAACATCGTCCTAAGCTGGTGGTCGAGGAGGACTACATCAGGCTTATTGGCTTGAATTTGCCTGAGGGTGGGGAATGACGGATGCTATATCCCCCGGAGCATAAGGCAGCACTGGCGTCTAGTGTATCTCATACGAGTGTCGTAAATGATAATATAACACCCGTAAGGCTGAATCGTGTCTTACGCTATTATTATTATTATATTCTAAACAAAACTACATTATGTCGTAAAAAAATTTTCTACGTGAAAATCTAAAGAAATTATAATAAATTAAAATAATTTTAAAAGTTCAATTTTAACATCCCGTATCATTTAATGAAGGTATTTTTCTATTTTTTTATATATGGTATATAAACATTTGGGCATTTTGGGTACATTTATCTACAAATTTATAATATGAGGCAGTAGGTTTATTGAATTTGTTTTTAGATGAACTAAAACATTTCCCATTTTATGTCAAAAATTCTTGTGAATTATATTATAATTATAATAAAGTTCCCACCTTATTATTTGATATTTTTCTCTGCCAATTTCAAATGCAGTTTGAAAAGGTTTTATCTTTCAATTTAAAACATGTCTTTCAAAATTTAGTAAAATTAATTTATTAGAAATATCATCTCGTAATTAACGTTGCAAAATTGACTCTAATTATTGTTCTAAGCTTGTCATGAAAATAACCTGTCAGCGTAGTTTTGTAACTTAAAAGGAGCTAAATGAAAATTTAATTTCACGAGTAAAATAAAATTATTGTTTTTATATATTTTTAGGTATTTACAATATTGTATGAAACTAACTACTCTGCGGACAAAAGCCTCGACCAGCGTTGAATTACACCCACAATATCTACCCATATATTCTTTATTATTAGCTTTTGTAACATTTTTTACTGTATTAGAAAGGTATTTTAAGCTAATATAAATCAAATCTCCCACAATTCCTATCAATGAAGTCATATGTATGCTCTCCGATACGATAAATCTCTCCGATAAATATTTTTTGATTTAAATGTCATCGAAAACCGCTATTTCTAATCCTATCACGGCGTTTAAGATGGCGATCCAAGGCCTGCTATGATTATTTTTATACCCTCCGTATTCAATAAAAACGTTTAGGGATATTGTATTGAAAATATTATAAGGTGGTATTACTCAGGTTTGAACAAAACCTATATAGTGGTTTGTTCTACACGTTCTCAATGTTTCATTTTTATAAAAAATTGTAAAAACTTTATTTTCCAAAATAACGCAACAAATATTTTTTTCTACGTTCATGCAAAAACAAAACTTTATTGAACTACATTTAGTGGAAAAAGTGGTTCTTTATTGCACTAGTGCAATAAAATGTTTATTGCATTCATCTGTCATTCTACTACAGCGTTTTGTCATCATGACAAATATAAACGTTCAAATCGACGTCATGTTTTCCTACACTTAGTGTCATCTAAATAAAACATTTTTTGGTTTTGGACAATTTCACGTCGCATGCAATAAACACTTACTTTTTGTACATAATTCCATGGCTCAACACATGATTCGTCTAGTGATTAATCCCACCTTATCAGATTGTAAATAAAAAATTCGCTAAACGTTTATATTAAATTTCGGAGGTATAAGAAATTATATACTCGCGTCAAGAATTCAGACGTCTTACGCCACAGCTGACGTTACACATTTGTTTTTATCAACGTAATTTTCGATATTTGGTCGCGTTAAAAACAATCATTTTTTGCAATTTAGTGCAATATATAATGCAAACTTTTAGTGTAGTATATAGTTTTATTACTATCAGTTGCAGTTTATTAAATATTTTGATGAAAATATAATGAATTATTCATTTGTTCATATGACGTAAGTCGTCTGAATTCTTGTCGTGAGTATAACAGGCCTTGGAAAACCATCGTAATCAGAATAAGCGGTTTTCGATGCCAGTTAAACAAAAATGTTGGATTATTTTGAAGAATAAAGTTGAATTGGTACATATATAAAACTTTGAGAACGTGTGAAGCAAAACACTCTGTATAGCTTTTATTCAAATTTCACACATAGGGGTATTGAGGGACCCTGAGTAACACCACTTTACTAGACATTAAATAAAAAAATCGCTAAACAGTTTTTTAATTCTGAGGGTATAAAAATAATCATAGCAAGGTTTAGATGGCTATTTTAAACGCCGTGATAGGATTCGAAGAAGCGGTTTACAAAAATTAAGCTTTAAGAACATGTAGATGAAAACACTCTGTATAGTTTCTGTTCAAATTTCACACATAGGAGTTTTGAGGGGGAAACGTTTTTATTGAATTTCGTTCACTTTTATCCAATATTTGGTTGTACATTTTTTGCAACCACCTTACAAGGATTGTGGCAGGATGTGAGTCTCGCAGGATAATGTATTAATAAAATGTATATTTATGCAAGCGAAATTAGATATTTCATTATCACTTCACACAAGTTATAACGCGTTCAGTAATTATATTTTAATAACCAATAATTAGCGCTAGGGTCTAAGCAGATCAGAGTTGGGGAATTTGCATTGCAAATTTCTCCGCATGAATATTCAACAGTGGGGAAATCATTTGATATTTTACATATTTCAGCCCGTTTATAGCGAATTATATAACCAATCTAAAAACCACCTTGCGCATCGCAAACAGGCAATTTGGATATAATTTGGGTGCCATCGCCTAATTTGGCGAAACTTTTCTTTAAGTGTTGTTTTATTACCCCGATGGACGGAAATTTGGCTCATTTGAATAATTCGGGATCCAACTTTTGATTGAAATTGAATACGGTGGATGATGAGCATGCCCGGTTTCATCAGTTTGAGATTTCATCTCGCGTCGTATGAAAATTATTGTAATCGATTTAATGCTGACAAGTAACTGTTCATTACTTTGGTAAATTTGATTTTCTTTTTAGCATTTTATCCTACGTCAATGTACAGGATGTCTCAATACAAAAAAAAATATTTGGGACAGGTGGTGTTAAATGGGATGAAGTATGCTTCATTCCCAATCGAAGTATTATCTTAGGGATTTGACAGAAACGACTAATGACGTCATGAATTATATTTTTGTCTTAAACATACCCAAATTGTTTTCCTGTTAAAAAGCTCTCTTTTTTCTAATACACTTTTATTAGAGAAATTTTTCTGAATTACTTCCCATTTAAAAGTTATAAGCAATATCGTTCTAAAGAGTCTCAAAAGAAATACCTCCTAAATTATTATTATTATTATTATTATTATTACAAATGAAGCTCCGAGCTAAGGAGATTCCTGTACAGCCCTGACAAATATACAAATAATTAAAGTGAAGAAAAAAAAATAAAAAGATCAAAAATAAAAAAAACAGCAAAAAGACAATGGTAAATAATAGAATGTTAAAATAACAGAATGTTCATCGATCGTATAAGGTGCTCCGCCAAGCAACCAGGCGATTCTTGAAAGCAGTAGGGTGCAGTAACTACGGAAGGAGGAAGAGATTTCCATACTGAGAACACGCGGTTTGGTAGAAACGATTGGCGAACAGATATCTTGAAGCTCTCTTTTCTCAGTTTCGGGTGATGTCCTCTTAAGCGACTATCCGGGGTCAGGGTATAAAGCGAGGAAGCAACAGAAGTGTTGATAAATAAACCATTAAGCGCTCGAAATGTAAATATTAAATCGCCGCGAAGCTTCCTTTCGGCGAAAGAAGACAAATGGGCAATACGTAGTCTCTCCTCACAGGATGGTCAAATACGTCCATAAGCGAGACGAGTAACAAGACGTTGCACAGTTTCCAATAATTTTTGCTCCCTTACTAGATCAGCACTCCACACTGGACCAGCGAATTCAAGCAGCGGTCTGACATAATACTTATAAAGTTTCACGAAAGTTTCCAGACTTGCTCCAGTAAACGACTTCCTCAAAAGGTACACTAATGAATTTGCCTTTTTGCACCTGGATTGTATGTGTTCAGACCACGACAAGTTCTGCGAAATTAATACTCCAAGGTCGTTTTGTGAGGTAACGGATTTTAATGTCGTGTTTAATAGTGAGTACTGAAGCAAGCGGTTATTCCTGCCAAGACGGAGAGCAGAACATTTATCAGCATTCAGAGGTATTATCCAGTCCTGACACCATTTCGAAATGTTCATAAGATCACGCTGAAGGATGTTATGGTCTGTCAAGGGATTGGCATAGAACTTGGTATCGTCCGCAAAAAATGCAGATTTAGAATGTATGTGATACGGAAAGTCGGAAGTATATACTAAGAAGAGCAGAGGACCCAATACAGATCGTTGGGGTACACCACTAAAGACAGAACGTGCTGATGACCGATAGTCACCAACCCTCACACTAAAGGTTCTGTCACTGAGGAAAGCCTCAAGCCACAGAAGAAGATCACTACGAATGCCACAGTGGTTCAGTTTGTGAAGGAGTCGCTTGTGGGGCACCCGGTCAAACGCCTTGGCGAAGTCCAAATATATAACGTCGATAGGTTTCTTAGCGTCGAGGGACATGGACCAATCATTCGTGCACTGCAGCAGATTCGTAGTTACCGAGCGTCCAGGAACAAAACCATGCTGTGACTCAGGAATTACTTTATTCGATAAGAGAAAAGAAAACATTTCTTGCCGTATTATTGATTCAATAATTTTGATTACTATAGGCACCAAGCTAATTGGGCGGTAGTTTTCACTACTCAACTTGTCACCCTTTTTAAATATCGGAGTTACTGAGGTACGTTTCCAAATCGTAGGTAGAGTGTGGTATTTAAGTGAGGCATCCATAATCATTGACAATGGAGAAATAATTTGGGAACAACATTCCTTGAGAAATTTAACCTCGATTTCGTCGACGCCAGGAGAAGATCCATTTTTTAGTTTTTTTATAGATTAGGCGATTTTAGGTGGAAAATCGATAGTGATTAGAGAGTCGGTTACACGCGGGTTTAAAATAATTGGGAGGTTGGCACAAGTAGGTTCATTTGTGAAAACACTTGCGAAAAATTCAGATAAAACTTCATCCGACTCAGTTTCATTTCCGCATAGTTCACCATCGGGTTTCTTTAACAAGGGTGTCGTGACTTTAGAGCTAAGAGATGACCTAATGTATTTGAAAAATTTCTTTGGGGATCGACTTTGGGCCAAGGATGCTTCGTAATTACGTCGTAAATTAGTTATTTCGGCGGATAGCCTACTGGAGAAGCTTTTATGATTGGTGAAGTCGGCATGACTTGATGATCTTCGAAACTTTTTCCAGAGATTGTTTTTGCGTTTAATTTTTTTCAAGATAGTGAACGTTACCCAAGGCTTCAATTTGTTGAAATACGTTTTCTTGATTCTAGTATGTGCTGTAACACTTCTGGAGAGGATACTGTGAAATTTGCACCACATATCTGTAGGGTGCTCAATATTGCAAAAAAACACATTCCAGTTTATGGCCTGCAAGTCACTAGCCACCTTTTTGTAGTCTGTTATTCTGATATTTTTAAAATAAATATCACATTAGCGGTGGAAGGATCAAGTAACCGTTGGAAAGTAATTGAATGTTTAAAGTGCATAAATGTACAAAATACTTGTCATTCAATAGGACGTCAAACGTATAACTTTTGTGCTTACAAAATGTTTCCTCATTTAGATAAAAATTGATATGTTGCTAATCTACGGCGAACCATAAAAAAATTTCAGAAGAGCTGTAAAGTTATACTGAGAAAGGTATACAGAGCGCCTCATTCCTGATCATAGAACCTTTAGAAGATTGGAGGCGACTTTGATGCATAAGATGCATTTTTTGTTAGGAAGAAACAAATAATTGACCAAAGGATAACAAAAAATCTTAATACAGCTAAACTGTTACAGTATTTCGAACAAAATTCACTATACGGCAGGTTAGCCGGAAATTTAATTTGGATAAATAAACCGTTCAATAAATTTTACGTTTATTTAAGACCAATGTGTATTATGACAAAAAAATTTACAATTTGGAGTCATGAGCGTCATATTGAAGAGACAGACTTAATTTTATAGCTCAAATCGTAGAAAACGTAGAAACTATTGATCAGAACCTTTTTCGGCACGTTATTTGGAAGGATGAAAGTCGGTTTGTCAGTAATGATTTACCAAGCAGGTGTAACTCTAACAAACCCTAGGTTGGAAATCCCCATATTGTAAATCTAGTCCAAAACCAAGGCCAATCTGAAGTAAATGTGTGGTGCGGCATCATCGGTAGGCAATTAATTGGATCTTATTTTTATGAACATACATGAACAGCGTTACCTAAATTTTCTACAAGAACTTTCTATACTTCTGAAGAATATGCCTTTGCAGCTAAAACCTATTGTTTCAGCACGACGGAGCTCTACCTCACAAGGCCAGGATTGTGCAGTAATATTTAGATAACATTTTCCCATAAAAATTATGTATATATATATATATATATATATATATATATATATATATATATATATATTATATACATATATTTTCTAACATTCAATCGTCATTTACTCGAAAACTTTCCTATGTAAGAAGGCAAAATTTTAGTACTATCTGATAGAGAATTAAACGATCTTTCAGAATCAAGGAAAAAAATATGGTGTTGCCATTTAAAAAAAAATTTATGACGTCATTACTCGAAAACAAATGACATTTGAAAATCGCATTTTACGCTAAAATATGTAATTTTTAAATTAAAAATCGACCTATTCGAGGATTTTTCCCAAAAAATAATTGTTTCGTTTTTATTGAATTTATTCCATACTTCTGGCGCATACTGTATATTTTTTTCTTTTTGACCGGGTCTTCTACAGGGTGTTTACTAAAGAATGGGCCATACTTTAAGGTTAAGTTCCATGGCCAAAAATAAGGTGATTGACGTAAAGTTACCTTAGTATCATCTTGCTTCTGTAAGAAGTTATAGATCCGAAGTATTTCATATTTTTACGCTACGCTGTAAAATGTTCTCTTGCGATTAGTTTTGGTATTAGAAAGCGTAATTATTAAAGATTTACCATTTTTGACAATGTCAGACACCTGGGGGATTACAATTCTTCTCTTGTACATCTTCCGCAAACACAAGAGCTATCTTCGGCAAACGTAGGTAAGTTTCGTCGTCAGTCTTTTTCAGAATACTGCTGACCTCGTAAGTGCTTTCTATTTTTTGAGTTTCTGCCCCACTGAATTGTTTCAAAAATACTATCACCATTGCATCGAATATCAGAATATTTAGATATTCTTTTTAAGAGAGTTGTCTTCAGTATGGAGTGAGTACTTTGACCAGAGCGAAGCTGCTTTCACAATTTGGAATTTTTCATAAAAATTAGTTAACATCTTTACTTATGTTCCTTGTACCATACCTTAAACCGGTCGTATTTTCCAGGAGCATTACAGATTTATGTTAAAACATTCACTAGAAATAGTTCTTTGTCGCTAAATTAAATATATTATATTCTTAAAATAGACTCCGGTCGCTTGAGATATAGATCTGTTTATGTTTTTCTTATATTGATATTGTAGTTATTTATTACAAAGAAACAGTTTGTCTTCCAAAGTGAGCTGGGTATCAAGGACAACAATTTATTAAATTGTTTGTTAGGAAACTGACTTCTGACTTGGATTCCGATTTTAACTGTGATAGTAAATCAACCTTTTTGCTAATATTTTATCCATATTATTGAATAATGTTTGAGCTTTAAGAACATTTTCACAACATTGTAACAGGAGACGATAATTTAACAATGCATACTAATTTGTTACATAGTGTGTATTTAAAATACATAGAAAATATAAGATCAGAAATTTTTTGGATGAAGATTTGGACCAATTGTCATTGTAACATAAAATACTACCGGATATAGCTCCTTCAATGTGGTGCCAACAAACAATATTTTTTTTGTAGTTTTCACAGGGTTTAAGTTAGACACTTCATACTTAGTATGATTTTTTATTTATTAAAGTGTAATATATTATTAATAAAGAAATGACATCGGTAGCTTTATTTTATTGGCCATCCCATAACTATATACAGTGTCCTCGGTTTATTATATTATCACCTCTCGAAATGTAAGAAGGCTGTGGAATTTCGGCAAGTCAATTATTTTACAATTAATATCTTGAAGGTAGGTTAGGTATAGTCTAGTAACCATTTTATTGATGTGGCAAAATCCTGGCCTACTACGATTTTTTGAAAGTGTCGTTTTTCCAGAAACTGGTAATAAGCATATTTTTCAAAAATATAAGATTATTTAGCACCCATCAAAATACTCATATATCAAATTTGATCGACAAATGTATATTGAGTGTTTTTTATAGGGTGCTAAACTTGGAAAAATCAGACAACTAAAAATTATAACAAGCGGGTCAAAGATTCCCATGAAATTGAAAACAAATATCAATTGGACGAACAATACACTATAAATTTAACACTTTCAATTTCGGCCACAGTAACAATTACATTTTTGTACGTTCATTATTTTTACTTTGGCCACTATTAAATGTGTCAAACTTATAATCTGTTTTTATTGCCTGATTGGTATTTGTTTTCACTTTCATGGCAATCTTTGACTTTATTATAATTTTAAGTTGTCTGATTTTTCGAAGTCTTTTGATAAAAATATGCCTAACACCACGTTCTGGAAATTGTAGTAACCAAGGCGCTTGTCACATCACTAAATTTGTTAGTAGAATATAACTTCCCTTCAGGAAACTAATTATTGTAAAAAAATTGACTTGCGGAAATTCCACATTTCTAGAGGTATTAACCTGAAAAATGAAACACACTGTATACATAGACTTGTGATAATCTTATTACATTTTTTAATATTAAGATCTGTTGTGAAATATATTTTGTGTATCATTAAGTGTTGAAATTTACTGTAGCTTTTGAGTAAAAAAAATAAATAAATTTTGTTTTTAATGCATCGAAAGGTTTTTGATAGTTCTGTATTTAAAAGAGCAATTTTTTACATAGGAATACGAAACATCTTTTTATCTAAATATATTTCTTAGAAACTGTTCCCAGGACAATGATAGAGCATTTTGTATGGTATATCTCAATGACTCTCAAACTGTAAATGTGTCTAAATTAAAATAATAATAATTAATTAATAATAATAAATTTCAGGGCGGGTGACACATAGTGACTTTCCGGGTTATTATGCCGTAACCTCTGCTGCCAGAAACAGAATTAAAATGCAAATCCCTAGCATTAGCCGGGATTCTTTGACCTGCCCTGGTTGTTCTCAGGCTAGGCTCTGTGGGGACAGACCCGTTATCGGGCCAAATTAATTCAAGTAAACAAACGTTTGTTTTCATGGCCTGCCTACCTATTCGTGTAATCTTGTTTCATTCCTTAGATTATGCAACAAAACCTTAAAATCGATTTTTCTTGAAAATGAACCATTTTATCGAAGTAAATCAAGAGTATTTTTTTATGTAAAATAGTTATATATATCATAGTTTGATGTTTAAATTTGAAAATATTGACGTGCAAAAAACTGGGGCTGCATTTTACCCATAAGCCTCCCTGCCTGAGACGTCCCTGATCAAAATTGTTTATGTAGCTTGTTATAACATTTAACTAGTGTCCTACATACCAAATTATAATTATGCATTAACTCGTTTTGGAAATATTTTGAAAAACATGGTCTCTTGAGGCCCCTTTCAGGAGGACACAGCCCCCTTAGGAAGCATTCGACCCCTATTTATAGAACAAAAAAATTTTTTCGATCGTAAAATTTACTGCTAAAGTATTGCACACTAATTATGGGACACCCTGTATTCTTTATTAAATGCACCGTATGATGTCGAGACGTTGGGAGACAATTTTTGCTTTATTACCTGCCGAAGCCAAGCCACATAAGAGTAGAAAATTGGCCTCATTCCGTGGGACCGTATTAAATATTCTTTTGACAGCCTGCAAGTTTACTTTTTGTGCATTTAAAAATTCATTACTTTTAGTTGCCAAACATAAAGCCGGGTCCCACGTCGACTCTCAAAGAAGATCAAAGTCTGGTAAATAATATGGTCCCTGGAAAAAGTTTTTAATTTCTTTTAAGATAGCTAGGCTCCCTATTTTGCGCCGTTTTTATCTACTCATAAGCATTAGATTGGGGCGCGTGATCTTTTTGAATTTCCGCGGCATTCATTCCGCTCGATAGGGAAAAGTGGGGCTAAATGATAAAGTTGTGTTTCTTTAATTTGTATCAGTTGTCTATTAAAAGATAATTATAATTTGTGGTCCAATGCAAAATTCTTTTTAAATATTGTCTGCGTAATTAAAAAATATATCATGTTCGTCTGTCAGTTATGACAGAGAACAAACAGCTAGGGTTTTTCATTGGTGGCCTCACTTATAGTATACTGATGAGAGCTAAGGAGCTCGAAATCCATATATGTCTAGCAGCGCCGCTGACGTGGCAGTTCAAATATTTTCATTTTGTTTAACCTGAATACTGTACAGAAGCCAATTTAAAAGTGTATTAATATTATTAGCCATATACTGTCGTGGAAGAAAGATATTTCTGCTTGTTAAAATATACAAAAATACAGGTCAATATATTATTTCTATAAAATTTCATAATAAATTGAGGAAAAGTAAATAGTTTCAAAGTAGTACATTGTATTATCACATTATCCCTAAAATTTTTGAATTTTGTTAGGTAAAAATATATACTTTCCTTAATGTACAATATAAATTAAAAATTACCAGTAAGTATTATGTAAAATGAGCATAACAAAACATAGAAATTTCCACTCATTTTTATGAGTTCAGACATGCATCGCGTGCACTCATGTCATTCTGGCCGTTATGACACAGATCAAACAGCCAGAGTTTTTCATCGGTAGCCTCACTTATAGCAGACTGATGAGAACTAACTAGGTTAAAACCGGTATATGTCTGGTGGCACCACTGACGACTAACCGTGACTGTTTGCTATAGGTGCAATTCAATGCTGGCCGCGGCATTAGCCCGTTCCGTTTTTGTTTGATAACTGCTTACTATGTATCTCATTTTTGCAATATTTGAACCATAGTCGAGAATTTTGTTAGGTAAAAACACAGACACTTGATTTTTCCTTAATATACAATATAACTAAAAATTACCAGTAAATATTATGTAAATAGAGGATAATAAAACATCGAAATTTCCACCCATAATACACCGCTGACGGCTAACCGTTGCTGTTTGCTGTAGGTGCAATTTAATGCTGGTCGGGGCATGATCCCGTTTCGTTTTGATTTGGTAACTGTTTGCTATATATCTCATTTTTGCAATACTGAACTAAGATACCGCAGCTGAGAAGTTTGCATATCTGGTCAAAAGATATTGGAACACAAAGGTGTCAGTTAACAGAAAAACATAAAAAGCAAAAATTTGTTAAACTGTTGAACTAACTATTATTAAATTAACATGAAAATTATGCACAGTCTGAATGGCATAATGTCTAAAACTATTTTCCGATAAAAGGAAAAGGCACGTTTCTTTTATTAAAACGGATAACTTTCTATACCTAGTAAATTTGTACCTACATATTAAATTTAGTTTTAAGCAATTTATCTGTTTTATAACTTTTTGATAATACAGTTTTAGGAATTTGTCATTCCCTATTTAAAACCTATTCGTACAATACTGTGTACAAAATCTTACTATATGAATTTACTTTGACAACACCTCTCCAAAACAGCCCTTCTCTCCCCTAACTCTAGATGTATATGTAGTTATCTATGCCCGTCGTCGCCATGCACACAAGTTAGCGCCCTCTAGGGAGAAACTTCTTTTAACGGCGTCGGGCGCTGGTACTATTTATGGAGTAATAAACTGCCTCGTTTCAATGGTTTTGGCTCCTCGGTTGTTGTGCCGTTTTAATTGAAGTGATGGTTTAACAGTTTAATGCCCTCGGCTTGTCATCTGGGACATAATTTGTTACTGTTCTTCCACTGCTATTCCTAAAACTGCGTAATGAGCGTTAATCTATATTTCTTTGCAAGATACTGAAAAACAAATGGGAATATTCCATTGTTTGAAACCTAAGCATGTGACACATATACATAGATACAAGATGTGACATTTATAATGTATGAAAATTGTAGAACAGTTCTTTATAATATTTGGAATGAAAAAGTCACATCAAAAGTCCCATCTTTACGTACGTAAACTGACTACCACAATTCGCAAGAAGGGTCAAAATATCAATCCTGTTCATCAAATATGTAGGACATGATTGACGTATTGCGTTTAGCAGTACTTAAAAAGCAATAAAACAGTACAACAAAAAACAACCCGAACATTTTATACAACATTATTTAGGTTAGTCGAACCAACATCCCAACTAGCACCAAAGTAACAGTAACTGAAACTGAAACCTTCAAACAGTAGCTATTACGTAGCCGCCATCAAAATTGTTGCTTTGTTGTAAAACTTCATACAAAAAAGTTACAGTTATTGCTACGTATTTTCAAATATTTCTGGTTATTTTACAGTTATATGAGTTCTAAGTAGTTTTCCTGATTTTGGAGTCGTCTCAGTTACCAGTGGGATGACGTGAAGTTTTCAGAACTTAAACGTGGCAAATGATCGTAGCGGGACTACATGTTACCAAAATATGACTTCAATATTGTAAGATAGTTGCTGCGACGTTCAGGAAACCTTAATTGTTTGTTTAAAGTCGTGGAACTTGTAAGTAATATTTGTTAGTCCAAACGACGTTATAGCTACTTGTAGAACTATTTAGCAGCATCATGCACAGCAATTATAAAGTGCGTATAACCTCTTAAATCCACTAAGAAGTAAATTTTACTATAGAGAAGTAGAAGACGACTAGAAGGAGTACGATCAGTGTAAAAGTCGGACGTACTTCGTTCAGCATGAACGGAAAGAAGCATCTTACTAAGTATTGTCAGTAGGAACTTTGAACAGACAATATGTAGTAGTCACAACTTTACTGTTAGTGTAACATAACGCTACAACCTTGTTCAATATTTTGTAGTAAATATTGCTTGAAAGTTACATAATGGCAGCAAAGGAAAATGCGCTAGGAACCAGAAATTTTGGTTTTAGTCGTCGAAAGGGTTTTAGAAAATGCATACTAAAATAGAGTTGTTTTACTTCAAATGTGTATAATGTTACATAAGAATTTGTCAGAAGCGATGTCATAAAATGTTCATCTTTTTAAGTTTAAAACAAACTACACACAATGTTCGGAATTGTGATACCCTTACCACATTAGAGGTTAGCTCTGGTGCTCGATATTGATACATCATAGAAGATATGAGCTATATAACTTTACTGCCGGTTATTAAAATTCGGATGAAGGAATTAATAATCTTGTTGCTTCAATTTTCGTAGAAGTGCTTGTAATTCAATTCATACTTGAAAATGGGTCATTATCTCCCATACGTACGTCGTTATGTCCGTATGCTTGACTATTAAATCATAGTTAAAATAATTTTTTCCCACTATTTTTTTAGCATTTTACTTTATTTTTTCCATAATTTAAAAAATGTCAACGAGCAGAGTGAAACTGAGTACGACTCTGTTGAGAGCCTTGTTTACAGAACTATAATGCTATATTAAGAACAAAATTAAATTGAAACATAGATATAAAAGAGAAATGTTAAAATAAGGAATCAAGATACTAAACGAAGTTCGTGGATAGAGAGAAAATTAAGGGAAAAAGACAAAATCTCACGTTTTCTTGAACAGGCCGTTGCACTGTGACTATGCATTGTCAAAAACATAACGTTTTCCATAAATATTTATGTTTATTACATATTTATAAAGATTTTTAAGTAACATGTAAAAAATCTTGGTTAATTATTTATTTCGTCTGCCGGTGTAAATTTCTATTTCCTTGACATAAATCCATTAGAATTTCGCAAAAGTGTAAGCGGCGATCGGGTTCATCTTCATTAAGTTCCTGCACAAGTTGAATTTTGTAGGGATGATATTTTTCCTTCCTCAAGATACGTAGCACTGTGCTCTGACTAGTGTCATTGTTTAATGCAACCAATCGTGAGGAATTATGAGGATTATCCACCATACTTATCAAAATGTTCTGTTTCTGATTTTCATTAATGCTTGGACGTCCAGGTTTTGGAATATTTACAACATTGCCAGTTTCTCTAAATTTAGACTCTATCTTACTGACTGTTGATTGGCTGATAGGGCGATCTGGATATTTTTCATCCTCCAATGAAAGAAAACAATATTGCTGATCATTATAAGAAAAAAACAATTTGTAATGTTTTCAATAAATTAAGGACGCCGTTTTTATACGCAAATTTTGAACGAATTGCATAGCTGTTTACTGAGACAGTCTAAAAAAAATCTGAATAAGTTGGACTATGTCAATTATACAAGTTTTCTCCAGGATATAAAACAATTTCCAGGCTGACAAGTCATTTAGCATAAGAAAAGAGCATTATTTTGACCTATTATGTTTTATCATAAAATATCCTGAATTTTACAAGTCAACTGCACATTGAGAAAATTGTATACATTATAAACATTATCACAACCCGCAGAATTATTTTAAAAAACTTGTAACACTTGCATTTATGTAAATTATTAAGTATTTTTCACAGTGTATCTAACACAGTGATAAGGTATATATTCACGGGTTTTCATGTTTTCTAGCACATTTTTCCTTGAAAAGTTAAAGAAAGTGATTCAATTTCAACATTATATTTCAGTATTACACTCATAAGATCCTCCACCTACTCGGTGTATTTTTCTTGTGCATCTTTAGATACGATTATTTGTTCTTGAAACGCCAGCCTTAAAAGTCTCAAATTAATTAGTTGTCGTATATTGCAGTCTTACAAAAGAACCAGAACTATTGTAGACTTGCCTACAATTGATAGAAATGTATTACTGCTTTGATATATAGCGATATTAGATGCAATATCGGTTATACATAAAGTAGTTCAAAGCTTACATGAAGTTCTAAAATGTAGAGCATTCATCATAAAGAACGATCCCGAATTTAATAAGAACTTTTTGCTGTTTTCTTTGGACGTCTCTCATAGATTTGTATTGCACTGTAAAATACTTGGATAGTTTTTAAGAAAGTTGTTCGGAAGTTTTCTCGTTCCTAACTTTAGAGAGAAGTCGAAAAAATCCGGGCTCTTGATCTAATAATACAGACAAACCTTATTCCTGTGTCCGACACATTTTGTCTTCCGTCATTTTTATTACGTCAGTGGGCAATTTGGGGATTCTCGCAAACTGATTGTTATTCCATGATGGTTTGTTTCGCCTCTATCTTGTCTCTTCCCAGTACGTTTTCAAATTTATTATTCTCTTTATATTTCACTTCCCTTTGATGTTTACCTACATAGTGTTCAAGTCGACGCTATGCTGGTCCCTCATTTTTCTTCCGAATATCTTAGTCAGCGAGGTTCATCCTCCGTCGGTGTGTTTTTTGCCTGCTAAATTCAATTGATAAATCGCCCATCCTAAAAAGTGCACGCATCGACTTTGGACCCGTCGTACTTTCTCCGTATATCCCATTTGGATGGAAATACGTTTATGTAAGTAAATATACGTTTTAGATATCAAGTTATCGAATTTTAAAAACAATGTTACCTATTTTACTATAAAAAAATATTCAAGGGTTAGAACCATGTAACAGAAGAACACAGAGAAGCATGAACCTTTATATATACGGAGCGTTTCTTAAGTATAGGTCAAAAATCCAGTGGTGTATTCTGCGGCTAAAATAAGGGTCTTTTTGGGTCTTTTGTTATATAAATTTGGACACCCATTGTCCAGCTATAGAATGTCAAAAATTAAAACAAAAATCATTTTTTAATTTCTAAACCGTATTCTTTGTATTATCTTCACGTTTTGTTTCTTTACACTTTTTTTATCCAAACACATTAACAACAAAATTGATTTATTTGATCAAATACATTTTTACACAGCTTATTTTGTAAAACAAACAAAATGTTGACTTGACCGCTGGCATATTGTTAACCGACTGCTGATTTTTCCAAGACTGCTATAATGAACTTTTACAATAAACACGTTTGGTCTGTTCTAATGCCATAATGGAATCTTGATTTTGAACGTAAATTTTCTTGGTATTATTGAAAATTTTGTTGTTGGGGCCTTACTTTTCACCAAGAACGGTGATGCCGACATTTTCTTGAAAACGTTTTACCTGAACCACTTGACGATGTTACCTATGCGCTAAGACAAGGAATTTGGTTTATACAAGCGCAACTGTGCCACCCAAATTACTGTACACCCCTTAGGGTTGGGCCGTTTGAGTTGATTTTTTTTAAATGTTCGTCATAAAATTGCCTATCGATCCCTCTTTCTCAATTTTCGCTTTGGGTCTTCATTTTCGCGGAATTAAACTCCAAAAATGGGTTTGCATGGAAATTTTCACATTTCCATCCGAACAGTTCCAGGACAAATCAATCAATTCTCATTAACAAAGAACTATTGTATCCAAAATGGCCACCTTTGTCAAAAAATTGAATTCCCAAAATCATTTATGGAACCTTTCTGACCTTTTTCAGAATTACGGGAAAATTCGGAAAATCTTTGTATGTGGCCATTTTGCTGAATGTCCAAAAATGTGTCCAAAAATTCTGAAAAAAATTTTGCAGATTCCTTGAATATGTAATAATAATTTTTGTGAGATGATATTTTTTCCAATACTTCCTCCCAGTTTTCAGTAGAACGATTTCTGATATGTGAAAATTTTTGGATGATTGTGGCCATTTTAAGAGCAACGGAAAATTTCTCCGAAATATAAGTGGACAGTCTTGTAGGGCTTTCCAAGACGAGCATTCCCCTATAAAAAAGTCCGGTAAATTCTCAATCTCGTGTTCCGTAGGGTCATTTTTGTGCGAAAAAATTAGTTTTTCCATGCAAACCCATCTTTGGAGTCAAATTCCGCGAAAATGAAGACCCAAAGCGAAAATTGAGAAAAAGGGATCGATAGGGAGATTTATGAAGAACATTTAAAAAAAAATCATCTCAAACGGCCCAACCCTAAGGGGTGTACAGTAATTTGGATGGCACAGTTGCGTTTTGAGCCACTGTACGACGGGGCTCCTCCACATTTTAGTTTGACTACTCGTGAATTTTTAAATGAAAGATTGGATAATAACGTGATACCAGATTTGAACGCTATTGATTTTTTTGTTTGGTACATCTCAAGGCATTAGTTTACAAGGTTCACATTGAATCAGAAGGGCACTTACGTCAACAAATGCAGCAGGTTGTGATGTGAAAAGAGTTACTCCTGGAATTTTTACATGAGTTCAAGCTACAATTTCAAGAAGATCTGTAGCATATGTTTTGGCTAAAAGGGGCCATTTTCATCATTTATTATAATAAATCATAATAATGTAAATCCATTATTAACTAACTATTTTGTTTTTATTTAAACTGAAATATACTGAATAAATTCAGGTCAGCAGGAAACTGTAAGCCGAAATTCAATACTTATTACCAGAATTACTATTAGTCACTCATACCACACGTTTTTAATCCATTACTGCAGAAATTAATACCGCGTGCTTCTAAAAACATTTTTAATGTTCTGTTAATGAAAAATAGTATCGAGTTTCCAGGTTGCAATTAAAAATATCCCACAAATTAAATTGTTTCCAAAGTATTAGCGAAATACAAATAAAGAAATGTAAAAACTTAAATTAGAGAAGTTCTTTTAATCCCAACTTCCCTACTTTCGCATTAAAGCATTAACAGAAAAGCTTAAAATCCCTGTTAAGTCAAGCAGAAATTTGTCATCGCGGTAATGTAACTTCTATGAAGTTAACTAAGGAACATAATTCGTTTTAATTGGTTTTGAATTAACATGAAACCCATATTTTAGAAGAAAAATAATTTCGATACATTTACACCACCGTCTTGATGCTTTTTTAAATTGCTAAAATTGAAACTAAATTTTAAGCAAGGTTTAAATTAACTGCAAGTTTCAATTCCACTGTAGATTTAGTAGATAGATGTTATGTTGTCTGATATCTGCATATAGTGGATGGGGTGAAAATCACAAACCATGTAAAACTGAAAATATAATCTCATCCCATTACCATCAGATTGCCAGAATTGGAAGAGTCTATATTAGTAAAGATTGAAAATAATCCCTAGACTAGCACAAGAAACATTGCACGTTATCTTCAAGTAAATCATACAACAATTTGGAAAATTCTGAAATATTATTTACTATATCTCTGTGACATACAATGAGTATATATTACAAAATTCTTACTTCTTAAGCCAGGTAGGTATTATATTGGATATGTAGATATTATTTATAGATGATCCAGAGTTTTTATTTTAAATTATCATAATAATCGCCTTTATGTAGATGAAAATTCCCACATAATAATCCAAAGTAAGAACCAATATAAATTTTCAGTAAACGCCTGAATATGTATTTTTAGTTATTTCTTAATTAATCAGGTTTTTCTACCATTGATATTTAATGGCAAAATCAGATGACTGAACTCCTGGAAGATGTTCCAATTGCAGCTAGAAAATGTTTTTTATGCACGATGAAGCATCAGCACATTTTAGTGAGTTATCAGTAACTGACTGAATGGAAATTTTTTCAACCGATGCCATAGATTGGACCAAATGGATCCTACTTTTGACCTGCTCGACCTCCTGACTTAAATCTGCTTGATTTCTATGTATGAGGCCTTCTCAAATCCACTATTCATAAAACAGAAACTGAAGCAGATATAACAAACAACGAATCATTAGAGGTAATACTTGAATACATTGTATTCATGAGTTGTAAAGTATTTTATGAATTTAGAATATAATAAGAACGCAAGTAGAAACTCACGAATACTGAGCATTCATGATTACTGGAGTATTCATCAATCCTAATGGTTGGTATTGCAGTATATTTAGCTCAAATTACTAAATATCAGATTTTCAATTTCACTCTCTTTCATAGTTATCTAACTTAAACCTTTATAGTCTTAAAACACACAAAACAATATGTATGTTAGAAAACCTTACACCA
Organism: Monochamus alternatus; assembly: GCA_037114965.1. Lineage (NCBI taxonomy): Eukaryota > Metazoa > Arthropoda > Insecta > Coleoptera > Cerambycidae > Monochamus > Monochamus alternatus. Next base: position 8,414,428 of record CM073428.1, read on the forward strand.
CAGTAAGCAAGCAAATAGGTCGAATAAGATAAAAGATACTGGGATTTATTATACATACACAATTTTAATACGGACACGGGCGGATTAAACAGAGCTCAAACAGCATAGTTAATATGCGTTACCCGCACTGCGTCTGTCACTTATGTCCGAAGGTAACCATTTCGGAGTTTTTGACATGAGATTTACAAGTTAAAATAGCCGTATTTACCGTTATTATAAATATTTGCAGGGATTGTGGCACCCTAGAGCCTTCCTGTACTAGCCGCAACTGGTACTGTCTGTTGCGTTCTCTAGTCCCAGATTTTTACTTTTAAATGTACATTACGCACATATTAATTACATTTTAATATCAATCTACACATTGTAAATATTCATCTTTGTATTCATATAATATGAATACTTCAGTATAAGTATTCAGGATTCAAGCACCACTTAAATGTTGTATTTAGGTGTCAAGTAAATTATCATGAATCATTTCTAAGACTCGGTGATTGTGAATTATGGGTTGAATACTTTTTTGTATTCATAATCAGTTCTCTGAATCAAAAATGGCATGTTAAACAAATATCATAAATTTGAAAAATAAATGTTATTTCCGATTGCCGATATTCAGCACTTTCGATAAACATACTTTGTAGTTTTTTCTGATTAAGATATAGTTAACTTGTAACTAATAGTAACAATATTAGATATTCTGTTCTATAGTTTATTAATGATTTGATCAGATGAAAACCCTCATGTCATAATGGAACTTTGATTTCATCATCAGTTTTCTTTGAATATGCGGGTGGACAGTCAAAATCACCATGGCTTTTAATTAATGTAACTTTAATTTCTTTTTAATACAATTTCATTTTTTCTGTAGGTAATATTAAAGGTGTCTTTCACCTACTAAAAATCGTAGATAAAGGAATATCCCCTTTGATTTCTAACATGGACTTAAAATATATAATATAGCATTATTTCGTCAAAATTGGTGTACTTGTTAGAAAGATGTTATTAAGTTATAAAGTCAACAGTTCCGATTGAATAACATATTCCAGAAGGAAAAACGAAAAGAAGGAGAATGTAACACCCCATAAAAGTGTAGTACATTGGAGAATAATATCTTAGTAACCAGACAGCGTCCCAAACTTTTTCTATAAGCATATAGATTGCCCAAAAATTATATTTGCGAGCGCTGAAGTGGAACAAAAATGGCGACTTTTCTGATTACCCTAATCCTTGGTTCCTCTCCCACCGGAATACAGATAGTCCAATCCTCCCAACTTTTCCTATTAAAGAACTCGTGCCTTTACATACATATCAAAATATTTGCACTATTGGATCCCCCTTTCGTTTCAAACAAGCGGCTGTTAGCTGTGTCAACGCTGCGAACACCTTGTTCGAAACTGATTGATATTTTTCTCTTGGCGAACGCCTTACAATATATACATCTGTTCTCAAACTTTTATATATACTTTATGAATGTTATATATCGCAATCTGTAACCACCTGTTTCCCACATATGAATCCAAAGTGATCTCGACGAAGAATACGCATGAAAATTGAAATTGGGGGCCGCCAAATTCTTATTTAGAATAGAAATGTTCAAACTTGTTCCATTCATTGTAACTGTACAGGGTGTCCCAAAATAAATATTAAATTTAACTAGTTGGATGACAAGAATGATGTTGCGAGAATACCCATAGTGGTATTATGAATTATTAAAAAGTCTTCTTTAAAAAACATTATATAAAATAGGCCTAAACCCATTTGCCCAAAAAACTGGACATCTCTTTTTTTGTACACTGAATAAAAAGTATTTTTCATCAACCGTCACAAAACTACGACATTTTTTGACTGTCCGGAGTCTCTAAGGATGACATTTTTCTTACTGAGAAAAATAAATGGCATCTTAGCAACAAAAGTACATATTCACTTTTAACCTTAGGAAGCAAAGTTGATACTTGTGACAAGTTTAAATTTATAAAAGTAAATTTTTATTGATTATTAAATACAGTTCGAACAAGTATTAAAATTAAATATTCCACTAAGAAACCAACTTTCACTATTATTTTTGCAATATTTTCTTTATTCAAAAGTGAGTCTTTAATGGAGCCTTCAGCCACAGTGCTCAATCTCCATCTTCCGTGTCTTTTAAGATAAGTGAGATCACCACTGCCGTCAACTAAAAGGGTAACAGACGTTGGACGTAATGCGTGACCACTGTACTCTTTCCAGTTGTCCAGCTTCTGTTGCCACCTCTTGCGAGACGGTACTGATTTCAAGAATACCGACCACCATTCAATGACACATTCCAGTAACATGTCTGAGAAATAATCTACGTTCTACCAATCGGGGTGGATGTAAAGCTATATAATTTCGATAAAATCTTAAATAATTGTCTGCCAACACAGCAAAAGAACGTGGTCTCTTGGTTTTGGTATTGGAAATTTTTATAACTAAGGCGGATTTCATATCTTCAGCATTATCAATTGTTAAATTGACTATTTCATCAGAACTGCAACCCCCAATATTAGGACGACCTACGAAGAAGTTATTTAAAAATTTTGTTCTTTTATTTTTAAAGCGTTTACCTTCATCATCAAAAATAAATTATCAGGTGCACTATTGAAAAAGCAATCAACTTACTTCTTTAAATACCCGCAATTTTGTCGGTACATATTCCTTATTTTGTCTTGAGAAAAGCACGTAACTTTGAATGTTTGCTTATATCAATCCCCTTCTTTATATCCAACGTTGACCACGACTAAAACATTGATGCTTTCATTTTATTTGCTAAGTTTGATAAATACACCATCAATACATCTCCTGAATACAACTTAATGTTTTTTTTGCACCAATCCATAAAACGTTGGTAGATATAAATTTTTCGAAATTTCTTTGGAAGAAGATTCAAAGGAACCTCTTTCGCACACTCCAGTACCTCCTCAGGAACACCTAAATCTTCATTAAATTCCATTTTTACAAGACTTTTCAACAAACTGAATCACAAACAAGTTAAAGTTTGAAGACAAAATTTGATTTTTTTGTATAATTACTAAAGTAATGGAGATATACCATACTTTTTTTAAAATATGTATTTTAATTATTAACAAAAACCTTATCTTACATTTTTTTCGTATATGCTACGGTTACACAGTAAATTTGACTTTTTTCAGTTGAGCGTCAATAAAAGAATGACAGCTGTCAATAAACTGCAATAAGAATTAATAGTCATGCATTCCGAAAAACAAAAGATAAGTTATTTACCGACAGAAACAGTGAAATAACTGAAAAAAAGTCAAATTTACTATGTAACCGTAGCAGATACGAAAAAAATGTAAGATAGAGTTTTTGTTAGAAATTATATACTTTATGACATTTAAAAGTGTCAGAAACTTTAACATTATACAGGGCGATACAACTTTTTTTCCTAATTTAAAGATACGAACTGCCCATATATCCGGCATTTTTTGTTCAAAGTGCTTGATATTTTCACATTTTATGACACCTTAACTAACTACACCGTGTACCAAGTATGGTTTAAATATATCCATTACTTTAGTAATTATACCAAGAAATCATTTTTTTTCCTCAAACTTTAACACCCTGTATCTTCCTTATAAAGCCCCAAAATTATAACTATTATATAATAAACTGTCATTATTCTTCAAAGTTCTACTTACCCTCGAAGTTTGTTCTTTAAAATAGTTAGTATATTAAAAATATTTCGAGAGGTTTTGGATTTATTGGGAACAAAGTTCTTTTATACCACATATTTACCACATTTTATATATAACGATACGTTTCGTTCCTGATGAGGAACTTTATCATTTTTTTTTATCAGAAACGAAACGTAACGTCGTTTAATCCAAGATTTTAATTTTTGTGGTATAAAAGAAACAAACCTTGTTCCCAATAAACCCTAAACCTCTCGAAATAAACTATATGGTTCAAGAATAAAAAATATTTTTATATTAAAAATATATATTTTTGCTATATTTTACGCCTATTAAATGATTCTGATGCGACGAGCTTATGTCATAAATATTGCTCTCATATTCTCGAAATCTTTATTTTACTATTATATCCGCAGGAAATTCTGAAATACGAAAACCTTTCCTGAAAATAAAAAGTTAGGAAAGCCCTCTCGCTGAAAGTTATCTGAAACAATTAATTTTTTTGTATAATGCCGCGGCCAAATGAGCTTAAAATACCCCTATACGTCATTAAAGTGAAAAAATATAATGCGATATCCTCTTAGAAAAGTGTATTGCGGAAAATTCGAGGCAAATAGGATTTGAAAGGAAATGATCTCAAAAGAGGTTTACCTATAAGCCATATCTCCGTTCAGCTGTTACCGGTAAAAAGCAGAAATTATGAAAAATGTGTCTTTTTCCACGGGATTACTTCTTAAGATGGTGCACGCCCCCATTATAGTCGATCCTGCCAAAACACGGCCTTACAAATAGCAGGCCGTAGAACGGCCGGGCGCGCTATATTTTCAGTCCGGCTCGTACTTGCGGTTCGTGGGATAAAAATCAATACCAAGAAGAAGACAAGGCGGAAATAGAAAGTGAGAACGAATTTTGTTATTTTTAATGGTTTAATTGACTTGCATATCCTGATCAGAATCAATAAAGTTACGTCATACCACAACTTCAAATACTTAAATAAATACATATATTCGTTTCATGGAAAACGTTTTTATTTGCGGACTACAATAGTCTTTAACTTAGATTTCACAAAATATTCATGCTATTGGTCAGTGGCGAAAATATTTAAATACATCTTAACTAACAATGCAGCAGCATCAAAATGAATACATTCTCTGTTCTTTCCAGATTGATGGTCTCTATCTCTGACGTCATGTGTTACGCATGCGCAGTCAAATAGTAAACAAAATTTTGATAGTTTTGACAGTTCAAGTGCGCCCATAGTAGCAGTAAATAACTTTTCCAATGCTTGAAATTGCACTACGCCATTTATTATACAGGGTGCAATAGAATTTAACTAAACAAAATTTTTTTAATGTACACTTACAAATACAATATTATCAAAATAAAATCAAAAGGGGCATTGTAAAAATAATTTAAAAATACACTTCCGCACGGCACTGGAAATAGGTCCCCTGTAAAACCTGATAAGGCGTATAATCGGCGACCGGACAAAAAATTGAAAGAACTTCCCATGTAAAGAAATAAATTGCATTTTACAACACCTATTTTAATCAATTAATTTTGCCGCTATTGTTATTAATTATTTATTAATAGAATTGTAGAAGTTAATAGTGGTTTTAATTAGTAAAATAGTTTGACATACCTTACCCAGTTTACTCAATTAGTATAAACTAACATAAATGTTTCTGCTTCTTGTCCATTTTGAAGTTATTTACTGACAGCAGATATGATTAGATTGCGTAAATCATCGATAGTATCCACTTCGCTGCAATATACTTCATTTTTTAAAGATCCAAACAAAAATAAGTCCAAATGATTTAAAGTCAGGATCTCGTGGTATTAATGCTTCGATACGCTATACATGATACGGATATAATTGAGCCTCGTGTATGATACGCCACACTGCAATACGCCGTAGACGCCATGGACCTCTATACATATTTGGTCTCAAATTTCCCGCGTCACCCCTACGTTTGCATTTATACCGGGAAATCGTGCTGTTAAATCATTTTCACTTCACCATAAATTAAAACGATAGCCATCAACGAGTTGCTATACGTAAGTCATTTTTGATATTTGAAATACTAATGTACACACAAAAATTTAATACGATAAGGAATCGGATATTTGAAATCGCCTGACCAGACACTACAGTACTGCCCTGTTAAGCGTAGAAGTCGTAACTGACAAAATCTTCATTCTGAGATACTGCCTGGATTGGGTAATTTGCTGTGCCATCAAATTTTAAATTTTATTACCATATGTTTCCCGTTCTCAACAGGATTTCTCTCGACTTATTATTGAGAGTTCAGTTTTCACTACCATATAGCGTCGTAAGATTATTTTGTAAATTCCAAATTTTACTCCTATGGCCAAAATTTTGATTGCTGCCTAACTTTCATTTGTTTTTTTTTTATTCTCCTACTAATGTGTACCCAACTTCATCTCTATATATTATATCCTTAATTCGAAATTTATATCTTTTTGCTTTTCCATTCTCAAAAACTAACTTTTCTCTAGATGTACCAGTAAGTTCCACGTTACTTGTTTCCTTCACAAATTTTCCCGTTATACTCAAATTATCTATTATCTTTTGCAGTTACGGTCATATCATCTGCATAGCTTACTATTTGCTGACCTTCAATGTATCCTGACTATCTTTTACAACCTTTTCTAATACTAAATTAAAAAGAAGCGTTGAGAATAGGTCTCCTTGCTTGACTGCTATGTCAATAGCATAACCTTCTGAACCTTTCATTCGTACTTTATTTATTATAAACTAAAATTTATTAATCTTTCATTTCTAAACAAACTCTAGTAATATTTCAGCTAAATATATATCATATCAATAAGTTGCCTTATTCTCAAAGGTCACTAATATTTCTTAGGAGTGAAAAGGAGCTTATCGCACAGTTCATTAAATATTTTTCATGGAGTTCGAGACGCTGCATCAAACGGTCCGAACTTAAAAAGTTAGAAATATGACGCACTTGGCCGCGCACCAAATTACGGCACATTGCCCGAAATCGGCGGCTTTCGCAATAATCGTAAGTCTGAAATGGTAACCGTATAATAAACTTGGAGGTCTGGATATTACAATTTCCTCCTGAAGCGGTTTCAAGTTTGTGTAAAACTTTTGTTATTAATTTTGGCAAAGCGGAATTATCGTCTTTCGTAATCCATTTTGGATTAACACTTAACAGGCGGAATTATGGAAGTTGGATTATTAATTTTAGCTTGCTTTTAATACAACAGTTTTTGCTGTTTCTGTAACTGCACTGTAATAATAAATAGAAATATAAGGAATTATTAGATATTTTTCACACGTTAATTTTTAACGTGTGAATAAATAGTCAGATATTAAGAAAAGCAGTATATTAATATTAAACATTTAGATATCCTAAATAAAGTGAACTGACGGCAAATATGAGTTCTTAGAGTTATACTAGCACGCGGCTGAGATTTTTAAAGTTAAACATAGGGCTGCACAATCATTCTTATCTTATTGTGTAATTTTTTCTCATATTATTATTATTCAAATCGGTGTCTTCTATCTAGAGGTCTGGATATTCTGGAATGCATTAGTTTTACACACCGATTAAGACACACTGACTTGAATAATAATAATATGACAAGTAAATAAAATAACAATGATTGATAAATGATTTAACATTCTTGAGAAATAATAACTTTATCGCTATGAAGGAATAGTAGATTAATTGCATCAAAAATATTGAAGAATTGAAAAATTGTACCAAAATAAAAATTCCGTCAGTGGCGTAGAAGTTATAAATGGGAAACTGCCGTTCTATCTCCGTCGTACGCCTCTGGCAATAGCCATGAACGATTTTGTAGCATTTTTCAATATGTTCTAAAGTATTTAAACTTTATGCCAAGTATGATGGGTATATCAAACAGGGTTAAAGTAATGGATCATTTAGCATTTTTTAAATAAGACACCTTGTAAGGGTGTAAGGAGTCATATTTTATTTGAGCGTTATGTGTCAATTCCTCGTATTTTCGGCCTAGAATTATCCAGTTAGCGTATGTACAATTATTAACGAATCACCCTGTATAATACATATGCTTAGAGTTTTAACACGTCAGCGTCGCGACGCTCGCAATTTCTTTATTGTTGGCGAGAACTCTTGCATTTCTATTTATAGAAAGTCTGTTTCTAAATTTTTTTGTGGTATACATTTCTTCTTTTTTACTAGAATTTCTCAGACATGCAATTTTTATATTGTTTACTTGGTGACCCGGCAAACGTTGTTTTGCCATATGAATTATTTCTAGTGAATACTTCGGCAGTTAAATAAAAAATAACTAACTTATTGTAAGTGTGTGGAGATGTGGTATATGACTAAAAGAGGAATGGAGTACTGTGAACGATGACGGCCTATAAGAATAACAAAACACAAAACATTCATTTTTTGAATTATTTCGGGTGCCTGCAATTTTACTTGGTTGACGGCCCAAATTAGCCCCTTTACGTCTTGTTGGCATTGTTCACTGTACAAAATAGTAAAATAATAGCCGTTATTGGCGGGAGCTCGTGACACTTGTTGCGTACTTTTGAGGTTATGTAGATCACTTAATTAACTAATAATGAGAACTACACTTAAAATTAATAATTTTATTAATTATTGATAAAATAGGAAATAAATAATTATGACCCAGCAATAATAATAAATTTATTTGAGAATTACACTTAGAAGGTAAAATGATAATTGTAAACGTCACTATTACGCTCGATTCATACACAATAATAATGGTCAAAAACTGTGTGAGGAGGGAGTGAGAGAAGGCTTATTGTGAGAGAGATAGGAGACCGTCTTCGTTCTCATCCCTACTCCATGCTGTTTACTGGGTGAGAAGTGACACTGGTAGATGCCTGGCGGGGATAACTGATCTAGTGATAATCGATCAGTTATCGACCAGGGTTAAAAATGATTAAATTACTAAAATGGTTATTAAAAAATAGGGCTTGTGATAGAAGGATGAAAATTAAAATAAAAAATTTTGTCCAAAAAATAAAAAAAAAAAATTGTTTGAGGTGGACCACCCCTATCACTTAGGGGTATGAAAAATAGATTACGACCGATTCTCAGACCTACCGAATATGCATATAAAATTTCATAAAAATCGGTCAAGCCGTTTCCGAGGAGTATGGCGTCTAAAACTGTGACACGAGAATTTTATATATTAGATTAAAATACTGAGATTCTTTCGCAACGTCTAATTTGAAAACAAAGAAGCGTCAAGAAACTGTGTTTTTCTACTGAGTTTTAATGTAATAGTCTAAATTATATTATTTATTTATAACATTACCTACTGAATGCAATTATTAAAGGAAAAACTAAAACAATTCAACTTAAAGGTTGACAAAATGTTTCTTAAAAAAAAAATTATATTTCTCATAGATCACCGATAAGAAATATTGTAATATTTTGATAAACAATATAAAAATTGCAATTCTAGTAAAACCTCCTGTATTTTTGGAACAGTTAGGCGAAAGGAAAAAATTTGTTCCACAAAAAAGATTTAGAAGTCAACGGCTTCTATACAGGGTGTTTCTAAAGGAGAGATAAAAAATCCAGAAGCGTATTCTATGACCAAAATAAGGGTTTTTGTTATAAGGTTAGAATAGTCTTGCGGCAGTAAGGCTTGAATCCTTTGTATGTGATACGAATATAACTATTGATGCTTCAGAACTGACCAAATTAATTTATGATTTGATTGCAGATGGAAATTGTGTATAAATGCACTTGATCAAATAAATAAATTTTGTTGTTAATCGGTTTGGAATACAAAAAAGTGTAAGGAAGCAAAAAGTGAGGATAATACCATGGCGCATATGATGATCTTTTTTATTTGTAACGTTATACAGGCTGATATATTTTTCTTGGAAAAACAAAATGATCGATGAGACCCACACCTCCGCCACTGATAAATTTCTAAAGCTAATAATTTTTTGCTTCATCATTCGTCGTTCTTCGTCATTCTAAATGTACACATCGAATTTGGTTAAATTATCTCAAGCGGTTTAGAAATTTTAGTTTTTGACAAACTGCAGCTGGCTGGGTATTCTAAGACCCCACAATTATACAGGGTGTTCCAGAATTATGGTCAAATATTTTACCAGTGTATTCCACAAGCCATTTCAGGGTGGGATCAGCAATGGCCGATTTCGACAAAACTTTTTTTTTAAACACTACATATAATTTTACTACTTTTTTCCATCTTGTAATTTTTTCATACAACCAACAGGTTGCGGGAAAAAAAAATAAAAATAGTTTTTCTTACTCTAAACATCTTTCCGTTACCGGTTACTGATAATCGCAGTAGGCGGTTGATATGTTGATGTTTCTCTGTTGTCTCGTCAAAAAAATCAGTTTTGATAGTTTTTGCAAATATTTTTAAACAACTGACTCTTCCGTACAAATATTAGCGAATAAATTGACAAAACATGCATACGGCACGATTGGTAACAATTAATTATAGGAATTCTTTCATTAGAAATATTTGCAAAAACTGTCAATTATAGACATAATGGCGATTTGTTTTACAAGACAACAGAGAAACATCAACATAGCAACCGCCTACTGCGGTTATCAGTAACCAGTGACGAAAAGATGTTTAGAGTAAGGAAAACAATTTGTATTTTTTTCCGCGCAAACTGTTGAATATATGAAAAAATTACAAGAAGGAAAAAAGTAGTAATATTTAAAAAAAAGTTTTGTTAAAATTGGCCATTGCAGGAAAAAGTTCTAAAAGAAATAAATCTAGGGCTAGACACCACCACAAAATAGCTTTTGATTAGCTGATAGTGTGTACCAAAATTGAAATTTCTAAGTGTAACCGTTTTTAAAAAACTATTTTTTTCCGCCATTTTGAGACTCGAATATCAACAGGGAGGACCCAAATTGAAAAAATTGCATATAAAAATCCCACCCTGAAATGTCTTGTGGAATACACTGGTAAAATATTTGAACATCACTCTGGAACACCCTGTGTAACAAAAAACAGTCGAATCGGAGTCATTTTGATATTACCGTGTAAGTTGGACCGTTCTGTCTAGAATATAAATGCTCCCGCCCATTCATTGGCTACTTTTATATTTAAATTTTGCAATTTTTTCACGCCACTTTAGCTATCTGAAATCTAATCTGATATAATAAGATCTGACTTATTCCATGCGTGGAAGAGGAGAAACATTTTTAGAATTTGTACGGCGAAATCCGCTTTGTTAATTCTTTCCTTTAGCGAGTTCATAGAACTAATTTCGTAAATGTGTCTCGGTCTATTCATTTCAATTACTTTTTGGAGTAAATAAAGCAATGATAAATCCTCGGGTACTCGTTCACGGAAACTACCACGGATAGAAGGAGGAGGGCTGCTAAACTACTTCATTATACAAATATTTGTCTTCTTTCTGCGGGAGATGGAACTGTCTGAATGTAAATGGTATTATTGTAATATGAAGAAGTAGGGAAACCGTTTGTGATATGTAAATTCAGCGGCGTCCGTGGCTGTCGGGCTTCTTGGGAACGCGCAGCTGCTGAGTCTGCGTATTTGCCTCTTATAGGTTTTATGAAAAAATATTGCCCCGAATATATTGAAACGTGTGGGAGAAAAATATTGTATTAAAATTCTAACCGAGACCAATTTCAATATTTTAATATTTATTGAACTTAAGTGGATCATGTTTTAAAACGTAAAATATCCTGCCTGTCTGGATATAATTCGTTCCAAAATTACCTTCCATTTTACTGATAAAAATAACATTTATTAGTTTTTAATGGAGCGTTTTATTTAAGAAATCGGGGCACAAACAGACCAAAGGGCAACAGAGCCATGATTGGTAACTCAATTTTAAAATAGAACTGTTATTAATCTGTTATTAATAATAATAAGATATATAAACTCCTGAACAAAACTAACGCACCGCTGTAAATTGGCAACAAATTCCATGCTGCTGTATTTCTGAACTGATGGTCTGATTTGATTTGAATTGTAGGTGAATTCCTTGGCAATTTGACTGTTCTCATTATTTTTTTATAAAAAGTTTATTTCGGTTTTATACAGGGTGTAATAACAACGTTATTGGGTTTTCTTTCGATAATTCGAAACACCCTATGAATATACCACCGACCAGAACATACCGCAGATGAAATCAAACTGTAGCACCGTCTTTCCTGAACATTTTTCTTGTTCACTTGATTATCTCTATTATTAGTGGAGATACATCGGTTTTGGCTCACTTCGGTATTTTATCACTAAATTATGAATGCAAAATTAACACCACTTTATTAAACTTACTTTAATTACAATATTACAAACTAAGAAAAGAATTATAGACAAATGCTAATAGCGTGTATGCTCTCCTCTACTCTGAATTACCGCATTCATGCGCCTTGGCATACCGGATATTAAATTTTCAATTACATCTTGGTGAATGTTCTCTCATTCTGCTAATGCTGCATTCACCAGTTGATAATGGTTAACCGGTGGGGGTATCCGACAACCAATCTTTTTTTTTAAGAGCATCTCATAGATGTATATGAGATTTAGGTCGGGACTGAAGGCAGGCCATTATCTTACATGAATAAACAATTGGGTCCCAAAAAGGGACAAATGCCACCACATGTTCAACTGCATTGTATTCTAAATAATTCGTGTTCATAGACCTTATACGTATAGGAACTACGGAGCAGATTCCGCCCCAAAACATTACAGAACCTCCACCAAATGGGTCCTTTGGAGAGATATTGCAACTTGCAAATCTTTCTCCCGACCTTCGCCAAACACGTTACGCCCATTCAAGACAGTTGAGACTAATTCTCGTTTCATCTGAGAAACGCAAAACGCAATCTTTGAACTCTATGCTGCCTGGTAAGTAATGGCTTCTTTGCCGGTCTCCTGCTGCTTAATCCAGCTTCATTTAAACATTTTCTATTTATCTGAGATGACACTATAAGATTTCGAGTATTTGCTAGATCATTTCTTAAAACAATTCCAATGATTTTCCTGTTTCTAAGAACGGTTTGTCTAAGAAAACGTTCGTCTCTTAGATCAGTACATCGTTTTCGCCCTTATCCTGCCCTTCGAGAATGAGATCTTGTCTCGTTAAATGATGTAACTGTGCGACTCATACTGGAATGATGGCGTCCTATCAGATCAGCAACAAAACGCATCGAGTAACCTTCATCCAACAAAGTTAATGCTCTTACTGACACAAATGTCTTGTCGATTAATTTTAGAATTAAAAACACTAGTCGTTACGTTAGTCGTTACTTGTACCTGACAAAAACTTTGACAATTATAAACCTCAAAACAAAACATTTGAAATGTAAGAAGAGAAAAAATCCTACTTATTAAAAACTATAAAAATGAAGGTATGCGATAATAGATATAAAATACCAAGTGAGCCAAAATCGATGTATATCTACTAATAATAAAGATAATAAAGTGAACACAAAAAAATGCCCAGGAAAGACGTTGCTACAGTTTGATTTCATCTGCGGCATGTTTTGGTTGGTAGTATACTCAACAGGATGTTTTGAATTTTCGAAAGAAAAACCAATAACGTTATTACATTCTGTATAAAACCGAACTTTTTCCTACAATCCACCTACAATTTAAAAAAATCATTTAAATCAGGCCATCAGTTCAGAAATACAGCAGCATGGAATTTGTTGCCAATTTATAGTGATGGGTTAATTTTGTTCAAAAGTTTAATAATAATAACTTTATTTTATAAAGGCCAACATAGGATACGAACGTCAAATTTAAAAAGCCAAAGGAAGAACATTACATCATTACACAATAATTACATAGCAAAACTGTGGTACCATTCAATTAACATAAAATCTTATAAATAACTTATACCTACACTTATACTTAACATACATTTAAAACATAATAAATCGTCAAAGTATATCGAGGAATTCGTTCAAAATATAAAAACAGGAGACATAAAAAAACTCCAAAAGTTTTTTCTTAAATTTAGTGGGACTTAAATCTTTTATTTGTTGTGGTAGCTTGTTGTAAACAGTACTGCATGAATAATATGCGCTTTAAAACAGATCATGCATCATTATAAACTGTTAGGATTAAGAAACAACTTGGTCTTTTACTGATTAATTTGAAATTTGTAAATAAATTTGAGGGATTAGGTACTTATTTATTAAAACCCTTGCAACAGCTTATATTACAGAATGTGTGACATACCAACTGTCATCACAGACAATAAATAGTTCCCTTGTTTATGACTGTCATTCATTCTGTATGAAATATCTGCTCAGCCACCTTCCTCGGTTAATGATTTCATAATTTTTCTAGCCTGTTTATCTTAGAACTACAACTTTAACAGTTTTTTTTTTAGAAGAAAACGAAGCTTCAAACGAAATTTGGGATAACGAAACAATACGAGTCAAATAACTTTTTATGTAGACGACTATGTACATAATTTTTTCCCTAATATTATGTATACAGGGTCCGTCACTTAAATCTCCCCAGGCCTATATCTCCGTATCATTTTGTAGGTCTGTTCAAGGCCTTCTAAGCCAATCATTAAAAGGAGACCCAAAAATTTGATTTTCTTCAAATATTTTCAAAACGGATCGAGATAAAGTAATCAAATTTAAAATTGAGAATTGCAATTAGATTGCGAATCTAATGTTTTAAAAAATATACCATAATTAGTCATAGGCGTGCCAAACTGGGAGGATTATTGGATAAATATTGCTCTAACTTTTTCATGTCTCGAGGTTTTTGCCGTCAGATCAAAAAATTAAAAATGTTGAACAATTTTACAAAACAAAAGGTACTCTTGTTTTATTTCGACAAATTATTTCGTTTACGAGTAATATCAATTTAAAAATTTTGTGACATACCACAAAAATATTAGATATGATATCTATGCAAGCGATGTCTATGCAAGCGGTCAAATTGTCTGTAGTAGGCTTTGAAAAGTTATCTGTTTATTTTACACATATTACATATGTTTTTAAAAAAATTTAAATTAAAAAATTTGAAGTATTAATAGGCTATATTAAAATTTAAAAATTTGCAAATAATTACATTTGATATGCATTTTAAAAGTATTTCAATATGTTAAAACGCTTGAATAACACCTTTAATATGTATTAAATAAGTCGACAGTATTTTCTCAGAGACTACAAGGGATATTTTCCCTATTTATAGTTTCCATCTTAAACTTTTGTGGTATGTCAGAAAATATTTAAATTAAGATTACTCGAAAACAGAACAGTTTATCAGATTGAAATAGGAGTACCTTTTTCATGTAAAATAGACCAAAATTTTAAATTTTTTGATCTGACGACGAAAATTTCGAGATACAAGAAAGTTAGAGCAATATTTACGCACTGACCCCCCCAGTTTGGCACGCCTATGACTAATTATGAAGAATTAATTTCATATTACTAGGTTCGCAATCTAATTGTGATACTCAATTTCAAATTTGATTACTTTATCTTGATTCTCTCTGGAAATATTTGGGAAAAATCAAATTTTGAGGTCCCCATTTAAGGGGCCATATCTCCGTTAGGGGTGCCTACGGACTTATGATTATATAACTTTCTTTCTTATTTTTGATCGTAGAATCCACAGTTAATTTTTGGCAGGCTAATTTGGGACACCCTGTATACAGGATATCATATTTTATACAGGGTGTCCGGAAAGGACGTGTACAACGGAAGGCCACAGACTCCTGGGTTCAAAATAAGCCGATTTAGTCCAATTTACTTATTTCCTAAATTGCTTCGTTTAGCCGCTAGAGCGCCAAAGTTCTCGAAAAATATTTGTTTATTTCGAATATCTCGAAAACGCCTTGATCGATTTTAACCATTTTTGGGCTACGCAGTTATAAGTCTAACCGACACTTTTTGACATTATTTAAAATCTTTTGCAATCATTAGAAATATAAGAAAAATCATGTATCATGCAAATATAAGCACATATTTTTTTAACCCCCTTTATAATTACTCTCAGCTTTTTTCTGTTAGTAGCTGACTTTATTTAGAAACTTTTTTATACTTTCAGAATTTTGAATAGATGAGTAGTTTAGGCATAAAAAATATTTTTCATATGTCAACAATATCAGCATTCATTCTGCAACAAATAACTAAAATTCCAATACTCATTTATATTTTATTTAATAAATAGAAGATAATAAGATATCAATATAACAAATAAAAAAGAGTTATGATGTCTTTACAATAAATGCTCAGTGACCATCGTTTTCTCGTACGCAACAAGTTATTCGTTTTACGTTGCAGTGCAGCCTCTCCATGATTACTGGATTACATCGTAAAATGTTAACTGCATCTTGGATTCGCCTAAAGAATTCCTCTTCATTATTAACTGCATAGGTATATAGTTTTTACTGCACCCCACAAAAAATAATCGCAAGGGGTTAAGTCTGGTGCTCGAGGTGGCCATTTTATAAGACCATCGTTTCCTCTTCCAATCTGCCTGTTAGGATACAGGTTATGTAAATACTGACGAACGGGTATTGTAAAATGGGGTGTGCACCATCGTGCATAAACCACATGTTACGACGAAGTAGTAACGGTAAATCGTCCAATAAATTAGGTAATACTTGCTGTAAATAATTTAAATAGTTGACCCCATTTAATCGATGTGGAAGCACAACTGGGCCAATAATAAAGTTGTCGATAATTCCGTCCACACGTTTACTCTGAATTTATATTGAAAATGTCTTATTTCTGTACAATGTGGATTTTCATCAATATAAACGTGTTTGTTATGGTTATCCTGACCTAGCGAAACATGCTTCATTTGTAAATAAAATGTTTTTGCTGAAATTGATATCATGGGCTCTTTGATCTTGTATAAAATTACAAAATGTTAAACGTTTTTCAGAGTCAATGGGTAGCATGAACCGATTGAATGTGGTACGGATGCAGTAACTGCTCCTTCAAAACATCGAGAACTATGGTTTTTGGTATCCCTGTTTCATGTCCAATGCATCTTGCACTAATTTTTGGGTTCTCTTCTATCTTATCTAGGATTTGTTCCTCTACCTCTGTAGTTTTCGTGGTACATTGACGCTCTTGAATCGCATTCATTTGGAGGAAGAACCCAAATTCGCGAAGTCGCATTTTGATGTTGGCAAAAGTTTAATGATTTGGCACTCGTCGATGAGGGAATCTGTCCATGTAGACCCTAACACTTTTGCAGCAGTTACCTTGACAAAATCGATAAACCAAAAGCATGTCTACTTGTTCGGAATATGTATGCGTATCCATGATGAAATATTGAAAAATGAGGAACAGAAACAAACACAACAATAATAACAACAAATAAAGTGAGATCTAAAGTAACTAAGTAGTTGAGCAAGAAGAATAAACTGAGAGACTAATTTCAGTAGCTGATTAAATTTGACACACAACTGATACTTAAAATATTAGAGGCAACTTCTGGTATTTCGTTATTTGTTGCAGAATGAATGTTGATATTGTTGACATAAGAAAAATATTTTTTCTGCCTAAACTACTCATCTGTTCAAAATTCTAAAAATATAAAAAAAGTTTCTAAATAAAGTCAGCTACTAATAGAAAAAAAACTGAGAGTAATTGTACAGGGGGTTAAAAAATATGTGCTAATATTTGCATGATACATGATTTTTCTTATATTTCTGATGACTGAAACAGATTTTAAATAATGTCAAAAAGTGTCAGTTAGACTTATAACTAAGTAGCCCAAAAATGGTTAAAATCTATCAAGTCGTTTTCGAGATATTCGGAATAAATAAAAAATTTTCGCGAACTTTGGCGCTCCCTAGCGGCTAAACGAAGCAATATTATTGTGTAAAACATTCAAATGTACTATTGTATGCTGATAATTTAAAGTTATATCTGGCTGTACGAAATAAACAAGACTGTTTAAATTTGCAAGAAGATCTTGATAATATAAATATTTTTTGTTCAGACAATGGTCTAATCATGAACGAAGGTAAATGTAAGTCTGTGTCCTTTACTCAAAATACATGTAAATTGGAAAATAATTATAAAATAAAAAATTTTGAATTGGAAAGTCTAACGGAAATTAAAGATCTGGGTATAATATTTACAAGTAATTTTAGGTTTAATAATTATATAACTAATTTAACATTAAATTGCTGCAGAAAACTTAGTTTTATACTTATGTAAGGATAATAAAATCAATTATCATATGTCATTTGTTAATGAGATCAATATTTATACAAAGCAAGTCAAATAAATAAGCAAGGGTCGTATTTGTCTCCATCTAACATGCAAATAGAAAATAAATGTTCATACCTAAATTACGAGACGTTCAAATTATCCACAAACATCACATCTGTTATCCCAGGGCGAGACATAAGGTAGTTTATTTAGACATTTCTGTTGGTCAAGTGTAGGCAAGTTCCGGAAATAAAAGAGAACAAAACTTTACCGTACTGTACAGCTAGATACGATAATTAATAAACTCACCGGGGGTGGAGCTACCCCCAGACTGGACCACACAAGGTGTTTTTCTCGTCTGGGCCCCCTCTTCTTGGCTGTAATTACTTATATCATACCTAAAGCTATGAGGGGTAGGGAATAAAAACGTTATGTAAATTAGACAAGTTAAAAATACACAAATACAAATCAACTATAAATCATAAACTACAATAATACAAAACTACAAGCAGCCGCTCGGCAAGCGCGCATGCGATGTGAGTTTCTGACCATCACAGGGTCACCTCTGGGGCACACCCAGAAGTCAACACCGAGGGTCATCCGTGTACTCTACTTGGTCACTCACTCAGATGTGTCAAAATGAGCAATCAACAACTCAGGAATACCGGTAAATATCACCGGGCTGGCGGGACCGAAAACAGAATCCACGCCAGTTCCCACGTAGCGAGTATAACCACCCGATAGTCACAATTCATCAATTTGTCAAAGTCATCATTGTCATACAAAACATCATGAATTATTGTCAAGCAATATTTACCTCAATAATCATTCCTGGCCAGGCAGAATAAAACATCAATAATTACTCTCAAACAGAAATATACATTAAATAGCTAAGTACTCACTCAATTATTCCTTTATTAAGTTAATCGGAACTTGCCACACTATATTTCAAAACGTCTCAACAAGATAAGCCACCAAAATTATATATCTATATATTACTATAGTAACAAAAAAATAATCGGTCCTTTCACTTAGAATAAGCAAAGATTTTCAGAACATAAAAACTTGTATTACTTTATATAATTCTCTTGTTCGTCCAAAGTTGGAATATGCATCTGTGATATGGTCCCCTGTTACTAATATTACTATTGATTTGGTAGAAAAAGTGCAAAAGAGATTTTTAAGAAGTCTGTATTTTAAGAAACATGGTATATTTCCCGTTTTTCCAGTTATGTTATCGTACCAATCACAATTAGATGATTTCAAAATTATATCACTACGGGATCGCAGGGAGTATGCTCAAGTGCTATTTGGAAATAAGTAAATTGGGCTAAATCGGTTTATTTTGAACCCAGGACTCTGTGGTCTTCAGTTGTACACGTCTTTTTCGGACACCCTGTATATTCTGTAAAGTAAGTGCCACGTGCCCTTCCAAATAGCAGTTTGATTCAATCGCTTGTCATAATTTCACGATCCTTACGCATTCGCCATTCTATTAAAAATACAAAAGAGTTTATTTTTTTATGAACCTATTTCCCTCTTTTCTTACAATTAGCTGGCATATTTATAAACGTTCTCCGTCAAAGAGAAAAGGAAATGTTGTCAAAGGAAAATAAATAAATGAATAATGCCGCTGTAACAACCCAATTTGTTAAAGTGAACATTTCCTCTCGGCAAAGGACTTGAAGGAAAAAGCTAAATCTCATGCCTGGAATAATCCTGGATGGTACTTGAATGACTTTAGCCCTTCGGTGCATCGTCGGTCTTATTAAAAGCCTTGCAAATACGATAGCACAGTCAATTAGGAACCTAAGGATTAGTTTTCCGCGGAAATTCTAGAAATAATTTTCCTTCAAAACGAATTTTCGTAATCCGAATGCTCTTCAGTGAAACTTAATTCACTGAGATAAAGGCTTCAGCTTAGAAAACTCGATGAAATTATTTTCCTTGTAGTACTCTGCTCAGTTCTCCTTTTAATGGATTGCTATTACAACTAATTTCACAGTTATTGTGCTATACCTTTATGCAGTTAATGTAACAATAACAAGTAGTTTTCATATAAACTCAACTCACTGCAATACTCAAGTGTTTCTGTAATAAAACATTAGAATTGACAACTTAGTACAAATAGATGGAATCTATACAAGGCGTTTGGAAAAGTTGGTACAAAACTTAAGGCAGTGAAAGTAAACCCAAAAAAAGTAAACAAGTTCCTAAGTATAAACATTGGTCCATTTTTTACTTAGATATGACCCTCCAAAGGGGGCTTATCATTTGAATGTTTGATAGATAGACGAAAAATTATGCATTAATAAAATCAGTAGATATCTATATAAAACCAAAAAGTACGACAATTACTTTCCGATCAATTTAAAACTCAAAAGTTCAATGTAACACTTCAGCTACTGACAATTGAATTGTGTAGCGAGAATGCATTTCAGCAGATAACATAAAGAGTAATGACAGAATTAAAAATGGTTCATAATAACGACAGAAGGGTTTATGCTGCCAGATCGATAGACTTGGCACAGTTAAAATATAGGTAATAATGTTCTAATTTTACATAAAGTGATGTAATGTTTAGGGAAGTAAATTCAATTCAAATATTCAAGAAACTTATAGAAGGAAAATGCAATATTAAGCAATATTTAATAAACTGCAGAATCGGAAGTATGGTAAATCGATTTTTACGAGTATTAGAATGTAGTAAAAACCAAATCGTATTTTACAAAATGTGCGCCAGATTTTCATACAAGAAACTGGCATAGCCGAGAGTACTCGAAAATCACGTTCTACTTTACATCGAAATTGTTTTATTTTCAATCTTAACCGTCATTCCGTAGTATCCAGCAAACTGGAATGTAATATTGAATATGTAACATACAAATAATATAATAAAAATGTACGTTCTCTGCATTATTAAATTATAAGGATAAGGATATTTCGTACTGGCAGGTTTAAAACTTAGTTTGAACGACTTTGTTAAACTCTGCACTGAACTACAATGTACAGTCAACCAAATTGTATCCTAAATTATTCATAACCTTACAAATTTCTATTATGTGTCTGGACATATAAACCTGCATACTTGAACCATTTACAATTTTAAGAGTCAGTTGAATATTGATTATTTAATACAAAAAAAACTAATTTTCATAAACCTGTGCCGATAAAACTAGACTCAATATCAGTATCTTACAATTATGTCTGCTTTTTTTAACACTGCAAAAAACTTATGTTGTGTATGTGTAAGTAAGATTTTTCAGTGTGTATTTAGGATGTGTAAAATTTCAAAGTTAATAGTTTAACACACTATGGCTTTTTTATACGTTTTACACAAAATCTGTTAAAATTACTAGTATTATAATCAAATATACTGAATTTATATAATATTTGCCAGTGATGTGTTAAAACACAATTTCGTGTAAACTTAACAGCTCTGTGTTCTATATCCCTACTCCTGATTGGTTGAGCACAACTGTGCAGCTGCAGCATATCAGCTGTTACAACACAGGTCGCCATGTTGGTCGTGTAGCGTTGTTGTGTTCAGTTACCTTTCGTTCGCTGTGGTCAAATGGAGAATATTAAAATTTTGAATTGAGGTTTGGTCAAAGAAAATGGTAAGTACTTACCCAACTATAACAAATATTGCTGATAATTGTGATAAAACAAAAACTAATGAGGACTCTGATGTTTTATATTACTCTGTATTCTGATTTTCCTATAACTTCAGTGAAATAAAATGATATGTTTAGATCACTATCAGTAATTTTAGTAAACTTCTAAATACATATTTTATTAGGGTTTGTTGTTTTGTTGTTTATGATTTACTAGATTATTATTAGCTTATAAGCCCCTTTTTAGAAAATGTACTAAATTTGTTAAATATTTTGTTATAAAATTTAGTTGTTCATTTGAACTGAATTATATATTTTTAATAAAATCATAGAAAGAAAATATCTTTTATTTTATTATTGACTGTAATACCATCATTCTGAAAATAATAATAATAATGTCTTTATTGAAATTTAAAGAACATATAAGAAATATGTATAAAAGGAATGGCGAGGTTCAACACTATTGTTGCTCTACCACCTAACCAGTCCCTTACAAATGATATATTAATATAACTATAAACCATATGAAATATTAAAAAATACATAATCAACTAGCATACATGAGGCACAACACAGATTTAACTTAAACTACTAACATATGATTTGACCCGCTTTTTAAAACTATGTAAACTAGGAGCAGATTTAATGTCAGAGGGGAGTTTATTATAAATTTTAACAGCATTATAACTAAAAGATTTTTGAAATTGAGCAGTGCAATGTCTTGGAACAGTGTAGAGACCACGAAATCTAGTGGGTCTTTCATGTTGGTCTTTGACAAGTTTCTGAAAAAGATACTTAGGAGAACCAGAATCATTAATTTTATAAACAAGAGATGCCATATGAGCCATATAACGCTCATTTAGTTTCAACCACTTGAATTGCTCGTACTTAACACTTATATGATCATATTTTCTCAGACAATAGGCAAATCTTAAACAAGTATTTTGAAGTTTCTGAAGGCTTTCTTTATCTCTATTTAAAATAGGTGGCCAGTAAACTACATCACAATAGGCTATACTACTAAGAGTCAACGTTTCACACAATTTTAGTTTAACATCAGTGCTAAGAATTTTTTTATAGAGATAGAGAGTTTGCAGCTTACAGTAGGATTTTTGTAATAAGTTTGATATATGCTTATGAAATTTAAGATCTGTATCGATGTAAATTTCCAAATCCCTACAACAAGTGACAGGCGTTAAAGTTTTTTCCGTTTAAAAATATATTTAAATCATAATGATTTACTATGTCATTTCGAGGCGGTCCAAATATCAATAATTCCGTTTTCTTCTCATTTAACATTAAGCCATGAGAATTGGACACTGTAGAAATAGTGTCTAAGTCAGAGTTAATACACTGTATAGCGGAATAAATATCTGAAAAAGAAAAACTATATATTACTACTATACTATATATTACGTGTGTACGGAAGTTTACGTACCTTTTTAGTTTGTCAATTATGTTCCTGTTTGCATATTCCAGACTATATTCCACTATACGAGTATATCGACTATATCGACGACTGGGAAAACTTCCAGAAAACGTCAAAATAAAGGTATATGTGTAAAGTTTACACTTTTAATGATGCAAATAACACTGAAATGTTTATAACTTACTCATAATATTTGTTATATTAACACAGTGATTTGTGTTAAACCTTTAACACACTGCTCCATACAGAGAAATGCGTAAACATATACACAATCCCGTGTGGACTTCGTTTAACACAGTATTATGTTCTTTTGTGTTAAAATGTGTAATTATTTTAATAAGACTCAAGATTGTGATTTTTTGTGGGAAATTTTCTTTAAAGACTAACTCAAAAAAATAATTGTTATCTTAACACCAAAATAATTTGATCACATAAGTCTCGGCCATTGTTAAATACACTGTATATGCTATACCTATATAAAAAGTATATCAGGTGCATCTAAGAGTAATATTTTCGCAGTTAATTCATTAACAGCGCAATATCCAACCAATTACTACCGTTGATATTTTTTATGTTTGGCAAACGGCAGTTTTATGGGTCAATAAAAAAATAATTCACGAGCTGAAGAAATTACTTACCTAAACCGTTTTTTAAATGGCGGACAGACCTCCATGGAGCGCATCCATAGGCTCGTAAAAATTTTATAGGAAACTTTATTGGAGGCTGCGGGAAATCCCCCATAAAGCAGGAGCATATCTTGAAATCACGTCGAATAATATATATTTGAAAATATATGCTTAATATAAATATAATGTAATTGTATAATATATTTATTTATTTTACAATTTAGAAATACAACGGGTCAAAGACCCACAATAGGTTCCACTAATTTAGTAACAAAAAAAAATCACGGTATATAAAATTAGATCAACTATCAAGTATATAAAAACACAGAAAGAAACAAAAACTTAATGCAACAATGGGAAGAAGTACAGTATTAAACCTTAAGAAAAAAGACAAACGACGAAAAAGGTACGAGTTAACATTTAAAACTTACAATTGCATGCGTTTAAAAAAGTGTTTAAAAGAGCTTAACGATAACGATGCTATATAAGGCCTACCACTATCAATTGAAATACAGTATGGGCCAAAAGTATGGACTAAATTCAATAAAAACGAAACAATTATTTTTTGGGAAAAATTCTCGAACAGGTCGATTTTTAATTTAAAAAATACATATTTTAGCGTAAAATGCGAACTTCAAATGTCATTTGTTTTCGAGTAATGACGTCATCGATTTTTTTTAAATGGCAACACCATATTTTTTTCCTTGATTCTGAAAGATCGTTTAATTCTCTATCAGACAATACTAAAATTTTGCCCTCTTACATAGGAAAGTTTTCGAGTAAATGACGATTGAATGTTAGAAAACGGAAGTTAAAATAAAGCAAAAACGTTATCAAGTTTAGTTTTTCGAATTCCATAGTTCTTTTATCGATCACGTAGGTGAAAATCTTTGCAAAGTGTCATTGTCACACCGACTTTCTAATAAGTATTGTAAGCGACATAGAAATTATTATTCAATTTAAAGTATTATGGCACATTTAACTGTTACTCAAAGAATTGAAATTTTAATTCTTATCGGATGCGGGAATATGACTAGAACTCAGCAGGTTTGCGATTTATTTAATGAAAAATATCCAGATCGCCCTATCAGCCAATCAACAGTCAGTAAGGTAGAGTCTAAATTTAGAGAAACTGGCAATGTTGTAAATATTCTAAAACCTGGACGTCCAAGCATTAATGAAAATCAGAAACAGAACATTTTGATAAGTATGGTGGATAATCCTCTTAATTCTTCACGATTGGTTGCATTAAACAATGACACTAGTCAGAGCACAGTGCTACGTATCTTGAGGAAGGAAAAATATCATCCCTACAAAATTCAACTTGTGCAGGAACTCAATGAAGATGATCCCGATCGCCGCTTACACTTTTGCGAAATTCTAATGGATTTATGTCAAGGAAATAGAAGTTTACACCGGCAAATACTTTTTTCAGATGAGGCCACATTTTGTCTGAATGGTACAGTAAACCGTCAAACTTGCAGATATTGGAGTCGGGAAAATTCTCATTGGATGGCAGAGGCACATACCCAACACCCTCAGAAATTAAATGTGTGGGCTGGAATAGTTGACGACAGAATAGTAGGGCCTTTCTTCTTTGAAGGAACCCTTATAGGACAAAGATATTTAGAGTTTCTAGAAAATGACCTAGTTCCAGCCCTTGCAGTAATTTTTCCTAACGATAATGACCCTGACATTCCTGACGATACCATATGGTTTCAGCAAGATGGTGCACCTCCGCACTATGCGCGCCCTGTACGAAATTTTTTGGACAACTGTTTTCCTGGGAGGTGGATCGGCAGACGCGGACCGATAGAATGGCCTGCAAGATCGCCAGATCTTACACCTCTTGACTATTTTTTATGGGGATATTTGAAGTCAAAAGTGTACATTAATAAACCACGTAATTTAGAAGAACTTCAAAATCGCATTCGGGACGAAATACGCAGAGTTACCCCAGAAATCATTCATAATGTGCAAGAAGAATTTCTTCACAGACTTGCGCATTGTCAAGAAGTTGGTGGATGGCAATTCGAACATTTAATTTAAGTATAAAATTTAATCAATTGTATTTTATTTTACATACCTCAGAATTGTTTCTTTTTTATGGATAAAATTTACGTTTTCTAACATTCAATCGTCATTTACTCGAAAGCTTTCCTATGTAAGAGGGCAAAATTTTAGTATTGTCTGATAGAGAATTAAACGATCTTTCAGAATCAAGGGAAAAAATATGGTTTGGCTATTTAAAAAAAATCGATGACGTCATTACTCGAAAACAAATGACATTTGAAAATCGCATTTTACACTGAAATATGTATTTTTTAAATTAAAAATCGACCTATTCGCGGATTTTTCCCAAAAAATAATTGTTTCGTTTTTATTGAATTTATTCCATACTTTTGGCGCATACTGTATAATTGTAGAACGAAGTAATTCGACAAATAAAGCTATTTATGCCTAAATTGGTTCTGTAAAAATATATATTAAACATATAATTACTTCTAGTGTTAATAGGCGGAATATGAAAATTTTGCAAGGACAGAAGTTCTGGACAATCAGTCATGTTATTTATTAATTTGAATAAAAATATGCGGTCTGCATGAAATCTACTACAGCATTTAGTAATATTTATTCAAATATTAGACTTTGGGAAACTTCTCTTCTGATTTATTAAACTTTACACTACTTGCCTAAAACAAACCAAAAAAAATTATCGCAGTACTGATCCCTGTTTTCTTAACTCAGTTGCAAGATGGGTTGCATTCACACTAGGAACTAAATCAAGGCCACTAAACCTGTTACAAACTAAACTGTTCTTGATAAAACTTACTCAGCTTTTATGTGGTTCCTCGTTTGCTGAGTTTGTGGAAACATCATATATCTCTAACAGCATTGGTTACCTGTTTAATACAGTTACTAACTGATTTTTGATAGTACTAAATTAAAACTGTCACCAATAGATGTTTTGTAACTATCTTATGTTACAAATAAAAATGTTGCAAATACTAGAACCAATCCGCCTATCTATCGATAAAATTAGAAAGCACCTTTAGCTCTGTCGGAATACTATCTGAAAAACTGCCAAAAATGGTCTTAATTCGTTAATAAATATCCAAATTAGTTTTACTAAATCTAAATAATTTTTTTAGTTTTTCATCAGGTAAATCAAATAGATTACTTAAATATTGTATCCTTTTTCATTGTATTTCGGGTCGGTCAGTGGTCGCGCGGTTAAAGGCGTCACTACTTGAATCGAGGTGACTAGATCGGTGTTGGATCGAGCCCAGCTGCCGGTAGACCGTATATAAACTATATTCGTTGGGAGGTTTGGCGCCCTCTCTGCGGGTATGGTAGGGTGGAAGAATGTTGGCTTGGGTCAATGTGAGAGATTGATACCGGTTGATATTTGACTACCCCCCTAATTAATGAGATTTTCCAGGTTTCCCTCATTCCTGCACTGAATAGTGGTTAGGGCCTACCAACGTAAGTCGTTCCTGGGCGCAAATGCGGCCTGCTTAATAATAATATGCCGCCCCCTCTCCCGCACAAGTCTCCGACTTCTGGGCTAATCCCTGTGATTAGAATGAGGGGTAGAGATATTATTATTATTTAAATATTACAACTTACCTTCGATGTGCATTTATTACACCAAGAGTTAAAAGTACATTTAATAATTCGTCTATTTTTAAAATTCAAATTACGCATAGGTACGTTAAACTATAGCGACATCTTTTTTTATACATAGTGATTTTCCGGGTTGTCATTGCCGTGACCTCAATAACTGGTCGCTATCAGAAACAGAATTAAAGTGCACATCCCTAGAATTAATCGCGATCCTTTGACCTGTCCTGGTTGTTCTCACGCTAGGTTCTATAAACCAATATAACTACACCTAATTCCTTGTCTTTAAAAAACTCTACTAAAAGTCTACATCATGCGTAAGAATTAACATCGCCGTTATTTCTTAATTACAGGAGATACATACTACAAAAACTGAAAATGATGAAGTACACTGAAAAAAATAATTACAGTTAAAATAGAGGGCAATTTATTTACCACTCATTATTACTGTAATTCTCTTACCGATTGTGACTTTACAAATAAAATGTAAAATTACGTTGTAAATTTATTTTGTGGTGTAATTTTAGGTTATGCAATTGTAATATTACTTTGTGATTTTACAATATAAAAAGTATTGTTACAATGTAACTTCCACAATTACTTGTAAAATTACAAAGTAGCTTTACAGGCAGTTATATAGTTACATTGTAATAATACATTTTGTATTATGACTACAATGTAATTTTTTTATTTATTGTACAGGATGGTCCAATTTGGGCACTTAGGTATAGAAGGTTTCTTCTATTTTCCGAAAGGGCAGAAAAAAGTAGCCAAGACATTTAGAGCTTAATTTTTGAGAAAAGTTGAATAGCGAGAATCACATTTCAATATTTTGATTTGTTTAAGAGATACCTACATGATATTTTTAAAATTTGGTCGTTTTCTGTGGTAACTTTTCTACTTATTATATTAATATTTATACATTGTAAAGACATTTTTTCTCTATGTGTAGTATCTAGTGATTTGAGGAATATTTTTTTATAACTTCTAGTTTTCCGCTGCTATAACATATATATGTTTTAATGAAACATCATACGTACGTAATATGGGGCATCATAGAAAAGGCCTAAAATTAAAAAAATGCTATATAAAAACTAATCAAGACATCGAAATGAAATTTTCGTTATTCAATTTTTCTCAAAAATATTCCCGTGACATTTGGACTATCTTTTCGGAGAATAAAAGAAATCGCCTACAAGTGTCGAAACTGACCTAACCCGTACACAGGACATCTTGTTTACAACATTCGAATTCACTAACAGTGCTTTGACATTCCTAGATACCTAAAAAAAATCTGAATAGCAATTCATTTATAACTAATAGATTAATATGCCTACATGAGAAAAATTGAAATATCATAAGGAATTAACGATTGTTACTTACCTGAAGTAACATATTAGGCTTTTCCGTGAGTTTCTCAATAGCATCAGTGCATCAGAATGTTATTTCAAGAAAAGAAAAATATACTCATATTAAGTAACCTAATTAACATGAATGCCAATTGCTTCTAATGTTCACAAATACCCTTAATAGTAATACTGAATTTTTGATATGATATCCCCAGTGAAGTCAAACATTTTCGAACCAATAGATTCGTTTTCTATATGCTTTTCAGATTTATATACAAAAAATTAAGTACTTTGGAATTTATGACTCATTTAGTTAAATAGAAAATAATACTTATTTCTATTATAGCCCCGATGTATACCTTAAAATCAGCAGAATAATCCTTTTTAAATTTATAATTAAAATTTTTGGACAAATTGTGTAAAAAAACATTTGTTACACAAAACCGCACTTTCCTTAACTGATTATATAAATAGCTATTTTGTATTCCGATTACGGTTAGTTAGCTAATTAGTAGTTACAACTTTATTACATCTTCAATATATTAACTGCTCTTTGCTTATTTTTTAGCTTAGAAATACATGTACGTACAGGTACTGAAGTAATAAAATATTATGGTTTTACGGCAATTTTTTATTAAAATTTGGTACCTACACATTTAGGTTATTTGTACAAAACAGAACACTTAACTTTATACAAGACATATAACAATGTAAAAATATATTCGTAGAACTAAAGTAAACATTTTATAATATTCAAATGAAATCTATGATCTCATATTAACTATTACAGAGTAATGTTAATAATATAAAAAATGTGCATAGATTGTAAGTAGATACTCAGAACTTAAATCATGCTAATCCTCCCCTGTTCTTCAAATATGTATAAAATATAATTCTAATAGAAAATAATATATTTTTATATATTATGTAAGATGAACAAAACAACAGTGGGGTACCCGATTTTTGTAGCTGCAATGTTTCAATAATTATGTATAACTTACATACCTATTACTTCTTAATTGAGGTTATGTTTGAACAAGCACTAGACAAAACTACTTATAGTACTAAAAACACTCACTTATCACTCTAGATATGTTTATATTGCTAGTCACTACTCACTAAATTAATTATGTAAGTACCTAGGTCCTAGGTACACGCTGCATTCATCGAAATGAAGCAAGAAATAATGAAGGCGTCACCACCCAACGCTCTCAACGGTTAGGTTATGTTAGCGCGTTTTAAAATTAGTAGTACCTTCACATACACATTAGGCATATTTTTACAGTCAATTATATAGTAAATTTGGTATGTTCAGTAATTTTACAATTTAAAAATTGATTTCACATTGTTAATTGTAAATGTACTACAATATATTCTATAAATGTACAAATTATATTATAATTACATAGGAAGTTTACGGTTTTCTTGTATATTGGCAGTTTTCTTGTAAAATTACAAGTGTCAGTGTAATATCATCATTATTTTTAGAATTATTTTAAGACAATTATAAGGATATTCTTACAGAGTAAATTTGTAAAGTTACTGGCCTTTTTTTCAGTGTATAACATTTAACACTGAAATAATATAAATGTTATTGTGACCAAAATGGGATACATACTTGGGCATGATGTTTGTCGGAGCACCGACTTATGCGAATGAAATCATTTTTCTTTCCGCCCAGTTTCAGAAAATATTTATATGAAACCCTCATTTGCCGCCCTATTCCATCCTAAGCCGCCTTCGTCTGCTCAATACGTAGTTGCACACTTAATATAAGTTTATGGCTGCACTGAGATACCGAGCCTAGTTAAGATGTATAGTAGGAACATCATCACATGTCAGGTTTTACATTAATGTAATGTCTTTTTGCGAAATATGAGGCCTTCCAACTAAACGGGTAGGGTTCCTCAGCGTCGCGGGCCTATCCCTTAATTTACAAAACTACCACTTTATTTCCTTATATAGTCTTACATAATTTATGGGTCGAGGCACCTTATAAAGGGCTTGATAATTCTAAAGGATGTCGGATACTTGTCCTTTATGGCTGGAAGGTGTGCGCAATAAATGTATATTGTGGAGTAAAAAAATTCCATCAGAGGAGGAAAATGTCCTTGGAAAATATGGGGTACTATATGTGTAAGAAAGTATGCACATAAAATTAATAACCTTATACAGGGCGTTTCAGAGCCCTGTAAAAGAGCTTTAATTCTTTTGTAAACATAACAAATTAAAATCATTTCAACCAAATAATTTAACAACTAATTAATTTTTATTAAACTGTCCTTCCAAGCCAAATATTTAATAACACCAAACCACACCCTAATGCGGGAAGTTTAAAAAGAACAATACATTTTAATAGGATTCGCTTTCTGCAAAAAAATAAAGCCGCTTTCAAAATAAAAGTATTTAGATTAGAGGTGAGGAAGAGACGTCCCACGTACAAACCTTCCGACTAAAGTTGCAAAATTAGGCGTCTGGGAAATATTAAAAGTTTGTTTGTAGTTTTGCGAGCGCGCTAATATTTTGTACACACCGAGAATCGCTGAAAATTACACTCCAAGTTGTAAAATAATTCCGTGAAATCTCTGAAATAAAGAAAGCGCTGAAAAATAGCTCCCATGGAAAAAGCTAAAGCTGAGACACTTTAACAAACTTAGATAACATAACTTTATATTACTTTGTTATCTGCAATGGTACACGTATGTAAGGATAAACATTGTATTTTAGCTATTATTGGCACCAAGTATTTAAAATTTATGCATTTTTTTAATTAGATCTAGTACTATTACTTGTGTGTTTGTTGATGTTCGTAGGGTTTTGAAAAATGTATTGAAAACTGAGCAGCTATGGCGTAAAAGGTATACTAATAAGCTATCTCATTGATTTTTTTAATAACCGTAGGCAGAAAGCAAAAATTAAGTGTGTATAGATGTGTATCGAGTACCTCAAGGTAGTTTGTTGGGACCACAATTATTATTAGTTTTATTTCCCGAGTACACAAAATATTATGCTGAATACTTTTTGAACCACATTGAATATCTGTTGATAATGCCATGGCGGTAAACGTGTGGCAGTATTTTTATGGTTTTGTGTACATTTACGTGTATTTTGTTGTTACCCTTTGTGTTTTTTCCCGACGTAAGTAATCGACATGGTCATGACCGCCAAACCAAGTAGGTACCTCGCTTTATATAAAAAGAACGGTTGGGGGAAGGAGAGCAAGTACAGAAATCTTTGCAGGTTTTAAACAAGTAAGAAAACAGATGATTCAAGATTCTTAAAATATCTCCAAATATCAATCCTGGAAATAAATATTAGTAAGGCAGGTGCTGCCTCTCTGTGCTACCATACCGTATGTCTCAATAAATCTTTAAATAATAATCTACATTTTGTAAAGATTTCTTTTTTTTTTCAAAGCGGCTTAAACTAATACATGTGTCAATGCGGTGACCTGTCACTACGTTTGACAACTTAGACTTTGGCAAAATATACTTAACCTTGCGGTTGACAGAAGGTCAGTGACGGGGATAAAAAAGGATTTAATATAGTTTTGAAAAAAATAAATTTTTTGGCTTTATAAATAAGTGGAATTTTTTTGAAGGGTGATTCCATTAATTCTTATTTTTCCTATCCCACCTTAAAATATTTGTACTAAGTCATAGTTAATCCTGTATATGGTCTGATGAAGCATGTTTTACTAGGGGCGGCAAAAATAATGAGCATAATGAACATATCTGGGCGTTATAAAATCCGCATACAATTAGATCAGGACGGTTTCAGCAATACTTGAAGGTCAACGTTTGGGGTAACATTTACAACAATAATTTACTGTCTATACATGTTTAATAATGAACACAGAACTTTCTTGGAAAACAACCTTTTTGATTTCAATGGTGCCGTAGGGATACTCTTTAAAATATGTGGTATCAGCACAATGCTGTACCACTACATAGAGGAAGACAATGTCAAAAAGATCCAATAGCATGGCCACCGCGTTCCATAGATTTAAATCCTTCGGACTTTTATTTATGGGGACAGAAAGCAGCTTGTCTATGATGAAATCACCATCCTTAATCATCGGCCGTTAACCAAATAAGAAATGATCCAAATCCCATTCACCGAGAAACGGACTCTTTAGTTTACCGATGTGAAAGTTGAATTCGGGCCGAGCGTGGACATTTTGAACTATTTTTATAATCTAAAGATTTGTTAATTTAGTTAATAAATATTAACTAATGTTTAAACTTATCCTATTAACCCATCTGCCAAAGTTTGTGATAAGAACTTGTAGAACACCTTGTATATCATACTTTTTTGGTTTTTAAATTGCAACCGCGGTACCATAATTTTATTGAAACTTGGAAGGGCGGTAGGTATCTCCTAAGGGGTGAATATTTTACTAAGGAAACTTATTTTGACAACACCCTGTATATAAAATAAAAAATGGTGTAGCACCAGATTATTCAAGAATTGTTGATAAAATGTATAATGTACCCTTCTATCCTGTCAGATGGGGAAGCTCAAAGTTTAAAAAACAGCAAATGTTTAATGAAAGGTTACTAATACTCTTCTTGTGAGCCATAAAAGAGGATGTAAATATAAAGATATTTAAACATCTCGCATGATTTTATAACACCCAAACTAATTAATTCTGAAAATATCACAACGTCAAATAAATGTCAGCTTTATTTTTATTTTTTAGCAATTGTAAATAAAATGTCTCTTATTTATTATTGTTATTAGGATAAATACTTGTTTCCTTTCCATCCATGCAAGAGTAAACATTTATTACGTATCTACTACCTACAAAAGATTCTAGTACTAGAAAATTATATTATTATTAATATAAATTTATTAATTGATATAACTTTGATACATCACAATTAAGAACTATAACTAATACACAATGATATATTCTTTTAATTAGAGATTCCAATAACCAGCAGTATATTACTAAATATCACTAGTAAATATAAGCTCTAATAAGTAAAACTTAGTGTGCTACTGGTTTATAACCGTCGTAATTCGAGATGATTTGTGACCTCCAGCAAAAAAATGACGGCATATCCAATTAAATAAATAAACTGACTCAATCCATTAGAGTATCATTGAACGCCGACGGAACTTGATACAAATTGCTACCGGAAGTCGCTCAATAGTTCATAAAATTAATCGCATCTGAGATTTTCCACTAGCGCTGCGAAGTAAATATTTTAACATTAAAACAATTTTTTTTAAAGTGATTCTAAAAATAGTTTTCTTCTACCTCAAAAAAACCGAGAACCACCACCGATTTGTAATGAGACATTCGTCGCTGTTTTTAAAATGAGTACCCTTTCCTATTTTTGTTGATATATCTACATGGTTTATGCTAAATCGATACGAATGGCGTTTGAGATTAGTGTTAAAGCGTTCACTTCACCAAGAAAGTTTCCTCGACGAGTAGGGCACGCCTCTGCTCCTATTGTTACCACATATTTACCCATCCATTATATTAGAGGAATGATTAAAGATTCCGTCAACTTAATGGTTCAGGATCAACCATATGTCAACAACAAAACTGGATTAGGAAGCAATTTACCGATTTCTTAAAGGAAATAGGTCACCGAAGAAATTCTATAGTCGCTTTGTTGTCACTTGACTTAGTATATCAATCAATACAATCAGTTTCTTAAACAATTCAAGGGGATACAAGAAAATAAACGATTCGGCCAATAAGAAAGGAAATTATTGCGTTTCCTCTGAAAAGTTTATTTTTGTTTTCGATTTCCTGAGGGCAGATTTGGACACGTAATTGACTCTTCATATAGAAAATAGAACTGGTGTCTAATTATTATACTTTATGTTCCAGCTGTTGTGTTTGTAAAATTAATTAAATTTAAACATATAATTTGGTACTTGGCGTTTTGTTAATGCTAATTCGAAATCAATTTTGTCGTTTTAATATAAATTTTTAGATAAAGATCAAGCTAATACTTTACAAAAATTATAAATTTACTTGAAATCGAAATTTGAACTTGCATCAATTTTGGTGCAGTTCAAAAATGTCATCAGTAACGACGAGAAGGCGATAAGGTTATGTTTTTTTTTTAAATAGCAACCGTCACTTTTTTTTTGTCTTTATGAAAATTTAGGTGTTTATAATTAATGTGGTGTGGGTTGATATAGAAAATGTTTAAGAAAAATTTTAAAAAACCAGTGTGTCTCAAAAGTCGCATTCATTTTGGAAACTGACAATTTTTGGAAAAATCGCACATACATGTCAACTTTGTTTCTTGGGGTATGAACTTTAGCGGAGTTTAATTTTTTAATATGTAACCAATGGCGGCAGGAGAGGATAAGTTGTTTTTTTTAAATGGCAACCGCACTTTTTAATTTATGGAAAACATCGTTATCCCTCTCCCGCCGCCACTGGTTATATTTTTGATAATTGAAATTCATTAAAATTCATACCTCATAAAAATAAAATTGATCTGTTCGATCGACTTTTCCAAAAATTACTTGTTTCTGAAATGCGCATGGTTTTTGAGACAGACTGCATACAAAATCAGTTTCTTACAATGCGCTGAAAGGTTATAATAGTAAAAAGTGAATGTAAATATCTTCTTATATATAGTTAAATCATATTATCTTCCTATTTGTTGGATTTATTTTATTTAGTAATATACAGGGTGTTAGAGAATTGAATGAACAAAAGCACCTTACATAACATTTTTCCTAAACCCAACCATTTTCGAGAAAAGTTAACAAATCTTCAATTTCATGAGAAAAAATTTGTTTAATTAAGAATTCTCACCAAAATTATTTTCATTAAATGACCATAAGTCATACTCAGTCTCCCCTACTCTTAGCTAAAATATATCAGCAGTCTTTTCTACACAGTAATAACTCTACGAAAATTCGTATCCTGTAGGTTTCATAAATTCAATGAGCTTGTTGAATGTTTCTTTTTTCATTGTTTAGACGTTTTGGAATTTTTGAAGATGCATTTGTAGCTGCTGAGAACAACAAACGCACTGTATCAGCATTGTTTCGTAAATATGAATGAATCGACAGCCTTCTTATTTTCTTTTTCCTTTTTGTAATCGCCGCAGCAATTAACACAATAACGTTTTCTTCCAACGACGTTCTTAAGAGTACAATTGTTTAACTTAACTCGACCTATTGCTAAAGTTTAGGTGTAGCAGCAAGCTACGCGACTTTGGTGTGAAAGCCCATTTTGTCGTAATCGTAGGCGATTTGCGACCGCGGTGGAAAACACGGCTTTAGTCCTGACGGTAAGAGTCAATTCCGCCACAAAACTGCGGCATGTGCATAAATAAATCAAGTTTTATCAATTTCCGAACTCCCCGGCTAGATCCAAACAAGGAGCGTCTTATCTATAAGAGGGGCAATGACTACATATAGATTTCTCCCGGGCGCCATACATTTTTAAAATGTGTTTTATCTCCTTTCGTCATGCCTAATGTTTTCTTCCTCTTTTGTGGGCGCCTCCGATGCTCTGACGTATTGTTTCAATATATTTTCGATACGGGCGTCCTTAACTAAAAAATTGCGGCAACCAAATTCAATATCCTTGGCACGAGCTGGAGGAGGTAGATGTTGAAAAACAAATTTATGCGCCTTCTTTTCGAGGTCCGGATGTGAAACTTTTAAAAGCATTGACTTGATTTCGCGGCAGTGAAATCGCGAAATGAAAATATAAAAATAAATACAGTGTGCTTTAGATTCATTCTCCACCACATGTGAAAAAATCGCGCAAGAGATAGAGGAACTCTTGTAAATGAAATTCTTGCACTGATAAATCTTTCTCAATATAACATGGCGAAATATGAAGTGTTAGATGATTTTCTATATTTTGACTCCCTTGATATTTTTTTTCTTTTTAGAGTTATAAGAAATGTGAAATATAAAATCTATAAAATTTTATACGAAAGTTTCAAAAATTATAGTAAAAAAAACAAATGAAGTTCAAACAAAGTGGCCCTGGATGTTAACTTTGTTAAATTCAATAAAACACATTGTATATTTTTATATATGTGACAGAACATTCTCTACCGAACATGTATATACTGGGTTCATTAGGCACAATTCAACAATTAGTGAGATACTATTAAAAAACGAATTTAAGAAAAGATACGAACTTTGTGTTTTAAATAATGGAGGTCATTTCGAACAATATTTAGAGAACTTATTATATACAGTATGTGCCAAAAGTATGGAATAAATTCAATAAAAACAAAACAATTATTTTTTGGGAAAAATCCTCGAACAGGTTGATTTTTAATTTAAAAAATACTTATTTTAGCGTAAAATGCGATTTTCAAATGTCATTTGTTTTCGAGTAATGTCGTCATCGATTTTTTTTTAAATGGCAACACCATATTTTTTTCCTTGATTCTGAAAGATCTCTTTTCCTTGATTCTCTATCAGACAGTACTAAAATTTTGCCCTCTTACATAGGAAAGTTTTCGAGTAAATGACGATTGAATATTAGAAAACGCAAATTTTATCCATAAAAAGGTAACAATTCTGAGGTATGTAAAATAAAATACAATTGATTAAATTTTATACTTAAATTAAATGTTCGAATTGCCATCCACCAAATTGTCTGTGAACAAATTCTTCTTGCACATTATGAATGATTTCTGGGGTAACTCTGCGTATTTCGTCCCGAATGCGATTTTGAAGTTCTTCTAAATTACGTGGTTTATTAATGTACACTTTTGACTTCAAGTATCCCCATAAAAAATAGTCAAGAGGTGTAAGATCTGGCGATCTTGCAGGCCATTCTATCGGTCCGCGTCTGCCGATCCACCTCCCAGGAAAACAGTTGTCCAAAAAATCTTGTACAGGGCGCGCATAGTGCGGAGGTGCACCGTCTTGCTGAAACCATATGGTATCGTTAGGAAAAATTACTGCAAGGGCTGGAACAAGGTCATTTTCTAGAAACTCTAAATATCTTTGTCCTGCAAGGGTTCCTTCAAAGAAGAAAGGCCCTGCTATTCTGTCGTCAACTATTCCAGCCCACACATTTAATTTCTGAGGGTGTTGGGTATGTGCCTCTGCCAACCAATGAGGATTTTCCCGACTCCAATATCTGCAAGTTAGACGGTTTACTGTACCATTTAGACAAAATGTGGCCTATCTGAAAAAAGTATTTGCCGGTGTAAATTTCTATTTCCTTGACATAAATCCATTAGAATTTCTCAAAAATCTAAGCGGCGATCGGGAGCATATTCATTGAGTTCCTGCACAAATTGAATTTTGTAGGGATGATATTTTTCCTTCTACAAGATACGTAGCACTGTGCTCTGATTAGTGTCATTGTTTAATGCAACCAATCGTGAAGAATTATGAGGATTATCCAGGATTATCCACCATACTTATCAAAATGTTCTGTTTCTGATTTTAATTAATGCTTGGACGTCCAGGTTTTGGAATATTTACAACATTGCCAGTTTCTCTAAATTTAGACTCTACCTTACTGACTGTTGATTGGCTGATAGGGCGATCTGGATATTTTTCATTAAATAAATCGCAAACTTCCTGCTGAGTTCTAGTCATATTCCCGCATCCGATAAGAATTAAAATTTCAATTATTTGAGTAACAGTTAAATGTGCCATAATACTTTAAATTGAATAATAATTTCTATGTCGCTTACAATACTTATTAGAAAGTCGGTGTGACAATGACACTTTGCAAAGATTTTCACCCACGTGATCCATAAAAGAACTATGGAATTCGAAAAACTAAACTTGATAACGTTTTTGCTTTATTTTAATTGATTTAAGTTTTCTAACATTCAATCGTCATTTACTCGAAAACTTTCCTATGTAAGAGGGCAAAATTTTAGTACTATCTGATAGAGAATTAAACGATCTTTCAGAATCAAGGAAAAAAATATGGTGTTGCAATTTAAAAAAAATCGATGACGTTCTTACTCGAAAGCAAATGACATTTGAAAATCGCATTTTACGCTAAAATATGTATTTTTTAAATTAAAAATCGACCTGTTCGAGGATTTTTCCCAAAAAATAAAATAAAAATAATTTATTCCATAGTTTTGGCGCATACTGTATAGCGCAGGGGTTGGATTGTCGAGTGTATTGTAACACACATTCCCTCAGAAAGTGACGTAAATTCTTATGAGGAAATGCAAATCTATCCTTGACCATCTTCATTGTAGTTATTTCCCATAAAAGTTGGGGAATTATTTCAAATGGTTTTTGAAAAGACAATATAAAGCTTTAAAGATTTGTAAATATACGCCTAAATAATAATATACTTAGACATTTTTAAAGTGGAATGAATTCCCACTCGAGACAGTTGCAATGGAACAGTACGTTCGGATACATAGTTTGAAGCAACGTCATAATACTGCTCATTTTGACGGCATAAAAAGTATTCTTTCCTTTAATTTTGACGCAGCCATGACAAATATTGGTTTAAATAATTTGTTACTTTTTGGTTATTGTGTAAATGTTTTTTTTTTTTAAAAAAAAAAAGAAAAACAAAACAATCATGACATGAAATAATGACAAAGAATATTTAAACATGATTATTTTATATTGAAAAAAAAAAACAAAAGTAGGATATAGTAGGAGTAATAAGTGTTGTACTCAGCCTATAATGGATAATTCAGCATTGATTAATATGCTGGAAATATTCTATTACAAAATAAAATTTTTGCTCCTTTAATGTATGTGTCAAAGTGTTTTCTAAATTAAGATCCAGCAAAAAATTTAAGCTTAGAATTTATTGCTGTTTTTAAAACGTCGTAATAGACGTTTTTATGCAGTACTGTTAAAATTTATAGCATTAAGGCAAGACCTGCAAAAATATAGCAGTTCCAGGCAGTACTTGACAAGACTTAGCAGTAATGAGCAATATTATGAGTTCCATTCAAAATGGCAGTAGATGCATAAAATTTTGAACAGTGAGAGGCCGCTCGCTGATTCCAATATAGCAATATTCAAAAAAATCTGTTCAAAAATATTCAAAATACAGCAAATCGAAAACGTCGTGGAAGCCTTATTTAAAAATCAAACTTTCCTTTTCGTATAAATAAAGTCATTAAAAAATTTCAAACAAACTAACTAGTTATTCCAGAATTTGTGTCGCTTTACACTAAATCGAGTTTGGCCGGGAATTTTCTGTATAGGGAATAAAACTGAGAAAATTTATATCCGGTTTGCGGTTAAATCCGCGACTATCAGCAATAAGTTTATGGACCCTTTCTGGGACTGAGTTCAGGCATACATAAGGGTGTAGATTTCAGTAAACTATCATGTAAATTAGGAGAGATTCACCCCAGCGCGCTTGTCTCTCTATATCGATGGTCTAAATTTACAACTTTATCGATGCAAATGCGGCTCTGAACGGACCATTATTTAGCGTTTACTTTTCCGGAGAAAATTCTGCTACGAATGGGGTGTTTAAAAAATGGCATTTGAATACTTGTACAAGAAACCTTTGACCCAATTTTGGTTAGTCAAAATTGCAAATATTGTTTATGTTTATGAATATTTTACACATCAATCCCACTTTTGTTTAGAACATAAGACAATAAATACCGGTATTATTATTTAATTGATTAACCGGCTACAGTGCTATTGACCATGACCTTATATAAGTGCTAAATACAAATTAACACAAATCAGCAATCATAATCGTTGAGATTTTGATTTTTTTATTGATTCTTAAAAATTTGAGGCTCACACTACCATTTTCTATTTTATTCTTCAGTATAATTTTATAAAAAATTACGTATTGATAACTAAAATAAAATCTGTCGGGTGACATAATAGACACAAAAAGCATTTAGCACATGAAAATGAGTAATCATTGTTCACCAAAATTTTTAAATACAACCCTGATGTTTCCCCCTCTGTATTTGTTTCTTTTTACGTTTTTTGTGTTTCAATTTGTCTATACAGGGTGTCCCAAAATTAACCTGACAAAAATTACGGATTATGAATTCTACGATCAAAATTAAGAAAAAGTTATACAAACATAGGTCTGTAAACGCCCTCTAACGGAGCTATTGCTCTTTAAAGGGGGACCCCAAAATTTGATTTTTACCAAATATTTTCAAAACGGATCGAGATAAAGTAATCAAATTTAAAATTGAGAATCGCAATTAGATTGCGAATCAAATGTCCTAAAAACAACAACAACACAAACAACATTATTAGTCATAGGCGTGCCAAACTGGGGGGTTATTGGATAAATATTGCTCTAACTATTTCATGTCTTGAGGTTTTTGTCGTCAGATCAAAAAATTAAAAATGTTGAATAATTTTACAAAAAAAAGGTAGTTACGAGTAATATTCATTTAAAAATAACATACCACAAAAATTTTATATATGATATGAATATGATTTGAAAGATTATTTGTCAGTTTATTTTACACATGTGACATATGTTCTTAAAATTTTCAGAAATATTAATAGGCTATATTAAAAATTTACAAATAATTACATTACCTACTCATATGCATTTTAAAAGTATTTTAATATGTTAAAACGCCTGAATAACACCTTTAATATGTGTTTAATAAGTCGATAGTATTTTCTTAGAGGCTACTAGAGATATTTTGCCTATTTATAGTTTCCATCTTAAATTTTTGTGGTATGTCACAAAATTTTTAAATTAGGAGTACTCAAAAACGTAGCAGTTTATCGGATTGAAATAGGAGTATCTTTTTCATGTAAAATAGACCAACATTTTAAAGTTAGAGCAATATTTACCCACTGAGCCCCCAGTTTGGCAGGCCTATCACCAGTTATGAGGAATTATTTTTAAAACATTAAATTCGCAATCTAATTGTGATTCTCAATTTCAAATTTAATTATTTTATCTTGATCCGTTTTGGAAATATTTGGGA
The DNA here is from genome assembly GCA_037114965.1 of Monochamus alternatus. Taxonomy (NCBI): domain Eukaryota; kingdom Metazoa; phylum Arthropoda; class Insecta; order Coleoptera; family Cerambycidae; genus Monochamus; species Monochamus alternatus. The sequence continues at coordinate 8,455,820 of CM073428.1, forward strand.
AAAACTAAATTTTGAAGTTCCCATTTAAGGGGCGTTAGGGGGCGTCACGGGACTTAAGATTATAACTTTTTTTTCTTATTTTTGATCTCAGAATCCACAGTTAATTTTTGACAGGCTAATTTTAGGACACCCTGTAAAGACAATGACATCTTAAGACAATGGTTTTGTTAAAGGATATTCTGGAAATTTGCCACATGTAGATCTATTGGTGGTTATGGATTATTTTAACAGAAATAAGAAGTACATAAGCATACGCACATAATTGAGAACAGTAAAAATGTAAAGGTACCTAATTTATGTGTTTATTACTTGTTTTAGATTACTTAAATTTCTACACATAATTTATGTATGACTTTATTATGTTTACGTTTAAAAGTAATTTAAATTTTCGAAAAGTATATGTAATACTTACTACAACAACGCTTTTCATATTGTTTTACCCATATTTGACTTTCCATTTATACAGAGTGATAAATATATAAGTATTGTATAAATAATTTAAATTTTTAAAAATACCGAAGTAAATCGAATAATTAACGGGAGAATTTTTAGGTACAGAAAATTCTTTGAAAATACGTTTTTTTTAAAATTTAACTATACTAAATATTATTATACATTTGTTTTTATTGTCAACGTAATTTTCTATATTTGGTCTCGTCAAAAACATTCATTTTTTGCAATTTAGTGCAATACATAATGCAAAATTTTAGTGTAGTATATAGTTTTATAACTCTCAGTTGCAGTTTCTTAAATATTTTGATGAAAATATAATGAATTATTCATTTGTTCGTATGACGTAAGCCGTCTGAAATCTTGCCGCGAGTATATAACATAAACTTAGTACTTACTACACCTAAAATTATTCATTTTTATTTATAACTATGTGAAAATAATAATTGTTACAATATGCTGTTAGCATAGCAAAATAATGTGTCCTACAAACGCCTTTTAAAAGTTATTATTTTATTTGAGAAAAATTTGAATAGTAACAATGCATAAACAAAACATCAATAATTTTATTTGTCATATACAGGGTGGTCGCGATGTAATCGGCCAAAATTCATGACTAGATTCCTGACGTGAAAATATTGCGATTTAGACAAACTCACCTTAGTCCAAAAGTTGACACTTGCAGAGATACAGGGTGTTTAATGTAAAATATTATTTTAGTTTTTTCTTATTTATTTCATAATAAATCCTCATATCGAGATGAAATTTTGGTGCTAGGAGTTTTCTGGGGCGAGAGATTGAAATATATCCATGGTTTGCTTGTAGCTCATAGAGAGTGCCACCTACGCTAGGTCGAATGCGTTTAAAACGACAGAACTTTTTTATCTTTCAAAAATCTAATTCTCAAGTAGCAAATTCTGGTTTTACAACTTCTTTTACATAAAAAAAGCTATACTTTTTGATAGTCGCTATCTTGCACCGTTCCCAAGATATTTAGCTTTGATAATTCGAGTAATCAAAATAAGGTACGAATGTCAAAAAGAACGAGAGTTTATTTCAAATTATAAATTGTGATGAACAATTGAATATCGAATATTACAATAAATGTTCAACATGTCCGCCTCCAACTTCAATACATTTATTAACGCGTTTGTTCAAAGACTGCCGTATTTTAAAATAGAGTTTCTTGTTACGAAATGATTCGGTGGCATTTACAATTTTCTCCCATAGCTCTTCGCGGGTGTTTATAGTTTCTCTATAGACAACAGATTTCATGTAGCCCCAGAAATAAAAATCCATAGGATTAAAGTCAGGACTACGAGGAGGCCATAATATTCGACTCCCACGACCGATCGAACGATCCGGAAAAATGTGGTCAAGATAGTTCCGTACTCTGACAGAATAATGAGGGGGAGCTCTATCTTGCATGAAAAATAGATTTTGCCGTGTATTCAGTCGAGGTAGTCAACTAAATGGTGCTGCAGGAAATCTAAATACAAGTCACCATCTAGATTTGGAGGAAGCTCATGTGGACCCAAAAAGTGATTTCCTATGATTCCGCACCAAATATTTATCTTAAATTCATGTTGGAAGTGACGCCCACTGACTACGTGAGGATTTTCATTATCCCATATGTGCTTGTTTCTAAGATTAAAAATTCTTCGACGAGTAAAGGTCGCTTCACAAGTGAATAATACATTATCCAAAAATTCCTGATCAAGGTTTTGCTGATTGCGCATAAAATGAGCAAATTGTAATCTAGCTGGTAAGTCTGCTGCTAAAAGATTTTGCACGGGTGTAAAATGGTAGGGATATAAATTTTCGTTATGAAAGATTTTGAGAACTGTTGTTAGAGAGTTTTACGCTATAGTAAATAATCATGCCACAATGTCCTTCTTTTCTAATCTCTTGGTATTATAATGAAACGTTTATTAGGTGTTTTCATACCTGTATTTTCACATTTTGGTGCACTACAATACTTATAATAATTATTTCCACTCCTAACTGGATAAATTTTATGAACCATATTGAATTCCTAACATCTGGGCACGCGCACTGAATAACTTAGCGCCCGCTGAGATCTCTGCTCGCGACTGTTAGAAGTTATGACGTAACAATTAGCCACGCCTCGCTTTCAAGAAAGCCAATTTTAACGGTGATATTAGGGATGAAGCTGAAGGTAGAAAAATCTAATATTTTGCACATAGGCTTCTGTAGCAGCGTTTCAGCAGTGAGAGGAACAACGAATATAAAACCATAGAGTGGGCGTCTAGCGATCGGAATGGAAAACGCAGCTTAAGAATCTAATAAATAAATGATGTGTTTACAAGACAGGTGTATTTTGTTTCACTTAATAGGACCTTTGGCCCGAGGCGAGGAGCGTCTCTTTTTTATTACCGTCAATATTTGTGCAAAATAATGCTGGAGGAGAGACGAAGAAGCGCGTTGTTTTCTCTTCCACAAATTTATTCCAGGTTCTTTTGTTTGTGTAGAGTTAATAAGTCAAAATAAAATGCAAAGTATAAAACATGTAAGACGCACAATAACAATAATATTTTCTTTTTATCAAAATTCCTTTCGTAAACTTCTTAAATTTGCATATTTACATTACATTAATGAATTTAGAGCAAAGTAGTACTAAGCAATAATAAATCCTGTATTGGGGGTGCAGTGAATAGTTCATATTTACATATTATGAAGAAAACCAAACTGGAAATTATGATTAGAAAAATCTGGACAAAATTGATACCACTTGACGTGTACGTTTTTGTTGCTAGCCCATTAATTTCAATGTTGCCAGGTTACAACGTTATCCGGGGGCTTTTCAATTAGAATTATTTTATAGAATGAAATTTAGAATCATATTTGTGATCGATTGTGTCAATACTTCATAAGTGAAATAAATAATAAAGAAAAGTGCAATGGGGAAATTGTATGAATTTTATGTTGATTTGATATTTATTTGTCAGAACGTGCCTGGCGGCAATAATTACATAATAATTAAAATATTAACATTAATAAATTACGATAGAATGTAAACAAAACCACGTGGCCTAAAACTCGATATCATGGGTGTGACGTTACATGCCGTTTAGTGAGGTTTCTTTCCGTGAATACAGGTGCAGGTTACGGTGTTGGTGATGTAAACAGGCGTTTGTTTATTATATTTTTGCGATTTTGTGGTATTTGTGGTTCATAGATATATAGAGTAAATACCGTGTAGGTAATGCTATAATTATTAGTGTTGATGTGACTTACGGCATTGTTAGACGTAATTTAGAAATAGAAATAGAAATAGTTTATTGATGTTATCAACTTATGGAAGTTTTACACAAGTCAAGAGTGTACATAATATATATAATATATTGTATAAGAAAATTAAAATACGTAAATAGATAACACACATTAGTTTCGACAAACAAGTATATAAAATAAAAAATTATGTAGATATACACACATTAAAAAATAGTTTTAAACAATTTCATTCGAAAAATCAGTCAACAAAAATTCGTCGAAATTATAATAAGCTTTACTTAGCAATACATTTTTAACTCGACTACAAAACTGTTTGTATGGTAAGGAAATAATTTGGGTTGGAAGTTTATTAAAAAAGGTAGGTCCATAATAATTTATTGCATTTCTACTTTTTTCTATTCGTAGATATCTTAAAGATATTTTATTATTAAACCTTGTATCATGACGATGTATGTCCCCATGAACGGCGTAATCATTTAGGTTTTCTTTTACATAAACCAAGCATCGATATATATAAAAGGAAGGAACTGTTAATATTTCGTGTTCACTGAATTTATGTTTTACGTCATCCCTATACCCAAGACCGGATATCACGCTCACAACGCGTCTCTGCAGCCTAAATATTCTGTCCAAGTGAGGTGTATGGCCCCATGTTAGGATTGCATAAGAAAAAGTCCCTTGGAACAACGAATAATAAGCTGTTTTTATGACGTTTAAGGACACTTCCCCAGCTAAGTTTTTTTATCATATAAACGCACCCTGACAGTTTTTTTGAGACATAGTCAATATGATGGTCCCAAGACAGTTTGGGATCTAGAACCACTTCCAGAAATTTCACATTATTTGGATTTTGATATTGCTTTGTTTACAATATAGATCAGCTCGTTGCTGTTGGGTAAACACCAGATAGATGGTTTTACTTTAGATATTTATAAAAGTATGCCATTTGATTTCACATTAAACTACATATTTAAATTTGAAAAATAATAAGTAAGAGTAATGAATAATGATATTCAACATTTATTAATTTTTTAAAATTATCATTATCATTTTTGTTACTATTTATCATTATCATTATCATTTTTGTTACTATTTACTAGTGATTTCATTTCCTCTTAAACGTTTTTTAAAAATCCTTGCTTATTACGTTTTCAGAATAAAACAGGTAATTTAATGCAGATAGCAAACTTTTATAAATGCCTCAAATAACATTCTACATTTCACGTAAATTGTAGAAGCAGCAATTGTCCCACCGCGACCGCCCAAACGAACTTCGAAAATTCGACGCGCTGACCGCCGACTGAAATTATTCTGATTTGCTGACCGACTTAAAAAATTCGTGGGGACTACTAGCAGGGTAAGATTTTTATAAATCTGAAAGGAGACCAGTGTGCCGCCGCCGATTTGTCAACAGCACCGAAGACTTTCAAATACCGAGGAGACAATTCAGTTCCTGGCCAGCCGTCCACGAGAGCAGTCCTGTCTGTCAACCTCTCCAGTACCTGAGGAGCTGCTCGAGATTTTTCTGTTGCTGACGAACTTAGAATAGTTTTGCCAGGACCACTTTCCGTAGCTGCTTGGTGAGATTTTTACAAGTTTCGTTTTAGGACTACTGCGCAGTCGCCAATCTGTTACCAGCATCGAGGGCTTCCATCTGACCAGTAGACAAGTCGAGTCTGGGGATCACTGCGCAGCCGCCTACTGTCCAGCAGCGATAGGTCTTCCACCGTCGAAGCCGCAGATTCAGTTCCTCACCAGCAGCAGACCAGTCCAGCACCGCCACCCAGCATAGTAAGTAAATTATGTCTGACAAGCCAAACGAGGGCTTGAAGAGGTAACTACCGTTTGTCCCGTAAAAGTTAGAGTTGTAAATATAGGTTTACGTTGAGTAAATGTAAATATTTACCAAATGTGATGTCTTTTACTGGACGTCGAAAGTCTAACTCCTCCCTCACGACCCTCTGGACAAACTGTGTCTTCACTGTAGCCGCCCGAGTAGTGGTGTTTCTACACTGTAAACAGAAATTGACGCCTGACCTTACCGCCTCTACAGCTCAGGCGTCATAGTGACACTGCGTCGCATTGCAATCACGACGTAGGTACGTCACAGTCTATTTTACAAGTCTATTTTGCATGTTTATTCAATACCAATGTCTATTTAACACAATAACACTTAATAATATCACAAATGGCAATTTAACTCTTCTAAACGTATGTACTGTGTTATCCGAAAGCATGGATCCTCCTTTCCCTCTCCCTCTATATCCCTTATTTACTCTCTTCTTCTCTTCTTCCCTCAATCTCTCTCACTCCTCACATATCCCCTTCTTTCTCCCCCGTCTCTTCTTCTATTTGCTCTCGCTCTCCCTCTATATATCCGTATGTCTGTCCCGCCCCTCTCACCTCTGTCCATTACCCTCTACTGTTTCACTCCTCCTTCTCTTACATTAAAGTGAAGAATTATGAGTAAGGTCCATTAATCTAGGTCAATGTCAGGGTTATTGGTATGATGTTCATAAACTTAAAATAGTTCTTTAAAAAAATAACAGATAATAGATACTTTTTATTAAAAACTTGAAATCATTTTTAAAAATGAAAAATCTATTTGATTGGTAAGAGTTTTTTTTTATTTTTATAGAACAGTAAAAGTAACAGGCATTTTTTCCCTAAAAACTGTCCTCGAATTAAAATTACATACTATATAATTTAAAATCAATTTTATTTATTTTTGTTCACATCTCTTGCGATTATAATTCTCATTTTTACCAAAAAAGCAAACGTTTTTAAATATGATATTAAATGGTAGGTTAGGAAAGAAACGAACTCGTGAGTATGTCATTATTTCAAATGTGTACAAACTTAATACCTTGTCTCTTGTAAAAGAAATTAAAATTCAGTTGTTAGTAAGTTCCGACTGGAATATTTTTCCTCCGAAAAGCACTTCCACTAAATAACTCATTTCCACTTTATACTTCTTCTTAAGCTTTAGCCCCAAGCCATCGACCAGCCTCAAATCTTTATGTCTATAGAGTTTTCTCCTTACAAAATCTTAAAGGAGTAAACAGGGAGTATTATGCAAAATTGTTGGCAATAACGGCAACGACATCATTCAGGAAAATAGTCGGTCTCATTGTTATTATACAATGCTTCTTGAGTTCGCTGGGATCGGATAAAGGATTTTACTAAAATGTTTCATTGTGTTAGGGCTCATAACTATAATAGAATGTCTTACGAAAAAGGCTTGCCTTCGGAAAAATAAGACGCCGTTACTTAATATTTACAAAAAGATATCCTCCGTAGAACAAAGCAGAAAAGAATATTCTAATTATGTTTCTGTTTAAAGCTTGTGCGAAGGAAATGTGATCTGCATGTCTATAAGTTGAAATGGCTATGCAAAGTGCTCCATAATACATAAATTATGAGATGAATAATGATTAATAATAAAATAATGCTAAACCATTCACAGTATTATTTAATATGTCCGTAAAGTCATCTAGATTTCCGATGTGAAAACACTCCAAGATTATACCTATTCACAAAAAAGGAGCAAAAGACAAACTACCGACCAATCCTTCTAATTAACAATTTTGCAAAACTTTTTGAAATACTTCTATATGATGATATATTTTCATTTGTGAAAAATCAAGTAAGTCCTGTGCAACATGGTTTCTACAAGGTCAGACCTACTACCACTAATTTGTTCTGTGTTACGAATTATATATCTGAGGCCATCGATAAGGGTATGCAAATGGTAATCATTTATACCGACTTTTCCAAAGCTTTTGACAGACTGGACCACAAAATTTTACTACACAAACTAGTTAATTTTGGCATCTGTAGGAAACTTATTGAATTTTTTAAGCCTACGTCAGGTGTTCCTCAGGGTTCAAACTTGGGCCCGTTACTGTTTCTTATTTTCATAAATGACATAGAACATGATCTCACCGTAAGTTGCCTTTTGTATGCTGATGATCTGAAAATATTCTCAACAATTTCAAATCTGTCAGATCTGTTATCAATATCCACAAAACGTGACTTACTCTCCTATAACTTTGTGATTTGGGCGTTTACATTGATAGAATATTATCTTTCATACTCCATATTAATTACATAATTTCTAGAGCATATACAAATCTTGGATTTATAATACGAAATTCGAAGAACTTGATCAATCATGATGCAATGAAGTTACTACATTTTTGCTTCTGTTCGTTCTAATTTAGAATATGCTTCCATCATTTGCTGCCCGCACTATGGAATCCATATCGACAGTCTTGACTCAACGTCGTTTTCTGAAATTCGTTGCTTATAAAACAGATGGTGCTTATCCTGCTATTGGTTTTCCTCATAGTGAACTTCTGACACGATTTTCAATTAATTAAGTCTTTAAATGATCGTCGCAAAGTTTCCTAACTCGTTTTTCTTCACAAGATTAAATTACATTATTTATTTAAAATTTACAGGCACCCTTCGATGAAGCTAATGGCAACGTATCTTAATGTTTCTTTATAGTCAACTGTCATAATAATGCTGTCACTATGAACGTCAAAATCGTTAATAATCTGCCACTTTTTAGCACTCGTACTGTGACAATAAATAGTAGATTTTAACCTTTTAAACTGAATTACCTGGATATTGAAATTCGATATTGATAGTAAATTATTAGACTTTCTCTATTTTATAAATAAAAAAAAAAACAAAAAATTTATTACATATTTTTATTTACATTTGTATGCCACGAAGTCCAATGTGGAAGTTATTTAAACTTAAAACAGAAATTATTTATTTATGTTAATAGTAATACTACAGTTTGAATTTCCAGATATAGAAATTCCCAAACTAGTTTCAGGAACATTCGAGCATACACTCGTAAATGGTGAGACGCAAATTTGATTATTCACGTTTTCTACGCGACTTTAAGATCGTAGTGTTCCGGCAATTTTGTTTTTATTTTTATTTTCTAGTGAATCTACATATCCATCGGCAACAGCGTCATTCTTCCAGTCCCCATGCCTCTTAATAGTTCCATTAGCACCTCAATTTACTAAAATTGTAGCGGATGTTCACCAGAATGAATGACCCGTATACTGATCAACATTAGGAGTGTTTAGATACATTGCAATATTTCGGGAAATCAGGCCGAATGTATTAATGCCAATATGGTTACAGGTACATTTACCCACATTGTAAAATAAAAAGGACTTCTGAATTTTCATATTTTTCTTATCTCATAATATATCTCATGTCTTATGTTCATATACTTCTTAATGATTTCAATATAATTCACTGCACTACCGTCAGTATTTAAAATAATTGTAAATGTTCTGGGTCTATATGTTTTAGTACTTCTCACATAAACCACAAAAACACGCCTTCCATTCATAACATAATAACATAATAACATAATAATAATAATGATAATGATAATGATAATGATAATGATAATAATAATGATAATGATAATGATAATAATAATGATAATAATAATAATAATAATAATAATAATAATAATAATAATAATAATAATAATAATAATAATAATAATAATAATATCTCTATCCCTCATTCTAATCACGGGGATTAGCCCAGAAGTCGGAGACTTGTGCGGGAGAGGGAGCACTATATTATTATTATTATTATTATTATTATTATTATTATTATTATTATTATTAAGCAGACCGCATTTGCACTCAGGAACGACTTACGTTGGTAAGCCTTAACCGTTATTCAGTGCAGGAATGAGGGAAACCTGGAAAACCTCATTAATTAGGGGGGTAGCCAAATGTCAACAGGTATCAATCTCTCACATTGACCCAAGCCAACATTCTTCTACCCTACAATACCCGCAGAGAGAGTGCTAATCTTCTCCACGAATATAGCTTACACCGATCTAGTCACCTCGACCACATAAATTAGAGATTTCCATTGATGAGCACTAAATAAATCAAAAATAGCAACTACCTGAAATTTTAATTTTGTTAATTTCTAATAAAAAAAGGAAGATATTTGTCATCTGGAGTATGAAGTAGAAAATCCATAAACTGTTTCTTTGAAGAAACAAATGAAGTCATATGTATGTTTTCTGATACCAAACATCTAGGTATGATAATAAACAATTCCACAGACAAAGCTCTATTAACTAATTATCTAAACAAATTAATCTAAAGCAGTGGAAACTCGAAAATTCAACCACAATAGAGTTCCCACTGCCAAAATTGAAGTTAGATATTTATAGAATGTTTTCATTAAAGCAGGTTAGTAAATTTAGATTAATTTCTTTAGATAATTATTGAATAGAGCTTTGTCTGTGGAATTGTTCATTAGCATACCTAGATGTTTGGTGTCAGAGAACATACATATGACTTCAATGATATGAATTGTAGGAGATTTGATTTATATTAGCTTAAAATATCTTTCTAATACAGTAAAAAATATCTATATATCTGTTTAAATAACGTAAATGTTTTTTTGTACTATCGTTATGTAAATTTACTGTAATTTTGTACGTATAAATTGGAAATGAATCTGTCATTCAATGAAGAACTAACTGTTGCTCGACAACTAAATTTATTTGACATAAAATCAGCAAAAATAAATAAAAGGAGCCAAGAACGGCACATATTTTAATGAACCAAGACACATCTGAGGGCATCCGCTGGAATGGAATGGCATATGCATTATCGAAATTCAATTAAATTTCCTTTGGAAAATGATAAGAAAGCACATCGAGTGAGGCCATTATCAGTGGATATTGAAGATGTCAGAAACATGGCCTGGCTGGAGGCGATTTAAAATGCGATTTGAATGCGGTTTGCTCTTTTTTCAGGCCTGAACTTTACGTGCTATAAACTACTCTAGGAAATGAATATAATAGGGAAATTATTAGATCCCGCCCAATGTCTCTCGCTTTTTTCTGGTTTCAAAAGATCGTTACTGATTGTTGACGGCATCATATTTTTTTATATACTAAGTTGAATCTTCTAGTATGCCCGTCTCCAATTCTATATGTAATATTATTTGATCGAAAGCACTTCATATTTAAACGAACTTTATTAATCATCGGAACAAATATTGAACCATTTAAATTATACTTATTGAATATTTTTTATACAAGTACGTTTTGAAATTAAATGAAGTGTCAATGTTAAAGATATTAAATGAAGTTGAATTTCTGCTGAACGTATCTACAGAGTGTCTCATAATAAATAGGTCATAGAGAAACAGAAAACAGTAGGTAGGCATCAAAATACGATGTATGCACCAAACATGTAAAATGTAACTTGTTTAAGATATGTTGAAATTGAAAATGTATTTTTCTACAAAACTGTTAAAAGTGGGCTTTTTAATTGTCATTTTTGATGTTAAAAATGTCATTTTTTGACACGCGTGTTAAAAGTAAGTTACTTTTAACACTAGTGTTAAAAGTAAAAGTAAAAGTTTATTTAAGTTTTGTTTTGAAAATTAATAAAACGTTTTAACAAACACATGAACAACTTTTTATTTTAAATAAGTACAAACCAACATTTTAACTAGTTATTACTATTAACATTTATAGTAAAATTAGAACAATTTGAAATTGTAATTCCCTGGAGTCATCATACTTAAGTTGGTTTTACTGTCAACATGTGTGACACATCTATTTTCTGTAGAAATACTACTGGTAGTACTGGTGGTATTGCTAGTAGTTGCAGCAGTAGGAAGTATTTGGCACGCAATTTCCTTGTTCTGATTTCCATCCTCCATGTCTCTTGATGGTAGTAAGATTTGCACCAGAATCTGCTAACAATGTCGCCGATGAACGACGAAAACAGTGTCCGGTGTAGGGTTGAGGATTTGGTAGATTCAAGAACTCTGCAATGTCGGCAGGCATTTTACCAAACATGTTAATTCCGACTGGATTCTTCACACATTTATTCTTCATATATTTAAGAAAAAGTCGTCTATGGTCAGCGTTGGGTGGCCGGAGTGCCATATACTTTCTAAAAAAGTTTAAATAGAATTCACCAACAACACTGAGAGTCCGAGGCACTTTCGTTTTAGTATCTGGTATGGTCACAGCACAACAACCGAAGTGCCCAAATGTTCGATATTGTCGATGGTCATCTGACACAATTCTTCCCGGCGACACGCTCCAAAGACACCCACTATTGCTGCGACTTTCATCATCAGATACTTTTCGTCTTCTGCTTCTGTGAGAAATTTGTCGATATGCGTCTTCGTCAAAACTTTTGACTTTTTTGCTTGATATCCTTCACTCTTCCGTTTTAAAAAAGCAATAAGTTTATAATGTTTGCTTATATCTTGATCTTGCTTTATTTTTAACATAGTTTTTATCATGGAATAATTTGCCCACAGCGTTGACGATTTCCATATCTTGGCTTTTTCCTCAAAATATGCCAGTAAAACACTTTCGTTACATTTCCCAGGGACCATTTTAATGTTGCACCATTCCGAAAAGCGTCTATAAGCAATTTCGTACTGTTCCTTTGATTTCGCCAGCAATAATTCCAATGTTGCTCGACTGGCGGCTTTTCAATTTCAGCAGGGATGGATCCGTTACGCTCATTATCGAGATTATTCATTAGACTTATAATATTACTACAAAATGCTGTCAATATTTTTGAGTTTTTTCCGTAACTAACAACAACACTGGTTGCTACGAAAATTTTGGTTCATAAACATTGCGATCTGTGTGGCATTTTTTGATTTATTATTTTTATTGAGTTTGAAGTTCTTCCGATTGTTTTGTAGAAAAAAATAGTGTATGATATACGTGCTAAAAGTGATTTTATTTTGTTCGTGAAGTTAAAAAACTCGCTACGCTCGTTTTTGAATCATCTTCACTTACAAAATAAAATCTTACTTTTAACACGTATATCATAAATAGCTATTTCGTAAAATCGTTACATAATAATGACATTTCGATTGTCACTTCAGTATCGAAATGACAGTCTTTTAGGCACATGTGTTTAAAACAATAGTAGACATTTTCCAAAATATTGACTCCTTCTGTATCTCCCTCTGCTGTTGTAAATAATCGAGAAACATTAGTTTTGATATTGAGAATAGTCGCTTTAATGAATAACTACATGCTCCAAATATACCAACAATCAAGACAACTTTTTGGAATAAGTACTTTTCATCACCTGTTTATAAACCTTTCAACCTGTTCCTTAGAAAATATCCTAGATTTTATGGGTCTATAACCACTTGATTTCAGTTTGAGGGAGGTAATTACATTGATATATTTACTAACATTATTTTAATTCAAATAAATTGTAGTTAACAACATGGAATAATTACTCCATAATGTAGAAGGGGCACATTTTAATGATAACTGGTACAAGTACGCTGGAATAACTTTCTCCGAAATATTACATACCTTTTTTCCAGCACAAAATATTAACTTTTTTTGTTATAATTTCTTCGATTTCTGAGGAATCAATGTACATAAAGCGGCTAGGGCTTCATTTTCTATTTCAGAATTTTCAGTATCATTAGAATGTGTCACAACACAACAAGCTTATAACCAACTTAGTTAAAGTTGCTTAAAAAATAGTCTAGCGATCATATTAGCAAATCCAATCGAAGATTATGATGAAACTATTTTGAATATTTATTTGACGATTTTACGAAAAATCTTGTTCGATAGATGTTTAAAGATAATTGTACAGGGTGTCTCATAATGATGTGCGCTCCTTTGGAGGATGTATTCCTTGGGTCATTTTAGGGGGGTTCTTTCTCTAAAATTTTTGGTAAAAATAAAAATCGTATTCAACAATGTCACTTAATTAATTAAATGTATTCACCGATTTTATAATTTATAAGTTTAACCGTTTTTGAGGGAAAAAAAAGAAAATCGACATTTTTTCAATTTTTCAAATCGAAACATTTTATAGAAAGTAACCCCCCCCCCTAAAATGACCCAAGGAACACACCCTTCAAAGGAGCGCACATCATTATGGGACACCCTGTATATTACCACTTATATTTTTAAAAGCAATATATTAATGCTGAGAGTTTAACGATTAACAAAATATATTTTTTCAATGTGCGATAACATTCCCGCCATTACTCTAGTTCCCATATCGGGGCAATAGCCATTTGTATATCATCACCCATTGTGTCGTAAATATCCTTTATCAATTTCACAATATTCAGTATGAGATGTTCTTTATAGAAAAGCGGATCCTCCAAAGAAGCACCCACCGTGACTTTTCGAGTATCAAAAAGGGTGCGGATTCCCTGCTATCAGCCGGCACACACTCGAAGCGCCCTCTACCGACAGCACGACCACCCGTACATCGTATTTATATTACACGGTCCATTGCCTTGACGTTCCCGACTTCACACATACATTGTCCGCTATTTCAACACGTAATTCACACCCTCCATAATGAATATATAATAGAAGTCAAATAACCTTCATTCCTTTGTGCTGAATGTAATGTAAAAGCTTTGTTTGAAGTATCCAATTCGGACACGGTTTATAAATTTCAACTGGCGAGTTGTATCGCTGGTGTTTTGGGGGGAATTCGGTTAGTGTTCGTTCTATCTGGCCATTTATTCATTGCTGTGGAAAGAATGATTAAATTCCCGTTGGCACTGCACAATGCTGACTTACCGAGGAAAATCTAGTGGTATGAATGAGTTGAAAGAAGGTGCTTTTATACACTACAATTTAATAAACGAAAATCTTTAAAATAAGCTGCAACATTAATTATTTTGATTATGACAGTAAAAGTTAATGCATATCGAAGTTCAAAAATGATTTAAAAGTACACTTCTGCACTGCATTGGAAACTTGCCTACTGTAAAACTTGACCTTGTGTAAGATAAAGTGCAAAGGATTTAAGTTAGGAGACCGTGGCAGCCATGGTACTGGTCCAATTCGTCCAATTCACCGTACCCTTTAAGCTTCATTAAGGTATAACATTTTGTCGAAAATGAGGAAGTACATCATCGTGCGAGAGCCATATTTGGAGTAGGACAGCTAAGGACACATCTTCTAGAAGTCGGGATACTGAACTCCATCTGTTCGAGTTGGTAATGTGAATGGTCCAATTAAACGATCATCGACAATCCTTGCCCAAATACTTAAGGAAAAGAGTTATTGGAATTGACCCCGTTGATCGCATGTGGAATATTATGAATATTATACAACCCATTCCGTCTAAAAATAGTTTCATCTGTAACTAACACTTCAGCTGTCAATCTAGGATTATGAGCATTCTGTTGCAGCAACCACTCACAAAATCTAATTCGTAAGGGATATTCCCTTGGTATTAATGTTTGGACACGTTGTACATGGTACGGATACAATTGAGCCTAGCGTATGGCACATTGTTGATTAGGATATCCCCTGTACTTGTTGAACTATTTACTTGGTACTTATTCGGGGATTCTCTTCAACAATCTCTAAAATGTGTTCTTCTGTAAGGCTGCAATACCCTCGCGTTGCACTACCGTTGTAAAAGTAGGTGCATTTGGCACATGTCTACCAGAAAATCGTTCTGCGTATGGACGAGTTGCTAACCAAGTAAGCCATTTTTGACACTTGAAAAGCTAATGTAAACACTGTCGCAAAAACGTTAATGCTAAAATCGTATTTCACCTGGGTTTCGGTGTTTTCCATTTTTTAATGTTATGAACTTTAAACTCCTTTTTTTAGGTTTTCTTGCAACTCATTGTATTGTCTGGGAGCTAAAGACTGATAACATTTCTGTCCAATGGTTTTATGAAATCTAGATAATTCAACATCTGTATCTTTCTTCCTTATTGGGAAAGTATAAGTAATTTCCTTTAACTTAATTTTATTTCTTTCGGTAGCTATAACATTGTCAAATATCATTTACTTTATCAAGCCTATAAATACGGTCACTGGGACGCATTTCATTATAAATTATTTTCAGTATCCATTTTTGAATTAATTAATTCTAAGCCTGTCATGTACCGGCCACTTTCCCTCAACCCAATATACCATATGTTAGATGAGATTCAACTAAAGCCAAACACAACATCCTTAAGTGTGCCTTATCTGAGAAATATTTCAACATACAACATCGCGTGACCAATGGTCCTAATTTTGTTATAATGTAATTAATTTGCAAATCACATTTAAAATGTTTTTGAATTTTTATGCCAAGATATTTAATATCTTCGCCTCAAGATACAATAACCTCGTCATCAATAATCAAAGATCATATCATTATTTTCATGCAAAATGAAAAATTGTAACACATTAGATATGTATTATATCTTCTTTCCGAAACAATAAATTACGCTTCATTGAACTCACCTGATATTGAAAATAGTACAACTATCACTGATTTATATAAAAAAAATAATGTGAACGGTGTTTTTTTACTTTCACACCTCTGTAAAATTGTAGTGAATAGTGCTAAACAAGCATTTCAACAAATAACAGAAGAAGAGTTACGGAAAATTAGAAAGCGTATGGAAACGTGCCTAAAGCGTGGTTATTTAGTTATGGTGCCAAGGCAACGTTGTATACAAAAAATCGCAAATATGAATTTTCAGAAAAATGGTCTAACCATCATGGTAGATTCACCTGATGATGCTTCAGAACGGACCAAACTAACTTATGATTCGCATTAAGATTTGCAGCGATCTTCCTAGTACTAGTATTTGGGTCTTCTTCAATTTCGTGTAAAATACATAGTTTCTTCAAATTCAGGCGTTCTAACACTCCAAGATCTTCCAGAAAATGGTAATTTATGGAATAAGCCAGACTGCGAAATTCCATATAAATTCGCATGCCTTCCCTAAGATATGTTTAAGTAATTGTGTAAAAAGGCACTTAATCAAATAAATCAATTTTGTTGTTCATC
Source organism: Monochamus alternatus (assembly GCA_037114965.1). Taxonomy (NCBI): domain Eukaryota; kingdom Metazoa; phylum Arthropoda; class Insecta; order Coleoptera; family Cerambycidae; genus Monochamus; species Monochamus alternatus. The sequence goes on from CM073428.1 coordinate 8,472,376, forward strand.
GATTTGTAATACAAAAAAGTGCCAAGAAACAAAAAGTGACGATAATATAATGGCACATATGAGGACCTATTTTATTTGGAGTATTATACAACGTGATATATATTTAGCAAATGATGATCAATGATACCTTCACCCCCGCCACTGGTAAGTTTCTATAGCTGCGAATTTTTTTGTTTCATGCCTACTGCCATACTAAATATAGATATCGAATTTGGTTAAATCATCTCAAGCGGTTTAGAGAGTAAAAACTGATTTTTATTTTAATTTTTGACACCCTGTATCTGGACAATGGCTGTCTAAGATCTAAGATTTATATAACATAAACCATTATTTTTGGCCACAGAATACGCCGTTAGATTTTTGACCTCTACTTAAGAAGCATCCAGTATATTGCTTTTTGGTTGGTCTTTTTCAATTGTGTCTGGAAAACCCTCGGGGATGACGTTCAGAGCCAGGTTAGGGTGCACCAGGTGTCCATGGGATGTTGGCCGGTGCCATATTTGATTTCAGCGAGTCAAAAAACCCCCCCGTAACGATTTTCGGGTGGTTTTTTTCAATTATGTCTGGAAAATCCTTGGGGATGACGTTCAGAGCCAGGTTAGGGCGCACCAGGTGTTCGGGTGGTCGTTTTCAACATAAAATTCGGATTCAGCGCACACAAAAAGCCCCCATAACGATTTTCGGTTCGTTATTGTCGGTATTTCCAGAAAAATTCTCGAAGATGACGTCTGCCTCCAGGTTGGGGCCCACCAGGTGTCCGTGGGGTGTTCGCCGATAGTATATTCGAATTCAGCGACCCAAAAAACCCCAGAGTGCCCAGTTTCTCTCCCGCATAAAGTTTTGGATAGTCCCCGGAGATGACGTTCGTCGGCGTTCCTGAGCTCCAGGTGTTCGGGGGGTCAATCATAATCGTGATCAGCGACCTCGAAAACCCCCGAGTACCCGACTTGAGCCAATTCTGACTCTTATTTACAAAGTTATTAAATTTGCCAAAAGACCTCTCAAAAGATGCAATTTTTGCATGCATTTTTGGCTGCAGCAATGCAACTTCCGGTTTGTAATAGGTACAAAGTAGGTACGAATGATATAAATTATGTTTGCAAGTGAATGCAAAAAACCGCGTTCCGATACGTCCTATCCTAAAAGATTTCCTATCTTTGGCCTTTTTAGTGCTTCATTGCCTCGACTAATTTGTGCATCTGCATGTTGATTATTCATTATTTACATACATAACTTCGGATGCCTAATTCATGATGATAGTAGCAGCCATTGCATCTTGCAATATTAATGTTTTTCCTATTAGCAATGCAAACTAGTCGTAACTATGCAGGATACACATACTCGTATATTAACACAAGAGAAATACTAATTAACATTAATTGCAATGATACAGTTCAAACTTACACAGGAACGTAAACAGTGAATAACTAATTAGGGTGCAGACCGAGACTCCGACATTGTCATCATAACAATTAGGGGATATAGTTGCAGATCTTATGCCAGGTGGCGCTAGCTAATATGTGCATCATGTGAATAACAAGACAAACACACACAACGTCAAAACTCTTGTTTAATATTTTCATTATTGACATAGTAAATGATCTCATCATAAGTTGCCTTCTGTATGCTGATGATCTGAAGATATTCTCAACAATTTCAAATCTATCAGATTGTATATTTTTACAGTATAATTTTGATATTATCAACAATTGGTGTATAGAAAATAAATTAAATTCAAATATAGCAAAATGCAACGTATTATCAATATCCACAAAACGTGACTGATGTTTCCTATAATTATAAACTCAAAGATTCTGTTCTAACTAGGCCGGATACGTTTTGTGATTTGGGCGTTTACTTTAATAGAAAATTATTCTTCATGCCTTATATTAATTACATAATTTCTAGAGCATATAAAAATCTTAGATTTATAATACGAAATTCGAAGAACTTAATGAATTATGATGCAATCAAGTTACTATATTTTGCGTTTGTCCGTTCTAATTTAGAATATACTCATCATTCGGTGCCCGCACTATAGAATCCATATTGACAGTCTTGAATGGATTCAACGTCGTTTTCTGAAATTCGTTGCTTATAAAACAGGTTTCTAATATATTTTATGTTCGATTAAGATTTAACATAATTTTTTATATTTATGTTTTTGGTTTTTAGTGTATTGTAGTAATTATGAATATTCGATTACAATGTTTGTGTTGTATTCCTATTTTGTAATTGGGTTTTTCCTGTAGACTAGTGGAATAAAAAAAAAGAATATTGTTCCATTCCTCTTCTGCCACCACGACTAACTCATCTGCTGTCTAAGGTGGAGGAATATGATTATGAATGGCTCTAGCAACGAAATTCCACATCTTTTCAATAGGATTCATGTCAGGAGAGTTGGCTGGCCAATCTAATCTATTGATATGTCCTGCTTCGAGTGTCTCTTGAACCCTTCTTGCGCGATGTGGTCGAGCGTTGTCGTCCATAAACACAAAATTTTCACCTAATTCATTACGTAGGGGATATATAATGGGCGTAATAACTTGTTCGATGTAAATTTGACTGGTCATGTTCTGGGGTATGCGAATGCGGGGGTTATTCTACCCCCAGACATTACGGTACCCCTTTCAACCGGAATAACTTAACAGGGAAAATGAAGACACTGTTGACGACCTGGTTCTGGTTGTACCCAGACTCTCTGTCGATTGTCATCAGTAACCAGCCCAATTCTGGTTTCGTCTGTAAATAAGACCCGCCGCTAGTGAAAGAGCCAACCCCTATGCTTTCGCGCCCACTGGAGATAGGCAGCACGATGCCTTGGAAATAGAGTGGGGACCCATAATGGTCTTCTAGTACGTAAATTTGCGTTGTGGAATCGTCTTCGAATAGTAGGTATCGTACGTACCTTGAAAGTGGGCCTTGAGAGCTGAAGCTGAAGATGTGCCATGTATACGGGCATATTGCACCAAATACCAATCCACCCTTTCATTAGATACTCGAGGACGTCAACAACGTGGTCTGTTTTCCACTGTATCAAATTCTTCATATCTGAGTATTATTCGTACAACAGATGATCTAGGAATGCTCAACATGTTCAATATCTGGTGATTAGGATGTACGGCATAATGTAAAGTAGTCACTCTTGCTCAGGTAAATGCAGAAATTTCACGTCCCGTCATTATAATGTACAAAAATTCAAAGAGACACTTGCCAAACTGACCAGATTTGTAAAAATATTGGTAATAAAGTAAAGGTTCATGGTCTGTGTTACGTTGTAAGAACCCTAACTCTATTTTATGTTCTCAATTGATGTGGACTATATTATAATTTCTATACTATACTATATTTTCCTTTTTGCTCCAAAATGAGCATAGAAACAATAGTTTTTTAATAGTTGTTTATTGAATGTTATAATAGCACAAATAGCACATAGAACATAAGGAGGAATCAGTAATGTTGCTCCCCTTCTTTACTGTTGGTTCTTGACAGACTAACTGGCGACTGGCTTGTTAGACTAAACGTTCCTGCTTACCCGTATGAGGGCGCCAACTGTGGCGGCAACATTTAAATTGCCTTAACATTCTGCAATTTTTTATTGCTGTGGGAACTCGAAAATTCAACCACAATAGATGAGATTTGACTTATTTCTACATTTTTAGGATTGCTTCTTCAGGTGGCCTCCTTTAAGTTGAGTCAAATATCTATCTATAAAAATTATTATATCAAAAAATTAAAATTATTTGAAATTACATATCGACAATGACAAAAGTGTCTTTAACTTGTCAATGAAATATAAATTAAACATGACAAATACCTACTTAAATAATGTTTACCCTTTATGTAATCGTTTATATATTTCAAAGTTTATGGACGTGGAAATGCAGGTATCAAGTAACCTTTAGCTTAAAATTACCTGCCCGAAAAGCATCTACATGTAATTCATCATCGTATCTGAGGAATTAATCGGGCAAAGAGCTTTTATGCACAACGCGTCCATCTCTTGTATGCACCTAAACCGATACACAGATATCACGGTTGAGCAGAGAACTGATTGATCGATAGCTCCGAGTTCTATCATATCTTCCTTTTAGTAGTACGTTTGACATCAATGTTTCAGTGATTAGATAGCGTTCCACCCCTTCAGATTCATCGAGACAAAAACGTATAATAAGATAACTCTGAAAATAGGTCTCCGCTGAATGCCGTTCGAGCACGGGGAATTCGAGTCAATAGGAAATCTGAACGTGTCGTTCAATTATGCAGATTCCTCCTTGTATGACGGCATACCTCATATTTCTAATAAATGTAGATGTTATAGAGGTATGCGCCGTCTCCGGGATCATCTATTTCATAAAATTATTAAATCTGTGTCTCCTGTCGTCAATTCAACGAAATGGGTTTAAAACGAACAGAAAATACTGCCGTATATTTAGTATCTCTATCTAAATATTTGATAGCAAAGAACAGACATGACTTCATTCTAAAAGACTGCAAAAATTAATAATAAAAATATGTATATGGGTAAAATATTATGGGTTAGGTACTTTTTAATGTGTAGCTATTTTAATTAAATTAAAAATAGAAGTTTAATTATTTATACATTATACATTGTAATAATAATATAATTTTATTTGACTGGGGAATTTGGTTTTTTAAATTAAATTTGGTTAGTTATAAATCATTTTTATTCTTGTTGAATTTGTTGGCGAAATAAATTTTGATTTATTTCTAATTATTGTTATATTTTGGTTTTGTATTGTAGTCGGTGAAATATATAAAATAGTGGTGTATTCTTACCTTTTTTAATCTTTTTTTAATTTCTATTCAGATATTTTGTTTGAATATTTTATATTATCTTGATAAAACTAATTCAAATAAATTTGCTTGGTTTGGTTAGTTCAACACTAGATACGAGTATATCATTCCTTTCCGAAAATTAGAAACGAGTATTCTTTTTTCCGCTTTAGTTATTTTTTATTATTAATTTGTTTTCTTTTATTCGAACCAAAGTAGATTCTTTTTCTATATATTGAAAACTTTTTTACTTTTTTACCACACTTAGTTGGTATCAACAATTTTAAAATTTTATCCAACTATTTATTCAAATAGAAATAAGGAATATTCAGTGCCAATATACAGGGTTAACTATGACTAAGTACAAATATTTTAAGAGGGGATAGAAAAAAATAAGAATTAACAGAATTTTCTTTCAAAAAATTTCCCAACTTATTTATAAAGCGATATTATATTAAATCCTTATTTAACGCCGCCAATGCGAGAATCAGAGTATGCAACCAGCAAGCAACCGTCATGCAACAGTCGGCAGTCGCTCCAGTCGAGTCGGTTCGCTGTCATGTTATAATTTAATTTCTGTGTTTACGTTGTAGTTTTGTGTTCTTCTTTAGTTTTCAGTGCCTTATTTTAATTTTAGACGTTTATAGTTAATAAATAAAGGAATATGTGTCGGGTACAGATATTTTCCCACAATATAGTTCGCCGGTTTATTTTTCTAGGTTATGGGACAAGACTGCTGCGGGTGTTAAATGTTTTCTGTTATCTATTAGAACCTACCTACTCAACTGTACTTACGGGAAGTGTGTTTATCGGTAGTGAGTGAAAATGTAGTTTTACCAGTTTGTAACCAAATAATGAAAAACGAATGCAAAATACTGGAGCTAACTGGATTAACTGTTATCTACCTATCAGGTATTATTACTAATAAGAATGTTATAATAATTTTTGTCGTTTCTGCATTTAGAAACACTGCAAACGACCGCATGGTAGTTGTTGGCAGATGTAATGTCAACTATGGATCTAAGCCATAAGCGATCTCAGTCGATACTCATCATAGGCGCCGACTTTCCGTAGGAAAAAAGGGTTTTGCCACATTTTTTAAATATCGAATTCTGGAATAACTTTTTTATTGTCTTTTAGGGCTCCCTGAGCACGTGGTTAAATTTTTTGTACTTAGTCATAGTTAACCCTGTATAATTTAATCAAATTAATATTCAACAACCATGATGCTTAATATTAGTCATAATTGTTCCAGCGTCGACTAATAAAATAGCCGAATAACGCCAAAAAGAATGCCTGGTATATACCTTTGGCTTTGGTAATTTAAGATAGTTTGATATTTTTTACGGAATCTGATCCAATGTATGTTTGCCAACCACTCGCTTGGAGCATTTATTATTGCTATAAGATACAAAAAAACATCGATGCTCAATATCTGGTTGATGAAGAGATCTTCTGTACATATTCAAATATCTTGGTGACTTGTTTCCATTATCAATTATACTAAATACGTGCTATATTTTTATTTTGAATCTTTTATAGTTACTAACAAAGTTTTATCTAAATCCAAATATATTTTATTGTTACTTACATAACTCTTCCCTATGACAAGCTGCACACATGCTAAAAATCAGTGCCACCTAATTAAAAAAATAATGTAGGGACATTTTGTTTTACATCTGAAGATAACAACTTACCTTGATCATTAAAAATATTATATCGGGGGCATCTCTCAGAAAAGTGTGAATTTTCTCTCTTGTCAATGTTTTTGACTTCATCGGTTTGTAATCATCAGTTCCTTTGAAGAATATTGCTTCACCTGACTAACGTGACAAATAAAATAATAACATCCTGTAGACAATCAAACCCTGCAAGATAGAGCAAAACTGCAGGTTAAAACTGTAAGAATCCTTATCCAGTGTGATTAGGAGGCAGCCGCACATTAAATTTAAGGCCTTGTAAGACATCTTGGACTAGTTCCGGGCAGAATTTTAACGAAACCGCCACCATTAACTTGGCGAAGGATGACAGAAACAGGGGATTATTCTGTCCGTTTTAATCAGGACGTTCTGATGCGAAGACATCGGCGAAATGAACATCATACTCCTGGGGACCCGGCCGAGTCTCGGGACATTATTCAGCCACAGGGTCAACTCCTAGGGACTCGCCGAGTCAGTCTTGATGAACGCCATTTTCTGTCCGGCCCGCTTGATTAATTGTTAAAAGAAATTAACTTTTTGTATCCGCGTTTGTCTTAGAAAGCGTGGGACCAGGGCGACATGTTAACTGTTTCAAGGCGGTCGCCCTGACGGAGAGCCCGGAAAAACCTCTGGAGGAAACGCCAATTGTCGTGGTTTTTCTCCCTACTCAAATTGACCGCAGGAGAAGAAATTAATTATCTCTTCGTTTTGTTCGTGCTTTGAATACATTTTCGAATGCAGTCAGCTCGTTTTAATGAAAATATTTAAACTTAGCAGTTCTGTCGCATTTTTTTTCAATATATTGTAATAAATTAAAATAGATAAACAATTTTGTGTTTCAAAGGATAAGTCAATTAATTAATTGTATCAAGTGACAGCATACGTTGATGAAATGTCAGATTAAAATCATTTACAGGGATATTTAAAAAAGATAAAATTAAATTATATCAAATCATAGCTTGAATGTCATTGGTTGGAATCTAAATTGTATGTATTAATTGTAAATAATTAGATTTAAGTGTGTACTGCAAAATTGTGGTATCTTAGTGACGAAAATAACGAGATTGGTGATATTTGGTAAAAAAGGGGAAGCCATGTTAAAATTTTCCTCCCACATGAAGAATTATGAAACAGTTAAAAATTAGTGAAAGTTATCTAAAAGTATATCAAAGTGAAATAGTATCAATATCAAGAAAGTAAGTGAGTCTGGTATTGAATAAGGAGTACAAAATCATCATCATACAAAAACTAATAATCAAAGAATAGAGAAGAAGAAAGAAGAAGAATTTTTTACCAAAACCAAGATTTAAAAAGAAAATAGAGAAAACTACAGAATAAACATCAGTCAAGAGCTATGCAATAAACACCACAAGGTACGAGATAAGCAGCAGATAAAACAGGATTAAAGAAGATAGGATTGCAAAGGAAAAAAAGAGCGGAACAAGGAACAGTATAACGGTAGACAGGAAGAAGCAGGATAATCATATAGAGAGCAAAGATCAAGGAAGGACTGATTGGACTTTAAAAAAAATCCAAGCGGAACAAGGAACAGTATAACGGTAGACAGGAAGAAACGGGATAATCATATAGAGAGCAAAGATCAAGGAAGGACTTAAAAAAAATTCCAATTAATAATAAAGCATAATTCTTAAAATAAAAAAATAAGACCTGTTTAGAATCTTCACTGGGAATAAGTGTCTCATGCCAACAGTTCTTGGATTAATGTTATTTTTTTAAATCAGCCATTGAATTAAAACTACTTGCCGCTGAATAGTTCTTGGAAACATATAACACATTAAAATTTGTAATTTCAATCTAAAATATTATAAGTGAACACAGGCGTCTAGAACAGAGCTACCATGGTAAATAAATGACATTTCAATAATTTAAAAATACTACTCAACATAATGATTAACAAACAATAAATAACAAAAACATAAAAATAAAACATAGCAATATATTAATATTTTGTTATTTAGAAATATACAGGGTGTTTACTAAAGAATGGGCCATACATTAGGGCTAGCTTCCTTGGACGAAAATAAAGTGATTTAAGTTAACTTACTTTTGTACCTACTACTTTTCTTCCTTATGAAGTTATATGATACTTTCTCGGTCTAAAACTTTTTTAGGAAGCAATGTTGTAGTAAGGTAAGTTGACTATGTCACCTTATTTTCTTCTAAGAAGCTATAGTTGCGGTAAGAATTCAGACGACTTATGTCACGGCTGACATTATGCAATTATTTTTATTGTCAACATAATTTTCGATATTTGGTCGCGTTAAAAAAAATTTTTTACAATTTAGTGCAATATATTGTATAATTTAGTGTAGTATATAGTTGTATTATTCCAAGTTATAGTTTTAAAAATATTTTGAAGAAAATCTAATGAATTATTCATTTATTTGTAGTAAGCCGTCTGAATTTTTGTCGTAACTATAACCTTAAAATATGTTTAATTAATTCCAGAAATTGTACAGTAATTCATACATTTACAACTCAAATTTTAAATGCAGTTTTCTTTAAAATGGTGCATTTTTACGACATGTAAAGTTTATCTTTTTTTAAGCTAATAGAATGCTACTTCAAAATAAGTAAACATTTTTCAAAAACTTGCCTCCCTAGAAAAAAGGAAAAATTCTCGAGCTTGTAACTTCTTAAGAAAGCAAGGGTACTAAGGTAAATTGATTTAAATCTCCTTATTTTCGTCCAAGCAATTCAATAAACATCCTGTATAAAACTTCAATAATATGATCAATATACAGAAAGGCAGAAACAGATCAAAGTTTAAAACAATTGCGGGCCATATCCTATCCCTTAGTGATTAGAAAATGAAAGTAATGATTTCACATGTATTGTAGTCAGTGCGATATCAGATTTGCATGTTCTGAAATCGTGTCAGCTGTTCTTGATTAGACATGTGCATGTAGTATTTTTATAGCTTGTGTTAAAATTATTATTACAGTGGTTAATGTTTATAACAATGATGGGCTAGTAAATAGAATATTAATTTTCGGGTCTCAATTTTCTCTAACAGGGTTCATCTTCCTATTTTATAAACATTTCTGCAACAAGCTAATAAAACTAAAGAGTTTTATAATATTTTTTTAGTAGCGTTTCTTAGTATTTCTAACAGCGCTATAAAAAATTTTAATAATTGTCTTAGATGTGGGTTATCAACCTATAAAACTGTTGTACTAAAAAAAACTTTACAATTTTATTACTAAGAGCAAATAGCTGTATTATACACCGTAATATAGTTATTCTGTAGGTAACGATATTATCAGTTGTAAAATGAAAATAGAAATATAACAATTAGGTACAACAGAAAAACTTTTATTTTTAGTCAAAATTACATTGACAAACCATTTTATGAAACAAATTTGAAACAGTAAAATGACGAGACGTTGTTTTGTTTGTATCATAACAAACGGTAAGTCTAGTTTTACCTCATGCTTTAGTTTCCATAGTCATTGTATAAGAATAAACGGTTCGGGTTTAAATCAAAAGAAGGGGCACATTTAGAAAAAAAGTAAATAAATGTTATCAAACCATAAAAAATATATGATTTTTATCTCGAAGTTGAAAGAATATTCCAGTTGAAGACATTGTTGTGATGAAACAGAGATACTCGTTATTTTATGCCATCGATACAGTTAATAAATAATTTAGTTTTTTTGATAGGTTTTATGATACAAAATTGTTATATAATTAATTGCTATTAAAGATCTCAAAATAGAGCCCATATAAATTGTTCTTGATGTTGATTTGTTGTTATTATATAATTGCTTTTCCAACAGGCCTTATAAAATCTCTACGGTGCGGCGACGTGCTTATAATATAGTGCCAATTTTGGTTATATAGTTGCTGTATATATGTAACAATTTTATAATGCTTTTGTGACTTATGCCGTTTTATAAGATTTGTATAAAATATTTCTGTAGCTGCTATGAAACACCAAATTGCTAATTGGGTACTGAATAATAAAACTGTCTAAAGTAATTACTTTTAATAATTTTTGGGTATTTTTAATCAACTCTCCATAATGCATTCAAATGCCATTAGCATACATACGTGTACCAACGATCGAAAAAGACCAATTTACCAGTATTTCATTGAATTTTTCAGAATCAATTCCGTTCATAAAACTTCGACTATAACCTTTTATGGACGCACGGTCAGGGAATTCAAAAACCATTTTTCAGTCGAATAGGACTAAAAAATGCATGCGATAGTACAGAGGATTACAATTTCAGAGCAAAATAAAATTGTCCCACATTCGAAAATTACACAATTCAACTGGTAATAGTGATGAACGCATCACTGATTGCAAAGCTAACTTTGTATAATGGGCTATAACCAATTAAAATCGCATGGACAAATGATTACGGAACTTTTGATTTGTGCATGTGCATATTTGATTAATTAGAGGAGATATTGGGAGGTTTATGGTGTATGATTAACGTTCTGAAATTTCTGCTAAGCGTGAACATCGTTTTGTAGGTTCACGCACCGTAAACTTCGCTTAAAATCGACCCATTTGCATTTTTAAACACTGCCGTTTATGAAAAATTGACATAAATCACTAAAAGAACGGACAAATTGGCTATAGTGTAGCGTTATTTATCGACAAACATTTCTTAAATATAATTGTATTTACTAACTAAAGTAGTTTCATACATACATTTGAAAGCCCTAGACCTCACCGCCGTCGACTATAACGATATATGGTGATATTATGCGAGATAATGCCCCGATCTGTAAATTACAGCTGAGGAACCTATACCAAACAACTAAAGTCATTCGTCAGCGATGCCATAACATTTATATCGGTTTCGATCTTGTTAGGTCTTATCAGTACGCCATAGATGAGGTAACCGACGACTAACCCTGGTTGTTTATGCCTGTCAAAATCGGCAGAAGGGAACATGAGCATACGTAATGTAGCATGTAGCTACAGGATGATTCAATACACTCTCCCCTCTGTTAACAGATCGTTCTCCGCTGGGTATAGTCATATAAGTTTGTTGAGTCCATCTCTAACAATGAGTTTGTATTGAGAAAACGAAATTACGATTTTTATAAATCTATCTTGTATATCCTGCGAAACCTAATTACTCATTATTATTGGTTGACAGTTTGCGTTATTATTTTATTAAAATCAGTTACCCATCAACTGAAAAGTTTTAAATATATCTTTATGTGAAAACTATTAAAAATTAAAAAGATATGGGAAGAGCAGTATACCCAAATCGTCACACCAAGTCAAAATACATTTTTTAACTTTACTGTCACGTGAGAGAAACATTTAGAAAAAAATTTATCACTGGGACTAATAAAAATAAAGAACTTGTTCTAATATACAGGGTGTTTATTAATTGAATGCCGATACTTAAGGGTGTGAATCCTTCGGTCTTAATTTTTGAGCTACAGGGTGTTAAAGTTTTAAGAAAAAATTTGCTTTTTTATTATAATATTCTTATCACTCCAGATATTTTTATGAAATTTTGTACACACCTATTAATCATTAAGGAGCATTGTTTGATGTAAAAAATGATTTAAAGTCATTGCCAATGACGTCCGTACGTGGTTTGAACTAAACATTTTTGAAGAAAACAATGGTACGCCACTGCCTTTTCTAAAAACTGAAACTATTTTTAAAATATCCATTTATTTTATAGTAAATTCGGTCTCTAGACTTATTCTCGTACGACGCACCATTTTCACGTAAAAAAATTAAAACCAAACAAGTTTTTTCCCCAAGTCTTTGGCATAGATTTTAAAACATTTTGGTATGAACAAATTTGTAATTTAATATTATAAATTATTTTTTACTCTATTTTAATTCCTATAATATTTCTATAATTTTCTATATCTGTGTTACTCATTTTAATAATAATAATAATAATATCTCTACCCCTCATTCTAATCACAGGGATTACTCCAGTCTACCGGCAGCTGGACAACCAATGAAATGATAATATAAACTGTCAAACAATAACAATGTTGTAATGTATTATGTGGCAATAATATTATCCATGTGTTCACAGTCTAATTAGTGATTATACCTAAAAACCTTTAATTCGCTCTTTAGTATCCTATTGTTTAGAGATGGTCCCAACAAATTATATATGCCATGCAGGGAAACCAGAGATATCGAAATGGTGAAAATTGCTTCTGATAGTTTTTTTCACTTGCAGTGGTCAGTTCAGTGGCTACTTGTAATTTCTCTACAGGATGTCTCTATTTAAGTATAACTCAAACGGCAGTCTTATCAGGAAAATTCTCGAATATGACGTGCGCGTCCAGGTTCCGGCACACCAGGTGCCCGTGGGGTGTTTGCCGATGCCACATTTGCATTCAGCGACCCAAAAAAAACCCAGGCGCCGAGCTTTTCTTCTTTCCCGCGTGATTTGTGGGAGAGACCCACGGAGATGACGTTCATCGGCGTTTCTGAGCTCCAGGTGTTCGAGGGGTCAATTTGAACATTATATTTGTGATCAGCGACCTCGAAAACTCCTCGAGTACCCGATCTGGGCCAGTTCTGACACTTATTTACCAAGTTTTGACATCTTCCAAGAGGCTTCTCAAATAATGCATTTTTTGAATGCATTTTTGGCTGCAGCAATTCAATTTCTGATTTGTCAGAAATTCCAGGTCGCCACATTTTTTACAAATAATTTTTGGGAAGATAATTCAGAAAACCGCATTCCGATCCGTCCGCCACAACTAGTTTTAGAACTTTTTTAGTTCATTGCGTCGACTGTGCTAAATAATGTCAGTTGTCTAAATAATTTTACTGTTGCAACATTGGTATAAAAAACCTGTATAGCGGGACTAACATATATGCTGGGAAATGGGCAATACATTGTGCACTAGGTGAGAACTAATTTAAAAGTTTCAAATTTGATACAGCTTGTCAGTGGAATTTGCGGCGCGACAAGATGTCACGCGGCGGTCAATTTATTATTGCGGCCGAAATGACTACAGATGTGGACGCGGCGGTGGCTATGAGCGCGCCAATGTAAATCGACATCATGAGCATTAAGTTGAGCGAGTGCATTTAAATTGAGTTTACTGCTGCGTTATGCTGACAAATTCGCAAAACAATGTTTTGCCGGGTATTAATCAGAAGTAGGGAACATATATTAATGCAGTCCCCAGCGTTATGCAATATAATTTAATATAAACAGTCCGCGAACAATTCCACGCAAGCACTAGAATTTGTGCATGGTATGTTAGGAAGTTATAGTTGGGACATTTGTCTTTTTCTCTGTTCGTGTATCTCCTGCACGAGTTCGTTATTGTATTATAAATTTGGAATTTCGAGCTTCAGATAAAAGATTTCGTTAATAGTTTTACAATTTTTTTCTGCAGGTAAACACCTCTAGAAATGTGAGAAGACTGTGAAACTTCGGCGTCATTTTTTTAAAAACTAGTACCCTGAAGGGGTTTTTTGATGTGACAAAAGCTTGGCTTACTACGACTTTTTAAAGGAGTCGTTTTTCCAGAAAGTGGTATTGTCATTATTTTATCCAGGATATTCAGCACCAAACAAAATACACATATACCAAATTTGATCGAAAAATATCTATTGTATGTTTTGTTATGGGTTCCCAATCTTCAAAAAATCACGCAAGAAAAGATTATAATAAGGTCAAAGATTGCCATGAAAGTAAAAACAAATACCAATTATTGGACGTAAAAAATGTAAATGTAATGAATTATGAATACTAAATTGTTAAATAAAAAATTACAAAACATAAATCTTTAAATTTTAGTTTTCTCCATTCTTCCCATCAAACACATTTTTACAATTGTCTTCTTAAATATAAAATGAGGTCGACTTCAGCGTTCGGTAATATTGATGTTGAGGAACGTCGGAAACAGTTTTCAGTATGTTATTTAGGGTTAGATAGTCCAAAAAATTTTCAGTTTTATAGGGTACACCTCTTATTTCTGTATGTATCGAAAAAACGTTTATGTGTACAGTTTGGAGGTCTCATTTCAGCATATTTTTTAATAGTATCCATTAAATCGACACCTTCTATCTCTCCTCAGATTATAAATAAAATCTCATTATAACATCTTTTTACGGCAAGGTCGCCGTATTTGTAGCTGTAAAATTTGTGATAATTTTTATGTACAGATATCTGGAAAAATTATACACGTAAAACAAATCTAATATCAAAAATAAAATTACTGATGATTTGTTTATCCGTTTTTACTATTAAATTCACTACTAAATATAAAAATATTTACTAAATTCACTTATAATAATATAATAACTTTCAAAATTTATTCGTAAGATTGCTGTTCTGCTATTCCCATATTGTAATAATTATTTTCACATACTTAGGTATAAACAAAAGTGAACAATTTCATATGCAGGACTATGTAAGTTTGTGTTATAACGATATTTACATCTACAGTTGAATTTTAAAAAATACGTATTGTGAAAGATTTCTGTACCCAAAAATTTGTTCCTTAAACTGCTTTCTGTCGCTGATATATTCGTTTTACTTCGATACCTTTGAATATTCGCAAGTGGCATGAGATAACATTCTTGTTATCTGCTACTCTTTATTATTCAGTTCTCAAATGTCTAAAATTACTAGTATTTTCAGAACAAACTATTTCAAGAATACGGCGCCCTGAACATGTTCGTTAATTTCGCTCTTCTACAGACATCCGCCATTCCAAAAACCTCCCTAAAAAAAATTTTGAAAGAAAAGATACAGTGGCACAGGCACTTTGAATGCCCTGTATATTTAACACAAAAATCAATCAGATATTCATGTGCATCATACAAAGAAATGTTCTTGTACAAAATTTGAATACGAAATCTCAAGAAATGAATAAATTATCGTAAAAAAATTAAATAAAAAGACTATTTTGTCGTGCTTAGTAAGTAAGATGGCACTAACGTAAATTGATTTAAATCATCCTATTTTCGTCCAGGGAAACTAACCTTAAACTATGGTCCATTCTGTAGTAAACATCTTGCTTAATTACAATAGAATAACTTGCATTTTTCAACTGCAAAGAAAAATATATCCTGGAGTACCGTTTTGTCGCAAATTATCTCTTTTTCTTTGTACAGTAGGTATCTTACTTTGACAATAACACAAAAATGACATATGTATTTGTCCCTCCTAAGGGTGCGTTTGAAGTCACATATTAATTTATTTTACACCCTGTATATTGGCTCAACACTATTTTTTTACTTGCAAACATAGAGGCACTGCCCTATATGATGCCCTATATGATGCTATGCCTTTTTTGTCAGACACAAACGGGTAGTCGTTGAAAGTCTCTTCTGCTTTCTAAGATTGATAGGGAAGCTCACCTACCTTTTTATTTTGTTAATTATGTTCGTGTTTACATTAGAATTTATAATTTTTGTGATGCCTTTATTTTGATGTTTTCTGGAACATTCTCGGCCACATTCTATTTGATTCTTGAGATCGCCGAGAACTTCTAGAGCCCTAAAAACCTATATAAACGGATCATTTTCGCTGCTGGAGTCAGTTTATATTGAGCAGCCGAATACGAGTCATACGTGAGTGACAAACGTCAAAGTAAAGCGTTGACAGTTGTGAAATTTGTTTGAAGAACATTTATTGTATAATCAAGAGTGGCAATAAAGTATGTTTGTTTACGTGACGTGTTTCCACGCTAACCCAACATAGAAGGTACAACATAACATTTTCTGGCTTTTTCCTGGATACTTTGACATCCTATAAATCGAAAACTAAATTCTTGCAACCCCATGTTCACATACAACTTTTTGCTTAAAGTGCATTTTTCAATCACCTACTGAAAGGGATACTTATTTGATGAACACTCTGTATACTTTTTCACTTTAGAATAAAAAATGTCGTAAAATAAAAGACGCAGGTTTCAGACATCTCCGAAAATAAAAACGATGGTCCACCCCATTCCCAACGCATGAAATTGTCTTGGCTTTATGACTAGGCTGTATAAATTCCAGATAAAATAGGGGTAGATTTTGTACAGCCATGTCTCCCCAGACACCTATAAATCATGGATCGGGGGTCATCCCAGTTATCAGACTTATAAATATGAGTTGGCCCACTGAAAGTAATCTTCGTATCTAGCATCTCCATGAGTCATCAGCCCCTCGTTTTTCCTCTTAAATTGTTATTGACGTTTATCTATTTAAGTACGCATATGGGAGCAGGGGATGGTAAATGGCAGTTTGGTTATAAAATTATGTTACATTCATTTTGCGTGAGATATGTTGTAGGCTATTGCAAATTTTCAGAATTACAAAAATTATAATTATTTGTATACGATTTTCTCAAAATAAGGAATCCGAAAAACAAAATGTTTTTGTTCAATAAATTCGAAATGTCGAAAAACTAACAAATAAAAATTTACTACCTATTTTACATTTTTTCTTTAAAAGTTGGACTGCTTAAGACATTTTTTGTATATGTCTTAATAACACAATTAATAGTAATTTTGTTTAATTTTCAATAATTTTCACCCGAAAATGGGCAATTTTAAATAACAAAACAAGAGATAATTTTTACCAATCCTTTTCAAATGCTAGTGATGGTTTTTGTAACAAAAATAATTACGTGAGAAATTAATAAAGTAAGATCCCTGTATAACCAGATTACAGATTAAAAAAAGTCAAGTTGGCATTTTGCAATGGTTACTATGGCACTAAAAAAGTTAAACATAGAAGCTTGAATTAGTTGCATTTTTGATAGGTTGTCATAAAACAATTTTTTTCGAAGGCAATGAGTGATTTAGAAGCAATTATTTGTGTTCCTCCTCAACTGGAAGAAGCCTATGAAAGTTTGGAGAAAGATTTGCTACCTAAGAAGAATCTTACAAGATACGATAAAGTTTATGCGCCAATATTCTTGGCAGAATAAATGACCTCGGATGTGCGGGATCGAGAGGGACTATCTCTCCATGTTTCCAAACTATTGTGCTGGCATATTTTAGCAAAATTCCCAAATTTAAAAATGGTCCATTTACTCAATGTTGCGTATACTGTAATTATTAATGATAAAGTGGATATCTCCAAATTTTCGAAGTTATTGGTACTTTTGAAACAACAGTGTAGGATATGTACTGGGACATTTTTGAAGAATGCACCTAATGATATGCTACCTATAATAGGTGTATCAGGTACAGTGACGAACTGTATAAAATGAAATTGATTGTTGTTAATATCGTGGAAAATAAAGTTCACATCGAAATTCTAAAATCAAAAACCTACCAGCCAAGAATATTTATAGTAACTAATAAAGAATGGGTAACGTTACTTTAAACATATGTTGCATTTCGTTTAGACGTTCTAAATGAAAACTTCTTTTTACAATTAATATGAGGTAAAATCACTCACCAGCCATTTGGCCACAATTCGGTAAAAAAATAGGAGTGTTTCTAAAGCTTCCGCATTGTGAAACACACACGGGGTAGGTACTGCTTCTGAAGAACGGCAGCCACACTATTGGTAAACAGCAGTAGATTCTCCAGATCGGAATCTTCCACCATAGCGGAAGGGTATGTCGAAAAATCTACAGATTTTCAGGTTAAAATTGCCACAAAATGCCAAACTCTAGTACTAAAAATGTTACCATTTCTACGCTGGCTGTTCAGCACGGATTAACAATTTCTGTTAATCCATGCGTTACCATTGATTTAGTAAAATAATTTGTAATACCTACTTAATGCGAATAAAATTTGTTGAGAAAGTTTAATTACTTTCCACCCTCGTAAATGTCACTTTCCATCTGGATATATGTCAAAGTCCGTAGAATCCAAAATTGCAGTAATATATAGTGTGTTCCATTTAAAATATCGAAATTGGTGTCCATATGCGGTAATATAGGTGTTTTAGTTGTATTCGCCCCAGGAACTTTGACATGCTGCCAAATTTTCAAATATTTCGAATCAGTATTTTTCCAGATAAAGATCGATGTAGTTCCCGGTGAAAGACCCTGTATAATGCCAAAATAATCCAGAGAGATAAGTTACACGATGCATGATGTACTGCATGGCTGTCTATACCACTGAAATGTAATTTTATATTATGATGACTGGGATGCGCTAAAAGCTGCGCGAATGGATTATTTATGATCAGCGCCATATTTTGTTTTGTGCCTCTAGCAATGGCGGAGCAGTAGGGGCTTAGCTGATTCTGAATTGAAATGAAATTGAATTCTGGATATAAAGAATTGTTTCGTGCTATATACTGGTTAATTTTACAGTCCCTTATAAAACATGACATGTTCCAACAATAACACCCACAAAATTACACAAAGAATAACACTAACGAAATACAAGATAAAAGAATAAACCACACTGTACTCCAATGACGTATTTATAAACAAAATAATGGGAAATTAAGAACACAATTCATATCGTACGTGCAGATGGTTGTCTCTCTCGCACCCACATACATAACCAATGAAGTATGTCTTTGCTGAGTTTCATGTGCCTCCTTTTGTCTGCTCCTAGGTTTGATACCTTTATTTGGATGCACAATAGACTTTACGCATTCCATATCGTATATTTCAGTGGTCTATACTAAGCAGGTATCCGGATTATTAAAGTGAACCACAGAAAGCGTAACTTAATCTGGTTCGGAAAGACTGTCATCTTCAAGTTGCTATCCCTATCTTTATAAATAGATTGGATTTAATTCTAGTTTATTCGAATTTTATTTTGAGTTTTAATCAAGGAACACCTGTCAATAAGGGATATCTTGAAAATTGAAGGACATTTCTAGAATTTATTTGAATTAGCTTATTTCATTTAAAGTTGAATAAAATATAATGTATTTTATTTTACGCAGAACAATGTAAAGGGTTTTTTCTGAAAGAAGCATGCAACGGACCGTCACATATGGCGAATCCCATGTGATACCGAAATTCTATTTCGATCGATTTCAATCACACTCGCCCA
This sequence comes from Monochamus alternatus, assembly GCA_037114965.1. Lineage (NCBI taxonomy): Eukaryota > Metazoa > Arthropoda > Insecta > Coleoptera > Cerambycidae > Monochamus > Monochamus alternatus. The sequence goes on from CM073428.1 coordinate 8,491,824, forward strand.
CTAGATGACGACCACTCGATAAAACACAAGTGCGAGTGTAAAAACCGTTGATCGTAATTAATTTGTAGTTTTAGTGTGAGCAGATGTTGGATGAAACGCTTTGTGCCATACCAGATTTAGGATAAAATGTTGTATTACGTAGCGCACAGGTGGTCCCTAAAATATATAATACAAGGTGATTCACAAGTTATTATTTATTAAAAAAAATCCTTAAAATTTCCGAGAAAAAACTTATTGAATTTGTAGTATTTTCAGCCTTTCCATCGCTGGGCTACTGTAGACAAATATCTGATTACTTTTACTATTAACGTTTTTGTGATGCGTGATGTGTACAATAGTTTTTAAAGTAGGTATCAAAAATGCTTTAGCAGACTTTTACCACGGTGTGCAGTGAGTGCAAGTGTAGTGCAACGCGGTTCTGATTATTTCCGTACCATGTACAGAGTGACCAAGCATTAATACCAAGAGATTGGACGATGAGGAGTGGTACCATGGCCGTCACGATGTCCTGACTAAATTCTTTGAACTTTTTGTGGGAATATTTAAATAACGAAGTGTGTCGCAAACGTATTATAGCTGATGCCAATACTAGTTCAAAACGGACAAGAAGCAGACATATTTGTGTTAGTTTGTAGAAACTGAGTAAGACGGGCACAAAATTTTGCTGTTGTATCATCAAGTATGTCAAACTTTTTTAATAATTAAAGCCATAAATTAATTCTATTAATTATTAAGCAACAGCAGTTTATTTGCTGTATAAAATAGGTTGTTATAAAATGTTATTTATTTTTTTTCCTTTCCTTCAGCTTTTTATTCGGTTGCCGATTGCATGCTTTGGCTTGTCAGAATTTACAGTGACCAGTTTCCAGTGCCCTGCACAATGTATTTTTAAATCATGCTCGAACTGCCCTTTTTGATTTTGTTTTTACAAAATTATATTTTTAAGAGTCATCTATACATTCAAACATTTTTTTTTTCGATAGATCAATATTTTGAATTTATTTGTGAAATATACATACGGTTTTAACCGTTAATATACGTATTGATTTTTCTTTCATTGTTCTTGATCGTAATTTAGGACTATTTTTTTTATACTTTCAGACATTACATACCAGACTCATTACGAGTCTGGTATGCTTGAATTGAACTGCAATGTTTGCTAGAAATTGCCAGATTTTTCTTTCAGTTTTAGAAATGTATATGTCAAAAACAACATATTGCTAAATACTGCACATTTTCATTTTAAATCTCATAATAGTTATTTGTGGATATAAAACATTTATACATGTATAGGACTGAAAGAAGCATCCTTATTTGGACAATCTGTACTGAGGAAAATCAACCAATAAGAAGAAGATAATCTGCATAACAATTGGATTATTTCTTGTTAATGTTACAATATCATGTACTAAGCATAATGAAACTTATTTTATTAATTTGATTTTGCTACTTTACGTCGGTATTATACTAAAATAATTACGTACATTTTTAGGTTAACTAAATTTATTTATTTATTTAACTATCTGTATTTTGTGTAGATACATAAGTTTTTTTATTTTATTTGTTATTTAATTAGGTCGTCTTTTGTTATTATTTGTTGGTTTATTTTTGGATATTTTTTCTTATTCTAGTTATTGCCTGATTGTGTTGTAACTAGAGTCCGTCCCGTTGGACACTATACTTTAAATGAATAAATAAATATTTTTCCAAGGCAGGTTTTTGTCATATCAAAAAAATGGTTCGTAGAATATAATCTCCATTCAGGAGAACAAATAGTTTTTATTAAGAATGGCATTTTTCAAAAAATAAATCACATCGGGCAGCAATCCATTACACGCTGTATTTCGTTTAAAAATGGACAATCATCTAACAGTGAATCATTTTTAGGATAACTCTACCTTTTTAATATGATTAGAAAAAAATAAAATTTAAAAGATAAATAGATACTGACTTTACTTATCAAAAAAGGAAGAATATATTGAAAATTCGGTATTTTATGATTTTATCCTTTTCAAAAGAAACTAAATATCTCATAACTATGTATATGGCGACGATGATTTTAATTTGAGATTCAACCTATTGAATAATTTAACAATTTTGTATGAAAATGATCGCTCAAAGAAAGCAGATTTGTACGTAGGCATGGTTAATAGCACAGAATATATACCTCACTAGCTATATATTCTGTGTTAATAGTCCTTTGCTACGAATATTGATGTTCCTAGTCCCAGTCCTAAATGTTAATTTGTTATAAAGGTAAGGGGGAGTCTTAGTAGAAATTAACTTATGAAAAAAGCATAGAGCATGATAATCTCTTCTTATTTTCATAGACAACTATTTTAAATTTTTAAAAGCAATAACAATATTATTTTGCTGACCTATCAATAATACGGACGACTTAGAACTGTTGAGCTTTAAAGAATGATCAGCAGCAATTTTAGTTGAAACAGGTCCGCGTTAATTTTCTTACAAGTACCGTCTATCTCTGAAGAAGCAAAAAAATATTAATCATTTTGACTAAAAAATGTTAGGTATAACAAAAACTTCGTCAATCGTTAAGAACTTACAAGCTTTATTTATTATTTGCAAGATTTAAATACGAGTAGCTATTACATAATTATTAGACACTTTAGGTTATATATATAAAAAACTATATTGCTATTACTTATTTTTTTTCTTTGTGACACACTTTAATAAACCAATTTCTCTCAGTGTATGGGTAAAGATCCTACTTACGCTAAATATATTTTCCTAAGACAGATTTTGCTATATATTTGTACCGATGCAGCAGACCCAAGGTTTGTAGCAAAGGGGTTGTATATACAGCGTCCAAATATATTGCAGAATTATTCAAATTGAACTCGTAAATTAGCCCGGCTTAGTCCTGCAGGATTAAAAGGTGATAATCTCAATTAGCCCGGGCGAACTTTTTATCCTCCCAATTATTAAAAAATGCAAATCCAATTCGACCATGCGCGCTTATAATATTTATGTTTTGCGTCAAAATCAGATGCTGTAAATTTTAATCGTAAATTTCAATTAATATTATATCTGTTTCCGCCTCAGAGCGCGCAAAAATCGTTTAACATTGTAAGTACGTGAGCCGTGTGGCTATTTATTTATTATTTTGAATTAATTAAAATATGAATATGGATGGCATCCATACAACTAATTTATTTTTTAGTGGATAGGTACAAGCGGTGCAGATAAATTTAACAATGTATGCAAATTACGTGGGGGTATTTAATTATCGCAATAAATTTCAAATATCCAGTACCGAAATTTATAATTTTTAGATAATTTTAGTATTTTTAAGAACGGGGATAAATTAAATATTGAAAATTACAGACCTAAAGTACTTTTTTCCAACTTTGGTAAATTATTTGAGATTATCTTTTATTTTAATTTAAGAACGTCAATTGCATCCTCGCAACATGGATTTGTTTTTCGTAGATCCACAACAACAAATCTTATTGATATTACGCACTTCATTTAGAATTCTTTAGAAAAGGTAGTCAGATGGATGTTATTTATACAGATCTATCTTAAACATTTGATAGTCCTGATCATCGTAAACTATCATCACATTTTTTCGCTTTATCTTTGAACAATAGAATTTTAAATGTGCACCACTTTATTGTTTTCATCCAGTTGATGCTGTAACAACATCTGGGTTCCGCAGGGATCAGTTTTGGTTCCACTTTTGTTTCTTATATTTATAAATGATGCATTTAATAATATTCAAAAAATTAATCTGTAGTGTCAAAAGTGAAAATTTCCGGTAATTTTTTCGAAATGTAATGTTGTTAGTTTTACATAGAAAATCTCATCTATTTAGTACGATTGTAGTATAGGTAGTGTTTTAAATAGATTAACCACTTGGGTGTTATATTTGATTCAAAATTGAATTTTATGCCTTACAACAGTCGTTAATAGAAATTTTTGTTTGAAATGATGATGAGATTTTACAGATTTTAGAGAAAGTTCTGGCGTCCATCTCAATAATCAAACGATTAACAGAAGCAAAACTGAGTGGATAACAAATCAAAACAGTTCCGAAAAAAATGCAAAATGTGTAACATTAAATGAAACCGAAAACTTAAAAATATGTGAATGTACTAAGAGATGATATGACTTCAGATCATTTAAAAACTATTAATCTGGCATTGCCTATGATAAAGATTCAAATTTGTATAGAGAAAACGTAAAATTTAAATGAATTCACTGAATATCTACTTAAGCAAGGACACAAAAGGTTTGCTAAGCATTTTTGGTGCTATTACTACTACAACTGATATTTTGTGTTAAACTAAGAAAATTCTAAAAATATTGCTTTCTATGTTGCATTAATATATATTTAGAATGGAACAATTAAACTTTTCAATGAGGATATTGCATGATTTTTCCAGATACGTGCAAAAGAAAGAATGCATAATCTTAATCTAACTGGCGTTTTTCCTAGTCAATCCCGTGGAAAAATAAACCTAAAAACGGTATTTAAAAATTTTGTCGCGCCGCGCTCCCTCGAAACCAGCCCCCTCCCACGTGTATATCTAAATACTGTGCTCTAAGTTCTTATCTGTATATGATTTCCATGCTTTCGTACAATGCAGTACATATGTTTAGAATAATTAATTTGTCATTTGTGATATTATTAGGTGTTATTGTGTTAAATACTGTGTATTGGTATTGAATAAATTTGCAAAATAGACCCGTACAATGGGCACAGAAAGTGAGATATAAGTGGTCTGCTTACTTCCTGCTCGGCCTAAGCGGCTCGACAGGATCATTTACAGATTTAATAGCTCGTCGTCCAGGACGAGAGGTGTGCGTTAAGTACATGCTGCAATGTAGGTCGCTTCCCGTAAGTCTAGCCGCTTAGGCCGAGCAGGAAGTAAGCAGATCACTTATATCTCATCTGCATTCAGTTTGTATGTGAACATACATATGAAGGAACAGCCAATTCAATTGTCGGTCATCTCACCTATGGCATACTGATGAGGGCTAACAGGGAACAGGGATTCTTGGCTGTTCACACAGATACTGCAGGAGTAATTCAATACCGGGGCATTAGTCCGCGAATAGTTGTTTCCTGCAGCATCATTTACGGACACAGAAAGTATTCTCCTATGTTGCTTCTACCATTTACGTGATGTAAAATATTATTTGAGGCATTTATAAAATTACTTCACTATATTAAACGTACCTGTTTAATTCTGAAAACAAAATAAACAAGGGTAATAAAAAAGGTTTTTTTAATGATTGTAAATAGCAATACAATTGTATTAAATGTATTATGTTAATTTTAAAAAAAGTAATAAATGTTAATAGTTATTTATGCAACAAGTACAAAAAGTAAGTGTTTATTGCACGCGACGTGAACACGCCGAGTGCAATTAGCACTTTTTGTACGAGTTGCATACAATATTTTTTCTACGTTCATGCAAAAAATAAATAATAAAATATGACATCGATTTGAACGTTTATGTTTGTCATAATGACAAAACGCTGTAGTAGAATGACAGTTGAATGCAGTAAACATGTTACTGCACTAGTGCAATAAAGAACCACTTTTTCCATTAAATATAGTTCAATAAAGTTTTGTTTTTTGCATAAACGTAGAAAAATATCATTATTCATTACATTTACTTATTATTTGAAACATTTAAACCACCCAACAGCATTGCCGCTGTAATTGCCAAGAGCGAATCTATATTCTCGTAAGTTCACTGCATCACTACTAATAATTATTGCATTACCTACCACAGTATTTACACTATGTATCTATGATCCACAAATACCGTAAAAACGCAAAAATATAAGACACAAACGCTTGTTTACATCACCAACACCGTAATTTACACCTGTTCCACAGAAACAAACCACACTGAATGGCGTGTAATGTCACACCAATGATATCACGTTTTTGACCACGTGGTTTTCTTTACATTCTATGACAATTTATTAAAGTTAATATTACTACGTAATTTTTGTCACCAAATTCATATTCTGACCTGTCATACATTGCAAACCAATATAAAATTCATGCAACTTGCCCATTTGTCCGTATTGGAGGCATTTAAAATAATACTAGAAAAACTGATGACCTGAAAGTAAAGCTAAGAACACAATGTTTAATAATTATCATTACATCCACAAATTTAGTTCTATTGGAATATATATGTCCTCTTTAGATAAATAACGTCCACAAGCTCCTTTGTACTCAACTATTACCTTAGAACACTGATCTAATTTCCGCCACAATTCCATTCTAAATTGCGTCCAAACCGGAACATTAGCTGGTACTGTTTTAATGGGTCTCCTGAAGGGACCTCTCTCAAGAGGCAGCCAGCCTTGACGTTGCTGTTCCTTAAAAGCTTTAACGATTTGGACTAACGGTTATTCCAGCACTAGTACAGAACAGAGTTTACTTACATGCTGTCGATTGATATTGTAATAACGTATTTTTTTCTAAATGTGTTCAGCAACCCCCTTCATTCTTTATAAAAGTTTGGAGAGTTTCTTTTAAAACTTATTTACACCGGAAGATGTAGTTGTGTACAGCAAACTAAAGGAAATTTTAGTTATAATTACCTTTTTTTTTTGTTCACTAACAATGCAATTCTTTTTATTGGTTTTATGATAGCATTTAAAATATTGGAGACATGACCAAATCGTTGATCAAACTTAGGTTTGGATTATGTAATAAAACAGTTCAAAATAATTCTTATAAAACACACACATACACACACTCATTGCTAGTAAACAGGGTGTCCAGAACATACAAATCGATACTAAAGGGGTTTGCAAATCTGACAAAAAGCAAGAAAAAACTCTTATTAAAAAATGTCTAAAATGCATAGTTTTTCTACAAATATATTTCAAAAATAAAAATATAACTGTAGTAGAATACACACCTGTGTTCAATAGGGCAATCCAACGAACTGTCAAATTACTTTTAAAATGGCGGCTGTAGGACAAACAACTCGACATATGACAAGCAGAAATTTGTGCTTTTAGTTATTGGTCTGTGTGTAGAACTGTGTGTTTTGCTCATTATATTTTATACCTATTTCGGAATACCAAGTATAATTCTGTCTATCATTGAATTATAGACAGAACTGATCTCAATGAACTCTCATATAAGACGGCAAAAGTGGCTTAGTGCAATAAAACAGCAAGACCCAACTCAAGAAAAAATTAAATACAGTGTACAAGTTTTAAATATATTATTTATAAATAGGTACCTAAGTTCTTTTTTCTCTCCAACTAGTAGCATAATTACACCCCCGCCAGCCCTAGCAATTTAGGGTCCTGGAGAATATTATATATAATATTAATAAAAAAATATATTGATAACAATGTTGGCAGTTATATATAATTAATTAGTAAACTATTACAGAGGTACGTAATTTGATTTTAACAATTATTTATGCATAGATATATGGCAGAATTTATTTTCAGTTAAAGAAAAATTCTGCGGGGGCTTGAAATTCTTAATGATGCCACTGTTTCCAATTCACATATATTTGACAAAAATTGTAAATAATAAATAAAAGTCCATTTGATAGAAAAAATCTAAAATATATTTATTAAAAAATATTAAAAATAAGTTATATATACGATTCTAAAAAAATTGGGTACATAGATAAATAGTACAAAATGTTTAATAATCAATTGGTTTTTTGATATTTTAAATAATTGCGGCATTGCAATAATAATTTAAAGTTTGTTACAGCACAATAAAAAACATTAGAAGCAGGGAAAATCAAAATTTAATGCACCAAGTTCATTTTTGATTAGTCAACTCTTTCTTGCCTCGGCCCATTTGAAAGAAAAAATTTGTAGATATGCCGAAGTGCAGTGAATACTGAGAATAATAATAATTTTACGAATATTCAGCAACTAGAGCGTTTTACCTAAAATGTAAACCCACTCATATTACACTTCCTAATATGAGATATGAAAGAGTTGCTGATCTGGCAGGAACTAGGGGGCCCCACTAATCGGTAGGTATATATTACTTTTACATATAAATATTGCAGATATTTAAAAGTTCAGAAACCATTAGCACAACACTACATTTTCGTTTATATCTACCCATCTTGGTCTCTGACAACATTGCAGTGGTAATTTGATAATCCAAATGCAATGTAAGAATCCAATCAAGATGTAAGTTATCTGTTAAAGCAGCCGGTGTACCTGAAATATATGCTTTTAAATTGTGGTATATAACTTTTTATTAACTAACCCAATACAAAATGTTTTGAACAGACGACACTGTATTTAATTTTTTCTTGAGTTAGGTCTTGCCGTTATATTGCACAAAGCCACTTTTGCCGTTTTATATGAGAGAGTTCATTGAAATCAGTTCCATGTCTATAATTCAATGCAGCAGGAATCCTAAAAAATCTAACTTGATCTTCTCGCTGTCCTCTACTCCAACAATTCATAACACAACAAAACAAAACCATTATGACAGTCTGAATTATCCTTGGTATTCCGAAATAGGTATAAAATATAATTAGCCAAACACACAGTTCTACACAAAAGCACAAATTTCTGCTTGTCATATGTCGAGTTGTTTGTCCTACAGCCGCCATTTTTAAAGTGATTTGACAGTTCGTTGGATTGCCCTATTACAAACTTAGGTAAAACTAAGGTTAAATAAAGGCTCCTGTAATGTAATTTGTTCTTTGTATTAGTATTAATGAAATAAACAATTAAACTTACGCAGAAAATCCTTAAAACTGTAACATACGACGTTGTAATCTATCACCTGCTGCTGGTAACCTAAGAGTATTATTAATCATAGTAGTAGCGTAGCTAGTGCGTTTTGTTTTATTATATATGATGCGTGTTTGATACTGTATGTACACATAAACAAAAATGGAACAATTATTATTGAATTTATTCTGTTGGATAATAAATGCATTATTATTAATTTTCAAAACCATCTGTACCTTTTAGAATTTCTGCTTTAATTTTAACATGGAATCTGCTTTTTCTTCACAACATACACTCTGCACAAACAACTTCGTACCACAAGTACTCGCGTTCAGTCAAAATTAATTACGGGCCAGATACGTCGATTTCAAGGCTCGTAACTTCGCTGCCCAAAGTCAAATATTGCTATTACTTTAACCACATTCCATTAAAAGGGGAGTGATCCCTCCTGTAATATAATAAAAGCCTTCGTAGGGTGTTGTAAGAATTAAGTATTTATGTAATCAAACCGAGTCGTTTTAGGGATGGCGTAATTGTAATTGGTATCCTTAAAGAATTCCAATTATGCCCGGGCAAGCGTCTATACGTCAAGCATTGCTTTTAATGGAAATTCTTTGGCGTTTTATATTGTGTTATATTAGGCGGCATATCAAATTCATAGTAAAAGATTTGCGTTACGAAAATATATCCTTTATATTACAAAACGAGCAACGCGCGTATGTTCTAGGTTTGTGGAGATAACATTTAAACTTCAGCTACGCCATCTGGTGATTGTATTTTGTATGCCTTATTTGCGTCCAACAGTTACGCTTTGAGGTTATGTGGACACCTGTTTGTTTCTGCTTGATTTTGGTAAGTAAACAATATTTCTGATAGTTATACACATAGTACAGTATTCTATGGACACTAATTATTGCACTGTGATATCTGTTTTCATGTATATGCTGGAAATAAGCAAATAAAAATTGAAATAAAATATTTGTAACCATTCGGTCACACTGCCCTATATGGAGTTCAATTTTTACAGGCCATATATATTTTGAACCATTTTTTAAAAATCGTAATCATGGATGATTATACAACAATAAATGCTTCTTCTTTTTATGGCAAACACAAATGCAGATTACCTCCTTAAGTATCTGATACTTCTGATTCATCAGATGACGAAGATGAAATGGTTCTGGAACAACTTCGAAAGTAGGCATTTAGTTACAGGTAAAATAAATAGACATATATTATAACTTTTTGATTGTACTTAAGTACATTACTATATAATTTTTACAAATAAAAATAATGACGAAACAAGCTAGAGAGTCTGAATTTCTAGAATAGATAAATATTTATATCAAATATACTTTATTACTGCATTGATACATATAGACTTGAATAAAGTTTAAAATTGTAAGTATATTATTATACTTAAGTACAGGTTAGATTTTTTCCGTATATTCAATATTTTAATTTTTTTTCATAAATTTTATGTGTTGTGTATTATGCCTGTGTATAAATGTTGCTGTTATTGAATACATCAAATACATATATTATCAATTATTATTCTACTTGAAACTTCTGCTAAATATTTCTATGAATTTATTATAAATTTATTAAATTTTTTCGCGTTTATGTTTAAAATAGAGTCAAATTTACAAGATTTATATTCCAAAATCCGTGCTTTGTGTGTTCGACGGTTGTATGTCGGTATATTCAATACCGAGTTAAGGTAAGGTAAGTACGGAAAATACATCTAAAGCAAAAGTCTTCCGAAAAATCCATTTTCTCGCCTATCCCGTGGGAAATTCAAATATTTCGGTATTTTCCGCGCAAAGGCAGGTTACCTGATATTCGTCCTTATGCGGGAATGATGGAAATTCTGTATACAAAGGGGATGAAATTGTCACTATATTTTACACATTAGAATAGCAATATCAAAACTGTCTGCTGTGTATTTTCCTCGAAACGGCCCAAATAATCGACTGGTTTTCCCTTTTGGGACATGCAGCGAAAGACTGTTTTTCAGTTGAAAGCTATTGAACTGAAATTTAAACTATATGCAGATATCAATTTAAATTATTAACAAATTAAGAACCAACAATTGTGGTAACAGTTTTCGAACCAGTAAAAATTATCGTAGTGTTTTTTTTATTATTGTACTCGTATATGCCAAAATTATAATTAAGAAAGTTTCCCCATTATAATTTTTTTGTAAAATGTTTAAGGTGTCTAAAAGAGGCAGAACAAAAACACCATTGCAGTTATTACGCTATTATAGTCTGTTTGGAAATGAAAGAGAGTAATAAAACCCCGAGATAAGAACCGGCCATGGGCGTGGTAACATTTTGTTTCAGGTAATTATCGGGTAACACTAATGCTAACAGGTAATGGGTGTACATTAGTATATTTTACTGGATACATTATAGGGCAGGAGTCAGTGTATTGTGACAGATCAATCCAGTCTTAGAGCTGAATATACAAAGACGTGCTAGTGCACTGGTGTTAAGTGACTATTGTGCCAGTGGATATAATATTTTTTGGGTAAAATGTCGAGCTTATCAGATTACGTACCTGCTAAACGCGTGAAAACATGTGCGCTGTCTCAGAATGAGAAGATTATTATATTAAATGTATTTAATGCATTGAAACATCAAAATCCTACCAACAGTGTTGACGACATCGTGGAAAAGTGTTCCAAAATGACAGGGATTGGAACATCGACTATCTACAAACTTTTAAAGGAAAAAAAAATGAACAAGATACTGTAAATCCCCCAAAATCATCTACAGGGAGATCAAAAGTCGTTAAAGATGATTTTTTCAAAAATGTCATTCGCAGAAAAGTACACTCATTTTATTTTAAAAAAGAAATACCAACGCTAAACAAAATTTTAAGTGAACTTTCAGAGGACAACGATTTGCCAAAAATCAGTAGAAGCAAATTATGGGCCGTCTTACGAGAGTTGAATTTTTGCTGGGCAAAGCAGAACAGGAAGTCAGTTCTTATCGATAACGATGAAATTATTTGTTGGCGAAGATCCTACTTAAAATCAATTAGAAAATTCCGTGATGAAGGGAGGAATATTTATTATCTAGACGAAACTTGAGTCAACGAGGGATATACTGTAACAAAAGTATGGCAAGATAAAAATGTAAAAAGTTTTCGACAAGCATTTTGGGATGGACTTTCAACAGGGTTCAAGGCCCCTTCAGGTAAAGGGCGAATATTAATAGTGACACATATAGGTAGTGCCAGTGGTTTTGTAGATGGCGGTTTACTTTTATTTGAATCTAAAAATACAGGTGACTATCACGAATACATGAACGCAGATGATTTCGAAGAGTATTTTACACAGATGTTGGATCTTATTCCTCCGGGGTCTGTGATTGTCATGGATAATGCCAGTTACCATTCACGGCAGACCGAGCGGACGCCTACGACTGCTTGGAGGAAAGCAATTCAATGGTTATCCGGAAAAAAATTTCTTTTGAAACAAATATGGTGAAAAAGGAACTTTTGACATTTGTCAATCTTAATAAAGATCAGAAAAAATATGTTATCGATGAAATGGCAACAAATCGCCAAATAACGGTACTACGGTTACCACCTTATCACTGTGAACTTAACCCAATCGAATTAGTCTGGGCGCAGGTAAAAGGAGATGCAGCACGAAATAATACGATGTTTAAATTAAGTGACGTGAAAATTTAGTTAAAAAATTCCTTGGAACAAGTAACTGCAGTTAACTGGCAGAGATGTATACATCATGTACAAAAAGAAGAGGAGAAAATGTGGGAACTCGATAATTTAATTGACGTTACTGTGGAACCTATCGTTATCAATATAGGAGACGAAGATAATTCATCAGAATATTCAAAGGATGAATTTTAATATGCTTACTTTTTATTTTCTTTATTGTAAATTTATACAACACTACATTTACTCACCATAATTTGAATTTTCAAAATACATATATTTTTGTGTGGAATAAAAGTCTATTCATTAAATTTAAATAAGTATTTTGATAACAATATTGAATAATTTTATTTGAATTACTAAAAACCCTCTTAACCCGGTTATGATGCTTAAAGTAGCCTCATTTTTTGAAATGCTGTTTTTATATTGTTCACTTATAAGAGAAATGGACCGAGAAATTGAAGCGGCATAGACAGAGACGGATTGTCGGGGATTAAATTTTAGCTACCTGCTACAACCCGGTCCCACAAAGTTATTTTAAAAGTACACCTCATCTATACCGATAATACATAATATAAAAATATTGAATATAAGCACCAGTACTACATTTATTTACGATTTTCATACATAATAAGCTTTTATTACTATCTTTCATTTCTAAACAGACTAAAAGAAAGTAGTCAAGAAGCTGAATAATAAATTTGTTTATTTTAACTGACTACAAGTTATGATTTTTTATGTATACAGGGTGCCCCGAATTAAAGGGACCAAATTTTAACAGTTGCTTTTTAAAATAAGTTTATATAAATATAGATCGAAAAATGCTTACTTTCCTAGATACAGGGTATCAAAATTATAAAAAAAATAATTTTTCAATTAATGACCTCAATTGTAAAGATAAAAATGTAAAAAATTGGGGCACATCTATTTTTACTTTATGTTGCTTTTTTGGAAAATGTCTTTAAAAATATATTATTTAGAACCCTATAATTGGAGAGTCCGACCCCTTTAAATATTTTTCAAGGGACACATATGATCTATGATTGTGATTTGCAAACTTTTATGCCAATTGATATTTTTTTATTTAAAGCTCAATGTTTTAGATATTTTGCATTATTTTTTCTTCTCGTCGGTCTAAGGTAATTATTTTCCTATTAAACAGATAGAACTTTATTTTCCAACAGGTGAGAGCACTCAATAACAGGAAAAAGCCATAAAAAATACATTTTGTTTTTGATAAAAAATAGATCAAAAGCAATTAGTTTGTAATAAACAAAGTAAATAAAAAAAGACCAATTAAAGAATAATTTAAAATGTGACAATATATATATACATATAAGTTCGAGTATACATTTATAAGTAGTAGGCAGTGATCAATAATTAATATCACAATTACTGCATATCAAATTATAGTTGCTACATATGGCTGATGCGGATGACCTTTTCAAAATATTGGTTCTATGACATTCACAGCAATAAACTTTTACATGCCTACAGTTAGGTACACTAAAAGAAGTCTTTATTAACAGAAACTCGTGAACTATATTATTATGCAATAAATTATATAAAAAGACTGTTGAAAAATATGCCTCTTGTATTTAGAGACAAAAATAGTTTCACTGAGTAGTAAAGAGTAGGCGATTCCAGTTCAGGAATTTAAAAATTTTCTTTGCACATGCTCTATCAAAACACCATTTTCTAGCTTGCTACGTACGCAACTGGCAAGCAAATGTTTGAGGTATTAGTGAATTTTCTACCATTGTTCATAATGTCAATATTACGCTGCAAAAGTTGACAGTCATCAACATTGTAGACGCTTTGATAAATTTTTTAATCATCTGCGTATAATAATTTAGAACACTTCAAATCTAAGGTTAGGTCATTTATGAACAGTAAAAATAATAGAGGCTCCAAATTTGACCCCTGCGGAATACCAGACATAACTGTTACAAAAGGTCGATGACCTTCATATTATACATGCTGACGCCTACCAAAAAGATATAACTTGAATGAATATGAATAAAGAGACAAGAAAAACCTAAGAAACCAAGTTTTTGTTAATAAAATGTTTAGGTCTATTATATCAAAAGCTTTCTGCAAATCCATGCATATAACATCCTTTTGGCCTAGAAACTAGATTTGTTACACATGATTTTTTGGCAATAAAACCATCTTGGTCGATTCCCTATAATGAATTGTATTAAAAGAAAATAAATGTATTGACTAATGCTTCCTGGTATTTTCACCAATGTTTGACATAATTCTTTAATCAAAATTCAGTTGATTTTTAACTTTATGTTTCATCATTCAAGATGAAGCATCTTCAATATAGAATGCAGCCATGTAATTTCAGAAACATTTGTATATAGGTGTACAGGATGTTTAAAAAATTATATGACATCATTTGTAGAGAAACTTTTCATTCAAAAATGAAGCAAAAAGTTCCATTCATTCTCGTTTCACTTTTGTTATATTTTTAAATGTTTTATTGAAATTTCATTGAAACGACTGTAGTAATTTCACTAAAATTTTAGACATATGAAAATTATCTAAATTTTTTAGATAAAAATTGCAGATAGCATCAACAGGGGCGTGCCTAAATGATAGAAAGGCAATAAGTTTACGCAATTATCTAAAAAAAGGCAGAGAGGCTATAATTGAAATTTTGTTATACACACAACGGACATTTTGTCATGAAACAGATGTTATATCAGCGTTTCAGAGTGTATGTAAGGCTACTTCAGTTTGCACATATTATTATTGAAATTTCTTTGAAGGATACCAGAAAAAATCCAATCAAGTATCTACCTATTGTAATTGTTTTGAAAAGAAAACTGAAGAGTCAAAATATACAGGGTGTCCGGAAATGATGAGCAAAAAATTCAGGGGATAATTCTAGACCGAAAATGAAGGCTACTTCTTTCTATAACATTTTTTCCAAAACTGACTATTAACGGAGTTACAGGGTGTTAAAGTTAAAATTTTTTTTTTTTGCTGCTTAGTGTATCCATCTCACTATTGAAACAATCGATTCTCCTTCCTGTTATATCCTTATTGAAGTCGTTAAGAGTAACAGTTTTCGAAATAATCTTATTTGAAATATTCAGTGCACCGATTGACAACTGTTGTCGTTTCAGTTTAAGTGACTTTTCTACTGAAAATTCAGCAAAATGTTACTTGAAAAAGTTGTTCAGAATGGTTTATTATGGAGATGTGTTTAAGGAAATCGACCTGCTTTGATAAAATCTTTGTGCTTTGTTGAAAAATGGTTTCATCAAACCTCGCCGATCTTCTTGAAGTTTTACACTTACTTTTTCAAGTAACATGTTGCTGTATTTTCAGCATAAAAGGCACTTTACGTGAAACCAAAACAGTTTTTACTCGATGCACTGAGCATTTCAAATAGGATTATTTCAAAAAATGTTACGCCTACCGACTTCAACAAGGTATACCTTTTTCAAATAAAACAGGTAGTAGAATCGATTGTTTCGATAGTCAGATGGATACATTAAGATGCAAAAAAGTTCTGCCATTTAAAAGAAACATGATGTGCCACAAGTGGCGCCCTCTACTAGTAACGTCAAAATTAGAAACATATTTGAATTTCTCGTCCACAAAAACCCCCGATTTACAAATTTTATGTAAATATTTGGATTTTTTTTAAGTTATTTACAAATATCGAAAATAAAGTTTTAACTTTAACACCCTGTAACACCCTATAATCAGTTTTGGAAAAAATGGTATAGAAAGAGGTCT
Source organism: Monochamus alternatus (assembly GCA_037114965.1). Taxonomy (NCBI): domain Eukaryota; kingdom Metazoa; phylum Arthropoda; class Insecta; order Coleoptera; family Cerambycidae; genus Monochamus; species Monochamus alternatus. Next base: position 8,507,994 of record CM073428.1, read on the forward strand.
AGAATTATCCCCTGAATTTTTTGCTCATCATTTTCGGACACCCTGTATAACACTTTTTACCCTCAGCAATTACTTAAGAAAGTCTATGTTGGGAGACATATTTTGTCTCATTTGGGTTAGAAGAGATGATAAACACTTTCAAGAGGCCCTGTAGATATCAGTTACTCGTAGTCGATTTACTACTTCAAGCATTTTTTTAAGAGAGGGGATAGTTATCTATATGTGATACGTAATACTACTACATTTTGGACATGCAATCTGTCTATTTGGAATTTTACCACTGTATTTTATTTGAAATGTTACACACAACATCAAGAAAATGCAAATCCTGAACCAGCTAACCTGGCACATGATAGACGTTGCTTCATGTTGTCAGTCACCTTGAATTTCATACGTGCAATATTTGTTAAAGTTTCATGGGCCCAAAGAAACAATAAAAGGGGGACTGAGGCTTTACTGCACATCTGTGTACACGATTTTTTAAGGAAAAAATGGCACAATTTTATTTAAATACGGTGCTCCACTTTTTTCTACAACTTTATTTTTCTTTTTACTTCAGTTGTGCAAATCAACATGTTGAAATGAGTGGCTCCAGGTTATCTCTATATATTGCGTTGCACATTAGGTGTGCCACAGGGTTCCGTACTAGGTCTGTTCGATACATAGACTTTGTTTTAAACTGATTTCATTTAAATAAGAGATTTTTTAAATGTTTAGTTTCAGTTCTGTAGTAAAGTAGGGTTATTTGCTTGGTAGTGACAGAAAAGTTGACGTTTATTTAGGAGTGTAACGTGAGTGCCACTTTATTTTTTGCCGAGCGATAAAATTTAGCAAACGCTCGTCGTCAATAGCAACTAAGTAAACAGTGTCCGTTTTAAGTAGTAAATTTAACAAATATCAAATTTTGTAATATTTGTTCAGTTTATTTGAGATAATTTTAGTTGAAAAATTGATGGAAATTAAAAATAGTGACAGTGATATCCTGAACACACCTCCGGAGATTAGAGATGCTGCAGAAACTGTAACTTTAGGTTTGTTGCCGGAGAAATCAAAGAAGTTATACCAGAAGCACTATAACCTATTTGTGACATTATAACTATTCAGAAAACGTACTCCTCGCCTATTTTGTGAGAAAGCAAAGGTACTAAAATCGTTATCATTATGGTCAATTTACTCATTGCTAAAATCCACATTATCTACCAACGAAGATACAGACTTAAGCAAGTTCAAAAAGTTTACAGTATTTTTAAAGAAGCAAGGAGTTAAAAGATAAATTCTTTACATATTGATTATTGTAAAATCTGTAAGTTAATAGAAATATATTATTGTAAGTAGTTCCAATTATTTGAATTTCGGATGCTGCAGACGTGACAAATTAGTAAAAATTAATGGTAAAGATGCTGAGGACAAATAATCGCTTTGAATAGTTACTATTCCTAATTTAAAGACAAGAAGAGGTCGAACTTTTACTGTCACAAATAACATTCAAGATTCAACATTTTGTCATTATATAGGAAGTATTTTTTTACTGTTTTAGAAAGGCATTTTAAGCTAATATAAATCAAATCTCCTACAATTCCTATCAATGAAGTACCAAACGTCTAGGTATGCTAATGAACAATTCCACAGACAAAGCTTTATTCAATAATTACCCAAAAAAATCTAATTTACCAACCTGCTAAGGAATATATGGGTAGATATTGTGGGTGTAATTTAACGCAGGTTGGCGCTTTTGTCCACTGAGTAGTTAGTTTCACACAATATTATTAATACCTAAAAATATATAAAAACTTTTACATAAAAGGTGAACATTTTTCAAGTAGGTATTGTCATATTTAATTCATTGACAGGATGTCAGTTTTTGTCATTGTCGATATTTAGCTTCAAATAATTTTAATTTTTATAATAATTTTTATAGTTAGATATTTGATTCAACTTAAAGGAGACCACCTGAAGAAGCAATCCTAAAAATGCAGAAATAGGTCAGATCTCATATATTGTGGTTGAATTTGTCGTGTTCCCACTGCCAAAAAGTGAAGTTATATATTTATAGAGTATTTTATTAGCAGGTTAGTAAATTAGATTTTTTTAGATAATTATTGAATAGAGCTTTGTCTGTGGAATTGTTCAATAGCATACCTAGATGTTTGGTATCAGAGAACATATATATGACTTCATTGATAGGAATTGTAGGAGATTTGATTTATATTAGCTTAAAATACCTTTCTAAAACAGTAAAAAAAATGTTACAAAAGCTAATAATAAGGAATATATGGGTAGATATTGTGGGTGTAATTCAACGCAGGTTGAGGCTTTTGTCCACTGAGTAGTTAGTTTCACACAATATTATTAATACCTAAAAATATATAAAAAAACATATAGGAAGTATGTAGCCTCGAGAACTAGAGACGAAAACACACCAGCGCATCCACGAAATGGTACAGTCATATGTCATTTTATATCTTCACACCATCCAAAACACCATTTTCCAGCAAGACAATACTAGACCTCATGTTGCCAGAAAAACAATAGCTTTTATAGATTTTACCCTGGCCACCAAGTTCAACCGAAGTTCACCTGGTGAATATGTCTGGAACATGATTGGTCGTAGACTGCTGTATTTACAACACCCCGCACATACTTTAGCAGCTCTTAGCCATGGAGTCCATATAGCTTGGAGTAAGATACTACAAGAATTTATTGACAACATTATTAGATCCAAGTCCAGGCGTATCAATGAGTGTATTCACAATCGTGAGTGTCATGGATACACAGGGCATTGCTTTCGCCGAACATCGGTTACTTTATTGGTCCATGGAGGAGGTGATATTATACAATTGATGCGACACAGGGATGGAAGAGTTCTACAGTTGCAGAAAGATACACTGATAATAAAATCAATGGAAAAATTGAAACAAGTAACAAAATTTTAACTAGGTCATCAAATAATGTACAAGTAATTGAATGTAGCAATCGCAGTATTGAAAATTTTACCATATCAGAATATAGCCCTAATATACCTTCTAGATCAGGAATTATTATTAGATTGTAAAGACTGTTTTTTCGACATTCAAGTTACGATTGCTAACAAATGAACTTCTTACCTTTGTTATAATTAATGTTCTCGTTGTAGTAAAGTTAATAATTGAAGTTTTATTTTGTTGGGAGATAAAACTTTGTATGCATTACGAGTAAAAAATTATATTACGGCTCTAGAGTGATTACCATAGCTGTCACTTTCGAGTAATAAAGTATCACTTTTCGCTCGTGCCATTATTCATAGCTACTAAATGCTTGTTAGCAACGCTGGAAGCTTTATTCCCAATATCTGATGGAAAATCATCGCTTGAAGTCATATCCACACTTTCACAATAATTAAGAAAAATAATTCAATGGCAGCTATGTTTATGCCCGTTGCTACGGTGATGTCATACTAGAATATGGGTTATGTATAATGTTACTAATTATTAATATTATTAATAACTTCGGCAGTTGTAGATAAAACGTTGTACGCAGTACGTGGAATACTACATTGTGACGCACTTACGTGATTATACAGCCTACAAACACATGCATATTTTCTTATTAAATAACTATTACCATCCTGTACCTCAATCCAATTTTAAAGAGATCCAAAACGAATTTAGATTTTGATTACTTAATAAACTGCGGCGTTCTCCAAGTCTTCTTATTTATTTTAAAAATAAATTTAACTTATACTCCGAAACGAGACGCATCGTCGGAATTAAATTAAGGGGAAAAAAATCTCTGTGGCGACACTTCGCAAGGAATACGAATTAAAATTGATGAATTGTCAGTCATTTTATTGCTCGGAGGAATTTTGCAAGGAAATAAAATTGGATTTACGTTTTTCGTTTAATGGAAGATTTCTAGACCAAAAATTGTTGTTCTCCTGGGCATTGTCTCGAATTAATAGAATTCTCGACTTCAAAGTCACTGGAAAAATAATTCTTTGTTATTTTAATAAAGTGTCGCAAACACTCGTACTATTCCGAATAACCCCATTGAAATGATTTTAAATTTTAATTATTCTACGCGACAAAAAAAGATAAGCTCCTGTATATGTTCATTAGATTATAATTACTCTCCAACAAATCATAAATAAGACGAGACTGAAGAGAGGAAATGCCTATATAGCTTTTATAGATTTAGAGGCTTTTGACAGAGTACCTAGAACAATAGTGTGAGATATATTAGAGAAGAAAGGAGTAAATAGCAAATTGAATAAAGTAATACAGAGACTATATAGATTCTATTAAGAGGTTGAAAAATAAAATGACTTGCGGCAATGATCTGATCCCTAGTTTTTTAATTAAGGACTGTTCTGGCGTATTTTGTACTCCACTTCTTATTTTATTTAATCTCATGTTGTCAACAGCCACTTTTCCTGCCATGTGGAAGGTGACAAGAGTTTGCCCTGTTTTAAAAAGTGGTAACCCTTCTAACATCAAGAACTATCGACCTATAGCCATATTGTCAAATTTTGCTAAGGTTTTTGAAATGACATTATATGCATATATCTATAACAATGTTTGCATTTCTTCTAATCAACATGGGTTCGTTGCACGGCGTTCTATTGTGACTAATCTAGTTGAATTTACTCAGTTTGTTTCAGACCATATTGATAGAAAAGGCCAAGTAGATGTAATATATACAGATTTTGAGAAGGCTTTTGACAAGGTAAATCACTCCATATTAATACAGAAATTGAAATCATTTGGTTTTGATGATTCTTTGCTACTACTCACAAAATCTTATCTTGACCGTCGTGAGTTGTATGTGTCATATAATGGATACCGTTCTCATATTTTTTTAGCTCCTTCTGGGGTACCTCAAGGGTCTAACTTGGGACCACTTCTGTTTATTCTTTATATAAATGATTTATCGTCATCTTTGCAGTGTAATCACCTTTTTTTGCAGATGATCTAAAGCTTTATCGTAACATTAACTGTTATGATGATTGTCGTGCTTTTGAATGCAATACAGGTGTGGTGTATAGAAAACATGGTTTCCGTAAATATTGATAAGTGTAAAGTTTACTCTTTCAGTTTAAAGAAAAATATAATTTTATTTGATTACAATGTTGATTCAAAGCCATTGACACGCAGCAGTAATATTAAAGACTTAGGGGTAATATTTGATGCTAAATTCTCATTTTCTGAACATATTAATACAATCTCAAGCACAACAATATTAGTGCTTTGAAATGTTTATACTATTCTTTAGTCCGTTCTAGATTAGAATATGCTAGCCTTGTTTGGTACCCATGCTATCAAGTTAATATTCATCATCTTGAAGGTGTTCAACGTCGCTTTTTAAAATTCATGGCATATCGCGTTGATAATATTTATCCTGCTAGAGGATTTGATCAAGACCTCCTGTTGCAGAGATTCGATTTTAAATCGTTGCAGTTGAGGAGAGTTCTCACAAGTCTATCTTTCTTATTTAAATTATTTCATAACCTCATTGATTCACCAGAAATTTTAAAAATGTTCTACTTACGTGTACCTAGGCCTGAATCTCGTGATGATTGCATGTTTTACTGTCGTAATGCTAGAACAAATGTCCTTACGAAATCCCCTGTATACACCATGTCAATTAATTTTGATCAAATTTCTCATTTATGTGACCTAAATTTTGATACACTCAAACAATTATTATCAGTTGGTTCTCAATTTTTTGGAAGGGTTTAACTGGCCTCATCTATATTATGATATAGCTTTCAGACTGATTTAGTTTAGTAAATGTTAAATATTATTAGTAAGTAGTAGTATTATTATTATTATTATTATTATTATTATTATTATTATTATTATTATTATTATATACAACATGTCTGGTTATTTACAAAAATATGAAGTCAGCGATATTTAAAATGCAAGAAGGATTAAGGCAAAGTGGAGGAATGAGTCCTACTCTATTTACGGTGTTTATGGACCACATCATTAAGACATGTAATGAGAGAACAAACAATTTATTTGTAGCTTACAAAAACTTACAGAAAGCGAATATCAGAATGTGCTTACGCAGATGATGTCGTAATTATGGCTGCAAGTGAAAACGAGTTACAAAAAAATATGTATGGAAAAGTATTAGGAGGTACTGGAATGAAAATAAATGCAAAGAAAACAAAAATAATGGCAATAACAGAAGAACAACAGAAAATAAATATACGAATAGATGGACTGGAGTTAGAGCAAGTAAAGTGTTTTGATTACATAGAAGTACACGATAGAAGAATCAAGAAAACAAGAGAAAGAAATAGAAAAGCCAATAGAGAATACAATGAAAGTACCATTGCATAAATAAAAGCTTCATTAGTAACAGAGAAATATCTACGAAAACAAAAATAAATGTTTTTCAAGCAGTATATTAGCCTACTTTGACATGAATGTGAGACATGAAAATAAAGTTAAAAGAAGACGAGGACAGCCAACGGAGACGTGGGATAGTTCAGTAGGAAAATTATTAGCAAATAAAGGGAAATCATGGCAAGCAAGTCTAATAGCAAGAGACAAAAGGCAGTGGTTGTATATAGTTAGGAAATGTTTGTAAAGTTATAATCCCGACATCTTAGGGTAAAAGGGAATCTGATTATATATATATATATATATATACATATATATATATATATATATATATTAGAATTTAATTATTTTTGATACACACTTCAAGGCTACTTATTAAATGGTTACATTTTCAGCAAAATCAGATAACCTACTGCAAAAATTCAACAGGATTCAATAGTGTGTTGAGAACCCACGATTCCTAATACAGTCATTGATACGCCTTGGCTCAGATCTAATAAAATTGTCAATAAGTTCTTAGGGTATCTCACTCCAAGTTATATGAAGTTCATGGGTAAGAACTGCTAAAGTATGCGTGGGGTGCTGTAGCAATCTACGGCCAATCATGTCCCAGACATGTTGACCAGGTGATAGATCGGTTGAACTTGGTTGTCGGGGTAAACGGTTAATCCATAGAAGCTACTGTTTGCCTGGCAACATGAGGTCTAGCATTGTCTTGCTGGAAATGGGAAGATATGAAATGACATATGGCTCCACCACTTCCTGGATATAGCGTATGACTATCATGTTGCCTGTAACGAAAACTAATGGTGATCTGCTACCCTACGCGATAGCGCCCCATACCATAATACTTACTGTGTGATCGACATTTAGCTCTCTGTCAAATTGTGAATCTCGTCTTTCAATCCGTCGCATTCTTGTGCGCCATTGTGCATCCCCAGGCAAAAACAAGATTAGTCATTAAATATCATCCGATTCCATTCTTTGTTCCACTGAATCCTCTCTCTACGCCATTATAAGCGGTTAGCTCGATGATGACGAGTGAGAGGCAGCTCCAAATGTGGACGATAAGAGGCTAATATTTTGTCTCCGGCGGTATGCTGTACGCTTAGCGACCGTCCCCGCATATTATTCAAACCACTGATTTGCAATAGTTCGGCTGCTGCAAAATCAGTCTCTGAGAGCTAACAGTCGCAATCAACTATCATCACGCTGCGGTTCCTCTACGACACCAAGTGCCTTGCTATGTGTCCAGGTAACACCGTACTATAGCACGTAAGGATCTGTTAGTCCTTACTTCACCCAACCTGCTTCCTGCAACTCAACAATCCGCCGCCTCTCAAAGACCCTAAGCTGGAAAATCTGCCCAAATCTACCACTCTAGGTATAATCAGCTGTCAAAAAATGTCGTTTGCAACAAACTTCGCAACACAAATGTGAGAAGAATGCTATGTTATGAAGGTATGACATTTTTAGGATTGTTATGTATTTGTAGATAAATTGCAAATAGGTACAGCTCAACATAGGTATGTAGTGTAATTGATTTTCTTAGAACTCTTTTCACAACACAGAATAGTAGTTACAAGTTTTCTAAATGACTTCTGTTGTATGCATGAAGCATTTACCGTACAAATGTCAGGTAGCTAGAGAGTTTTACATAGATTCGCTATAAATTATCGTCATGCAGCTGGTCATAGTTACTATAAATTGTTTCATTTTTGTTGATTCCAAGCACCAAGAAAAACTACAAAAAGATGAAGCGCGCTAGCTACAATACTACTATGACTATTACTCTTACGTTATCAGCAGCAGTCTAACACATTGCAACGTTGTGGAACGTTACAGTTTTAACGAGTTTCTCTGAAAGTTCAATTGTTTACATTATTAATACCCAACACCCATGAATACTTGTGTTATTTCAGTACAAATGATTTGTATTGTAAATACGTTACGTATCAAAAATAATTATAATTACATTTATTTTACGTAGAGACACCTTTTATTCAGTTCATTATATAAAACATGCTCCAATAAGCGACATCTACCATTTCATTCACCTTGTAGAACACGGTCCATAAAACTGAAATAAACGAGGTGCTGAAATAGGGAACAAAGACTTTTAAAAGTTGGAATATTTAAAGAAAAATCATCGGCTGGCATCATAAACTTCAACTTTAGTAACTAACTTTCGGGCCCCACTCAAAGAATAAGAGCCATAAAGAGTGCTCGAGTTTAAAAGTGCTTTTCAATAAATTATTTTAACCTAAAAAATGTTATAAATTATGCAAAATTGAGTCGGGTGAAAATTATTAAGTTAAAAGCTACTCACGTCCCTGCCATTACAGATTAACTTGCTCCTCGAAAATGGATTATAAACGATGGCGATATTTTATTACATAAACTGTCATTTTCACGTAAAATTATGTGCGAGCATGCGATGTTGTGCAAATTATTTTTTAGTTGAATGCCAAATTCGTAATCCATTATGTTCGTCTGTGGTTTATTGAATTTGAAAACATCAAAATAAGTGTACATCGAATGATAGAAGATAATATAGATAGATAGATAGATAAATTTATTTGACTACTTTTTATACAAGGTACAATTGTAGCAAGTCAGATACACAGAAAAGTAAAACATGAAAATACATAGACTAATTAATAAAAAAATGAAAAAGTGGTACATATATAAAAATAAAATCTAAATATTTAAAAACGATAGAACAGTACAATATAGAATTGGAGAACAAAATACTAAATGTAGCAAGACAAAATCGTTAAAAATTATCAGGGTGGTAGTGTTTTTAAGTAATATTATTAATAGTTTGTTTAAATTTACGTAGATTTAGATATTGAACTGTAAGTTGTTTCTAGATGGCAATGTCAGTCGAAAACGTGGCACTTGCAAATAGCTATTGTTACGAGTGCCATGCTGATGTATTATTATTATGTATTTCCGATAGCTGGTAATATACGAAAAGAGTTGGCATATCCTTTAATTTTTCAAAATAAGACTGACAGTGCTAGAAATAATTTGCGTTTGCAATACATCTGATGAACTTATTCTACATTGTAAATAATTGTATAGAGGAAGAAGAATTGCCCCAGAGACTAACACCATAGCAAAGATGAGAGTGGAAGAATGAAACGTAATTTTTTTACAAGAGAACTTTGACTGAAATTAGGTTTTAATTTACTAATCACTATAAATAAAATAACAGTTTCTTCCTCAAATAAGTAACGTGAGGTGACCAATTCAAACGATCATAAATAGTCAAACCCAACAATTCAACTACAGACCCATTAGAAATGTTAAAATCGCTGGAAAAATGAGTACATTGGGTTTTATAGAAATTTAATTTCAGATTGTTATTTACAAACCACCCGTTTGCTTATTTTCCATTTCATTAATCTTATATTGTAAAAAGATTACATTTACATGATGTATCATCAGCGTAGAGAATACATTTTTCGGGAGCCAAATAAAACGGAAAGTTATTTATATAGATTATAAAGAGTAAGGGCCCTAAAACAGAACCTTGAGGTGCCCCACTCTCCAAAACGGCCAAATCAGAAACATCACTCTTCAGAGCCACACACTGCATCCTAGAAACAAGGTAAGATCTACAGAGATTTAATTGCGCCCCTCTAATGTCATACCTAAAAGTTTTTTAATGAGAAGATCATGAGAAATGCAATCGAAGGCCTTACGAATGTCGGACAGTGTAAACCCAACTAATTCCCTCTTCTCAAGGCTTTCAACTGTATAACTAACAACTCTGGAAAGGGCATGCACTGTCGAAAGACCTCCTATAAAACCTAATCGACAATTACTTAACAAATTGTTGGTAGCAAAATAACTTATCAAACATTTTTTAATAATTATTTCAAATATTTTCCCAAATAATGGTACTACGGAATACAAGAATAATGAGAAAAATCAGTGAATTAAACAGGGGTTTATAACTATTTCTTATAATAATAATAATATCTCTACCTCCCATTCTAATCACACATTCAGTGCAGGAATGAGGGAAACCTGGAAAACCTCATTAATTAGAGGGGTAATCAAATATCAACCGGTATCAATCTCTCACATTGACCCAAGCCAACATTCTTCCACCCTACCATACCCGCAGAGAGGGCGCCAAACCTCTCCACGAATATAGCTTATATACGGTCTACCGGCAGCTGGGCTCGAACCAACACCGATCTAGTCACCTCGATTCAAGTACTGCCGCCTTAAACCGCGCGACCACTAACCGACCGATAGCAGATATAAGTGAATATTAACTTTAAATAAGGCAGTATAGAAAATATCTTTCAATTGTTAGTAAAATAAGAATTATTGTTCTTATTATCTCTATGTATGTGTTAAAATTTGCTGCTTTTAAGAGAGAAATCAACACATCTGGCATATTTTTTGGGAAATAACCTTTACAAAAATATTGGTGTTTTAGCTTTTGTTGGAAAATACTGTATATCTCTACCTAATCTGTACAAGATATGTTGCTATACAATTATTGTATCCTGTCTGAAATATGTAACAAAGGAAAATCCAACTAGACATTAGCCCGCAAATACATTGTAGCATTCGAAAGAAAGACACAACTTTGTTCTATCGATTCCGTTGCAATAAGCCACATTATCACGTATCACAAAGAAATTAAAATGTCACCAGGACCTCGAAGCCGGAAACGGAAAAATGAAATGTGAAAATGTGGTCACGCTTCAGCTGCATTGCGATATAAACCTGATCTACTCTGCACTTTGTAACAAATGGGTCAGATAAATTCTCAGATAAATGCAGTAGACGATATCGATCTGGTAGAATTTATACCAAGGCAGGAGGTAGCGTTAAGAAATATGACGACAATGAAAAACGGTCTTTTTACAACTATTAATTATTTAATAGATATAAAGTGAAGTTCTCCAGCACGCCTTGCAGTTTCTGACCATTTTAAAAAGGGAATTTCTCTGCTCTCAAACTACTTACACATGCAGAATTGGTCATACGTGTGAGACGGTTCAGTTAGTAATTTCTTTTTTTTACTGTTTTAGAAAGGTATTTTAAGCTAATATAAATCAAATCTTCTACAATTCCTATCAATGAAGTCATATGTATGTTCTCTGATACCAAACATCTAGGTATGCTAATGAACAATTTCACAGACAAAGCTCTATTCAATAATTATCTAAAGAAAATAATCTAATTTACTCACTCTATAAAAATCTAACTTCACTTTTTTGGCAGTGGGAACACGACAAATTCAACCACAATAGATGAGATCTGACCTATTTCTGCATTTTTAGGATTGCTTCTTCAGGTGGTCTCCTTTAAGTTGAATCAAATATCTAACTATAAAAATTATTATAAAAATTAAAATTATTAGAAGTTAAATATCGACAATGACAAAAAAGTGACATCCTGTCAATGAATTAAATATGACAATACCTACTTGAAAAATGTTCACCTTTTATCTAAAAGTTTTTATATATTTTTAGGTATTAATAATATTGTGTGAAACTAACTACTCAGTGGACAAAAGCCCCAACCTGCGTTGAATTACACCCACAATATCTACCCATATATTCCTTATTATTAGCTTTTGTAACATTTTTTTACTGTTTTAGAAAGGTATTTTAAGCTAATATAAATCAAATCTTCTACAATTCCTATCAATGAAGTCATATGTCGATATTTATCTTCTAATAATTTTAATTTTTATAATAATTTTTATAGTTAGATATTTGATTCAACTTAAAGGAGACCACCTGAAGAAGCAATCCTAAAAATGCAGAAATAGGTCAGATCTCATCTATTGTGGTTGAATTTGTCGTGTTCCCACTGCCAAAAAAGTGAAGTTAGATTTTTATAGAGTGAGTAAATTAGATTATTTTCTTTAGATAATTATTGAATAGAGCTTTGTCTGTGAAATTGTTCATTAGCATACCTAGATGTTTGGTATCAGAGAACATACATATGACTTCATTGATAGGAATTGTAGAAGATTTGATTTATATTAGCTTAAAATACCTTTCTAAAACAGTAAAAAAATGTTACAAAAGCTAATAATAAGGAATATATGGGTAGATATTGTGGGTGTAATTCAACGCAGGTTGGGGCTTTTGTCCACTGAGTAGTTAGTTTCACACAATATTATTAATACCTAAAAATATATAAAAACTTTTAGATAAAAGGTGAACATTTTTCAAGTAGGTATTGTCATATTTAATTCATTGACAGGATGTCACTTTTTTGTCATTGTCGATATTTAACTTCTAATAATTTTAATTTTTATAATAATTTTTATAGTTAGATATTTGATTCAACTTAAAGGAGACCACCTGAAGAAGCAATCCTAAAAATGCAGAAATAGGTCAGATCTCATCTATTGTGGTTGAATTTGTCGTGTTCCCACTGCCAAAAAAGTGAAGTTAGATTTTTATAGAGTGAGTAAATTAGATTATTTTCTTTAGATAATTATTGAATAGAGCTTTGTCTGTGAAATTGTTCATTAGCATACCTAGATGTTTGGTATCAGAGAACATACATATGACTTCATTGATAGGAATTGTAGGAGATTTGATTTATATTAGCTTAAAATACCTTTCTAAAACAGTAAAAAAATGTTACAAAAGCTAATAATAAGGAATATATGGGTAGATATTGTGGGTGTAATTCAACGCAGGTTGGGGCTTTTGTCTACTGAGTAGTTAGTTTCACACAATATTATTAATACCTAAAAATATATAGTAATTTCTTATTCACAATACAGAAAAAAAGTTACGAATATAGAAGTTGTACAGAATTCGGAACCTATACTATTATTTTGAATGATACGGGGCGATGGATAAAAACGGAACACTCCAAATAATACATAAAACACTGTATATTTTTAAGCATTCCTGGGAAAATTCTGTACATTGTGTTTCAAAAGGACACGGCAATATTAATAGGGCTGCTAGGACATTGAAAAATAAGTGGGGTTTGCTTAATAAGCGTACGTCCTAGAGGTACTCATTTTTGAGATACAGGGTGCACAAGATAATTTAAAAAAAATAAATTTTCGATATAATTTTTTTAATGATCAACATATTTGATTAAAATTTGACATAGGTACGTTTTTGGTGGTGCCAAACATGTTGCTGTTATTAGTTTTTTTTACAAAGTAGAAAGCGCCATTTACTAGCATTTTACTTGAGATTTTATTCTCTAACCTTTTTTAAGTTGGGTTTTTTCTATTGTCAGCCTTGTTATATTATGCAAAATTTCATTTTACACAGAAAAGGTGCTCTTAATAAATTTATTGAAAATGCACCGCTTTCGAAGAAAATGCAAAAATCCTGTGGGTAAAGTCGGCGATCCCTGTAATAGTCTATGACATTTTGTATAACAGAAATTACGGTAAATAGTTCATTCTCTGATTTGAATAGTAATTTGTTCTTTTTGCTAATGTTGTAATCTTGTTAAAATTTTATTTAATTGTTATCCTCAAAATAATTTTGAAATAAAGTAAATAATAACATTGCATTAAGAAAAAATAACACCGAAGCACATCATTGGTATTTCAGTATTCTTGCTATTATTGCATTCCTTTCTAGAGTAGTTACTACTCTATCCACATTATATAAATAATTAAATACAGCACACTTAATAGTAATTAATAATTATATAAGAAAATACAGACTTATTGCTTATAACTGTCAAAGTGATTGATTAGCGACACACCAGACATATACCGCTTTCGAGCTTGTTAATCTCTTTAGAATGCCATAGAAGACGAGACAACTGACGACTTATCGGACAGAAGGGACCCTCACTAGACGTGATGCAATATGGAACATTTGGTCAAAAGTGTTAAATTATGTATAATAATACTTGGATGTCAGGAATATGTAAATATTTATATCAAATACACTTTATTACTGAATTAATTAAAATTTTAAACGTATTATTATACTTAAATACAGATTAGATTTTTTCAGTGTATACATATAATGTCGATATTAGCTTATATAGACGCTTTTGTCTAACATTTTTGTCTATAAAATATCAAACATTTATGCTCCCAATGTTAGTACAAGTAGTTGAAGGCTAATATAACTTTCCCGAGGTCATATTTTTTCCAAAATTTGCAGTTTTCTATACAGAACGTTCTCAGTAATACGAGATGTAGCGGGAATTTGTCAATGAAAAAACAAGCAAATTAAATTTCGCCAAAATTTTATTATCAACATTCACAATAGTCTCCCTCTAACTCTATACAATGATTCCAACTAGGCTCCCACGATTGGAAGCACCCTTGGTAATCATCCGCAGTTAACCCATTCAGCACCACGGTTACAGTTTCTTTGACCTCCTGTACGCCGCCATGATGAGTTCTTTTGAGGTGCGACTTCATCTTGGGGAATAAAAAAAATCGCAGAGGGCAATATCAAGGCTATAGGGTAGGTGCGCCATCATTGGAATGCCGCTTTTTCCAAAAACCTCTTGCACAATGAACGAGGAATGGGCTAGCTCGTTGTCGTGGTGCAAGATCCAGCCGTTCTCGGCGAGTTCGGGTCGCACACGGAAAACGCTGGCAGCAGCCGTTTCAGAACACCAACATAGAACTCTCCAGTCACTGTCTGGCTGCCAGGAAGATATTCACGATGAATGATGCCGTGGATATCGAAAAAAAACGGTCAACATTGATTTCACTCGTGACTTGGACATCCTCGCTTTCATTGGTAGCTCTCCACCCCTCTCCACCCACTGCTGACTTTGTTTACGGGTCTTTGGATTAAATATCCAAGTCTCATCTTTAGTGACAACCCGACTCATCCAGTCTCTACCGTCGCTCCGAATGCGAGATAACAGATCCTCGCATTGATTTTCGTATGTCTTTTTGTTCACGAGTGAGAACTTTTGGCACCATTTTTGCGCAAATCTTTCGCATGTTCAAATTTTCGTGTAAGATTTTGCGAACGGTTTCTTTGTTGACGTTTAACTCGTCGGACAACGCACGAATGCTTAAGCGCTGGTCAGACGTGATTAGTGCATTCAAACGGTCAACATTCACGTCAGTGGGAGAGGTGACGAGAGTTCCTTCACGTGGATCGTCTTTTACCGATTCACGCCCCTCCTTGAATCGTTTCGCCCATTCAAAGACGCGTGCTTTCGACATGCACTCGTCTCCATATACCACCTGCAATTTTCGAAGGATTTCCGAGGGTTATTGGCCAGATTACGCCAGTTACTTTCAAAAAATACACATAAAACACAAACCAAACGTGCTATCGACTTCAACCTTGGACTGAAACTAAACGGAAGGTTCTCCCTCTCTAGAAAAACGTTAACGAACGATGCAGTGTTGCCCGTTTATGACTAAATTCCCGGAACTTAATTGCCACACCTTGTACATATGTTTAAAAATATGCAGCATGTACCATTTAAAAATTGTGTCTCGTTTTTATCCATCACCCGGTATGTTTTAAATTAATTTTATAGTTTAATATTCTTGATGCTGTAGAAGATTATAAATTTTATTTTCTGTATGAATAGCAAAGAAGTTATTGAACTTTCTCTCAATAATAGACCACCTTGTATATTGGAGAAATAAATCACTTTTCATATATTATTTGTTTCAATTCTATTGAAAACAAAATATTTTACATATGTTTTATGATTTATATATTCAATTCTATTTTCGTTTTATATTTCGATACAAATTTATTTAAAACTGAATAGCGGAATATTGTAATTATACCACAAACTGCTAGAATAGCGGTGTGAAATAGATTTAGATTATTTCAGTTATCACGAATACAATTTAAATTCGTTCTTTGTATGGCCTTATACAAACGCTTTCAAAATTATATATAAATGTTTACATAATTAACAGCAGTAATATTTACTAATACATGGCCTGAATATTGAGCTTAGAGACAGATGACATGGAAAATTAATTTTCATTATTGTGATGGATTTATTACAATAATTGCTATTTGTGCAATGATACTGTAGAATGATTATATCAATATTAAAGAAATAATTAAAAAATGATAATGTGTTTTAAACGTAATTACTTAATGAATCAATTTTTTACACTATAATACATTTCTCCGTATTTAAAATATAAAAGAACTTATATGTTTTATTCGATCTGTAATACTAAATATGTTTGTACCAAAACTGGAGACTCGTTTGAAACATGTTTCCTACACTGTAAAAAAAGTTTCTGTGTAAGTGAGATTTTCCAGTGTGTAATTTAGGATGTGTAAAATTTCTGTGTCAATAGTTTTACACACTATGGCTTTTTTACGTTTTACACAAAATTACTAGTATTATAATAAAATATACTGAATTTGTGTAATATTTACCAGTGATGTGTTAAAAGTACACCATTTTGTGTAAACTTAACACGCACATAACCTAATTGTGTTCTATATCCCTACTCTTGACTGGCTGAACGCAACTGTGCAGCTGTAGTATATCAGCTGAACACACGTTACTACGTCATATTAGTCATGTAGCGGTGCTGTGTATAGTTACCTCTCCTTCACTGTGTTCAAATGGGGAATATTTAAATTTAAATTGAGGTTTAATCAAGAAAATTGATAAGTATTTGCCTAACTATAACAAATATTACTGATAATTGTAATAAAGCTAAAACTAATTAGGAACTCTTAAAAATATTAGTTCACTCTGACGTTTTAGATTACTCTGTAATCTGATTTTTTTTTTGTAACTTTATAGAAAGAAGTACCAGTTAATTTTGGTAAACTCCTATCATATAGTGCCTGATTACATCTTTGTTTAATGTTTGTTGTTTCATTGTTATACTGCTAATTTTAATATATTTTGTTACCAAACTTGGTTGTTGTTTATTTGAACTGAACTATATTTTTTTAATAAATCATAAAAAGTAAAATATCTTTTATTTTATAATTACTTAACACCAAGCACACCAAGTGAAAAGCCCAAGACACCCTAGATAAAAAAAATAAAATAAAAAATACAAAAATAAAAGGAGTTGGATTTTTTTAGCAATATAGAATTTTGAATTGATGTTTAAACATAAAATTTGCAATAAAATAGCTAATAATAAAATTTAATAAAAAAAAGTAAATTGTTCACACATAGAAACTTGGGTAGTAGCTGTAAAATTTAAGATTAACTACATAATTTGGTAATATAGTAAAATGCCCTTGAATAGATGTCGGCGACCATTCGACAATAAAAGAAAGTTACATATAGAATATAAAGTTAGATTAAATGTAGAGAAATGTAAAGAATACTATACCCGAAATATATTTTAGTACCTAGATCTGAGTTTTGATTGTTACAAAGGCTGCAAAAAGGAATAATTTGATGATACATGTGTCAAAATAAAATTGTAAAACTATATATTTATATGTGAACTGAACTATAAAAAGGCATATGTGCGTTGTAAAGACTTTCCTAGTGAGGAGTAGTGATATCAGAACACAGACTGTAAGGTTCAGAGTAGTGTAAAAAACTTTATATGTACATCCGAGGTGACCTACAAAAATTTTCAAAATTAGAACTTTGTAAGGCTCAGTCATGCAAAAGATGAAATGAAGCCTAATGATCATAATTTCATGCTTAGAATTAGAATATTATATCAATTTCTTTAAAAATTTTGTTAAAAAGGAAATTTTCATAACTGGCTAAAAATGTAACGTACTGTATAGAATCGCATATCAAAATATTCAGAAAAATTTCCAGAATACAAATATAACAATCAAGTTTAGATAAAATTTTAAATAGCTGCAGATTTTCCAAATTTAAGAATGACATGTATGTCAGTTTATGTTGTCACAATAACTAATTGCAAATTTCCCAGAAATTATAAATAGGAGTCCAAAAAAACAATTGTTAGTTAAACGTGCAAGTACACACATCATCGCTGTTAGCTAAAACAAAGTTATAAATCAATAAAAATAAGAAATTAATAAATGGAAGTTATTAAATTCCTTAATACGTGCTGCACATTCAACCTGGAATTAGAATATCATCATACAATGAGGAAAATTAAATAGTGAAGTTTACAACCAGTTCTACGCGTTGGAGGATAACAAATAAAGGATATGTTAATATAATTTGGCCAATTTAATAATTTAGTAATAAATTTAAAACTTACCATTTGCAAATGATAAATTAACAAAAGTAACCTATCGAATTTGATAAATAACACAGTAAAGAGAATTCTCATTAGATTAATTAGATTAACATTGATTAAAACTATTCACTTGTCTGTATAAATTATTTTAGATTTGTGTAATACATGAAGTTCTGTTTGAAAAGTAATTTTTATTTATTGAACAATCAATCAACTTAGTAAGCTAAGATCTATATTGCCCAACAAAGAGAACCCAACCCTGAGAGAAAAGAGTCAAACAAATTAAAAAATAATAATAATAATTTTTCCTAAATTAAAACACAATAATATATATGGATACTGATCTAGGTAACGATAAAAATCCAGAAATATATATTTATATAGATATTTTTTAAATAATGTTAGCTCGACTGATTTAAATTAGAATACATAAAATGTTGGTGTTGTTTTTTGTTGTAATATTTAATGGCTTTTTAAGGACTCTAAACGCAATACGCCAGTCGTGGCCTACATCTCAGCTAGCAAAGTAGTTCTATAAATTGAGAGTAATAGGAGCTTTATATTCTGTTAATATTTTATAGTTGTATCTAGAATACTAAATTGTTGCATTATTGTGGCACATGAGGCTATTTTGACTTGAGAAACTAAATTGTTTTTTAAATTTGTTGCAAGTACGTTCTTATAGCATAATTTATAGAACATTTATAAGATAACTGCTAATGTAGTCCTATAAGTGTACAATAGCACAATTTTACAGCAACAGTGCTTATAGAATCAAATTGCTGTTAAACCGATGCAAAATAGTGCTTTATAGAATTATACCATCTCCTGTGACACTCTTATAAAATTATTCTGTAATGTCGCTTATAGTTTAATTATAGAACTATTGTGTAAGGTGTTGTTGAGTTACAATTCTGCTGCGGAAAACAAATTACAAATATGGATGCTGCTATCGAACTTAAAAGAAAAAACTCTTTAAAGTAATTATAGAAAATAATACAGTTGTTATAAAATCGTTATAGAGTAAATAAGTAACATAAGCATTTTTGTTCCATAAAAAACGCTATAGAACTGCCATTTATATACATATACAGGTCTCCGATATCCCCATCTGACGAGACCTGCCTATAAAAGTACGAAATATTTTGATCAAAGTATAATGGAGAAGTTTGTATAACATAGTCCTGACTTGTAGAAATTATTATATGCTTGCAGAAGGAAAATTTCATTACGATAGATTTATTTGATTACTAATAGAAACTGATTTCCTTATAGAAATTTAGAAACATATTTAATTTAAACCATTCCAAACCTTATTCATTTATACTTCAAGATGTTGAAGTTACAGAATTTTATTAGCTTTATTAAATAAGATTGAAATAATTGATATTATCACAATAAAATATGACAACACTGTGGATATTAAGTGGCATAGACCTATTATAGTAGTTGCTTACGAAGCATATTTGCTCTATAATTATTGCATCTGACACAAAAATGTCATATTAGTGAGAATCCATTGGAAGTCCCTTCTTTCTGTCGCCATATTGTGAAGAAAGAAAACAAATCTTAATTAAAAATATATACAATATAAATAGGTGAAATGACATCAATAATATGGATATACTTACTTTCTGACTATTTTATATACAATTGGTTGTTAAATTCATCAATTTAGGAAACATTTTCTTTTTATTAAATTTCCAGTATCATAGGAAATATAACATTAACTGAGGGCACGTCAAAAAATTACCATTATGTACTACACATTTCACGATAAAACTTTTTCCGCATTAAAATGTACTGCTCCCTAATGGACATACCAACAAAGCAATTCGTAATGATTAGGTAATCTTCTATGTTAGTTCTTATTGGCTCATCCATATTATTTCTAATATGTGCGATGCAGAAACATTTTATTTTTAAAAAATACAATTAAACGATTTTAAAGTTCTCTAAGTAGAACACCATGCAACACAAAAATTGTATAACGAAGTGGTATAGAATTTTTATGAGATTGCTTTGTAACTGTGTTATAAAAATTCTTTAAGATCTATGAGAACGTTGATTCAACAATTCTATAAGTATTTCCTGCAGACCTTACAGAATAGCTTAAAGAACTAAAAAGTTCTATAGAACGGTGCCCATTTTTATGGTATAAGTGTTGTAAGAACGTTTTGAAAATGTTCTTAGAACAAACATTGCTCTATGTATGTTCTCTGATACCAAACATCTAGGTATGCTAATGAACAATTCCACAGACAAAGCTCTATTCAATAATTATCTAAAGAAAATAATATAATTTACTAACCTTCTAATGAAACACTATATAAATATCTAACGTGACTTTTTGACAGTGGGAACACGACAAATTCAACCACAATAGATGAGATCTGACCTATTTCTGCATTTTTAGGATTGCTTCTTCAGATGGTCTCCTTTAAGTTGAATCAAATATCTAACTATAAAAATTAAAATTATTTGAAGTTAAATATCGACAATGACAAAAAGTGACATCCTGTCAATGAATTAAATATGACAATACCTACTTGAAAAATGTTCACCTTTTATGTAAAAGTTTTTATATATTTTTAGGTATTAATAATATTGTGTGAAACTAACTACTCAGTGGACAAAAGCCCCAACCTGCGTTGAATTACACCCACAATATCTACCCATATATTCCTTATTATTAGCTTTTGTAACATTTTTTACTGTTTTAGAAAGGTATATAAATCATCTATTGTGGTTGAATTTGTCGTGTTCTCACTGCCAAAAAGTGAAGTTAGATATTTATAGAGTTTCATTAGAAGGTTAGTAAATTATATTATTTTCTTTAGATAATTATTGAATAGAGCTTTGTCTGTGAAATTGTTCATTAGCATACCTAGATGTTTGGTATCAGAGAACATACATATGACTTCATTGATAGGGATTGTAGGAGATTTGATTTATATTAGCTTAAAATACCTTTCTAAAACAGTAAAAACTGTTACAAAAGCTAATAATAAGAAATATATGGGTAGATATTGTGGGTGTAATTCATCGCAGGTTGGGGCTTTTGTCCACTGAGTAGTTAGTTTCACACAATATTATTAATACCTAAAAATATATAGGAAATTGTTAGTTGGGATGTCTCATTAATTAACAGAACCGGCGTTTTTTTGGCTCTCTTTGCGAATTGTGGTAGTTAATTTACATAAGAGAAGACGTAAAGATCGAACTTTTTGATATAAGACTCTTTTATTCCAAATATGATCAAGAAGCTGTCCTATAATGTTTATACATTATAAACGCTAAATCCTATGTATTTCTCTCAGTGTTTCTAACATTAATTATCAATCACCTGCCTAGAGTATTCCAGCATTATTTATTAAAATACTTCATGTATCTATTGTCATTATTCATTAATGGACTAATTTCACGTTGACAAGACGTCTTCAAATCCATATGGATTTGCAGTCAGGGTAATTCCACTAATTAGCAATCACTTTGCCGGGTGCTGCATATTCAGGTTAATGTAGATGTGCGGCTAACGGGGTTAAATGGGGAACAACGGGTTAGCGAAGGTGGTCCGAAGGGACGGTCCCATAAAGGGACTAAATGTGGATCGCGAAGTATACGTCCATCGGGTGTCACCAAATAGCCGCTATTCTAAGGGCAATACGTAGTTACACGCACTTCCACTATTACCACTGAAGCTTTCGTTAAGGTCTCTACGGTTGATAATTCTGCTGTGTACGTCACGGACTGAATGGCGCAGTTATCGTTTATTTTTCTGGTGTCCTGTAAGCGAGGAGATCGTAAATGGGATCAAGTGCCCTTTTTAAAATTTTATTTTGGAAGATTTGCTTAACTTTGCCCATTAGATTTATAATTTTAGCAACTGAAAAAACAATTAATACTAAGATTCCGATAACATAAACAATTTCAGTTAATTATACCGGGCGTTTCCAAAAAAATATATATATTTCTACTATATATTGTGTTATGTAAAATGTGTATGTATTTGTGATGATATGTGTGATAAGTGATTTTTGTTTTAATTTTTATTGGGCGCCAATGTTTTTATTTTAATTTGTTTTGAATAGTGTAACTTTTTATATATTTTTAGGTATTAATAATATTGTGTGAAACTAACTACTCCATACTACTACCATATATTTTTTATTATTAGCTTTTGTAACATTTTATACTGTATTAGAAAGGTATTTTAAGCTAATATAAATCAAATATCCTACAATTCCTATCAATTAAGACATATGTATGTTCTCTGATACCAAACATCTAGGTATGCTAATGAACAATTCCACAGACACAAAGCTCTATTCAATAATTATCTAAAGAAATTAATCTAATTTACTAACCTGCTTTAATGAAACACTCTATAAATATCTAACTTCACTTTTTGGGAGTGGGAACACGACAATTCAACCACAATAGATGAGATCTGACCTATTTCTGCATTTTTAGGATTGCTTCTTCAGGTGGCCTCCTTTTGTCCACTGAGTAGTTAGTTTCACACAATATTATTAATACCTAAAAATATATAAAAACTTTTACATAAAAGATGAACATTATTCAAGTAGGTATTGTCATATATAATTCATTGACAGGCTGTCACTTTTTGTCATTGTCGATATTTTACTTCAAATAATTTTAATTTTTATAATAATTTTTATAGTTAGATATTTTATTTAATTTAAAGGAAGCAGGAGAACATACATATGACTTCATTGATAGGAATTGTAGGATATTTGATTTATATTAGCTTAAAATACCTTTCTAATACATTAAAAAATAGTGTAACTTTTATTTATGTTATATGTGAGATATAAAATTGGAATAAATATAATTTTGTTTTATAATTTTAATTTATGATTTTATTTAGCTAATATTGTTTTATCTGTGCTTTTCTATACCCTGGCTATGTTTTCCTCTTTTCTCAGGAGTGGATTCTAGCAGAGCTAACACCTTTTTTATTAATATAAAATGTTCGGATATCTTTTACCACCCAGTACATATAAAAACAATTCTTTTTAAAGAACAGTACATTAACTTTTATTAATAAAAAAAAACATCAATGATAATTTCTCAATCGAACTATACCTCTTTCAACACACTGAATATTAAAGAATATTTTCTTACAATTTAACAATTTTATTTATCTATTACCCCGTGTGTTTTCCCTTGTGTTTTATAATTTTATGAAGCTATTTACTACTCTTAGGCAACTGGAAATACACACGATTGTAATTGAAATTGCATGTGCTTTATTTATTTCTTAGGTTATAGTTGGTTCTAAAAATTGCCGTATTTCAGAGCTCTTTATATCATATTGCAATTAATTACTGGAATTCATAAAGTTTAAGCTTTAAAATCAATTAAAATTTGCTATAAGGCAAGATATTAAATGTCGTATTCAGTATTATCGTTTTAGGAGTTAAGTATTGATCAATTTTTATTCAATCTAGCTAGATATCGTAGTGTATACGTATATGTTTTTCTTACTCCTTTTGTAGATGATATTTCTAATGTTGATGTCTGGGATTTCTCCTCTCTGGATGATGTTATAGTCTCTGGATGCTGTTGATCCTCCGGACTTGATATCCTGTTGAATTCTGGAATTTTATACCTGTTGATGTCTTGGTGTGTGTCTTTGGAGGTTAATTCCCTCTGGAGATGGATTTCTTCGACCTTTTGCAAGGTCTCGTCTAGTCCGGTTATGGTGATGATTTCCACTAAATTCCTTGAATGTGGTATTGATGAGGTTGACTTGAGTTACTTTTACTTTATAATGATGCTGTGAGATGAGATTTTCGGCTCTACCAAACGTGCACCTCTTCTCGCTTCACAGTTTCTTTCGTAACTAATCAATAAACTATTGTTCCTAGGTAATTTTACCCTATACATTCATAGTAGTTTTTCTTAGGGTCAATACTCAATTAACATTTTTATTTTTAATTATCTTTTCGAAGCACTATTCACTACACTAATTGTTTTTTATATTCTTATTACTACATTTTACAACTACATAACAATTTTTTAATGAAATATTCTTTAATTCGTTTCTTTTTTAGAGTCCTGTCAGAGATGTTGAATTTTCATTGAATAGCCATCTTTACTTTTGACATTTCTAATTGTCATTTTGTTCAAAATTGGAATTTTCATTTTATTTAACTAATATTTTATTTGACCTATGTTTTTGTCTTGCGATATGCATATATGCTAAATCTTTGTTCTTTAAGCTTTCTTTTGATATGTCAATGTCTTGATTTTGAATTCATCTTCTTTATGTACTGTGTGTTTTTGTGTTGTCATGTCCAAATTAGATAGATACAATTTTAAATTAAATTTAATAAAATTTGTAAAATTTTGTTATTTTAATATAATAATAGGCTTCTTTCGATATGTTTATTTTATATAGTTCCAATAATAATAATTTCTCTATAATTTACACTAATAATAATAACATTTCAATAATAATACTCCATATATGTTGTTTAAAATTAATTTTATAGCATTTAATTTTATATAATTTTTTATTTTATCGCAATATATACAGGGTGTAAATTTTTCGAACACTCAATATTAACGGATATACAGGGTGTTAAAGTTAAAGTTTCATTTTCGATATTTGTAAATAACTTCTTAAGAAATCCAAATATTTACATAAAATTTGTAAATCGGGGGTTTCTGAGGACGAGAAATTCAAATATGTTTCTAATTTTGACGTCACTAGTAGAGGGCGCCATTTGTGGCACATCATGTTTCTTTTAAATGACAGAACTTTTTTGCATCTTAATGTATCCATCTGACTATCGAAACAATCGATTCTCCTACCTGTTTGGGACGGTGATATTGATCGTTATTTGATGGAACTAGTTATTTTGCCAAATCGATTAAATGGTGAAAGTTATTTGGAATTTCTTCAAAATTCTCCTTAATTTAATCGAAGATTTACTGTTGCAACTTAAACAAGAGTTTTGGTTTATGCATGATGGCGTCTAATTTTAGTGCTTCTGTAAGAAGCTTAATGAATTTAAAGATCCCAAATAAATGGTTAGGAGGAGGAAATAATTGTCCTCAAAATTGGCCACCACGATCGCCAGACGTCAACGAATGAAATTATTTTTTTAGGAAACATTGAAGGATTTTATTTATTTCTTGCCAATTGAATCGCGACAAGATTTGTGGAATCGTACTACGAATAAATATAACGGTATAAAAGACAAAATTTTAATTTTCGACAAAAAGTAAGTTTATGTTTCAGAGAAAATGATGCCCATTTTGAACAATTGCTTTAGTGAACAGATATGTAAATCACAGAAATAATGAGAGTCAAGTTTGCCTAAAGCAGTAGATGGTAAACTCTTCAGAGTCAATTCAAGGTATTTGTCGATCAGTTTTGGAATTTCATCAATTTTGTGAATTCCGACGACTTGGAAAGTACAATTGCCCTTTTGTAATTTTAAAAAAAAACTTGCGGCTTGGGATGTTTGTTGGTCGAAGAGCTACATACTTTCTATGCAGAGAAATATAACCATGGTTCACAAGCATGAAATATTGTGTTCAATATGTTTTTGAATCAGGAACTTTTACAATTAGCTCCCAGATTACTTCTCAACATCGTCCACATATATTTTATAAATTTCATCTCTCCGTAGAGCTACAGAAATTCTCACATTCTATCTTAAAGTAAATGAAAGTAATATCCTTAATTTACCTTCCACAGTAAATAATCAACATCTAGGGTATTCTTATCCGCGAAATATATTATCGTCCTCAAGATTATTGTCCTCGGTTTGGCGATCTTGAACACCAAACTTATGTTCACTATGAACTGACTACAAGTAAATTTTTTATGCCATTATTACAGCCAATAAGTGGTTTTTCTTAATTTACCTTCTTTGCAATTCAAAACAATCAGCTGAGACATGGTTTCATCAAATTAATTAATTGTTGTACTCCAGACCATACAACTTACCCTTCACATTACTTTTTCTGATTTCTTTTCAACTTTCCATGATATACTTTTTCTTCTATATGACATATAATATCAAATTTATGAGGAAACATTAATGAAATAGTACAAGTAGGAACGTCAGAAAAATAATAGTCGACTTCTGTTGACGAGACAAGTAAGGGGGAATAAAATGAAACATTGTGATGCTGAGATGTGACCGAGGAAAAGTCTGGTATAAAAACGTATTATTTGAAGAGAGTCGACGAAAAGGAAAGTTTTATTTATTTGTATTTTGTGCCATCTTCCATTCAACTAGTCGTCTTGAGATTTTCTAAGGAGTCTGTCTCGTAAAATAGAGAAGCGTCATTAAATTAACTAATATTTCCGAATGGTGCCTTTAACTGTATTATACAGAGCGTTCCTTAATTCGACGACCGAGCAATTATATAAAGGATTGATTATAATTTTTCAGGTCAGGTGGTTAAACTAGGTAATGCTTTTTCTCAACGAAGATATTTAAGTAGAGGGGTTCCATTTTGGGACTCATTATTTAATCCTTATACTAGTACTTTTCCTACCTTTTTAAAACGTTCTAAATACATATGTATGCAGGTGACACACAAACATATTTTTCCCTGAAAATGATTATAAACTAGTCAAGATTTAAGTATTTTATGTAGGGTTTCTAAGCAGCACAATTTATCACTGAATCCTTCCAAATCAACAATGTTATTATTTGGCAATAGAAATGTGAGGAATACACTTCAATATAATTTTGATGTAGAAATAGATGGACAACAGATAACAGTTTCGGATACAGTTAAAAATTTAGGTATTATTTTGGATAGTACACTTAGATACCGTTATCAAATTTCAAAATATATTCAAAAAGCTTATACAGCTTTGAGATATATCCTCATAGAGCCTACTTAAATATTGGTATTAAGGACATGTGAGTCTTTGGTTCTCTCTCAATTCAATTATTATTCACCACTCTACGGTCTTCTTTAGACGTAGATCTTTCCAACCGTATTCAAATGATTTAGAATGTCTGCTTGCGATTCATTTTTGGGATTCGAAAGTTTTAACACATTTCACATGAGATGTTATTCAATAGGAAAAATTGGAGAAAATTATTTACATTAGCTTTGTAAGATAAAATAATTATTATACGTGATCCGCCATATATGTATAACAAGTTCTATATCACCTACAATTCATAGTACTGCACTTTTTGAGAGATGTTTTACATTTGATTTTAATCACTTATATCTATACCTACTGAACTTAAATAATATTCTTTCTACAGTTTAAAAAATGCTTAAGGGATATTCTATTTTGAAGTCAATAGGTAGTTACGATGTATTTTATTTTTCTTTATAATTAACAAGGGTTAAGTTATTACAATTTTGTGAACTTCCTTTGTGATTTTCAATACGTATATATTTTTTAATTGTATTATATTTTGTATGATTACGTGAAGGCATTTATTATTATTAAATATATTTTTCTAAATAACAGTATCGAAATAGCAAAGATCACGCCGCTATTTGTATGTTCGGAATATCCTGTAAAATGGGTCAAATAAATTGCCACCACAAAACTATCCTCGAACACAGCTTTCAGTAATATACTAAAGCTCCTCATGGCTAGCCCCAGATCTGTTTTATGTTTTAAATATTGATGGTTGGCCACCGGACAAGTAGATACAAATTCCCGCCGTTAACTCTCTAAAGTGAGAAATAATTTACCAAAGGATACGTTATATTTTCATGGCTAGGTTCGAAATTTGTTGGTATTGCCAATTTAACAGATTTATTGGACATCGCGCAATGTAGGTATATTCGGATTTATGAAATTGGTTTTTACAAAACTAGTAAATGCTCCAACTTCATATTGAGATATTTGTCATTGTTTGCGTATTAAAAAGATGCATGTAACAAACACAAACCGCGTTGTTTGCCTTCGAAAAAAAACTAGATATACTCAGAAACAGTTTGTATCCAAAAAATATATACCGGAATGATGGCAGTTTAAGAAGGATTATTCGACTATTACAAAATATTATATTTCATATTGTACTGTAATGAGTTATATCCCGGACTGCTTTAAATAAACACAATATTCACATTTTTAAAAGATTTTATCTTTAAAACTACAAAATCAAGCCTATAAAAACTAATTATAATTATAATTAACAGTAACTGCGCAATGTGAATTTCCTTGCAGGCTGAATGCAGGAATACCTTTAGGGGCAGAATCTTCACTAGACATGGCAGTGGTGGTGGATATAGTTTGTTGCTTGGTCTGAAGAACCTGTATAAAGTTCTCTCCATTTTGAATCATCCTTGCTGCTTTTGTTTTGTTTTCTAAGAAATCTTCAATGTATTGCTCCGCAACAGATGAGCTTTTCCATGCACCATGACGCTTCAGTGTTGATAAATCAGCTCCGCAAAAGTGGCAGATGTTCTGCGAAAACAATGCCCCGTATATTTTTCTGGGTGTTTCAACTTCAAATATCCCGCAATTTTTCTTGGTGTCCTCCCAATGGTATGTATTCCCGCTCTTTGGGAAACACATGTTCCTTTTTTATAACCCAAAAAAAGAAAATCTTCCCTCATATTTTTAGGTCGGAGCTTAACGTATTCTCTGAATATTTCCAGAAAGTTTATTCCTTCATTGTCGTCACTCAATACAGTGAATACCTGTTTTGTATTCGTCTTAGAAATGGGAATGGTTATAATTAGTTTGGTGCCACAATCTTCAATGTCTTTTAGAGTCATATGGTATAACTCTTCTCGCCGACAACCACCAGCGATGCCTATCATTGCGATTACCTGTAACAATAGAGAAAATGGTTTAAAACTGATTGTCAAATTGATGAAATTTCGACTAACAAAACCAAGAAATGTATTTTTTGTAATTAATTGACATTGAGTACCTATATCATTCAAGATGCACATTTAATTCAAAACTAATCAAAAGGTTAAACTTGTTTACCTTCATCAAAAGATACTCTTCTGATGGCGCTTCCTTCATGAATCTATTAACTTCTTCTCTTGTTAGAACTTTTGATTTGTTTGCCTGATGGCCAACTGCTTGCCTTTTTAAGAAAGCCACCAGTTTTGGATATTTTGAAATATCACCTCCTTCTTTCACCATCAGCATAGACTTGAGCATCGAATATTTTGCCCACATTGTCGCAGGATTCATCTTTTTGGAGATATCCAAGAAGTACGCCATTCTCATTCAGGCCGTTTTCCACCTTATAGGTTTTTTTCCACACGTTGAAGAGCTGGTATTCCTTCTCATAGGCACCGAGCAAAAGACTTCATAGGCACCAATCTACTGGTTGCTTCAGCACATTTTAGCTCGATTTCTTCCATTTTTTATGAAAATTATCACAAAATACGCACGGGATGACAAACTGTCACTAAGCTAAATCAAAAGCTATGCGATAAAACAAGAATCGAAACCACGCTGACACCTACATACAGGCAGGTTATGTAAAATAAAACATTAAAATTTAATTTTTAATACAACACAGTATGAAATAAAACGTTGTATGATACACGGCCGTGAAATGTCATTAAAGTACTCGTCTAGAAATTCCTGACTCGGCTCCTTCATCGCATGGTCCGTATAGATCTAGACTTGTACTTTAATATACCATTTCCCGGCCTTGTAACGTAAATAACTATATAACATAAAAAGCAATAAAGTCAGTTAACTGTCAGTCGCAAACGAAGATATTAGAAAACATTTTAAAGACATCAATCGAGTTAACGTACTAGTAAAGAAAGGACAGTCATATTTCGACCTTCGTGATAATATTTTTACCTTAGTGACAAGTACCCGAGGAGACACGTAGGATTTCCACAAATAAAATAAATAAGACCATTGTCAAATGTTTAGGGTTGTAGATAGTCAACTGACAGCCCCTGTCAACTTTCAGAGAGATAGTCAGTCAAGCCAAACTAACTGAACCTGTTGAGAGAGGGAAGAAACAACCCATGAAGTACAGAGCTAAGGAAAAGTAAATGACGAAGACTGGAAATCATCAAAATGGTATAAATATCATAACTTTTCAAAAATCTTGTAATCAATACAAATATATCTGCTTTAAAAATAAACGGCAATCAACCTTGTAATATTACAAATAAGATTAGAAGAATTATTTAAATATGATCGGGGATGTTATTAGAAAATCCAATATTAGAAACTTTCGCTGTTTATAATTCTGTCAAATTATACAGAGCTACCAATACAACCTTATATATTCTTCTGCCGGTAGAAGGGTCTCATATCTGCTGAAACAACGAAGAATCTAGTCATGCGACATGACTCACATGGTCATCCTCAACTAAAAGAAGGAAGTTGCTATAGACAAGATCGACGTTTTTCAAAGAAAGTACCAAACAGAAAACTCTGGGTCTCTAAATCTGATTGTCAGGTAGAAGACTCATCTGGTTTATTTTTATGACAGTTATCTATGGCACGTAGGTATAGTATGTTGTAAAGATGTTTGTTCAAATAACAGCGTTTTACCGTCTGTCTGTAATTTCTCTGAGTATGGTTTGACCTCACTCATGCTCAGCATTTTGTTTGTGTTCTTCTCTGTAAAAAAAAACAGAATATACTTTGTTTCAGTCTGCCCTGGGTCTAGAACCCCAGTACTGACAGTGTTCTTTTTCAGCTAACCTCCTCAAAGCCTATTTTAGGACATTGTATGGGATGCCAAAAAATTTTGCTCCTAGGAAAAATGCTTTGGATTCATTGTTTGCATGATCATATGATTTTTCATTTCCTTCATACAGTAGTACCCAATACACTCCAACTGTATTAGTAATTGTCAGTTCATTTATCCATTGTAAACAATCCCAAACAAGTCTGAGTCTGGGGTTACTGCAGCTTAAGTATCTGAAAAAGTATAAATTGTAAGCTTATACTTACTACATAGCGTAAATACTATGTAAGTAATGTCATAATTATTTGTGGTGATGTGGTGAACTTACGGTATTGTTAAACATAACTTATTTCTTTGTTTACAATATAGATTCGCTCGTGACAATTACAGCGACAATACTGTTGGATAAATAGCAGATAGATGGTTTTACTTGAGGTATTTATAAAATTGTGTCATCTGATTTCACATTAAACCACTTGTTTTAATTTGAAAAATATTTTTTTAATAATTATTGCTGTTTGCTACTGATTTCATTTCCTCTTAAATATATTAAATATATCCATATTTATTACTTTTGTTTATTATGTTTTCAGATTAAAACAGGAATTTAATGTAGTGAAGTCAGATAGTAAAATGTTATAAATGTCTCAAATAACAAATAGGTTGGTGTAAGTACATAATATGTTATTTGGAATCAGAATGAAGCGCCTTACATTTTAATTTTTTCAATGCAATAGAAATTAACAGGTAATTTGGTGGTAGATATCTGACATTAATTGTTAATGACAATCCAAACAATAAAACCATCAAAGTGACAGCAGGCTACTACATTTCATATAAATTATTTTGCTTGCATATTCCACACCCAAGGATATGTACAATCGTTTGCAATAATAATGACACTCTCGTAAAACAGTTTTTGAACTTCTGGAAGTTCTGAGTAGAAATTTCATTAAATCTCTATCGGTGAGTGAAACAACTAACAACTAACATTAAAAATGTGAAGTAGATTTTATTACAAATACATCAGAAGTTCTAAAGAAATCGCAAAATTCATTTTAATGAGTGTCATTATTACTGCAAACGATTGTACGTATGTGGATTTTATTTTTTTAAAGGAAAACGCGTGTTTCTGTATAAAAATACTAAGAGGGGGAAAATTTTGTAAATTGATTGTTCCATTTACTGTAATTTTTTCATATCGAGAAACGTTTGCAATAAAAAATTTTAATTAAAAAAAACAACAGAGGTTGGTGGTTGCCACCCTTGTAGACATTTGGTAAAAATAAAAATCGTATTCAACAATGTCACTTAATTAACTAAATGTATTCACCGATTTTCAGATTTATAAGTTTAACCATTTTTGAGAAATAAAAAATGAAAACCGAAATTTTTTCAATTTTTTAGAAACCCTTATCTCGTAAGTGAGAGCTCAAATCGAAAAATTTTATAGAAAGAACACCCCCCCTCGCCCTTAAATGACCCAAGGAACACACCCTCCAAAGAAGCGCACATTATTATGGGACACCCTGTATACAATATCTCTTTAGCAGAATAACATCTAATAATCACAGATTACAAATTAACTCTTCTAAACGTATGTACTGCGTTGTCCGAAAACAAGGAAATCTTACACAGATATGAACTGCACACTACTGTATTTAGGTATACATGTGCGAACGGTTTCTGACGTCACAGGTCTACGCTGTTGCGGCGACCGTTTTGTTGAAGCGTGGCCAGACTAAATTTTTAAATACCGTTATTATGCTTATTTTTCAGGAAATAGTCTAGGGCAACGCCATTTCGGTTAAAATAATATATTCTTTCTTCTGCATGCATTTGAAAAAATGCATGCAATTTTCCCATTATGTGATTTTATCAAATTTATCAGGTTGTGACACCCTTTTTGATCCAGATAATGCAGTTGCCTGTTAAATTTGGGAAATTTACTTCTCTTTCATCCTGTGCATGCACCACTTACCAAAATCAACTGATTAGAACTCAACCATTGATAAATTAAAATTAAGAGCGCACTTAACCTCAAAATCGTCAAATGGAATACATTAGGAGTGTCTCCCAGACCGGAATTCCGAATTTCTTATTAGGATTAATTGAAGCTGAGCCATATTCCGGTTATCCGTTTAACCTCCCCGGACTAAGCACCTCAAGTCAGTCGCGCAGATACGGCACGCGTTTATCTTTTCGCAGGACACAAGAGGACCCATTTAATAAGTAATTATGCAAATTTAAGTACAAAGGGAATTCCTTGAGAGCAGCAACACGTTAAAATTAAACGCTATTGCCCTGTGATCTTATAATCAAACGGCGACGCTCTCACATCCTATTCGGTTGGAATTCGGCGATAAAACGTGATAATCTTTCAAATACTGCCGAAGGGCTTATTTGCAAAGTTGTTAGGAAGTTTTTATAAGGCAATTTTGTTAACGGTTCTTCGGTTAAATTTTAACTAGTGAATGTTAACGTTAAATTTCAAACTGCCTTGCAAATGGCCAATTTACTGTTTGGTAGTAAAACGATAGCGCTTTATTATTTATATTCAATGCCCAAGTTGGTGTTTTAAAAACGTGTGTAAAATTTTATGCTTCCCTAATGGACTACGCTCAGTTAAATACAACTGTTACCCATAAAAATCTACTGATTAAATTATTATGTAATCATGTTTACAATATCTGCACCGTATTTGTCAAGTTCACGAAATCCCCTTTATGTATGGGCTGTTTGGAATTAAGGCTGTTTAAAGCTGTAAACCATTTTTTCCCTTCATTTTTCGACTGAATGACTTTATTTTTTTAACTGTAAGTCTATTTAATAATTGTCGATTGTCGACTGCAGACGTTTCGTCATACTTAACAGATGGCATCTTCAGTGCTCCTCGTATGGTTACCGCGGTGTTGAAGCCAAGCTTTTATACTAGTCGGTGCGTCAAGGTTGGTTAGTTTAGTGTTTAGGTTAACTGGTTTAGGCTTGTTATGGATGGTTCAGGTATGCTCCGGTTTACTCGTTTGTTCTTAAGCAAAGGCATCCAATTATGATTAATCTTCAATCCTTTCTCTCTGTTCATGTTGTTTGGGTATTGAAGAAATTTTAAAGTCTTCGTGCTAGATTGTAATATCCATTAGTACGAACTAGTACTTTAATGTCCTCTAGTGAGATTATGTGTCCCTCTTTCCAAGCGCCGTATGTGCCTGTCGTGTTGTTTGTTCCGGGTTTTTATACAGTATATGTGGGAATGTCCAAAAGAACCAGTTGTTGCATGGCACCAAATACACTCCCGGAGTTTCTAACGGACTCAATTGATCTTTAGAGTTGGGGAGTTGCTAACTTATTTTCCACATCTGTGTAGTCCGCACTCCTTTTTTTGCGTAGTATTTTCGCAATCCTATTGGCCACATTGGAGATTTATGGTAAAGTGGTGGTTACAGTAACTTCCTCCTTGGACCTTGCTATTTGCTCACACTGAGGTATAATGGCTCTATCGATGTCCTTTTTATAGTATCCATTTGCTAACGTAAATGCACGGTGAACTAGGGTGTTCATGACCGAGCGTTTTTGTGCCGGATGATGACCAGATTGTCCATGGAGATATCTATTAGTGTGTCTTCTTCCTGTAGATACCGTGTCCCAAGACACCAGAAGACTTCCTTTTTACCAGAATGTCTAGAAACGATAAGGCTTTATCTTGCTCTACTTCCATGGCAAAGAAAATCTTGTTGTGTTGCTGGTCAATATAACTAAATAGTTCTTATGGAGAGTCTAGTCCATGCTGTCAAACGATGAACATATCGTCCACGTATCTAAGCCAGCACTTGTTTCTTAGGAACTGATCGTAGTGCATCTTTTTCAAAGTTCTCCATAAAGAAATTCGCCACTACAGAGCTCAGTGGACTACCCGTCGTCCATTCCGGACGAAGTATGTGTAAGTTATATGTTGATTGATTTCAGACGTTCTCTAGGCGAGTGATGCCATCTATAAGATGCATTCTGACTTTTAAGCCTCATAATAGTATACAGGATGTTAAAGGTTTCACTGCCATTAAATCAACCGGTTTGCTCTGAAACTTTGGACTGCAAACTTTTTCGAATTTTTTGGTATTTTCTTTGATAGGAATTTTTAACTGAACCCGCTTCTGTAAAGAATTGCATAGATGTACCAGATACAAACGATCAATAACGATGCGATATCTACTAAAATTATAATGCACATTAAAATCACATAGCAAAATGAACGACAAATAAACCAATTGCAGATTCGGCAATATTCGAGCTTTTATTAATTTTCGAACTACAATCTACCACATTACACGCCGAACTATATTAAATTTGAGGATGGTCAGTTATTGCAGGGAGTGCTGCAGGGCGACATCTGCTGAAGTAACGTTTGCGGTCGAAATGTCATCTGGCGCGCTGACGCACGTGACGTCATACGTTGAGCTGCGGTTTGCGACCGTCAGGGATATTAATTCCGCTCTCGCATTAGAATAAATTACTTCGCTAGTTTTATTGCGTGCTGGTCTAGTAACAATCTGTGCGTTATGCCGGAGCAGTTTATTATGCCGAACAATGGAATGACGAAAGGGTTAACTCAGTTCGTTTTAATGCCAGCGCACACTAGTGCAAAATTGAAGCAGATATGTGATCCTGAAAGCTTTTTCGTTCATGGATTTGTGATATACAGGGTTAACTATGACTAAGTATAAAATTATTTCAGAATTTTAGCTTGATATTTAAAAAATATGGCAAAACCCTCTTTTCCTACGGAAAGTCGGCGCCTATGATAAGTATCGACTGAGATGGATTAGATCCATGGATGAATCTGATCTGTCAACAGTCATAGATAATATAACCATACGGATAGAATGAAATCTCTACTATCAAACGAAACCCGTGTTTGTGGCGCCATCTACTGGTAAAATTGTAGTGGAAGAACTTTTGCGAGGGAAATTCAAACCGGGAAGAGTACTGATTTACTTTAATACATTACAGGGGTGAGTGTTTAACAATTGTACATAGCTTAACGGCCGATTGTTTGCATTAAAATATAGCGATTGAAACAAACATGTCTTATTCAATTGCTGCTCCTTTTAGTTTTACAGAATGTTGAAGTTGGAAAAATATAAATTTTTGATATAAGTACGCATGGACCGATTGCATTGAAAATTGCTGTCCGTTGTGAGTAAAAGTTCTGTCTGAGATTTAATTTCTCCAACTTTTTGTCTTGCACTTTCCATTTTAACAAGAAACTACTGAACTACCTTCAATTGTATACCTGTTAAAAGTCAATAGATTCAACCGTTCTCGAGATACAGACGTGAGATTTTTGATCGGACATCTTAAATATAACAAAGATTGAAATTACCGCCTAATCTAAAAATTGAGGAGAATTAACAGAAATAACATGGTATTATAGTGATAGCTGTCTACTTGTTATTTCAATACCTACTCTACTTTGAAAAAAATAATTCTCACCGAATCTCAAAAACCTAAATCATCATCTGTATCTCAAAACCAGTTGAGTTTATCAATTTATAACAATTTTACTCAGAACTGAAGCACAATTGTTTGCACATTTGTATTTACCACCTGAAAAAACGCATAAGACTACAAATAAAAAAATCGGTCCATACATATTTAAAATAAAGCAAAAAGTGGAATATCCTTTTTAACTTCAACACCTTGTAGAACAGAATGGTAAAACAATAAAAAAATGACATGTTCGATTCTATCACTATATTTTAACGCAAACAATCTGCCATTACGCTATGCACCATTATTAATGACTCACTCTGTAATACATTTAAGTGAATAATTCAAAATATTTCATTAAAATCTTGGTTAAGTAAAAATGTTTTTTTTACATTTCTATTTAAAAAATTTGTAAATAACTTACTTTCTCATATTTACTGTATGACGCTTTTGAAGTTTTTCAATTGAAAAATTATAAAATAGGTTTTATATTAATTCTTTATTTTCTTATTCATTCAACTGTTTTTCGTTTCATGCTTTGTTAGAATTGTGTAAATTAAATTTTAGAAAACATTAGTTTTTGTTGCATACTGTAACATATACCTGCAACTAATTAATGTTTGCAATATTGTAAATTGCCGAGATATTATTTACACATTCTCGACATTTTCAGTTTTTGACCTTCATTGCTACAGCAGATCTATACATTCAAAATTCAATATTAAGAATTTCCCATTTAAATCTGTTGCCTGAATACTTTTTAGTTACTTTTTTGTTCAATAAAATATATATTTTTAATACTTACATGATTTATAAAATAATTTATTGATGAGAAAAAAGGTTTTGTGACATAGGTTTGAAAATTAATTTTATCAAAGCTGTAGTAAAAATTAAATAGGGAAGAAAGAAAGAAATTTAAAGATGAATTGTGCAATAAATCTAAAATAAAAGTCCCTTTTATTTATTTTGTTTGTTTTTTTTTATATTCATATTTCTAGCTTCTGTAAATAAATCAGGACACATATTGGGCAATTTTCTGTTGTCCTTTCCGTCAAGGATATTACTTACGCCATTAAAATAATTATAAATTAACATTTTTGTAAAGTTATGAACTATATCCTTAATTAACTTATCTTTATGGTTACATTCTTTAAAATTAAAGTCAATGTGTTTATATAACACATCTGTTACATGAGTAAGCAACCCATTTGCAGATGGGGCCTTATTTAAAACATATTTTACAATATTATATACTTTTACCAAATTCACAATGAAATCTTTGTTACAATATGTTAATCGTTGCCGTTGAATGCCTCCCAAATCTTTGGATTTGATAATATCGCCTAAATAGCCAATATCTTCATCATCCCTCTTTAACACGTTGTGGCAACATGTTTTGCATTGATTTAACTTAAATTTGATTTTAATTATATAACCTCCAACATACGCTACTGCAGCTTCTTCCAATGGTTTTAACTGGTTAAAATCATCAGGGATACTGAAGCTTGATGTCGATGTCTCCTCCTCCACGATTTTGGATTTAGATAAACCCTGTAAATAATGAAATAATTAAATTTCTCCGATTTACAAATTATTATGTGATAAATTAGAAAATGAATGTAAGTCTTTAAAGATTAACAGATATTTACTAAGTTGTATATTGATATCTACGCAGGCACAGAACCTACTACAGTATTTGCAATAAAGCTAAATTAGTACCTGTTCAATGAATTTCTGCAAGGGTAACAAAATGTTTGAGTTGTCATCTTCACAATTACTTCCCACAGAGTGCTTTGAAACCAAATTGTTTACCAACAACGATTTATAATATGGACCAAAGGCACTGCACGTGGGATTTATGAACCTTTGCCCTCGTTGTCTAATTTTCCCAAAAAAGTTTTCAAGAGGATCTTGATTGAGAAGTCTGGGTCTGAAACGGGTAAATCCATGATTCTTCAAAGATGTTTGTAATAATAATAAATTTTGAAGTGTGATCTTCCAATTTTTTATTGTTGGGGGCACCGTGGTTTTTGTGTTATCCACACAATATGTCGTTTCCAAAATTTTTATTGCCTCCCTCCAAAATTGGGTATGCACATTTTCTTCTTGTTTTGTGTCTACACTAGTTCGTAATATTTTCCCAGATTTATTAAATTTTGAGGAGCCATTGACACTATCGAATAATTTGTCCCCAAAACTTAGAAATTCTGCCGTCTCTGTCGCTCTTAATTCCATTTTTGTTTCATCTACCCCTGCATATTCTAAAAATTTAGACACATTACACATAATAAGTTAAATGTTATTACAACTTACCAGATCTTGCCATTAAATTTATAGTAGATGCAACAGTATGACTGAAAATTTGTGTTGCAATCGATACTTTCATTTTTTTAATTTTCTGTTTATTAACATGGTACTCAGTTAGTTTGGGCATAGACTTCAGCTCTCCACTAAAATTATCTAGTAACCATGCTTTCTCAATATCGCTCCATTTTGCAGTCTTCCTAGTGCCATTTGTTACAAAAGATAAATCTTTCTTTAACAAATTATTTCGTAATCCCTTTAAAAGATGGGGCGGATCGTATAAAGGGATAATTTTTTTTTCATCTATTTCAAAAACATAATCGTATAATATTTCTCCTCTTCGTAGGTATTGCCTTTTTGTTTCCTCTACCAACTGATTGATGGCACTTACATTATTTGCACCTTGATCACAAATTGTGCCTAAAACAATTAAACCTGCCTGTGTAACAGCTTTAACTATTTCTTTAAGTGTTTTCATTATTTCGTTAGCTTTTACTGCCCCCTTTACAAACTGGTAATAAATGGGTTGTTTCCATTTTCTTGCCACACCTCGTAACATGAAAACCTATAAATTAAATTATTACTTAAGGGATACTGGTTACCAAATGAATTTATGAGAATACTGTAACTACAGAAATAAATAAAGTTACCTGAACATGATCGGCAATTTTCTCGGTACGATGGTCACCAAAATTTTCAAAACCCTCTACTCTGTCTATATGTTGATTATAATGTAAGTTTGGAGTTAGACTCATTTCATCAAAAAGAATGAAACAACATCTATCAGAATGAGACATAGATGTTGCTGATATTTTTAACCCATCAAATATAGCACTATTAAGTCCAGGTTCGATTGGAATGCTATTTAATAATTTCATTAAAGTTACCCTCGAAGGCAGAGCAAATATGTTCGATAAGAATCTGTATCCTGTTCCGCTCTGCTTGTACAGTGCAAGCGACAGTATCTTATCTTCAACACTAAATCTGCGCCCTTTAGGTTGTTTATTAGCACAATGTAATTGACTTTTAAAAAATGTTTTGACCTGTTCAGTCATACCACTACACATCTTCTGGAATGCATTAGTCTCCGCAAATCTATTGGCTTTTTTAAAAGTTGCTTTAAAATTTAATTTTTTTTTTGTGAGAATATCAACACGTTTTTTATAAATCCTTGCTTGTTGGTACAACAATTTAGCTTTTGGTGTTAACTGAATAGATCTTGTCAATTTCAGAGATCTCAGTAGCCCAACGTGGCCTAAAAAAATACAATATTTATATTATTACTTTTAGTAACATAATAATAGTAACTTAATAAGTTAATAATAATTCACCTGTTTGATGTGGTGGTGTTCTAGGAGAAATTAAAGAAACATGATGTGATGGAGACTCAACTTCACTTTGTACTTCAGAGATTGGTAACTCCGAGGGTAAATCGTATTCTTTACTCAATGAGCTAGGTCCGGGCTGTAGTTCCAACGCAGGTTCTATGTTATATATACGGCTGAATTCCAATGCAGAAGAAGAAGGAACATCTATAGGAGAAACCAAATCAATAAAAATATTATCACTAATTGTCGGAACATTTAACTTAAAACTTGCAAACATTGCAAAATGAATGGTCAATGTAAGCCGAGAACAACAAACCAGATTGGTGTTCTCGGCTGTGTTAGATTAGGTCAAATTTATTTGTCATTTCATTGCACAAATATCAAATCCTGTGTCAAACACAGGGCACCATACTTATTTAAACCTATATACTGAATATATTACATAAGAATTTCCGTTTAGAAAATGCAACTTGAAATTGGTACATACCTTGTGGCAGATAAAGGCTAGGAACTGATGTTTTTTTCAAACGTGTTCCCATAAAGTCATCAGCATTAAAATGTTTTTTACACACACGATATTGTTCAAAAATTACTATACTAGGTAAATCCATTAGCAGTTTATTATTTATTGCTGTCATCCATCGTGAAAACACTACTGGATTTTTATCTGGATTTGGAAATCTATGTCTACTATCCAGTTTACTCGGTTTACAAGTGAAAACCGCACAGCCTGTTTTCCCCATTGTCACAAAAAAAGCAAAAATAACAAAACACAATTCCAGAAACACAAACCACAACCACTGCAATCGAGGTTAAACACACAAATACTGGCGAAGCGACCACGTGTACGTGTCAAATTGAAATAAAAATTCGTGTAGTAACGCCATCTGGCGGCAATCACGGTTTGGAAGAACTTTGACCTTGAATAAATACAGTTTCATTGCATGCGCAATATGAGTTTACAGCCCCTGTCAACAGTATCTAGTACACTACTATCATTCGATCGTTTTTTTGCAGAATTTCTAAATGCAGAAACGACAATAATTAATATTCTTATTAGTAACAATGCCTGATAGATAGGTCTATTTTGCATTCGTTTTTCATTGTTTCGTTACAAGCTGGCAGAACTACAACATTTTCATTCGTTATAACCACTCACTACCGATATTACACACTTCCTGTAGGTACAGCTGGATAAAATACCTATTTATTATAACAAAATTGAACGAAAGGAATAGATAATAGAAAACTTTTTATGTACCCACAGTAGTCTTATCCCATAACTTATAAAACCAAACCGGTGAACTATATTGTGGGAAAGTATCTGCACCTGACACAAATTCCTTGATTTAATAACTATAAAACGTTTAAAAATTAAAAATGGCACTAAAAACTGAAGAAGAACACAAAACTACAACGTAAATACATGGTAAGCACAGAAATAAAATTGTGACTTGACTGGAAATTTTACGGCCGTGTTACTAGTTGCCTACGTTACCTAAAACTGATTCTGTAAACGTGTGACGGACAAGTCGCATAGGCGGCGTTAAATAAGGATTTAATATAATTTCGAAAAAAAAATTTTCGCTTTATAAATAAGCTTGGAATTTTTTTGAAGGGTGATTCCGTTAATTCTTAACTTTCTCTATCCCCTCTTAAAATATTTGTACTTAGTCATAGTTAACCCTGTATTAACATCCGAATAAATAATTAATTATATTTATCAGGCGTCGATATTATACAGGGTCATTGGGCTATACTTTCAAGCTAACTACCTATGACAAGAATAAGTTGATTTAAATTAGTATAATTTTGTGTCCCTATGAAGTAGACTGAAGAAAGTACTGAATATTTCAAATTATTGTGATAAATTACTTATTTTTTAACTTTAACTACAGTTTTGGAACAGAATACATAAATTCTGACAAATTTTTAAGTTTTAGTTAGTAATATCGTTCTTATAACAACTGGAAATAAAAACAGCATGATACACATACAGAAAAATATGACAATATGAAGGAATAGCAGATAAAAATTATTAAAAGTTAACAAAGTAAACGTAAACCCGATAGCAAAAAAAACCTTTTTGAATTTATTTTTTAGATATCTCCCAAATAGCTACTTACTGGACATTACTAGCTCTAATAACTTTTTAAATTAATAATAATTTGTTAGAATTTATGTATTGATTTCCAAGCATACAATTACTGGTGATTAGGCAGACATAGTTTCAATAATAATACTTGACTAATCCTGCTGGTGCAAAAATATATTCAATTAATCTTTATTTTCAGAAATGTGACAAAATACTCAATTAAACTAAAGAAAAACTAGAATTGTCCCACAAATAAATAGCTTCAGTAATTAAAATAAAGGTTTGTCGCAAATAGAAATTGACATTTTGCGACAGACTTTTATATATTAAATTACAGAATTTGTTCCAGTTAAAATTTCCGCTATGTATAAACTTTTCGTCTTGACATATACACATGAGGAGAACAATTTAGATATTTACATTGCAAAAAGAAGCTGTAGTTCACCACACAACATTAAGACATATAACAGTGTTTGTTATAACTGAATTTCTGAATCTAGATATTTATTTAAATATGAAAACGAGTTAATAATTTTAATATTTTTGAGATCTTAATGTTTCATACATCTATATATTCCCCTAATCTAGTTAATAAATTTTATACATCTATGATGTCTATGTTATAAATTTATGATAATCAAAATAGATAACTTCAGTAAATTGACGAATTGTATCATCTGTAATTAGCATTTATTTGTAGCAGTCGCATTAATATTGGGTCACATTCAAATACTTAATTATTCCAATCGATTTAACAGACAATTTCGGGTTGTTTCGGTAATTGCTAAATAAATAATAAATTAAATTAATTATTTGTACAAGTGATACACACCGAAAGATAATTAATGTCAGCAGTTCACCTACATTAAAGCAAAATAGTACTGGTTGTTAAATTTTTAAGTACCAAAACTTATACAGTTTGTTCACAATATATTCACATTATTTATTAACAGGACAGATAACTTACACTTTAGTATAGCTGCAGCAAGAATTCAGACGACTTACGTCATAGGAACAAATAAATACCTAATTCATTATACTTTCAGAAAAATATTTAAGAAAATGCAACTAAGAATGATAAAACCATACTACATAAAATGTTTGCACTAAACTGCAAAAGA
Organism: Monochamus alternatus; assembly: GCA_037114965.1. Classification (NCBI taxonomy): domain Eukaryota; kingdom Metazoa; phylum Arthropoda; class Insecta; order Coleoptera; family Cerambycidae; genus Monochamus; species Monochamus alternatus. Next base: position 8,551,435 of record CM073428.1, read on the forward strand.
TGGTTGTTTTCAAAGCGACCAAATATCGAAAATTACAACATAACAATGAAAACAATTGCGTAGCGTCAGCCGTGACGTAAGTCGTCTGAATTCTTACCGCGACTATAGTGGTTTTAGCATTTCATGGCCTGTGCTGTAACTGGGCATTTAAAAAATACATTTGAAATACGCTTCCATTTAAAAACAATATATTTGAAAAAATGATTTAAAAATACACAATACCCTTCCATTAAAAAATATATATATACACTTCTGCACGCCACTGGAAACTGGTCTACTGCAAAACTTGATAAGGCAAAGCATACAATCGGCTTAACGCGTTTCTACAAACTAACACGAATGTTTCTGGTTTTTATTCGTTTTGAACTCGTAAGTTGGGCGGTGATATAAACAACCATTTCCAAGATATTTGCCATGAACATTTGGACTACACTGTTAGTTAAAAATAAGATAATCTTTTATGAAAGCTTGTAATGCACAATTAGTTTAAAAACAGTGTAGTTGAAACGTTCAAGGCAAATACCTTGGACACGTTTGTTCGTACCAACAATCAGAACGTATACCGTTTTTACTTGAAAAATGCGAGAAAAGAAAATTACCTATTTCAAATTAATATACCTACATGGAGGCGCAAAAAAGTTATGATGCTTTAGAATGATACAAAGTTATCAGTTGGTAATCTATTAGTAATTTTGAATTTCTCGACCCAAGAAACCCCTCCGTACTAAATTTCATATTAAAACGTAAATTTGACAATCTATATGTCGGTTAGTATTAGCTTTAGGTGTAGGGTAAATTTAGCTATGTCACAATATTTTAATACAAGAAATCCACCCTGCTCTATGTACTGTTACTTATGGTCTATACGTACTTATTAATTATTATAGCCCGCACATCGTTCGCAGATGACGTCATTGCCAGGGGCGCACTTAGGACGCTAAGTTAATGTTTGAAGAAACCGAGATGCAAATATCTATCTACAAAAAGTTAAAATAAGCATTGAACTGGTTATTTCTAATATCCAACATTATACATATTAAGTTTATTGCTATACAAAACTCCCTACGTAACTATTCGCTTGTAGCACTGGAGTAAAATTTAATAACCAGCAACTGCTCTAAATGTTCAGATGTTAGGCTGTGGCGTTTGTCGCTAATAATCCATATCGGTTTCGAAAACGTGTGTTCAACGTCCATATAGGCCACTAGGGATTAGTATATATAATTTTTCATGGATAGTACATTTAAAGTGGGTTCAGAAAAATCTACCTACTTAGTTGCCATCAAAAAGATCTACTATACGCCATAAAGTCAAGAAATCCCGAATTGTTCTGCAAAGCGGGATCAATTTCTTTCTTCACACGTTCAGCACTACGCCCTTATAACTGGGAAATATATTGTCACAAATGACAAACCTTATTTACTGTGTTATTTATTGGATATCCTGATGCTGTCACAGGTATTCATGAATAATTAAAATATAAAAGATGTACCAATAGCAGTGATAGAACTTTAATTGTGAATAAAATACAAACTTTTTAAGTTAGAAAAATAAATTGTATATTTATTGAAAAGATATTTTATGCCATTTATGTTTTGAACAAAACATCATTTAAATATCCCCCTCTTGATTCCCTGCAGACGCGTATACGATAGATTCAATTTCCCATGGCACGTGCCAACATGTCCGGTTGTATTGCTTGAATTTTGCGAGTTATGTTTTCTTTCAGTTGCTCGATTATTGTGGGGTTATTGGCAAACACGAGCGACTTTAAGTAACCCCAGAGAAAGAAGTCCAGGGGCGTCATGTCACAGGACCAATTGCGTGGGCGAGACATAATGCGATGACCAAACCTCTTCCTTAATAAATCGATTGTTTCAGCCGCTGTGTGGCAAGTGGCACCATCTTACTGGAACCACATGCTATCCAAGTCTAATTCATCGAGTTGGTCCCAAAGAAAATCTGTTAGCATTAATCGGTAACGTTCCCCGTTGACGGTAACAGGTACACCGTTGTCGTTCTCAAAGAAGTACGGAAAGAAGATAATGCCGCCAGCCCACAAACCGAATCAAACAGTAACTTTTTGAGGGTATAACTGTTTCTCTAGCACTTTTCGAGAATTGTTTTCTTCCCAATAGCGCATATTTTGTTTGTTGACGTACCCATTGAGACAGAAATGGGCCTCGTCGCTGAAGATGATTTTCCTCGAAAACTCCTCGTCGGCTTCGATCTGCTCCAGAGCCCAATCCGCAAACTCACGACGCAACCGATGGTCGGCAGGCTTTAATTCTTGCGTCAGCACCAGTTTGTAAAGATTTAGACCCAAATCCTTATGCAAAATATGACATTGTGGACAAACCTAACTGCTGCACGCGCCGTATGACCAATATCAAAGAAGATTTATCTGCACTGGCTCGTACATCTACGAACGTGCAGTTCTTCTTCGAATCGGTGGCTCTTGGGGATGTAATGTGTAACTTCCTCTGAAACGTTCAACAATACGACGAATCATCAATTCACTTGGGCGATTATGTCTACCAAATACCACACGTAAAGCACGGTGCGTAGAGTTGATCGACTCTTGATTTTGATAAAATATTTTAACAATTTGTAAACGTTGTTGTGGCGTTAGTCTTTCCATGATAAAATGTCAAGCCTTACTGAACAAGAAAGACATTGACACGTGACAGTGACATGTCCAACGTGGCAGCAATCTCCGTCAAAAGTTCTATCACTGCTATTGGTACACCTTTTATATATGCTAAATCTTCGCGAATTCTAAGATCGCTAAATATCCGATGAGCATATAAAACAGAAGTAGTATCACTTGAGTGTAGTCACTGTAAAATACTTTTTATGCCTTCAATATGAACGTATGCTTCTAACTACGTATCCCAACGTACGGAGTACGGGAAATAACTACAATGAGAATGGTCAAGAATACAGATATGCACTTTCTCTTAAGAATTTACACTAAACTCGAAAATTGACCCCTGCAGGTAAATAAATGGGATGTTTCCGTCGATTAGCTAGCATGAATAGGATTAAATTTGTTTTAACATAAAGTATACTTAAAAATTTATGTCATCGCCAACTCCAGACCTGAGACCTACAAATGAAATACGAGCTTTATTAATTACACAACTACAACACATCTCAAAAACTTTTAATTGAAAGTGGAGTACCTCAGGGTAGCGTATTAGGACCACTGCTATTTATATTATATATCAATGATATTTTTTATTTAAACACCAATGACTGTAAAATCCATCCATTTGCTGATGACATCATTATATACTCTGCAGGATCTAATGTGAATGAAGTCGTCTTAAAATTAAATATTTGCCTTAAAATAATTAGTGATTGGTACGAAAGTAATAAATTGATTATAAATGCTAATAAATCTAAATATATTATTATAGGTTCAAGAACAGCTCGTATACCAACTAAGGTTAATAATAATAATTATAGTATTATATTTAGAAATGAAATGTTAGAATGTGTCTCCGAAGTGAAATATCTGGGAATTATAATTGACAGTAACTTAAATTTTTCGTCACATGTCGGATATACAGGGTGAATCTTAAATAAGTACAAATATTTTAACTGCTGGTGTAGTTCGTCATTTAAATCAGTCTAGTGAAAGCCATTTTTAAAAATTTCTAATATTTACGGAGATATTAATTTTTTAAAAAAATACCCACATTTTGAGGACCGCTGGCTGATTTTTCATCCAACAACGTAATGAAACATATGATTTGTTGCGAGGTTGCCATATCTCCTCCAATATAAATATTACGTTTCCTTTAACGTAATAGTTCTATTTTAAAAATACTTGTTTTAAGCATAAGTACAGTAAAATTGGGTATGTAGTATGATACGCAGCAATATTAACATAAATTTTAACATCTGAACTAACCTTACTATACTTCAACGATTAAAAATGAATTTCCGCAAGTTCAATACTACCGTAAAATATTTAGGAAGATATTACGTGATATTACTATGTCCAATGTTCAAAAATTATACATAAACGTGCACACAAGCTTACCTGTTTGTTAAAAAATTAACTATTTAATCAGTAATCCACATTTCACAAGTTAAATGTCATTGTACACTGTTAGAAAGGGACACAAAACACAATTTCCTTAAGTTATTTTATGAAGAATAACGAAAAACTATGCACGCGTTTTTTATTTAAAATGGAAAAAATGTCAACTTTTAGCAAATTTTATTGCTATTTTCATGCATTATGTGGGGTTAACAAGTTTGACTTGGGCTTCCGATAATCTGTCATGACAGTCAATGACAGTTTGATAATAAAAAATAATATAAAATGTTACACTTGACAAAATTCGCTAAAAGTTGAGATTTTTTCTTCCTTGAAGCAAAGACATTTGTGTAATACTGGCAACACTGTGAACCACACGTCCAGTCTGCAGCACTATGACTCATAAAAGTATGAAGGGTCGGTCTAGGCCAGCGGTCCTCAACAAGTTTTCTACTGAAAAATTACGAAATTTATTTAAAATTTCACTTTTTTATTTCTGATTTTTTTGTAAAAAAACTATTAATTATGTGTTCTACACACAAAACTATACTGCTGGTTAAAATATTTGTACTTATTTAAGATTCACTCTGTATATGTAAAAAAATTTCTAAGAAATTGGCATTTGCTTATAGAATTTGTAAAGATTTAAGTCCGTACTCAAAGAGTCTATAACTGTATAATTAAACCTCATTTTGATTACTCCGCAACAATATTGTTTATGGCTAATGATGGTGATATAAATAAATTACAATTACTGCAAAATAAATGTATGCGTTTCTTATTAGGCTGCTCCAGATATACAAATATAATAAGCATGCAGAATGTTTTAGGCTGGTTGTCCGTTAGAACTTATATAAAATTTAAAACATTGATCTTTTTACATAAATTGTTAAATAATTCATTACCTAAATATTTGTCCACTGATTTGCAGTTGCGTGGCGATGTACATAATTATTATACAAGACAAATTAATAACTTGGACATAATTCGGACGAACTTAATGTCAACTAAGAAAAATGTTTTTGATAGGGGAGTGGTAGAATATAACAAATTGCCATTCGATATCAGGAATTCTAATTCACATATATTTAAAAGGAAACTGTTTTCGTACCTTGCCAGAAGTTAAACTACTACTAATTACCTTTACTTTTACTACTACTTTTAAATATGCATAAATTTTGTTTTTTTTTCTACTGTTAAAATTTAGCCTTATTAAGTATTACAGAAATTATATTGAAATATGTAGTAGGTTTACATTAATGTGTATTACCTATTTTAGTATATAGTTTAGCGTGTAGTTTTATCGTTATTTTTTTATGTTGTAAGTATATGCTAGCAGTTTTGCTAATAAAGCTCTTTCTCTTCAACCATCTTTATCAGAGGCTCTATTTAAAATAACAATATTATCGCATCCAATTTCACATCCAGTATAAAACAAAATACCAAAATATACTATTACGGCTATGTAGCAGCTGAAGAGTAAATACTTAATGGAGTTTTTTTATGACCGTTCCGTACAACCTCGCTCATTATTAAGTCCCCAAAGAATCGATGAGTTCCTCGGGGGCATTCATCAACAATCTCTTTTCATCTGTTTTGCCAAACCAAATCCCTCAGATTTCCCACGCCAAAAATAAATCCGCATTAAGCGAAAGCGCCCAGCCTTTAACTATCCATTTAAGCTGTCAAACACTGTAAATAATTCATTTAAATTAAATTAATTCAATGAAATCCCGCTTGCGGTCGTCTAAATGTATATCCAGAAGTGATAATAATGGGAAGGTGATATGACGTATTGGCAGAAATATGTATGAAACATGATACTGGAGATTTTGCGACGCACACAAATTGTATAATCACCAATTGTTATTGTTTATATTATTAGCCTAAACTTAAGCTGCGCAATATAAACCACCTTAATGTGAAATTAATCAAATATTCTGTATATATGTCTAGGATTGCGGCGGAATGTTTAAATCTAGCTAACTAATTTGCCAGGTAGCAAAGATGAACGAGTTAAAATGATTATTAAATGGAACGCCCTGTATAGTAACTTACTAATAATTGCTGTAATAAACTATATCTAACTCCAATTTGCCAAATATATATATAAATATTACACAGGTGTCTAGGAACGAATAAAATGAATGATATTAAATCTATTGTTAAATATCTATCTTCTTTGTTTACTCTCATCTAAACTAACTAAAACTAAATATCTCCCATTCTATCTGCTATAAGATGAAATAATTACTGGTAAGTACTTTTCCTCTACTCTCTATAAACAGGAAACTTCCCTTTTCATTTAAATCGGGAAAGTATTGGTTAATAAAAATTTTAACAAAGTTATGGTAAGATCAACTTGCGTGTCTCCTACTTACTCCAGATGGTATACAGGGTATACGATTTTGGAATAAGACTGCAAAGACTGCACTTAGGAGAAGGAATAGAGCTGCAATTGCACATCATCTTCAGCGACGAGGCCCATTTCTGTCTCAATGGGTACGTCAACAAACAAAATATGCGCTATTGGCAAGAAAACAATTCTCGAAAAGTGCTAGAGAAAGAGTTATACCCACAAAAAGTTACTGTTTGATTCGGTTTGTGGGTTGGCGGCATTATCTTCTTTCCGTACTTCTTTGAGAACGACAACGGTGTACGTGTTACCGTCAACGGGGAACGTTACCGATTAACAGATTTTCTTTGACTCCAACTCAATGATTTAAACTTGGATGGCATGTGGTTCTAGTAAGACGGTGCCACTTGTCACACAGCGGCTGAAACAATCGATTTATTAAAGACGAGGTTTGGTCATCGCATTATGTCTCGCCCACGGAATTGATCCTGTGACATGACGCCCCTGGACTTCTTTCTTTGGGATTACTTAAAGTCGCTCGTGTTTGCCAATAACCCCACAATAATCGAGCAGCTGAAAGAAAACATAACCCGCGAAATTCAAGCAATACAACCGGAGATGTTGGCACGAGCCATGAGAAATTGGATCTATCGTATACGCGTCTGCAGGGAATCAAGAGGGGGATATTTAAATGATGTTTTGTTCAAAACATAAATGGCATAAAATATCTTTTCAATAAATATACAATTTATTTTTCTAACTTAAAAAGTTTGTATTTTATTCACAATTAAAGTTCTATCACTGCTATTAGTACATCTTTTATATTTTAATTATTCATGAATACCTGTGACAGCATCAGGATATCCAATAAATAACAGAGTAAATAAGGTTTGTCATTTGTGACAATATATTTCCCAGTTATAAGGGCCTAGTGCTGAACGTGTGAAGAAAGAAATTGATCCTGCTTTGCAGAACAATTCGGGATTTCTACACTTTATGGCGTATAGTAGATCTTTTTGATGGCAACTAAGTAGGTAGATTTTTCTGAACCCACTTTAAATGTACTATCCATGAAAAATTATATATACTAATCCCTAGTGGCCTATATGGACGATGAACACACGTTTTCGAAACCGATATGGATTATTAGCGACAAACGCCACAGCCTAACATCTGAACATTTAGAGCAGTTGCTGGTTATTAAATTTTACTCCAGTGCTACAAGCGAATAGTTACGTAGGGAGTTTTGTATAGCAATAAACTTAATATGTATAATGTTGGATATTAGATATTTATATATATATATATATATATATATATATATATATATATATAAATAAAGCGATGTTAGCAATCTCCAAATGTCTTGGTTTGCTATCAATAATCCCTAAACAGGCAGCAATTTTGTCAAAATAACACTCGAAACACCAAATATATACAAATATCCCAGAAATCAACGTTATTCGGAAACGGGCGATAGGCGCCAAGTCGTGACAGTTATTAGAAAAATATAAAAAAAAATCTTTGTCATGTACTTTTCAAATTATAAGTATCAAAAAATAAATTGGAAAAACTGACATCCTGTGATGATCTATCAAGTCCTGTGACTACAAATATTAATGTTTCGTCAATCTTTTTTCTGTAATGTAATCATGAATAACCCTTCTGTAAATTACAGTTTAAAATTAAAACATAACTGCCTCAGTTTCAAATAAAATGTTGGATTTTTGCCCAACATTAAATTCAAAATAATTACCCGACTTTAACCGACTGTACTGTATAAAAATGTACTACACTATTTTAGCAAGTAATTTTAAAAGATGGCGCATTTAGTCCGGATTCTAAAATCGTATGATACTTGCTAGATTCCTTCTTTGTTTACGAAAAAAATATTTTTTTTTAGTGGAACCAGATTTCAGGCCAATTTTGTTTAATTATTTAAAATGTTGGTAATGCAAACTGGGCATTTTTAAGACCACAATTTACAGGTACAAGTACACGCCATTTCGACAATGTGAGTGAAACAGATAGAGACATTTTTGTGCATATACTCGTACATAAATGTAAATTTACTATTTGCAAAATGAGAATGTAATTATTCATTTAATGCCTCTCATACACTATTTTACAGCACAACCAAACCGTACACATACTTAAAATATCTCATACCGCTTTAATTTTAACTGCATTACAATATTTATAACTCACATAATTGTATACACAAGCCGACCATTACTGGATTAGGACGCTGTAGACATTTATTAAATTTGCACAACTGTACACGATTTTCTGCTAAAATTACAAAGTGAAATAGAAGTATTACAATATATTATGTGAAATAAATTTTACTATGTAATTTCTCAAAGTCTAAAATCTTCATGCTGTTCGTCATTGTTTAATGTATGTACCCGTTCGATCATGTCACGTGTGGTGTACACTTTTTTTTCTTTGTGAATATTGTTATATTTTTTTATAACTATAAACTTTAACCAGATTAAATATCTGAGTCAACACACCACTAAAAATACAAAGGACAAAACATGTAATGCGGAAAACCAAGCCACAATAGAACAATGATATACAATAAAAATAATAAGGCAGTGTTAACGTCGGACGTACCGCGTTCAGAATGAAGAACAGGAAAAATATTACTAAGAAGTGGCAGTGGAAAATGTATTACTGCTTTAAAATAACGCTGCAGTCTCGTTCGATACTTTGTAGTAAATATTACTTGAAAGTTTTTTGTAGTGGTTTCCACTCCAGGACGTTATCTCCACAGAATCACAACGTCTCTGGATTAAAGGGATTGGTTTGTAATTCAACGTTTCATCGAAGAGCACGAATTTATAATTGTTTGATCAACTTTTTTTTGGACATCTTTATTTTATTTCACTAAATAAAATTCTAGTTTTGTTATCGGGTAAACTTCTGTTCTGTTATTTTTTACATTTTAATACTGTATCTTATTTAAATTTAAATCATTATTGTATATTTTAATTTGACCATTTTCTGTCTTATAAAATTATAAATAATAGATTTTTTGCTCCATAAAGGAATCATCGATTTTCTGACACGGTTTATCAATCAAGGGCATATATTTTTAGGTATTAATGATATTGTGCGAAACAAACTACTCAGTGGACAAAAGCCCCAACCTGCGTTGAATTACACCCACAATATCTACCCATATATTCCTTATTATTAGCTTTTGTAACATTTTTTTACTGTTTTAGAAAGGTATTTTAAGCTAATATAAATCAAATCTTCTACAATTCCTATCAATGAAGTCATATGTATGTTTTCTGATACCAAACATCTAGGTATGCTAATGAACAATTCCACAGACAAAGCTCTATTCAATAATTATCTAAAGAAAATAATCTAATTTACTCACTCTATAAAAATCTAACTTCACTTTTTTGGCAGTGGGAACACGACAAATTCAACCACAATAGATGAGATCTGACCTATTTCTGCATTTTTAGGATTGCTTCTTTAGGTGGTCTCCTTTAAGTTGAATCAAATATCTAACTATAAAAATTATTATAAAAATTAAAATTATTAGAAGTTAAATATCGACAATGACAAAAAAGTGACATCCTGTCAATGAATTAAATATGACAATACCTACTTGAAAAATGTTCACCTTTTATCTAGGTATTGTCATATTTAATTCATTGACAGGATGTCACTTTTTTGTCATTGTCGATATTTAACTTCTAATAATTTTAATTTTTATAATAATTTTTATAGTTAGATATTTGATTCAACTTAAAGGAGACCACCTGAAGAAGCAATCCTAAAAATGCAGAAATAGGTCAGATCTCATCTATTGTGGTTGAATTTGTCGTGTTCCCACTGCCAAAAAAGTGAAGTTAGATTTTTATAGAGTGAGTAAATTAGATTATTTTCTTTAGATAATTATTGAATAGAGCTTTGTCTGTGGAATTGTTCATTAGCATACCTAGATGTTTGGTATCAGAGAACATACATATGACTTCATTGATAGGAATTGTAGGAGATTTGATTTATATTAGCTTAAAATACCTTTCTAAAACAGTAAAAAAATCAAGGGCATGTTGATAATATGTTAAAAATATGGGTGTGGGTTCTGTCCCTGATTTGGAAAACTGGTCTGGTTTTCTTATATACATTTTTATATTTATTTTATTTTTATTTTTAACGTACATTTTTATATTTATTTTATTTATATGGAAGTAGGTGCTCTACCTCGGTTATTTATAAAATGTGTAGCCGTTTCCATGGTATAAAAGCTAGACGCTGTTAACCATATCGAACAGGGCATTTTAGCAATTTATGAATAAATATTACGGAAAACAACTACCGGCTGGAATACAGAAAGAAGCAATTTGGGGACGTCGTCGGAAAGAATTTTATTTAGGTAGCTGCAGGGTATATGGTAAAAGGAAAACAAATTTATTTTTCATTATTGCACTGTCTTTCTTATATTGCCATTCAGGATACGCCATAATATGAACTCGCGAGAGTATAAAACGTATTGAAAAACGTATCCCACCGTGGGGATATTATATAGAAATTGGTGTATATAAGTGACACTTAAATTTTACAAGTGAAATTTATCGCCATAAAGTTTACACTTTTTCTGATGAAACGATGAAATCATAATTATCTCCAGATTATGCAGAAAGTCTATTCTCTAAAAATTAAAAATAATAAATAAATAAATAAATAAATAAATGTTAGTGTTATTACACAAAGTGCTTACACACGTCAAAAGACAAAGAAGTTATATTCCAAGTACCTACTCTAAAAATGTATATATGGACAATAAAATAAATACAAAATGTATTTATTTATAAATACATAAGGTGTATTTATAAATAAATACACTTCGCTGTATCGCAACAGTACATAAATATACCCTAAAGTTTGTTTGGGTCCCATGTCTGGCTATTGTGATATGGCATACCTGACATCTCACCAGCCGCCACTGCATTGACATGAAGTAACCGAATAGAAAATGCCATGAGGCATTATACACCTACATCTATTATAAACCACGTGGTGCTACATTGATTTAATATGACTAGAAAAAGATAATCTGCTGTCAAATACTACACCAAGATCTGTAATTTCCTCATAATGTGTTAAAGGTGACACACCTATATTATAATCAAATATTAGTTGCTGATTTTTGTGGGTATACGTACATGTTTTGTATTTATTTATATTAACAGGTAAATAATTATCAGTACACCAAGTATTAAAATAATTTACAAAGCCTTGCCGAATCAAACAGTCAGTCGTAGATAATATATTTAAGAACAATATCAAATCGTCGGTAAACAAAAGATGATTTGATTTTAAAGAAAAGGATAAATCATTTACAAACATGATAAAAAGGAGTGACCCCAAATTGGAGCTTTGGGGCACTCCTAATATCGGAATAAAAATGTTCGACTTACGGCCGTTATAGGAAACGTACAACTTTTGTTGATAGAAGTAAGAATTAAAGAGGCGAAGTAAGCCGTTACTGAAACCATAACGTTCCAACTTGTGAAGCAATATAGGTACTATGATTCACTTTGTCAAACCTAGAGAAGTCTATGTAAACGACATCAATTTGTCATCAACGTGGTTCGCCGTATACTGTTCAAGTTCCCAAACGTGTGTATTGTCAATATTTGGTATTCCATTGCCAGTAAATAAAACTTCATCTGTAACTAGTACATCAGCATTAAATTGGGAATTGTACCTAACCTAACTCGTAATGGATAATCCCCTGGTAACAGTGACTAATTTCACCATAAATAGGAATCATGTCCATTAACTAGCTTTTGAACATTTCAAAGATTGACACTACAACGATAAATAAAACAGCAATACTGATCTCGTTCTTTAACCATTTAGAGAGCATATCCCCACTTCAACCTTATTCGCCAGGCGTGTTGCCACGAGCTCCAAGCGCAAAAACTTTACGTTTACTTTTCTTGTATATTAGAAGCCGTTGCCCAGCTACGTACGTCTTATAAAGTTCGAACTTTAAACATTTTTGACGCAAATTCTATTAGACTTCTATTATAATTTTTTTGATGATATCGACTGCACATATCCCCAAAATTTTTCGGATAACTTCTAAATCACCTTATATAATGCTATTATTTGCAGATAATATTTTTCGGAATCCAAAAGCTTTTCATATCGCCTCTACCTTCCCGTTTCCTACAGACAAGGTGAAGTTTGTTTGTCTTAAACTATATTGTGAGGGTTATAATCGCAGTGAATCTTTCGAGGTACAGATAATTTAATCTCATCACAAATACTTTTCGAATTATCTGAAACAGGGGTAAGAGAATAAACTACTATTGAAATAAGCATTAAGGTCGCCGTATTTCTGGCAAAATATGACCCGTATTTGTAGTGTTTTTAGGTACTGAAATCTCAAAAAATAAAGCTCGAAGAACAAAAATAACCACACAAATAGAATCTTTAAAGTTCTTTCTATTCATTATTACTATTTAAATATAGTTTAAACAAAGTTTTAACTTTAAAAAAACGTATTTTCATATTGGTCTTTGCTGCTAACCTAATGTCACATTTTTATCAATTAATTTATCGTGCATATACATAAACCTAAACAATGTTATATGCAACACTAAATAAGTTTATGTTATAGGAATATTTAGAATTATATATCAATTTTAAAAAGTAGTTAGTTTGATAAATTTCAGTACCTAAAAATTTATTAGCATTTTTCCATAAGGGTCATTTTCTCAGCAAGTTCAGCCAACTTCATTATCTAGAAGTCTGTTACAAACTATAAAAATTTGACACAATTTAGCAATAAATAGTTCAGCCTCTGACTAAGAGGTGGCGGTAAAGTTAATTCTGTTTACAGGGCGACCAAAATTTGGAATTAAGTATTATATTAGAAATCAAGACGAATTAAACGTACCACATGCATTTGATTTCATTGTTATTGATATAAATTTTCGATTTTTCCACTTCGGAACGGTTATTTAACGTGCGAAAGACGTTCTATATGCAGTTATGAGAAAATTTTGACCTTTAAAAACACCTCAAAATTATGGGAACTAAAAAAATCTCTTTAATATTAACTAAGGGCTATTGGAACACTGTTAACGAAAAAATACAGGTGTTTAAAACACCAAACCAAACTCCTGCAAAATTCAGAGAATTAAATCGATCTGATTCAAATTTTAAAATACAGGGTGTTGAAAAAAATGTAGTAAAAAATCTCAAAATTGACAGAATTTGAAAATTTTTAAAGTGAAATGACAACCACTTCAAAATTATAAATTTCAAAAGGAAAACCTTACAGTTAAATTATCTGTCCACTGATACTACTGGCTATCGTAATATGGAGTATACAGGGATGCAGAAAACAAATGACGCTTACCTGTATATTAGTGTACATTGTTCTCATGCCCTCAGGGGATTTTTTAACATTTACTTTAAAACATGTATTAGCATTCGTCTTGTAAATGACTGTAACTCGTTGGAGGTTGACATTTAGGTAAATTTTTGCCGTATAAGTTTGCTTATATATTTTAAACCCACCACACAAATAAAGATGTAATAGATATCAGGGTAAGGTTGAAACATAAAACGATTGTTTTTACTATTATCTTTTATTTTGCAGGTAAACAAATTTTTCAAAAAGTATATTGCTATTTGTCTTCTGTGAATTGTCTCACTATTTATTATTAAATACCTATTATAAAAGGGATAAATAATGAATTAAAAATATATTTACATTATACAGGGTTGTTCGGATATGATTTCGAGAGTTCAGTTTACATGAAAAATTAATATCACACTGTTTTATAAAATTTTCGTTCGAGTTCCAAGGCGTCTAAGAAATTATTTTTAGTTAATGTTTTTTAATAACTTTATTGCGAGTAAGTATATCGTTTTTCTTTAAATTTTGTTCCCTTCACTAATGTCTCTTTGCATTCACGTTAATTTGACGCTTATCCTGATTTAGAATTTATTTTTTTATAAATTTGGATAATACGTATCTAGACAGCATATACAAAAAAAATTAAAAATGGCACTAAAAACTGAAGAAAAACACAAAACAACAACATAAACACGTGTTGTCCACTCGGTCTGACGGCCTCGTAGGACAATTTCACGTCGCGTGCAATAAACATTTACTTTTTGTACTTGTTGCATAAATAACTATTATGTATTCCTAAAATTTGATAAATTAAAAATTCGAATCTCCTCCCCTGTTCCTGTTGCATATAAATATATAATTATTAAGTACCTATTATTTAATTATTACTTTAATTCAATTTACAAGTAATGATATACATACCTTTCTAAATCCAACGAACTTTCAATTAATAAAAATGTTCTATAATTTTCACTAGTATTACACACACATAAAGAATACAGAAAACCACTGCTACTGCAAAGCACAGATTTGCAAAGGATAAACTGCATCTGAACGCTGAAATTTAGAATACGGAAAAATCGATATCCCATTTAGATGATAGAGTTGTAAATATTTTGCCGCAGGATCGAACGCATGACCTTCAAACTCAGTTTCGGCCACCCGTTATTTTCTGCACTCCAACTGTGACATTCTTTAAATATTTGCAGTTCAAGTTTTCTCCGCTAGATATCCAGCACTTCCCGGTACACAGTTTTATATCATTGTCTGTCAACGATCGAGGTACTTTCTTATTTAGAATACCGCAACCTTAATGGAATTGTACATATTACTTCGTTATTCTATAATTTTAAGTTATTACTTTTATGTAACTTGGAAGCGCTAGCGATGTCCGTGGCTGTTTGCGTTCTGCCAAATACGATTTTAATAATTCAGTGTTTTTATGCGAGGAACAGTCATTAAAACAAATAGTCTAAAGCGACGAATAAGCAGTGTACAAACTCATAGGGTTTTGGTTTTCCAACGAGCAGAATAAACATGATGCTAGGTCGATGGACAAACACGAAAATTCGAAAAATATTTTGAAGACATATCGCATTCATGGTGGAATAAGCACACTCAAACATTAGAAAATTATTATTAACAGAGATTCAACATTCGTAATAATAATAATAATTTTGTTGGCTTGTGGTGGAGAAATGTTTTCTTATGATTTAAAAAGTTTTCAAAAGTTATCTTCTTTATGCATAATTTTACGAATTTTTGAGATGTTATCTTCAACTTAGATTTGTAACTGAGATATAAGGAAATTGATCAAGGGTGAAACGTCAATTATTACATTATTATAACAACAGAGCGAATATTTATTTGATAACAATCTTTTTATTCTTCTTTCTTTTATTTTCTGACAAAAATTAGGTCGCTTTTCAAGTTATCACTTAGTGTTTTTGTTTGATTTTAGAAGCATCATAACATTTGTTACGATGGTAACCAAAGATAATCATGTGCAGAAGGTTTGGATAATATATAAAAATTAAACATTAACCAATATCAGATTTTAACTTTCTTCGAAGTTGTATAATATGAAAATAAAGGCAAACATGTCAGTTTTAAGTTATTAATTCAACAAAAAAAGGATTAAATAATACTTTGTGAATGTAAAGCGATAATGTTTGACTTGTGAACCAACATTTTCATATGAACTCATACTTTTTAAAGTATTGTCTAGATCTCCTGTAATACACTGAAAAAAAGGTCAGTAACTTTACAAATTTACTTTGTAAGAATATCCTTATAATTGTCTTAAAATAATTCTAAAAATAATGATGATATTACACTGACACTTGTAATTTTACAAGAAAACTGCCAATATACAATAAAACCGTAAACTTCCTATGTAATTATTACACTGTAAAATTACTGAAAATACCAAATTTGCTATATAATTGACTGTAAAAATATGCCTAATGTGTATGTGAAGGTTTAAAATGCGCTAACCTAACTTAACCGTTGAGACCGTTGGGTGGTGACGCCTCATTATTCTTGCTTCATTTCGATGAATGCAGCGTGTACCTAGGACCTAGGTACTTACATAATTAATTTAGTGAGTAGTGACTAGCAATATAAACATATCTAGAGTGATAAGTGAGTGTTTTTAGTACTATAAATAGTTTTGTCTAGTGCTTGTTTAAACATAACCTCAATGAGATTAAGAACTAATAGGTATGTAAGTTACTTACTGAAACAAAGAAACATTGCATCTACAAAAATTGGGTACCCCACTGTTGTTTTGTTCATCTTACATAATATATAAAAATATAATATTTTCTATTATATTATATTTTATACATATTTGATGAACAGGAGAGGATTAGCATGATTTCAGTTCTGGGTATCTACTTATTCTCTATGCACATTTATATAATTAATATTACTTTGTAATAGTTAGTATAAGATCATAGATTTCGTTTGAATATTATAAAATGTTAACTTTAGTTCTACGAATATATTTTTACATTGTTATATGTCTTGTATAAAGTTAAGTGTTTTGTACAAATAACCTAAATGTGTAGGTACCAAAATTTAATAAAAAATTGCTGTAAAACCATAATATTTTATTACTTCAGTACCTGTATGTACATGTATTTATAAGCTAAAAAATAAGCAAAGGGCACTTAGATATAGGATATAATAAAGCTGTAACTACTAATTAGCTAACTGAGCCGTAATCGGAGTACAAAATAGCTATTTATATAATCATTTAGGAAAAGTACGGTTTTGTGTAACAAATGTTTTTTACACAATTTGTCCAAAAATTTTAATTATAAATTTAAAAAGGATTATTCTGCTGATTTTAAGGTATACATCGAGGCTATAATAGAAATAAGTATTATTTTCAACTAAATGCGTCATAAATTCCAAAGTACTTAATTTTTTGTATATACATCTGAAAAGCATATAGAACACAAATCTATTGGTTCGAAAATGTTTGACTTCACTGGGGATATCATATCAAAAATTCAATATTACTATTATGTGCATTTATTAACATTAGAAGCAATTGACATTCATGTTACTTAGGTTACTTAATATGAGTATATTTTTCTTTTGAAATAACATTCTGATGCAGTGATGCTATTGAGAAACTCACGGAAAAGCCTGATATGTTACTTAAGGTAAGTAACAATCGTTAATTCCTTACGATATTTAAATTTTTCTCATGTAGGCATATTAATCTATTAGTTATAAATGAATTGCTATTCAGATTTTTTTAGGGATCTAGGTATGTTAAAGCACTATTAGTGAATTCGAATGTTGTAAACAAGATGTCCTGTGTACGAGTTAGGTCAGTTTTGACACTTTTAAGAGGTTTCTTTTATTCTCCGAAAAGATAGTCCAAATGTCACGGCAATATTTTTGAGAAAAATTGAATAACGAAAATTTCATTTCGATATCTTGATTAGTTTTTATATAGCATTTTTTTTATTTTAGGCCTTTTCTATGATGCCCCATGTTACATACGTATGATGTTTCATTAAAACATATAGCAGCGGAAAACTAGAAGTTATAAAAAAAATATTCCTCAACACATAGAGAAAAAATGTCTTTACAATGTATAAATATTAATATGATAAGTAGAAAAGTTACCACAGAAAACGACCAAAATTTAAAAATATCAAGTAGGTATTTCTTAAACAAATCAAAATATCGAAATGTGATTCTCGCTATTCAACTTTTCTCAGAAATTAAGCTCTAAATATCTTGGCTATTTTTTTCTGTTCTTTCGGAAAATAGAAGAAACCTTCTATACCTAAGTGCCCAAATTGGACCATCCTGTACAATAAATAAAAAAAAATTACATTGTAGTCATAATATAAAATGTATTATTACAATGTAACTATACAACTGCCTGTAAAGTTACTTTGTAATTTTATAAGTAATTGTGGAAGTTACATTGTAAAAATACTTTTTGTATTGTAAAATCACAAAGTAATATTACAATTTCAAAACCTAAAATTACACCATAAAATAAATTTACAACGTAATTTTACATTTTATTTGTAAAGTCACAATCGATAAGGAAATTACAGCAATAATGAGTGGTAAATAAATTGCCATCTATTTTAACTGTAATTATTTTTTACAGTGTACGATAATATCTATGTTTTTTGAAAAATACGCTGTTCCATTTTCTTTATAATTTGAATGAAGCCTTGAGCCAAATGTCTGATTTAATACTGTCTTCGATATATATTTAATATTTTAGCCGAGACAAAAGAAGTAGGTAATATAGTAAACACTGAAAAAAATTTGCTCGGTATTGCGTAACAAAAAGAAAGTCAATCAATTGGAAAATATATTATATCTAAAGAAAAGAAATAACAGTTTTACTATCAATGTTTCACAAAAAAATCATGTTATTTGTAGGTTTCCATTTCATAATTTAGTCAGTTGGAAAATTGCTTCATTTTTTTGGGGTGAAGTCGAGACGTATTGATTGCTGATGTACAAGGTAACAAGGACCTCACCCTTTTATATAATATAATAATCTCAAACATTTTTAGAAGTAGCTGAAATGGCAGACAATACCTTAATAGCATTGTTCTCAGGAAACTGTTCTATAAGACGAGAAAATATTTAGCAGCTAAAGTATTTGACTCTAAATATAAAATTTAACAGGTGTAATTCTTTTAACCCAATATTAATAATAATATCTCTAACCCTCATTTCAATCATGAGGATTAGCCCAGAAGTTACATAGTGCGAGAGAGGGGCGGCACGTTATTACTAAGCAGCTGTAGTGGTATGCTCGATTGTTTCTCTTTTTTATTTGATAAAAAAATGAAATCTTTGATGAATATGATAAAGCCAATAAAACTATAGTAAATTTTATGAGATGAAATAGTAGAACATCTATAAATTGACGTTAAGTAAAAATAATGAACACTTTTCATATTCTAAATTAAATTAAATTTACAGGAAAATGACGTATTCAATATATAAGTAAATAATTGCAAGATAATAATTAAATTTTAAATATGTAAAAGGAAACAGAAGAGAATATCGCTTATAAAATTAAATTACATAAATTAGAAAACAATATTTTTTAAATATAAGATGACTTTTGCGTAAATATAAACTGAAAGGAACTCATTCTAAACAAATTATGTATAATATTATTGTAAAATTATAAGTTGAAAAAATTGTTAAAATTAAGTAGTAGGAATGTAAAATTCTAGGAGCAGGAAGTAAGTAACAAAAAAAGTCCCTTTTCAATAAGGGAACATGGAAGGTGTTGCCAAGAAGAAGGCAACACCAATCACCAAATCCAATCAGTGAAAGTGACAACTTAATAAAAAGTACGACCAGGAGCCAGCTTCCATCGAATTTGATCAAGATCTCGAATACAGTTTTGAGGTTTGATCTCAGCCAAAATCCATACCACGAAGAATTCAGAAAAGGAAAGTGAAAAGTGCCATCAACCAACGATACAAAACTGTAAATTGTGAGAAATCATCATTACTAACACCTACTAATACAAGACAGTACAATTTTTTACAAATGAAATTAATAGTAATAGTGACAAAACTGAAACAGATTAAACTATGCATAAAGAATTCTAAGACAAAACTGATACCAAAGGTACCCATGTGTGTGACTAAATTTAGAATAAGATTTAACAAAGACATATACTAATATTTGTTCCTATGAAAATAATTAGTTAATAGAATTTGTTTCTCTCAATTTGGTTAACCAAAAATTCAAACTCAAGTTATAGTTGTTTAAAAAGTTCTAAGATTTATAAAGTTCTGTGTTTATTGACGTGGTTTATTGGATTATTTCCTGCCAATTTCCTAATTGTAATAATAAATATTTATAAAACGTTTACTTAACTGATGAAAGGTAAGCATACAACACAATTTAAGTGAAATTGAATTTCGACAGGACTAAACAAAAATTAAAATTTAATAATTATATCTCAAACAAACATACAAAATTACAATTATAATAATTTTTTAATTAAATTAAATCAAATTCCTCTTTCCCACACATTAACAGTATTATAACATTATTTATTAATTTTTAGTATTATGTAACGGCTTAATTTTCAACAAATCGAATAATTTAAATTCCTTAAAATAGGCAACCAAACTTACTTCTTTACTCTAATTATTTTTGGCAACTTATATTGTATAGTGTTAAATATTTATAATGAATTAATTATCAACCAATTAGCTAAACAATAAAACTCTTATTTCAGTATTTTTACGAATTTCTTAAAATAATAAAAATAATTAAACACTTCATTTGTGTAAAATATTCGCATTATTTCCCGTCAATTTTATCTAAAACTGTAGATAAACTTACTTCGTAGATCAAAATAAATATGCTACTAAATATAAACAATATTTTATAAATTATATTAGTTCATTGTTTTAAATATTATTGCAATATCGATTAAAATATTTTCTATATTCGCGGACAATAGGATTAAATAGGAATTTTATCTACTTCTCTACTTTTTTGCGTCCAGTACTATCGCTCGATGGACATTGACGTGCCTACGATACTATTTAATTATGTTTCCTTTAAAAATCAATATCTTGATTATTAAGTATATTTACACAATCTAATTAACTTCATTCTGTTTCTTATTAATTTATCTAGACCGCTGGTTGGTTAATTTGCAAATTCTTCTAATTTAAATAATTTATTTTCTAATCATGTTATTTACATTTTAACTACCGCCATGCCTTTTTCCCTAAAACATTTTAATAGTAATTTCATACCAAAAGTTTGGTATCAAAATGTCAAATATTGGTTGAAAAAGAAATATGTCGAATTTTTCCTGTTTGATCTCGTGAGAAGTATCTGAGAAAGAATTGAAGTGATTTTTCTAATCATCCTGCGGGGATAAATCAATTTGCTATCAGATTATAGTGGATTTTCGTTAGCTGAACTGCAGTATTGTGTATTTATGTGTATTTTTGGAGAAAATCCGTTCCTTTAAAAGGGATTTAAATAAATTTTTACCAGACTGAGAGAACCATTATAACGCAAGCACCACCAGCTTGATAACATCTATATAACTATTTCATTACAGTACCCTCAGAAAAGGTAATTGATACCGTAAGTTATTTTTGAAACGTTTATTAATATTTTTCTTTTCGATTTTTTTTAAGGGTACTTAGTTAAGAGTTAAAATTTTGAAACTCCTGCCAATTTAGTACTGAGATTATTATGGCATGCCAAATCGACTGAAGTAGCCGTTACCAAGTCTACCTTCTTCTTGTGATGCCCAATTCTGTCGTTTACCAAGTTGCCTGTACGAGGATCCTTTTCTACCCCTTGGATTCATGCAAAATAAAATAAACGTCATTTTGAGAAAACCGAGCTCTCAGATCTGTCGACACCTTTCTTCTTTTGAAACACGTGGAGCCAACAATAAGTAAACTAGCCAATTCAAGAACTGCATTCTATATATATGCATCTGTATTTTTTTGTGTATAACTATAATTATTCATAGCAAAGAAGCTATAAAACCCTAAGTTTAACATATATTTTCTTAAACTACTATTTCTTCCACTATATATTACAATATTTTCAAAATCTTTTATCCAATAAGACTATATGCATTTCCACACATGTAAACGGGAATATAGCTATATACTCGGACCATATTTAATTGGTTAAATAATTATAATTATAAATAAATATATATATATATATATATATATATATATATATATATATATATATATATATATATATTTTTTTTTCTTATAATATTTCAGTAATTTCATTTTGTTAGATTATATTATTTGTTTTGCAGATTACCATTTACAGGTTTCCTGTTGATATAGTAAGTAAACTATACTCTCTCTTTATTAATATTCAACTATTAATTTCTTATTTTTAATACCAATTATGCCATTATTAGGTAATTTCATAGCCGGGCATAACGTCCTTCATTTTTGAAGTTTTTTTTTATTATCGAACGTGGCAATTATTTATATAAAAAATGAAGCTCTAACAGCGTTATTTACAGGTTTTACAGTATAGTAATTACAGCCTTTGAAACATATAAATCGCTAAATTCTTTGTCGCATCAGAGGAAGTAATAAGGTCTTGGAATCAACACACAGTATTGCTTAAATCCTTAGGTTGACACCGAGTATGATTAAGGATCGGAGCGCAAATTTTCTGTCGAATGAGATAACTATCCACCGATCTATTGGCAGTACAATCCTGTACAAGCACATAAACTGGTATCACGTGACCATCATACGTAAATAAAGGGATAAAGGGTAAAAAGCAGCATAATGCGAGGCCAGCCAGAACGCGATGCGATGCTGGCTGGCCCTCTGAACTGTCTGAACTTCAAGCTTTTGTCAGACAACGGGAAATGATTAGCGCGCTGTTCCCCCGGGTGCTGTGGTTTATTTTATAAAGCATCCCCATCTGGGTTCTGCACTCACTGGCCTCGTCTCTTCCGTCAAAAGCTGCACTTTGTGCTCTGCTCAGATTATTCGCCTGCAGCTTCACGTCGTGAAAGAGCCCATAAATAGGCAGTCCTTGGTGGGCCTTAGCGTAGTAAATCAGTTGGTTGGTCTTTGAGAGGACTACGTCTTTACCATCATGTAAAACTCTAATTTAATTTATTGAAATCGTTCGGGAATTCCGTCCAACGTCAGAACCCAAAATACCGTATTCTAATATTTTTGTTCGTTGCTGGGCAACCATCAGTAAACAGTACGGAAACCTTACTTTTTCGGTCTAGGCGGGGAAAGTTAGTTTTATGTATATTTTATACAATAGGTACACTGAAAAAGGGCCAGTAACTTTACAAATTTACTTTGTAAGAATGTCCTTATAATTGCCTTAAAATAATTCTAAAAATAATGATGATATTACACTGACACTTGTAATTTTACAAGAAAACTGCCAATATACAATAAAACCGTAAACTTCCTATGTAATTATAATATAATTTGTACATTTATAGAATATATTGTAATACATTTACAATTAACAATGTGAAATCCATTTTTACATTGTAAAATTACTGAACATACCAAATTTACTATATAATTGACTGTAAAAATATGACTAATGTGTGTGTGAAGATACTATTAATTTTAAAACGCACTATACCACTAACCGTTGAGAGCGTTGGGTGGTGACGCCTTCATTATTTCTTGCTTCATTTCGATGAATGCAGTGTGTACCTAGGACCTAGGTACTTACATAATTAATTTAGTAACTAGCAATATAAACATATCTAGTGTGACAAGTGAGTGTTTTAGTACTATAAATAGTTGTATCTAGTGCTTGTTTAAACATAACCTCAATGAGATTAAGAAGTAATAGGTAGGTTATACATAATTATTGAAACAAAGAAACATTGCATCTACAAAAATCGGGTACCCCACTGTTGTTTGTTCATCTTACATACTATATAAAACTATATTATTTTCTATTAGAATTATATTTTATACATATTTAAAGAGCAATGGCTTCTGGAGGATTAGCATGATTTAAGTTCTGGGTACCTACTTATCTATGCACATTTATATAATTAATATTACTTTGTAATAGTTAGTATAAAATCATAGATTTCGGTTGAATATTATAAAATGTTTACTTTAGTTCTATGAATATATTTGTACATTGTTATATGTTTTGTTAAGTGTTCTGTTTTGCACAAATAACCTAAATATGCAGGTACCAAATTTTAATAAAAAATTGCCGTAAAACCATATTTTATTATTTCAGTGCCTGTATGTACACGTATTTCTAAGCTAAAAAAATAAGCAAAGAGCAGTTAATATATTGAAGATATAATATACTAATTAGCTAACTGAGCCGTAATCGGAGTACAAAATAGCTATTTATACACTTACGAAAAGTACGGTTTTGTGTAGCAAATGTTTTTCACACAATTTGTCCAAAAATTTTAATTATAAATTTAAAAAGGATTATACTGCTGATTATAAGATATACATGGGGGCTATAGTAGAAATAAGCATTATTTTCAACTAAATGAGTAATCAGTTCCAAAGTACTTAATTTTTTGTATATAAATCTGAAAAGCATAGATAAAACGAATGTTTGACTTCACTTGGGATATCATATCAAAAATTTAGTATTACTATTAAGGCTGTTTGTTAACATTAGAAGCAATTGGCATTCATGTTAATTAGATTATAGGCTTACTATGAGTACATTTTTCTTTTGAAACTCACGGAAAAGCCCGATATGTTACTTAAGATAAGTAACAATCGTTAATTCCTTACGATATTTAAATTTTTCTGATGTAGGCATATTAATCCATTAGGTATAAATGAATTACTATTCAGATTTTTTGTAGGTATCTATGCCAAAGCACTGTTAGTGAATTCGAATTCGAATTAAATCCGTCCCAGCATTAACCTAAATACAGGATAGAAAGGTTCTTGTTGGGCAAGAACCCAGAAACAACGTTGTCCGTAGTTGCTTCGTTGTTTATTCCATCTGTTTTCTCTGGATCCATGTAGCCATTAAAATCCACCTGTTTCTTTTAAGATTATGATCCATTAAGCTCCTTTCTTTCTTGTATTTTTCCTGAGATCCTGACAGTAGTTGCGCCGACTGCTGCTATTTGCCTTAATACCGAGGCTGTGTGACATGAAGCCGCAAATAGAGATAGGCTTTCTACTTGTCATTCTCTTGTGTTCGTGTCCGTTACCCTTCCTTCTTATTCCATCTTGTTTTTAAGCTGCACTGCGCTGATGAAGGGCAAAGACCCAGAAACAACGTTGTCTGCAGTTGCTTCGTTGTTTCTTCCATCTGTTTAAAAATCGACCTGTTCTAGGATTTTTCCCAAAAAATAATTGTTTCGTTTTTATTGAATTTATTCCATACTTTTGGCGCATACTGTATATTCAAGTTTTTTTGCCTCACACTATATCGATCGTACTCAATACGTTACAGTTCTAGCGTCGGCCACCGTGTAGGATATTCGGTCCCGAACGGTCCCCGAGACGGGTGAGGAGAGCGGAATTGGTAAGGCGGCGTGTTCAAGAGTGAACCAACTTATATATTTATTCTGTAAACTTTAATGTTACTTTCTTACTAATACAGATGAAAATAAGATGTTTTTTCGTACGTACTCAATGCTTGTTGGCCAAGGTTAACGCCTCGACAAATAATTTGCATTGCTGTCCAGAAATGCATTACTTTTGCTAGTAGGTACACAATATACTATTCCAGAAAGCGTTTTCATATTTAAATATACATGTACTAATTTAGACAAAAAAATAACGATACTTAGTTTTACAGAAATTTTTAGCTGCATAGAGATGCTAATAAATTCTATTCTTGATATGCATTATTATTATATTATTATTTATAAACATTTTATATTTATTTATTTATTTTTTGTATGTGATTTATCTCTGTTCTGTAAATGGAGTTCTCCTGTAGAATAATGCACTAATAAATATACCGAAATAAATAAAAAATAGATACAGCAGTAATAATACGAATACGGACAAATCAATAGACAATAATAACAGTGTTTTTAAAAAGCATACAAACGGTTTATCGCTCCTCGAATGGGTTGCACAACCATAGGCTCCGTTTCTATAGATATCATAGTCACGTTAAAGGTCTCTACCCTACGACAAAGCGAGGGTTCGGGAAAATGTCCAGATTAGGGTGTCGGTGTTTACATAAACAACGATAAGCTTGCCTTCAGGCGTCGATGATTAGCTTTGGCAGGGAATGTAGGTCGACATTAAATAAATAATTTTATTAAAAAAAATAATCTATTTACACTAAGTTTACCACCATGTATATGTACACGGGGGGTATTTATAGGCTTTCTGGTTAACTATAGGAGAGAGAAAAAAACCAAAACCTATCGATTTTTGTTTACGAGTAATAAACAAAATTTTTCATTTTCGATACATATCTGTAACTTGATTGTTTGTAAAATTAAAGAAAAATAATTAATACGTTCTTCAGACACTTTTTTGAGTAGAGTCCAGTGATATCCCTATTTTTTGGAACTTTATTAATTTTTGAGTTATAACCTAAAGTTGTGTTTTTTAGATACAAACCATAGGTTGCCATGGACCAGTTGATATTGTTATTTTTCTTCCATTTTCTTCTTTCCATTAGTATATAATATGTGGAGTTAAATTTGATTATTAACCATTTTACTGAGTAAACAGATTATTTCAGAATATCAATTTAATTTTTTAAATATTTTTGCCGAGACATATAACCTAAAGTTGTGTTTTTTAAATAAAAACTGTAGGACCATGGCCTACCAGTTGATATTGTTATTTTTTTCTCTTTCCATTAGTATATAATATGTAAAGTTAAATTTGATTATTAACCATTTTACCGAGGAAACAGATTATTCCAGAATGTCAATTTAATTTTTTTAATATTTTTGCCGAGACATTTAGAAAAAATCAGAACAGAATGAGTTACTAAACAAATAATAGTATTATTCAAATGATATATTTGCAATAACAATCATTGTGAGAACGTATACAAGACGTAATTAAATTAATGTACGGAAAAAGCTAAATAACATTGGTGATAAATACAACAATCAAAACGAAAATGTCAAAAATTGGTAACAGGCAATTTTTTCAAATTACACACACCTAGTTCAAGAATCATATTTAACCCTATATATTATATATTAATGGAGAAGTGAACAAATAACGACTTCAACTATGGCCACCTAGGATTTGTATTTAAAAAAACACGCAGCGTTAGGTTGTGGAAACTCAAAAATTAATAAAGTTACCAAAAAAAATATGCGCGCCACTGGACTCTACTCAAAAAAGTGTCTGAAGAATGTATTAATTATGTTTTTCTAACTTTACGAACCACCAAAATGAAAAATTTTGTTTATTACTCGAAAACAAAAGACGATAGGTCATTTTCGTTTTGACCGTTAATTTTCTCTTAAAAAAAGAGATCGAGAGTGGGGGGTCATTATTTTCTGTCTCCTATAGTTAACGAGATAACCTATAAAAATATCGAAATTTGCCCACCCTGTACAGTATATCAACGGTTAGATTGAACAAGATCGAGAACATTTATGTTCTTAATTTTTCGGAAAAGGTAATTCCTAGTAAAAAAGATGTTTGCTCTTTAATTAATGTTGGTAAGAAAAAATTTGCATCTACAGGGTATAGAAAAAATCTGAAAATCGGAAAGAATAAGCTGTAGTTGTAAAACACAAATCGTCCTATTTAAATTAAGAAAAAATAAATAAATTACCTATCTTAACGATAAATTAATTGATTAAAAAAAATAATGATACAATACAAACTGGGTCAATTTGTTACAATTTCCTTATTTGTACTTTAATTGGTAGGTTTTCACGGCCGGTGTCAATTGAATGATGTACACTTTCTGGGCTGTTTGGCCGTAGACGATGCTTAACTGCAGACGTTTTGTCATACATACAGATGGCATCTTCAGTGCTTCTCGTATCTTGAGTGGCGGCTGAATGGTTATCGCGGTGTCTAAGCTGAGTTTTTATAGTAGTCGGTGCGTCAAGGTTGGTTAGTTATGTTCCTAACTTAAAGGTCTTGCATAATAAAACAGAAAGTTGATTATGGTTTCTCGCAACCGAAATGTCGCAATGGAAGTCTAAATGTACAGTGAAATTCCTCTAAATAAAAAGTTTCAGACGATTTTCGAAATCGCTAAATTTATTCCCTAAAGGGCCAGGACCGATCTGCAAGTTCTATTAAGTTAGCAACAGTACTGTCTACAACTTTCTATATTTAACCCTATCTCTTATAGTTTTTAAAATACCAATACATGCATCAGCAAAATAGTTCACACTGTATACTTATTGGAGTTACAAAGACTTAAAAACTTATAGTAAGCAAATATTTTTAATCAACTTTTCCCGAAAAATGAGCAATAGAAATATTTTACACTATACCATATATTTTCACAGTAGCCATACTATTATACAGAGTGGCCCATAATTATTGAAACAAAATGATAGAGGTTATAGAGGACATAAAAATAAGCAATTTTGCCTTATAAACCCCTCTCCGGAAATATGCCGTTTGGCCGCTACAGCAAGAAAAAAATTAAAAAAGTACCAGTTTATCGAAAGAGCTTAGTAATTGCTCAAAGTTTCCTCCACGTTGCTCAGTGCACAGCTGTGCACTATTCTTCACTGATTGACGAACTCTCGTTGGTTGGGAACAGGAGTTTCATACACTAAAGCTTTTAGATGGCCCGAGGGGAAATAATCCAAGGGGGTTAAATCGGGTGCCCGCGCAGGCCAATGCACAGGGCCACCTCGGCCTATCTACCTGTTAGGAAATATTTCATTCAAATGCCGCACTGGCAAAGCAAAGTGGACTCCATCGTGTTTGAAACTACATGGTAGCTCTTATGTCCAGTGGCACATCCTCTAACAGGTCTGGAAGCACATGCTGCAGGAATTGAGCATAAACCTGTCCTGAGAGCAAATATGGCCCGATAATCTAACCGCCCACAACGCCGGTCCAGGTCTTAATTACAAACTGATGTTGGTGTATACGGAGGGCTATGACATGGGAGTTATTTTCAATCCAAATGTGACTATTACAGCTATTAAAATAACCATCGCTTGTAAAACAGGCCTCGTCAGTAAACAAAACGTAGCGACCAAAGTGTGGTTGCCTCAACTCCTGGTGCAACCACCAACGACAAAAACGGCGACGCGGCAGATGGGTCTCCAGACCGATGGCTTGGACTTGTAACAGGCGGTGCGGGTGTAGTTGTTAATCCGGGATAACCCGCCAAAGTGTACTTCGTGAGGCTCCCATATCATGTGCACACTTGTGTACGGATTGACCTCTACATGGTGCAGAACCTCTTCCTCAAACTCTACTGTTCGCATGGCGAAGGGCCGAGAATATAGAACTAATAATATGCCATTGTCTCTCTCTTTCTCACACAAAGTAAAGACATAATATATATAAGGGAAGCAGATAAGTAATATCATTACTGACATTTACTTTTTAATGCATATAACTTTGGATTTCTATTCAGACAGAAACTTATGACAAAAACCGTTCCTTGCTTGTACTAGAAGGAAATGAGCTTACATGATAATTATTCCAAAGTACCCATTACCTTATAATAGGCTTAATAGTTTGCTGAACTTTCAACTACGTATAAAGTTATATAACTTAGTAAGTGATATCTACAGCTAGGCTTACAGGCAAAATGCATTAGCTTAAAATAACTCAATACATAAAAATATATGTAATAATAAAGCTCATTTTTTCGACAATTTTCACAGTGAATATTGATCAGCCAAAATTGAACTATAAACTATATGACTAAAAATAAGAAAAAAAATAGGTATATATAAACGCCGGAAAACGCTTCCTAAGGGAGCCATGGACCCTTAAAAGTGGGACCCAAAATATGTTCTCTTCTAAACATTTCAAAAACCGTCTAAGATAAAACAATAAAATTTTGAAATGATCACCTTCAGACAAGTTTAGTGTTTCAAAATTAATTTTGTACAAATAGTCATAGATGTGGCAAATTAGGGGTATTTAGGTAAATATTTCTCTCAGCAAAAAATGTTGATAAATTTTACATGAAAATAGTAGTCCTATTTCACTTCGATAAACTGCTGTTTATCGAAAATTAGGAATAGGAATAGGAATTTTAAATAATCAAAATATTCCTAGTAGGCTGTGGGAAAATATTGCCGGCTTATTTAAAACATATTAAAGGTGTTATTCAACCGTTATGAAGTATTAAAATGCTATTAAATTGTATATTGATAATGCAATTATTTGTAAATTTTTCGATTAGCCTATTAATACATCAAAAATTTTAAAAAACATCTTTAATATGTGTCAAATAAAGTAACAAATGAATTCTCAAAGGCTACACAATTTGACCGCTTTCATATAATATTTTGATGGTATGTCACAAACTTTTGATATTAATATTACTCGAAAACGAAACAATTTATGTTTGTGAAACAAGAGTGCCTTTGATGTAAAATCGATCACAATTATTAATTTTTAATCTGACGGAGATATTTACCAAATACCCCGTCCCCCCAGTTTGGCACGCCTATGACTAATTATACTGAATTGTTTTTAGAACATTAGATTCGCAACCTCCTAACCTAATTGTGATTCTCTATTTCAAATTTGAACTTTATCTTGATCTGTTTTGGAAATATTTAGAAAGAATCAAATTTTGTGGTCCCCCTTTAAGGAAAAGGCTAATAAAGGAATTAAGTTAACTAAATGTGATCGGATACAAGACTCAAAATGTCGATCTTGCAAATTTCATTACATTCCGTTACCTATGAAGACGAGGAGAAAAATTCTTTTGCATTCTTTGGAATAAGTATGATTCTTGTTGAATGAAAAAAACATCCGGCAGGAATACAACTAATAAGCTCCTCTTGGACCTCCGCTGCATAAACTGTTAACTACATGTAACCCAACAGAAAAAGTCCATTGATGTCAAATCAAGACTTCTGGCTAACCCTCTCACGGCTTCTCTTCTCCTTATCCTTCTACTGACCGCGTTTAAGCGATTAGAAAGAAATCTGGAATTGTGGAATGGTAGCTTATTGGGCTACAGCTCTTATGTCCCATTAGGCTCCTTGTACTTTCTTTCATTAGAAAATCATTCCACCCGAGCCCCTAACCAAGCTATTAAAGAGAAACAGGTAACGATGTCGCTCAGAGGGATTTCTTTAATATAGATGATAGAAGGAAAAAGTTCTCCCAACACGGATTCCCTTGTTGACGAAACGGCAATGCATGAAACACTGTCTCGTCTTCTTATTCGCAACCCATACAAAGAGGTGTTTCACACTTACTCATATAATGAAAGGGGTTCCTTAACCAACAGTGTTCAGTTCGAATACCTGTCACCAAGCCAAGATTTGTCCTAGACATGGCCATGTACTTTTTGTCTGTATCTTTGCAGAGATACTCTAGGAACTCTTTATTAAACTGAAAGCAATTTGTTTCATCCCATCGGTTCCTAAAGACTTTGTGGGTGCCCTCCTTTATAATTTTCAATAATATTCCTTGTTTCCATTTCTCGAACATCCTCATGATCTAGGACGGGTATCTCATCACTCCGATTTTCCATTTTTGTTTATTCACAGTCTATTTTAGTCTGTACGATATTAGGCAACATAAGAACACCCTGTATACAGTTGAGACTAAATTAACTGCACTGATTGTCTATTTATTTCCCTCAATGTCTTTATGACCAGTTCTATTGTGTGGTACTAACATTTGTCACCCCCGGTATACAGTTTATTCACTACTAAAGTCTATTAAGTTCCCAAATGCTTTCTGTACATATTTCTAATCAAACACTTAAGTCTATAGGTAAACTTCTACATATACACAAGTTCTAATTCTTCCATACCTTATACATTTGTATTTTCTTTATATTTGTAAAATTTGCTTCTGATTCAGTTGCATATTTTGTCTCTTCATTGGAAATAATTATTAGTCCTATTACTGGATAAATATTTTGTATAAATAAATACGTAATTTTTATTAATGATACGAAAACTAATATAATTAATTCGTTTTACTATTGTTAATTTATACACTAACTTTATTATTAGTTTTCGAATTCCGATCATGTATCTTTCAAACGCATTAAGTAACATTTACATATATTAAAATCTGGTTAATGCTGAAGCCTGGGGCTGCTTTTGATATAAATGCAATTTGTTAGCGCCACCACTGTTATTGTTGTGTATCATTGTACTTCACCAACCATTGAAAACTATTGATTACCAACTCACTGTAAACGGTTAAATTCGATAGGTTGCATAAACCAAAATGTATTTTAGCTGACATGTAGGTTAACAGTGTAGGAAATGGCCCGCTGTAAAACTACCCCATAAACAATTTAGAAAACAAATAATTCAAAAGTCGAGCTAACGGCCGCTACAGAACATATATCCTTTCGAATGATTTCATTTCGATAATGGCGTAATCGCAAAACAGATGTACTACATATCCGCTGATAATGCTCTTTATTCCACTTTGGCTCGCCTCTTGGTCTCCTAAACAATCTTAAATCAACAGGGCTATTTTATGTCCTCCGTATACGGAATATACAGTTTTCTTTATGTTAGAGATTGTTTGGTCCGTAGAATTGAGTAGTGTTGTCTGAACATAAATTCATCTTTCAGGAAGCGATTTTGTCATGTCTTGTTATTTCTTAAATTTCAGTTTAAATTATACCACTTCACCTTTCAGATATAAAATATAGAGCGATGTTCAAATAAATTTTCAGAGCCGATTCTTCTCATCCAAAAAGGAATATTTCTTCATTAAACATTACATGTAGGTATCAGCTATAAAATAACGACACCATACCAAATAATTAATTTTGTCCACGGTCGGGAGTAGAAGTAGTCGATTATTCCCAAGGAAGTATAATGCTCCCAAGGGAGTTTACATTATGGAGAACGTTTTTCATGCAAAAAAGGTAACATTGAAATTATTTATTGACATTTAAATTAAATGTTACATTTGTACAATTTTCAAAATTAATATTAGAAGGAATATTACTTTCGCTTACATTTACAGTTTTTGTCATTGCGCTAGTAGTGGTACCTTCTAAAACTTGATTAGCAATCTTGGTCTTATTTTCAATGGACTTCTCGACATAACCCTCAGCGACTGTCGTTGATTTCCAACCAGCATGACGCTTTATTGTCGTGATATCCACACCAGCATCTGCCAGTAATGTCGCTGATGATCTTCGTAAGCAGTGACCAGTATAACATGCAGCATCAGGTATTTTTAAATACGAAGCTACTACACTCGGAATTTTTCCCATGGTATTCTTGCCAACTGGCTGCGAACTACATTTTCCTGCTTTGTAGTACAAAAAAGGCGGTTATGCTTGACGTGGGGAGGACGAAGGGACAGGTATTTTCGAAACAATTCAAGCATATTTCCCACATCGGTAACCAGAAAGGTTCGTGGAATCTTTGTCTTAGTGCTTGGAATATTTACAATCAAGGAAGAACCTACATCCTCAATATCATCTACAGTTAAATTGACTAGTTCATCAGTTCGACAAGCTCCGGCAATCCCCAGAATTAATCCAACCTATAAAAAATCAAAATAATTAATAATTGAAATACCTAACAACAAAAGTAATCTTACCCTTTGTCAATATTTTCGCTTGATATCCGTCACCGGTTCTTTTCAAAAATGCGATCAGCTTGGGGAATTTGCTTATATCTATGTTATTGTAAATTATCAAGCATGGCTTAACCATAGAATATTGTGCCCATAATGTGGAAGACCTGTAATTCTTTGCATTTTCACTGAAGTATGCCAACAAAACATTCTCGCTGTATACTTGAACATTTTTCTCGGCGCACCACTTTTTGAACCGATTGTAGGCTATATCGTATAAAGATCTTGACTTCGTAGGCAGCAAATTGCTTATTGCAATATTTGCAGTCTCCACAATCTCTTCCGACTCACAATTATTCATTATGCACTAAACAAACTTTAAACTAAATCAAACTAGCACTTTAATTTGACAATTCTTTTTGTTTGTTTATTTTGTAGTTATGACTCAACGACTACTAAATAAATGCTCAAATCCGAATACAATAATTCTGGTGCTACTTACTTCATAATGACAAAATATGGGTTTTTAAGTTAATGAGACCGTGGAAAAAATAGTATATACCATTCGGGAGAGATGCTGAAAAATATTTCCATAAAGATAAAGTGGTCACCAAATTGCGCTCACTATGTATTTTAGAGTAAGTCTTAAATTGTTCGTAATGTCTCCATATGTTAATTTTACTACAAAGCAGTAAATTATAAATGAGTAAAACAGTGATTCTAATAATAGTACCGTATATTGTCCAACAGTTTCGGTAGCAGTACAAAAATACAGAAAACAACATGTTTGAGAAAATAATAGTAGACTTGACTAAAATGTTGGTTCAAATTATGCTGATGTATAGTTGGATCTTTATAACAAAACAGTCTGTGGAATATGGTATACCATATTAGTTAAAAAAAGGCATTTAATGTACTAGAAAATATAAGAATAATACTAATATTTTAAGGACAAGTATATTATTAAGAATAGATCAGTTTCTTGTATCAAATCGCATCATTCTGAAGCCTAACTTGCAACGTAGTTAGTCTAAATATGACAATACTTTATCCAAATAGACTCCAAGGTCCTTAACTATATTAGATCCTTTTAAGTCATCAGCAAATAGGTGTTCAGTGACAGTCATATGCGAATAATAAAAATAACGATGGCCCAAGATTCGATCCCTGGGGCACCACAGATGCCGCTAGTAAGCTGGTCAGACTGATTATAAAAAACATATTGCTATGTATATCTAAACTAATTTTAGTAGAAATTCACTGTAATCAAAATAATCGGTGCAGTAGTTGTTGAAAAATGAAAACATTTTAAATCCAAGGTGACAATGTGAGCTTGAGAAAGCATTTTTTGAAAGCCAGACTATTAAACATTATTCTCTTTCTTAAAACAGACTATAAAAGCCACATTACAAAATACCACGACGATGTTAATACATCATCATAGGAGATAGAAGCTGCAATTCTTATAAGTTTAATTTTTTTAAGAAGAGTTTATAATTTGTTAACAAACATAACGAGACAGTTCATTTCCTCGAGTTCGTATATATTCTTTTAACCTACATAATCACTATCCAATAATTCATAATAATAATAATGCAAATTACATACTAAATAATTAATTTACTGATTGTTTCGCAATTTAATTCACTTATGCTCTCATTAATAGAGAGAGTTGCACTGCCTTCAGTAAACTAGAAAATGATAATGGGCAAAGCGAATTGATTACAACTTTGTTAAGAGTCGTGTCATTTCAACTGTAGTTGAAATGACACGACTTGAATGCAGTAACATATGTTAAATAAACTGCTAAATTATTGTAGATGTATTTTAGAATATCTTTATATTCAAGAATAAATACATACATCAGCAAATTAGAAACTAAATTTAGATCACATCCAATTTGTTCATTTCCGAACGGGTCTAAACGATATCCAGTCTCTTGAGGAAGATTTAAGCTAGCACGTTGTCCTAACTAATTAAGTGGCGATGCGAAAATTAGACCCCTATTTTATTCTCTGGTGGATAGCGTCTTAATTTCTCTTAGAGAAGGAAGTTTATGAAGAGGGTAAGTCCGTAACTAGAAAGAAAAAGAGAACTGTACCCAAAGTCACATAGGCACTAGATAGAAAATGTTAAAACGAAACTTTCTATTTAAATTAACAACATATATTATGGCCATAATACAATATGAATACCTAAATTTATACCTCGATGGTTGCGATTGGAATTGCGCAACATGCCAAATGAAAACATCCGGTGGAATAGGCTACCGTGACAGAATAAAAGCAAAGCTATCAATTGGATCTCGACGTCTTTGTCAGTGAATAGTCACGGGACTATTTTTTATCCGATCGCTTTCTCCGCAGAACTGCTGACTGAGTGGTTTGGGTGACGCCTTCCCAAACGGCTCAAATAAGGAAAATTTTCTGGATTTACCTACACGCTCAGGGCCGAACTCCACTTGAATTCAGATAAACTGAGTGTTTTTTGAACAAGGTTATCAATCAGTTCTTCTTAAAAAAAATAATACTATAACGTCGTGTACACACTTCTCGGTATTTTCATGTCACATCAAACGAAAATAAGGTATGAAGTTACACATCATGGAAACACTAAAATGTTCGGGACACAACGAAGCAGAGAATTTTCCGCCAACATGTAACGTTTATTACTGCCTACTCTGACCCTGTTCGAAGCAAAGTTACTATAGAGGCTGTTTCTTAAGAAGAGGTCAATCCCAGGGGTGTATTCTGTGAACAAAATAAAGCTTTTTGTTATATAAATGTGGGCGACAGTCATTGTCCATTTACAGCGTGTCAAATATTAAAAAATAATCAGTTTTTTATATATAATTTCTAAACCGCTTGAGATAATTTAACCAAATTCAGTGGGCATATTTATTATGACAGTAGGTATGAAACAAAAAATTACCAGTTTTAGAAACTTAGCAGTGGCGTAGGTGTGGGTATCATCGATGATTATTTGCCAAATAAATATATCGCTCTGTATAGTACTACAAACAAAATAGGTCGCTATTATATTATCTTCAGTTTTCATTTCTTTACACATTTTTGTATTTCAAACCGCTGGACAATAAAATTGATATTTATTTCATCAAGTGCATTTTTACGATATTCATTTACTTAAAATAATAGAAAATATTTAATTAACAGTGGAATTACTTTATTGTGAATTATAGGATATCTAATGGTTAGCAATGATACTAGTTTGATACAAACACTATAATGAAACACCTGTAACGTTAAATGTATTTTTCGCAAAATCGTTCTGAAATATGCACTTACTGTTATTGTTGACACATTCTGTAAGTTGAATATACAGCACTGTGGCTTGTTTCCATAGAAATCAAAAAAAATTATAGTGTTGTTTGAGTTTATAACAGCATTAATACGGTAAGTAAAAATCAGTAATTATTCTTTTCACCAACAAATGCTGGGCTCATTTATTGTAAACATTAAAGGTACAATTTTTACAATTCTTAAACTTAATAGTTTTTCCCTCTTTTTTCTATTGCTTTTACAGTAATTAAATTTTCTGTATTACTTATTGAGGTAAATATGTTAGGATTAGAATAAACTTCAGTATTTCTGTCTTCAACACTGGAATGGAGTCAAATCATAGACACTGCCGCTATTGGTACGTAAAATCTTATCAGCAAACTCTATTTTCTTTGTTAGAGGCTCTGCAACATATCCTTCAGCGTCACCAGAAGACCTTAAATTACATTTTCTGTTAGTCAAATAATATATTAATGTTATTACTAAAACTTGCAGCCCCCATGAAATTTGAGTGCCATAACATCAACTCCAGTATTTGCTATCAAAGTCGCCGACATTCTTCTAAAAGCATGTCCAGTATAGGATTTTGGATCTTGGAGTTTTAAATATTCGGCAATTTTTTGTGGTATTTGTCCCAATGTATTTATACCCACAACTTGATTTACACATTTTCCCTGAGGAACTGAGTAGAAAAATAGACGATAGTTAGTCTCCTGAGGTCTTAGGCCTGTATATTTTCGCAAAACCGTCAAAAAGGGACTTTTCATTGGCCTTGTCAGTGATTGTGAAAATTCGACTAATATGTGTTTTGGTATCAGGCACTTTAACAATGACAACTGAACCTTCATCCGTAATGTCATCAACTGTCATATTCATAACTTCATCACGCCTAAGAGTCCCAGTGACTCCCATTATCATCACTACTTTCATCATAATATAGATTTCATCGGGGGCTTCCAGCAGGAATTTGTTCATCTCTTCTCTGGTAAATACCTTTGATTTTTTCGCATGATGTCCAATATTTTTCTTCTTTAGAATTGCTACTAACTTCTTAAATTGCGATATATTTGTCAATGTTTTCGATTTTTTCGCTTGATATCCGTCACCGGTTCTTTTCAAAAATGGGATCAGCTTGAGGAATTTGCTTACATCTATGTTGTCGTAAATTATCAAGCATGACTTAACCATAGAATATTCCGCCCATAATGTGGAAGGCTTGTAATTCTTTGCATTTTCACTGAAGTATGCCAACAAAACATTCTCGCTGTATACTTGAACATTTTTCTCGGCGCACCACTTTTTGAATCGATTGTAGGCTATATCGTATAAAGATCTTGACTTCGTAAGCAGCAAATTGCTTATTGCAATATTTGCAGCCTCCACAATCTCTTCCGACTCACAATTATTCATTGTGCACTAAACAAACTTTAAACTAAACCAAACTAGCCCCTTAATTTGAAAACTCTTTTTGTTTGTTTATTTTGTAATTATGACAATAACTCAACGACTACTAAATAAATGCTCAAATCCGAATACAATAATTCTGGTGCTACTTACTTCATAATGACAAAATATGTGTTTTTAAGTTAATGAGACCGTGGAAAAAATAGTATATACCATTCGGGAGAGATGCTATTTTGTCCTCGGTGCATTGTAGCCCTCGGGCTTCAAATTGCACCTCTGCCAAAATAACGCATTTCTCTCCCTTATAGTATAATCTACTATTATTTTTTAATTAGTTGATTTACGAGAATATTCACCGCCATAAAAGACTATTTTGAGTAAGTTCGTCCCTGTCTACCTTTATTGAAGGCACGTAAGGTAGCGGCCGTTAGAGGAATGGATCTGCGCATATCTTATGCAGAACATACAAATCCTACCACCGCCGTAGACGAAAAAGTGAGCTTAAAATAATAAATCGCCTGGGTTACCACAATATAATTTTGATGTTATGATGGGATCGTATGTTTGCATAATATTGCTTTTTCAATCTGGATTTTCGGCGGCTTTAAAAAATAATGGCGCAGTAAAAAGTCCATGGATTGGAGTTTTTGGCAAGTTTCATTTTATAAAGTGGGGCGGTTTATTTTTTGAAGGAGATATTCTGAGAATGCGATATTATGTATACAGACTCGTTTTGTAGGCACCGGAATGCCCAAAATGCTAAAAAAATGGAAACATAGAAACAAGAAGATATCAAGTTAAATGCAAATTCTTATCGCAATATTAATTTTCATTCATTTATTTTGTTTAATATGTGAAATTTAAGTATTTAAAAATAATAAATAAATGTGTATTAATACTACTATGATTAATAATACTTTTAAGAAAAAAATGAAAGTTGATATAGCAATCATTAAATATGAAATTATATTTTTTTAAATGCTTGCAACTTAACAAAAACCAAACGGATCTATGTTAATATAAGAAAAAATGTTTGATATTTACTCAGCTACCATTTGCGAAGTGAGTCGTAGAGGTTATTGAACACCCTCTATTGGTCATACAAAATTTTTTATTGCAAATTGAATTCTCTACAATTTTAGTCGAGTAACTTTTTGTTGTAAAATCAAAAATAACAAAGATATTAAGGAAAAACAATCAAAATTTTTGGACAAATTTTCTTTAGAACAATAGTTTACTTGATAAATGCTAAATACAATTTAACCCCCTTTTCCAAGATGGCGGCCGAAGTTGGAGGGTTGTGACCCCACAAACTTCAAGTTAAGTTTTTTTGACTCCCCCCCTCACATCTAAACAATAAAATCGCGTCCTCTAAAAAATGCACGCTAAGGCCAAAATAATGTAACATTTCAATGGACTACACCTGTTTTACCTAGCGAGCGTTATCTTCTTTTATATTATATACTCTCCAATTTTCATTTTCATTTTTCATTTATTGATTATAACTTATAAATACTTAGAGAAAGAAATTACAAGGTTAGCCTAAACACTGAACGTGTTTGTGATGCTACCTTTTTAGTAAAATATAAAAAAAAAGAAAAATTTTAATTATCTCACAGCAAAAGCAACTGCATATGATTATAAATATATCTAAATATTAATGATAATAACTAGATTAAAGTAAAGATGAAAGCGTAAAGAGAGTAAAGAGAGAGGAGGCAGGCAACATTGAGCATAGAGTATTTTATGTACAGATAAAATGTAAATTTAACTATACAGGGTTAACTATGACTTAGTACAAATATTTTAAGAGGGGATAGGGAAAAATAAGAATTAACGGAATCGCCCTTCAAAGAAATTCCAAACTTATTTATAAAGCCAAAGAAAATGTTTTCGATATTATTTTAAATCCTTATTTAACGCCGCCAATGAACTTGCTTGTTGGTTGCATACTCTACAAGCATGCAACAGTCACTCATCAGTCAGTATCGCTGTCATGTCATAATTGAATTCCTGTGTTTACGTTGTAATTTTGTGTTCTTCTTCAGTTTTAAGTGCCTTATTTTAATTTTTAAACGTTTTATAGTTATTAAATAAAGACATTTGTGTTGGGTGCAGATACTTTCCCACAGTATAGTTCGCCGGTTTGGTTTTCTAGGTTATGGGACAAGCTGCCGCGGTAACATTAAAACGTCTATTATCCTTTTCGTTCGATTTTGTTATAATAAATAGGCATCTAATCTATCTAATTGTATCTACGGGAAGTGTCTTTTATTGGTAGTGTGTGGCTGTAATGAGCGAATATGTAGTTCTACCAGTTTATAACGAAATAATGGAAATCGAATACAAAATACTGGAGCTAAGTGGATTAACTGTTACCTATCTATCAGGTATTATTACTAATAAGAATGTTAATTTTCGTTTCTACATTTAGAAATGCTGCAAAAAAAAACGACGATGGTAGTAGATATTGTTGACCATCTCAGTCGGTTCTTATCATAGGAGCCGACTTTCCGTAGCATAAAAGGGTTTTGCCCCATTTTTTAAATATCGAGCTAAAATTCTGGAATAATTTTTTTATTGTCTTTTAGGCCTCCCTGAGCACGTGGTTAAATTTTTTGTACTTAGTCATAGTTAACCCTGTATATACTAAAATAAGTTTGATGTTGTTGTATATATAATTTTACATCATTTTTAAATTTTCTAAAGTTTTCGACTTTTTTTATTTCATACGGGAGCATGTTATATAGTTTAGGTCCGTAGAAAAATATAAAATGTTTTGTATGACTTTTTTAAATAACGGCAAATTTATGGATAAATGTTCTAGAAATCTAGTGTCTTTATATTTTTGAACAGTAAATATATTTTTATTTTTAAAAGTCCATAGCAAGCAGTGGTAAGTAAAAATATTTCTTACATTAAAAACCTTAATTCATTATATAATAGATCAGTTGAATATAGTTTATTTTTTTTAAATAAGATTTTTATTAAAGTGTTTTGAGTAGCTTGAAGACCACGTAATATACTGTCATTTAAACCACCCCATGCTGTTATACAATATCGTAATATTGATTCCACTAGGGAAGTTTTTTTGATATATAGAGAGCATGTTCATCCCATCTCACATGCTGGTCAAGCACGATGCCCGGGTATTTAATTTTATATACCTTCTCAATATGAGGACACAAACAATCGTTGTTATTAGGACATTCGATATTATAAATTTTTAAAATTTCATTACCTGGTTGATCCGTATTTGTTAAACTGAAAGCCATAAACCTAGTTTTTTTTTACGTTTAAACTGAATTTATTAAAGTTGAGCCATATCTGCAGTATTTTCATTTCAGATTCTGCTGTATTATACATATCAAACCAGTTATTACTAGTATAAATAATCGCGGTATCGTCAGCATATGAAATGAGGTGACCTCTGAAATTACTTATGCAGCTAATACTGTTAATATATACAAGGAACAGTATAGGACCTAAAACTGTTCCTTGTAGTATACCAACAACTATTTCCTTGGGTTCACTTAGACATTCCTCTATTTTTACCCGTTGTATTCTATGAGACAGATAATCTCGAAAAATATCTAGGACAGAACCACGAATACCATAGTTTTCGAGCTTATTCAACAATATGTTATGTGATACAGTATCAAATGCCTTGGCCAGATCAAGAAAAATAGCTAAACACTTTTCCGATCTGTCCAAGGACCTAAGTTTCCTGCACATGATCAAGTACGGCGTTCTCTGTATTAGATTTATTTATAAACCCCAATTGTCGTTTAGTAATTATTTGATGAACATTTAAAAAGTTGACTAATCTAGTTTTTATTGTGTGTTCGAAAACTTTAGCAAAATTATCTATCACAGAAATTGGGCGGTAATTTGTTAATTGATCATGAGCTCCCGTTTTGAAAACCAGTGTAACATATGACTCTTTCAATTGTGTAGGTATGATACTATTTTTGAATGTTAAATTTATAACATGAACTAATGGAATGACAATATACCTATGTATGTTTTTTATT
Organism: Monochamus alternatus; assembly: GCA_037114965.1. Lineage (NCBI taxonomy): Eukaryota > Metazoa > Arthropoda > Insecta > Coleoptera > Cerambycidae > Monochamus > Monochamus alternatus. Next base: position 8,593,666 of record CM073428.1, read on the forward strand.
ACTTTTGTGGTGATTCCATCGGGACCAGGTGAGCAGCTATTTTTCAGGTTAGATATTATTTCAATTATTTCATTGATATTTACAGGTTTAAGGAAAAGTGACGATGCAGTGAACTTTTCGTGTAGAAAATTTGCTGGTAAAGTGTTACAATCTTTAATTTTCTTAGCCATGTCCAAGCCAACACTAACAAAATAGTCATTAAAAGTTTGAGTTTTGAACTGATTGTCAGTGATAATTTCGCCATGTGTATCTTTGACTGTCCTTTTATTATTTGCATTATTTGATATTTCATTTATTATATCCCAAGTTTTTTTACAATTACCTCCAACAGAAATTAGTTTGTCTTTGTAATATTTATTTTTCGTATTTTTTATTAGTTTATTAATTAAGTGGTTTTTTAATAATACCTTTGTAGGAAACATAAACTGAATCGAATTATAGTTTTATGTAACAACAACTGGCACATTATTTTCAGTTAAATATATTATATTTTTTGCACAACATTTATTGAATTTCCAATATTTTCATAAAAAGTTAGATGCGATTAGATTAAGGTTGAATTTTTTTATATTTTCTCCATACAGTAAGAAAATAAAGGGAATATTAAAAATTCAAAAGCACTTTCGGAATAATCCCCATCTCGGACTATTGATTTCCAATTCAATATCGAATCCAAGAAGTTCCTTACCCAAGGGGACAGGACAAACATCAGCAATAAAATTGGGACCGTCCCTGATCACCAATTGTGGTTTTCTTTTCATCATATTTAAGCAGAAGGCAGGAAAAACAGAATTGACATTTCGTCCCCTGAGGGAGAACAGGAATCTTGGAAATGAAATAAATATTGTCTTACTCAACCAAAAGCAACTAACGAACTGTCAAGATAATCTGCTCGTCAAAAGAATGTGCGTAGACTACCATAAAAACTTGAAAATGTTCGTAACCATGGATGAAATATCAAAAGTTTTCTTAAAGATTTTTTTTCTATAAACGTCAGTAGATATATAATTTTCAAAACATGCTATCAGTGTTTTAAATGTCATTTTAAGGCACTGATGTTCAAAATAGTTCAATTTTAGAAATGGTGCTAAACGTAAATAACTCAGTTTACTTTTAACACTGATGCGAAAATATTTATAAAATTTTATATCAAAGAAATAGTTAGCTAGAGACATTACAATTAGAATAAGTGGTCAATCTCATTAGTAACTGTAGTAGTTATTATTTCTGTTGAACTTACATTCCAAGTCATAACTGTTATATAAAATCTTTAGAAAAGGTCCAAAGAAGGTTTCTTAAATCAGCAAGTTTTATATTGGATTTACCAGCTACAGGGTTTTCGTAAGATCTACTGTTGAGACGATTTGAGATGGGCAGCCTTATTATTACAAAGAGAATTATGAATTCTGTAATATATTTATTCAAACTTGTTAACAACGGTATTAACTGTATTATGCTTACCTATTAACTACAGAATTCCTAGAGTTAACCCTAGGAATAATAACATATTGTTTGTCCACTATTATCCTGTTGTACTTATTGTTATTCTGTACTATTTATCCAATTTTTGGTTTGTTATTCTGTATCATTTTGTTGTTTTGTTTTAAAAAAAATTACTGTTTTTATTTATTTTTGTTTTGATGCGCTGGTTTATTCATCATTCATTTATCCCGTTGGTTTAATTAAATAAATCAATAGAAAAATAAATACCTTTATATAGTACAAAAATCTACAAAAGCTAATAATACAGACTATATGGGTAAATATTGTGAGTGTAATCCAACACTGGCCATGGTATTATGCGCAGAGTAGTTAGTTTCACACAATATTATTGATATCTAATACATAATGTTAAAAAAAAAACAATAACACAAAGGGCAAATGTTTGAAGGTAGAAAAGGGTTATTTGAAATACTAGTGACATGCATACCTTGTATGCATATACAGGTTTTTAATGTAAATCCGAGCTTTCAAAAAAAATATTCATTACCTAACTTGTGATATTTTCAGAATAAAAAAATCAAATGTCACATCAATTTTAAATTTAATAATGTCCGTTATATCGCAACTTTTTTTGCCATTTGATATGTTTGTTCCGAAATACCGCCACCAAAATGATAGAAATAAACTACTTACCATAAATTCATAGGTAATTCAACAAAAATTGCTCGAAATTATTTCCATTGCTATTGCTTATAACCATATATTTATAACAATTAGTTCTCAGTAAACGTACCAGGATAAAAAAAACAATGTTATTCTACAAAGTTTTGGACAAAATTTGACTCGATATTCTTGTTTTGTAACGAATCTTTTATATAATCCCCTGCTACTGCACTGAACTACCGTGTCTCTTAATTGTAGTAAGATTAGCACCACTCTGTCAACATACTAGCCGAAGATCGTTGGAAGCAATGTTCACTATAAAGATAAAAATCAGAGAAATTTTTAAATTCAGGAATATTGGCAGGCATCTTACCAAATGTGTTGATTCCAAATGAAGTCGTAGCATATTTATTCTTAATGTATTTTATGAAAATTCTTGAATGATTAGTGTTCGCTGTAGGAAGGGCTATGTACTTTTTATAATTATTCAAATATAATGTACCAGTAATCACATCGTTGCACATTAGTTTTTGTGTATGCACAACTAAGTTCCCAAATCATCAATATTATTGAAGCACAGTTCTTCGCTCTAAATACTCTGAAAATTACGGCAAACTTCTGGATGAAATATGTTTAATCCTGCATTTCTGCTCCAAATTTGTTGATTTGTTGCCTGGTCATTACTTTCGATTTTTTCGCCCTTTTGCTTGAAAAAGGCAATAGGATTATGATACTTGCTTGTCCTGATTATAGGAAAAGTAGTACTATTGCTTTAATTTACTAGGCTAATAACTGCAAAGTGGCTTTATTAGCAGCTTCGTCGATTTCCGTCGGGGGATATTAATTTTCTTATCACTTTCCATGCCACGAGGCATTGAAGTTACTTGTCAACAAACAATGCAACTTTCATTACCTTAGCAACATAAACTTCATGGGTAATTGGACTGTTTGTAGAAAAAATAGTGTATGATATAAGTAACAAAAGTTACATTTACATATTTTGTTCGAAGGGATGGGACACTCCACCTTCGGCATCGTGTTCCAAACTTGCTTTCTCACAAAAGAAAATGTCATTTTTAGCACTTATATAATAAATAACTATTTCCACATCTTCCAACTAAAGTTCTTTTTCTGTAGAGACAGTTAAAGCCTAACGTATAAGCGCATAATATGCATCTTCAAAAGCTTCTTTATAATTTTAATAATATGAAATGTCTTTTTTTGTAAACAGCAAAAATTACATAAATAATTTACTTATCCTAAGGTATCACCAAGTAGAAACTCGAGGAATAAGAACTTTCGAATCGGGAGCGACGAGGAACAACTGAATGGCCACCACGTTCACCCGATTTAAACTCCTCGAATTTTTTCTTTGGTGTTACTAAAATCGTGGTTCTATTTTAAACCAAACAATTTAGAACTGAAATACAAAATATGGTCCTGCAAATTATATCGGCGCACAAAAAAAAATTAAAGTAGTCTGCACTTTTGACCAGACTGGTTTGTGACCTTGATCAATTTTGAGAGTGTTTGAGCGAAAAAACTTCAGATTCAGATTAAGTGCGTTAAGATGGGTGAGTCTGCTCAAAAGTACAGATCATTTATTTTTATTTTTGGTTATATTTTTCGCTATTTTTGCAATTTACTTAAAATTTTCAGGGTGTCTTGGGAAACTTCAGAATCAGTGTCTCAAAATACAGACCATTTCTTTGTATTTTTGATGATTCTTAACGGTTTTTCACCTTTCCCAACAATTTCTTAATAGTTTTAGATTCGAATTCAGCGTATCAAAATACATAAGAAATACATTAGATGGAAACAAGATATTTTTTTCGTATTTTATTGCACTCGCTATTCTGATGGTTTGTGATTTATTGCGATTCACTCAAAATTTTGAGTGTGTGAACTAAAAAAATTTCAGAACATATAAATATGGGTGGGTTTGGTCAAAAGTTCAAACCAATTTTTTATTTTTGGTAATTTTTAACGATTTTTTGCTCTTTCCAACAATTTCTCAATAGACCGCAGATTCGAATTCAACGTATCAAAATACATTACAAACACGTCACACGTTCAGTGCGTCAAAATATATAAACGTAGGTGGGTCTGGTGTTAATAAAAAATATTTTAAAAAAATTTCTAAGGAAATAATACGTACAACGTGAAGAACTCTATTACCACCCTGTATAATAATTAAGCAAAGCTGCGTTCAGCAAAATCCAACTAATAAATATCGCAATTCAATAGAAATGGTTAACGATCGTTCACCGTTACCCCTAACAAACATCGGTTTACAAAAAGTGGTAGGTTGGGCACGGACTCACGAAGAGGAAACCACCATTATTGGGCATGTTCGGCGTCCCATTACTGCGCATTAAACAAGGCATTGTTGGCACTGTAATTTAATTCCACGCTATTGAATATAAAAATGTCCCCGGACCCCCGGGGCTGCGCCGTCGTTTGTTTTTCCCTACAGAGGACAAGCCAAAGATGTCACCGAGGATCTCCTATTAATCCTGCACGCACTTAAATTGTCATATATTATAGTTGCCTATTGTGTCTCAGATAATGGAGAATTTACGGGATAATCGGAGTTTACTGGTGTATACAACGTCGCGAACAATGAGATGGTACACCCATTAAGTTAGCAGACAATACGGATTGTCAGTCAATATACGCAGGGAGAATACTCATGATTATATTTTGGGAAGGATAGATTTTACCCTACTTGAATTTTGTCGTTATATAAATAAGCTTACGTTTGTATATTCAGGAAGTATTTGAGGATCACCTTTTTATATCCTAAGTTCTAAGTTTAGTCGGCACTATAGTTAGCTTTCTTATTATTGGAGCTATGATACAGAATAATAAAACAATCAGAGCAGGCAGGTAGTGTCGGTGCCTTTGATCTTTTTGACATTGAAACTGTGACAATTTTGAGAAAATACAAGTCAGGGATGTCACTTGCCTTAATATAGAGGCGTATTGACGTTTTCCTTGAAAATAATTGTAGATTCTACAGGGTGTCACCTAACGAATGTTACATACTTCAAATGTATTCAAGTGTGTGGTAACTAAACTTGCAATGTTGAAAAAAAAATTGCTGTTGTTTAGTTTGTCTTCATAAAGTATGCAGTGATTATATTCCTATTAGGTTAAATCATGCAAGGCGTTCATATCATTAGAACTGTTTGTGAATATTCTTCTGTAACTTTACGTACGCTAAAATTTGTAGACGCAGCTATCAGAAATAGGTAGAGAATTTTATTCAGCACAAAAAATGTATACCTGTCAAAAGTCGAAATTAAGCTCGCTTATGAAGATATTAGATACTGAAAATATTTATTAACAGATACCCCATATTTTTTGGAAATAACTACGTATAATGATGATAATGATCCCTCACCAAATGACTGTAATGAGCAGGGCACCATCGTATGAACCATATTTGTCGTCTATATTATTGGGTACTTTTTTGACAGCTCTAGAAAGTTGTTGCTGAAGCAATTCCAAATAATTGTCGATCAATCTTGCAGATAGAGTGAAAGGCCCCAAAATAAAATTTCCTATAATCCCGCACCGGGACTGAAAAATCGTGTGGGAAGTGATGCTCTTTTAGTACGTGTTGATTTTGTTCGGTCCACACGTGAGAGTTTTTCGAATTAAAAACACCTCTACAGCTAAAAACAGCTTTATCTGTAAAGGTGATTCTGCCGAGAAATGTGTGATCCCTGTTATGTAACTGAAGAAGTCGTATTGAATAAATTAATTATTTAAAAAATGGTCGACTTTTGAAATATATCCTAAAATATGTCAATTTTAAATTTTGAATAGCCATCTTGTGATATACATTTAAAAGCCGCTACGTCACCAGTGCTGGCATAATGACGTAATCGACAATTTTGTAAATACAAACAGATGTCATGAGACAGCTTATTTGAAAGGTCTCGTTGAATATTTCTTTCTATGTGGTCAACCAACATTTCAATATTTACTTAAGTAGAATGAAATTACAATAAATGTTCAAACTGACCTTCAGCAATGATGCAATGACAAAATCGAGCAGTATATTATTCTTGTCTACAACTTCAGGGGTTATTTGTTCAGTGGGCTCTTTTAACTCTTCTATACTATTTGGTCGACTTTGATAAACGCTGGTCTTCAAATATCCCCATAAATAATAATGCTAGGCATTACTATGCTAGAACAAACTTTTTGTTTTATATCAACGCCTATAATACAAATTATTCAAGTAATTCACCTATATATCAACTTCAAAAAGTATAAAATTCATTCTTTTCTACTATTGATATATTCCATTTGCCACAGTCTTCTGTTAAGCGTTTAGCAACTTATATAATTTTTATAATTCTGAACATTATTTTTAAGTTAAGATATACTTAGTTTTAAGTTTTTTTTCTTTTGTATATTTTCTATTGTATACACTAATTTGTGCTGATTACTTGTGCAACCCTGTAATTTGAATGTTAATCCTTTTAGAGTATTGCTAGTAACAAATGTTTTGTGAGTTGGCGGGATAGTTAGCACTTTAGTTTTAGTATAAACATTAACAATTCGTTTACAAACATAACAGCTTATTTCCTTATACAGGGTGTCCGGCAAAATGTGCGAAATCTCTCGGGTGCAGATAGAACTTGAAAAAAATAAGGGACACATATCTCCTTAAGGAAGGCTTGTAGGAACATTTTTTTATAGGAACTTGTCATCTTATTTTTTCCTACAGACCCTCCCTACGGAGATATTTGTACCTTATTTTTTCAGGTTCGTATGCACCCGAGATATCCTCCCACATGGATCGGTCAGTGATCGCGCGGTTTAAGGCGTCAGTACTTGAATCGAGGTGACTAGATCGCTGTGGGTTCGACCTTCGCAGCCGGTAGACCGTATATAAGCTATATTCGTGGAGAGGATTGGTCCTCTCTGCGGGTATGGTAGGGTGGAAGAATGTTGGCTTGGGTCAATATGAGAGATTGATACCGGTTATCGTTTGACTACCCCCCTAATTAATGAGGTTTTCCAGGTTTCCCTCATTCCTGCACTGAATGATGGTTAGGGCCTACCAACGTAGGACACCCCCGGGCACCCTGTATACGTGTGTCTTCATATTTTATAAAATCATTTTCCAACGACATATCTAATAATTCTCAAACAATTTAAACCTCTTCCTAATTTTTCTTTAATGTATATAACGTTTTATTATTATTCTTTAACAACAACTCAATTTTCAAATATTTCTTCATGTCAAATTTGCCTTTCTGCCAGAAAACCTCCACCAAAATTAATATTTAAATGGTTTTCCTGAAATTAGTAAATGATTCGTTTACCCCTTTCTGTAACAAGCAAAAACAACATGTGTGATATTTTAAAACCTATTGTAAAACCCTCTTTTAATTAAAGCCTTCATTGCATGCCTCTACAAACAAGCGATGTGTTCTCTTCTCGTTTTATCGTGGTAAAGTCATTTTTCAAAGATAGAGCACTGCTCTCTTTAAAGTCCTCCGCTGGAAAAATCCCAACGTCCTTTGTTGTATTCAACCTCGATTCGTTCCGAATGAGACATTTTTAAGGAGGCAAATCCGACAATTACATGAACCCACCGTAACACACGCTGCGAGGCAAAGCTGTTTCTTTGTCGGAATTAATAAAAAACCACTCCCGCATTTGCCGCAGACTTATTTGAGGGATTTACGGAAAATCTATCCTGAACAGTGCCGAGCAATGTCGCAATAAGTAAAGAGGTTACGGTTCGTTAATTGTGTCGCATTTTTTAATATACAGGGTGTTCCAGAATCATGGTCAAATATTGTACCAGTGTATTCCACAAGCCATTTCAGGGTGGGATCTTCATATGAAATTTTTCAATTTGGGTCCTCCCTGTTGAGATATTCGATTCCCAAAATGGCGGAAAAAACAGTTTTTTTATTTTTTCTTAAAAACGGTTACACTTTGGTACACATTATCAAGCTATTTTGTGGTGGTGTCTATTCCTTGGCTCATGTTTCCGGAGGGCGGGAATAAGCAACCCCTAGATTTATTTCCTGCAATGGCCAATTTCAACAAAAACTTTTTTTTTAAGTATTACATCTAATTTTACTACATTTTCCTCTTGTAATTTTTTCATATAACCAACAGTTTGCGTGGAAAAAAATAAAAAAAAGTTTTCCTTACTCTAAACATCTTTTCGTTACCGGTTACTGATAACCGCAGTAGGCGGTTGCTATGTTGATGTTTCTCTGTTGTCTTGTGAAATAAATCGCCATTAGGTCTATAATTGACAGTTTTTGCAAATATTTCTAATCAAGGAATTCCTATAATTGTTACCCATCGTGCCGTATGCATATTTCGTCAATTTATTCGCTAATATTTGTACGGAAGAGTCAGTTCTTTACAAATATTTGCAAAAACTGTCAAGACTGATTTGTTTGACAAGGCAACAGAGAAACATCAACATAGCAACCGCCTACGCGGTTATCAGTAACCGGTGACAAAAAGATGTTTAGAGTAAGGAAAACTATTTTTATTTTTTTCCACACAAACTGTTGGTTGTATGAAAAAATTACAAGAGGGAAAAAAGTAGTAAAATTATATGTAGTATTAAAAAAGTTTTGGTGAAATAGGTCATTGCAGGAAAAAGTTCTGAAAGAAATAAATCTAGGAGCTGCTTATTCCCGCCTTCTAGAAACATGAGCCAAGGAATAGACACCACCATAAAATAGCTTTTGACTAGCTGATAATGTGTACCAAAATTGAAATTTTTAAGTGTAACCGTTTTTAAAGAAAAATAAAAAAAGCTATTTTTTCCGTCATTTTGAGACTCGAATATCTCAAGGACCCAAATTGAAAAACTTTATATGAAGATCCCTCCCTAAAATTGCTTGTGGAATACACTGGTAAAATATTTGACCATCATTCTGGAACACCCTGTATATGTATTCCAGATAGCGTACGATGTATTGTTGTGTAAACTGTATTTCAGAAAGGATCAAATCAATTTCAGGATATGTCTAAGATATTCCAGAAAAGAAAACGTCAAATCTTTATTTATGATTATAGAGCCTTAATATGAACTTACTTTATTATTTCACTAAAATATATTGTTACTTTTTTCGAAATAGAATCTCGGGAAATTTAATTGACAATTCACTTCTGCCACACAAATAAATAAAAAAAAATAGTAATTAAAATCATCTTCCTTGCAAATATAACATATTTACTCTTAAGCATGGGCGTACATGTTACTTTTCTGAAAAGGTTACAAATGATCAGTAAATAGTGCAAATAAACATAGCATGTTTATGCTTTTACAGAGCTTTGTTGCTAGGTATAAGCAAATTTTCACACCACTTCTGAAGTATTGCTTATGGCGTTACCATTTTTTTAGTGGATGGTTCGCCAGCAGCCTATTTCCCACACAAAAACCAACAATTAACATTTAAAAACGAAAATTCAAATAACTATATCCAAAACCAACAGATAACTAAATATAAAAAATTACTGTATTAATGGAAATCTTAACAAAATTACTTATTCAAGTAAAAATAACAGTAAATACAAAAAAGAACAATTAAATAGATACATAAATAAATAGAAACTTTTCAAGATGTAAATAATATCAGGGTATAACCTTCATTACCACTATCATATCATTATTCCCAGTAAGGCTTATAATTAGAAACATTAACCGGTCAGTGGTCACGCGTCAGTACTTGAATTGTGGCTAGAGCGCTGTGGGCAGCGCAGCTACATTTGTGGAGAGGATTGACACCCTATCTGCGTGTATGGTAGGGTGGAAGAATGTTATCTTTTGTTAATGTGAGAGATTGATACCGGTCGACGTTTGACTACTCTCCTAATTACCAACATAAGTCGTTCTTGGGCGCAAATGCGGCCTGCTTAATAATAATATGCCGCCCCCTCTCCGGCACAAGTCCTTGACTGGGCTAATCCTCATAATTAGAATGAGAGGTAGAGATACTATTATTAACTATACAAACATTACAGAATAACTAATTTCCTGAAATATTTATGACTTTATAATCTATAGAATAATTTTACAACGACATATCTAATAATTCCCAAACAATTTAAACCTCCCCCTAACTTTTCTCTTATGTATATAATATTTTATTATTATTCTTTAACAACAATTCAATTTTCAAATGTTACTCAAATTTATGTATCTTTTTGCCAGAAAACCTACACCAAAATTAGTATTCAAATGGTTTTCCTGAAATTACTACTGTATTTCAGAAACAACCAAATTTATTTCAGAATATGTCAAAAATATTACAGAAAAGAAAACGTCAAATCGTAATTTATGATTGTAGTTCATTAATATGAACTTACTTTATTATTTCACTAAAATACATTATTTATTTCTTTATTTATTTTTTGAAAAAGAATATTGAGGAATTTAATTGATTGCTTATGCCACTCCTGTTGCCTCCTTAGAACAACTACGCATAATATTTTAGGCGGCAAATGGCCAACAACGAGTGTGAGTGTGCGAGTGCGTTATTACTTCAACAAACGTATTAGCTTATGCTTGCAGCAAAATGGAAATTGTTTCGAGAATATTCTTTATCTTTCATTTTGTATTTCTTGTTTTTCGTTTTTCAGCTGGCATTCTTAAACCAATAGAACAACATCATCATCTTACTACACTCTTTTAACTGTATGTCCCTCGTTGATCCATGTAATAAATTTTGTAGTTGTTAGTTGTGAATAAATTTTCTTGCTGCTACAAAAGTAGTGTGGTTTTAAAAAAGTATGCCAAACAGTAATTTTTTCCATCATTCTGAGGTGACAATTTTGAAAAAGAAAATAGTACCTATAGTTTTGCCGGGTTATGACTAAACTACAAACTACAAATAAAATGAAAGTTACTACAAACGATTTTGTAGCATTCGGTTCAAATATATGACTCTAATTACTAAAGAATACTAGTAATATTATTTGGCTACATTTTTTTTTATTAAAATTGTCGCAAGGACGCTACTGATAAAAAAACCAGCTGCGCTCAAACAAAGCCCTCCTATATATTTCAAACATACGCCACTAATCTCTATTTAAAATTTTTTAACACGACCCGGTTTGCATTACCTGGAGGCCACCTCGATTCAGTAGTCAAACATTGAGGGAATCAGCGTCATCGCTTATGAAAATATCCTGATTTATGGCCGTTTGATGTGCAGAACGCTCCATGACACAGCCCCTTGAATGTGGACTGGAATTTATCACACTGAATAATATATTTGTAAGATCTTAATAAGGTGTAGCGTTTCAGAAAGTATTTATTTCAAATGTCTGTACCAGAAAGATATACTTAAGGTGTGTCTGACAAGTATAAAAGTACAAATCTTTGAAGAAAATCAGTTGCAAATTGGTGGACATTGTTCGGTGATCACAGCGGAGCTGAACTTTAAAAATAATCCAGATAATAGCAAATATTTTACGGTAAACCTTCCAATGATTATGCATGGTATTGAAATTTATAACTTAAATATTTAGAAGAAAATAATTTACATATAATCACAATATACAAAGTATTTAATTATGCTCTTACAAATACAATTTTGTAAAAAAACAATCAATAGGAGCAGTTTGAAATTTATTTAAAAATACATTGAAAACTGGTTCACTGCAAATCCTGACCGTGCGCAAGGAACAATATATGAAAATTTCCAACTACTTTAGTCAGTGCACGCATTTATATTCTAAATCCAAATTTGGTGGAATACTATTTTTCTCAAGTATAGTTGATCTATATTCTAAGCTTTTTTCTAACATTTTTGCATAATTGTTTATAACATAAATTAATCTATAATTCGTAGCAAGATTTTTTTCCCAGAGTTATACCCTCATGTTATATTATAACTCTTTAAAAGCTTTTGGAATGTTCCCTTTTAAAAAACTTAAATAAAAAATATTACAGAATAGATTAAAAAAATAAGAATGATATTGCTAAATCAAAAAGACTGATATTCCGTCAGGACCAGGTACAGTATTATTATTTTAAAGTAGAAATAACAATTATAGTTTCTTATAGTCTGTACTGAAAAACGTTTCTAATGTAAGTAAGTCTCCAACTCCTCGAAATTTGGGACGTTTTCCTTATTAATATTAATTGGACTTACCACAAAAAATAAACTTTGTTTAATTTTCCGAAAGTACATCTAAGAGTGGTTAAAAAATATATTACATTCTTTATTTTTGTTATGTTACGGCTGTAATTTGACCCAACAAATAGCAGCCTCCCCTCCGGATGAAGAAATCCAATTTAAATGTTACGAAAGCGTTCGAAAACGAAAATTAAAAATGTTGATGCGGTTGATGAGCCAAATATAAAAGTCTGATAGTATTAGAAAGACTTTGATAAATAAACGTCATCATTCCCAAGGTTTTAATTAAATTAAAGTCACTAGGAGTAATGATGAGACGAAATTAAAAAGCGGAGGTTGTTAATTAAAAAAGGAAGCCAGACTGATTACCATCATTTTTTAAATTGCAAAGTTCACAATAATATAGTCAAATTGAATTACCCTCTAAATGCGTTTTCGGGGCATTTATTTTTTCCCAAACGATTTAAAATCAAACGGCAAAGCAAATTCACATGCTTTGAGTATAGTATAATAATTACCATAAAAGGAATACGATGTAATCCAGTTAAATATATTTATCTACAACTGCTTTATAAGAGCCTCATTGCAGCATTTATTTGGCACTGTTTCAGTTAAATAATGAAGGTCACTACACCACTAGTGAGTAATGTGTGTGTTAACAATGCTCAAATTTTCTTTGTAAGCACTTGAAGTAGCTTCAAAGGCGGCAATTTCTCCTTCAAGAACTTTTGTGACGATGAACCACCATGCCGTTTTATAGCTAGAAGGTCTGCTCCTGTATTGGCTAGAAGTGACGTAGATGTTCGTCGAAAACAGTGCCCTGTATATTGTTGAGGCTATGATAAATTGAGAAAAAAAAACTTCTTTGGCGTTCCACTAAAGGTATTTATACTAAGAGGAAGTTTCATTCAGTTACCATGCTGATATACATGACTAGAACTCAGGACGAGGTATTTTCGTATTACTTGGAGCATATCCACAAATTTTTAAACATCCCCTTTCGTTAATATTCTTGACTCTTTTGGTTTGTATCCCACAGATTGCTTTGTTAGAAAAGCAATTAAATTGTTGAATTTACAGATGTCAAAATTTTTCCACATACAGATAGTAGACTGCAGCATGGAATCGAACGCTTAAAGGCTAATGATTTGATTAGCGTTAAATAAGGATTTAATATAATTTCGAAAAAAAATTGTTTTCGCATTATAAATAACTGGAATTTTTTTGAAGAGTGATTCCATAATTCTTAATTTTCTCTATCTCCTCTTAAAATATTTGTACTTAGTCATAGTTAACCCTGTATAGTTATCGAACGCATTTTATAAAAAACACGCAATGGTAAGCTTCAATAAAACCAGATCTACACATTTTTGACTTTGGAATCAGTACCTACTAGTTACAGTTCAACTAAACATACTAATTAGACTTCCACGGAATATTTTTCTTATGTTGTAAAATAGCTATTTATGCCATCAGTTACGAAATGCTTGAGATTTTTGCGGAACGAACGAAGTGAGTTTCGGAAAAACTCACAAGTTACACAAAATTTCATTTCGTAACGTATTGCATACAAGATTTTTTCTAATTTTGAAGAAAGTAATAAAAAAATAAAATTTAATATAATTGACAAAAATTTGGAAAACATAAATTGAGTTTGTTGCTGTTACTTCATGTTAGTTGTCAGTTTGACATTTTGTAAAAAAGTCTAGACGGAAGGTTTTTAGCGAGATTGATATATTTTTAGTTTTATTTTTAAAAAATGAGTGATTCAAGTTCTGAAGAGCTACCAAGCGACATTGAAGAGGCAGCAGGTAATGTTCTATTATCAGTAATTCCCAAAAAGTCAAAGGCAGTTTATGATTTGGCATACGAAAAATTTGTTACGTGGTGTGAAGAGAAGAAAATTAAACATGTTAATGAGAAAGTTTTACTTGCATATTTTGAGGGTAAGAAAGATCTAAAAGTTTCCACATTATGGACACTTTACTCAATGTTAAGGTCTGAACTAAATCTGAAAAGGAATATTGATATTAAAAAATATACAAATTTGGTAGCATATATTAAAAGGCAAGCGGACGGGTACAGTGCTAAAAAGTCAAAAGTTTTTATTAAAAAAGATTTTGCCAAATTTTTAGTGGAAGCTAATGACAAAGAATACTTAATGGCTAAGGTTGCAATGATAATTGGAATGGCAGGAGCATGCAGAAAAGCAGAATTAACATTTCTTCCAGTTGAAAATGTTATAGACGAAGGAAGTCATTTTCGTGTTGATATCCCACCTTCAAAAACAAAAGTTATACGGCAGTTTGCAATTACCACTGGAGACATTGAAAATACGAATCTTGTTGAAATATTAAGAAAATATATTAAGTTGCGTCCCCAGGTTCTTAAACACAACAGATTTTTTGTAAAATATGCGAATGGAAAATGTACCAGAAATTCTGTGGGAATTAACACATTTAGCAGTCTGCCAAAAGTTATTGCACAATTTCTTGGTCTTTCAAATCCTGTTCTATATACTGGCCACTGCTTCAGAAGAAGCTCTGCCACTTTCCAAGCAGACAGTGGCGCTGATATTTTAAAATTAAAGAGGCACGGAGGTTGGAAATCTAGCTCTGTTGCGGAGGGATATGTTGAAAATTCCATGAATAATAAAAAACTTATAGCGCAAGAAATATTTGGTGAAACATCTAATGCAATGTGCGCCGCTTCCCAAATAACAGCAAGTTCGAGCAATGAAAAAAATATGTCGTCGGGAATTAATTTGAATAATTGCAATAATTGTGTTATCAATATTTATAATAATTAATTAATTTATAATTTATGTTTTTAACTTGTATTATAACAGTTTAATAAATAGAATAATTCTGTTTGTCACTAATTTTGAAATACATTTTTTGTCACCAATTGCATAAAATTTTACTTGCAACTACTTACAAAAAGTAAGACGTTTCATAATGTCAATCAGTTTTAAAAAAAGTGTCACTTTATATGTCAAAATTAGAAAAAGAAACTAATAAAATCGCTGATTATTTTATTTTTCAATACAACAGTGACAAACGTCATAAGTCTGTCACTGTTGTGATAAGCAACAAGTAAATTCTGTGTACCGACTAGAAATAGATAACATCGATAACATCTAGCATGTTATATAGCAGTAAAATTTACTAAATTTGATTTAAAAGAATGTAACATGTTATAACTTTGCTATACAGCAGAAGTGGAAACAATTATTTGGCTGTTTCATACTGTCCATTTTAGATAATATCAGAGGTATTTTTGGAATGGATAGAGCATTGTCACTCGTTCGGAAAATACCTTTATTTTATTAGGAGCAATAACAGTTCTGAATGCAATTTTCGCCGGCTGGAACTAATATCGAACTTTGAAAATAGAAAAAGTTAATGCGGGCTTGATTGTATACACAGTGTATGCGGGAGGGAATCATTAAAACAAACCGTATCTAGGTAGTTCAGACAACGGGTGTTTTTATGTCACCATAAAAGTTTAATTGCGTACAGAGAACATTCTCCTGCTGACATCTGCACATACAGATAAAGCGGGAGCATTTTGCTACACTTCTTTTGAAGGAGAGCTTTGCTTTAATCTTATCTAACTGGAACTTTTATCGGATTTTATTTGAAATTTAAATTTTTGTCGGGTGAAGTGGCAGACTGATTAATTTTAAATTCTTACTTTCTCCTGCGCTGGAAAGTAATTGGCATAATCATCACAGAATTGGTACAGAGCACACCAGTTGCTAATATTAAGAACTAATAAATTAGTAAAACACATTTTGTAATTTACTATAGATATTAGGATATTGATATCACGAATTTAATTAAAAAATGACAGATAAAGAGAATGACTAAGGGAGAGAATATGCTTATCAAATTATAACTTTGTTAATTAAGAGTTTTGATGTTGCATGATGAACTCAAGTCACAACCAATTTTATTGTTAATATTATTACGGAAGCTCACCTACCTTTTTAGTTTGTTAATAATATTCCTGGTTTTCTAATACCTTTATTTTGACGTTTTCTAGAACAATTCAATCTATATTCGATTTTGGTTTAGTTTATGTCCAGGAGCCGAACGCAAATGACAGAAAATGTCAAAGTGTCATTGACAGCTGTGCAATGTTTGAAATATATTTGTTATGTGGAATCAAGTAGTTGCAATAAAGTTTATTTTAAGGCTAAGTCAAAGTAGGGGTAGGGTTACATTGTCAGAACTAACGTTCCACATAAAAGGAGTTTGGAATTCAAAAATGAATGCCAATGACGAAATCATCGGCTACAAAAATGGATGAAACATTTAAATAGTTAACGGAAATGATGAAAGATAGGACGAAGAGTTAAGAAGATGTGAAGAACAGTCAAGAAAATATGAAGAACAGCCAGGACTAAATTGAGGAAGAGTTAAAGAAACAAATGAAGAACAACCAGGATGAAATGAAGAGCAGTCAAGAGGTAGGAAATGGCAAACAGTTTAGAAGAAATGAAAAATAATCAGGAAGTAATATAATAAAAAAATGGAAGAAGTAATTAAGATTAATATCAAACAGAAATTGTTAAAGAGAAAATTAATTAATTGAAGATTGAGAAGCAAGGTCGTTGAAGACAATACTAATAGCTTATAGAGTGAAGTTGCCAAAGTCCAAGTAGTAGAAGAAAGCATAATCAAATTTGAATATGAGGTTACAAATCTAAAGTCACAGTGCTTTGCTAGAGAGAAGCTGAGAATAGTTCTCTTTCATTCTCAAGAATTAAACTGCCAACACTTGACGGAAACCTATTATGGAGCATTTACTTTAAACAATTCGATACAGCCGCCTTGGCAAATAACTAACTGGTCAGAAGGAGAAAAGAGCAGCTCACTAATAGTGGCTTTATGAGGTGAAGTTATGGAGATTTTAAGAATGTTAGCCAATGATTAATAAAAGAATTATCAAGCAGTGAAGACTGCTTTGAAAATGTGGTAATGCGAAGCTCATTTATACACGTGCACATGCACAGCAGCTAAGTAAAAGAGAATACAAGGCTTCGAAAAAAGCCTGTGGCAATTTAAGGCAGATATAGCGCTTATATATAGTGTGTAGCTTCATCGATAGTCTACGAGATACCGAGATCAAGCATTAAGATTAGCCAGACATAAAAATATATGCGAAGCTATAGCCGTTCGACAAGCATCTAGAAGTGATCAAGATAGGACAAGGCAACTTAAGCATCATACTGGAGAATAACGAGGGGTTCAAAAAAATGTGGAAGAATTTGTGAAGAAACTGCAAGATGTATTGAATAACTATCATAAAAGATATGATAGTGCTAATTTCACCATATACAGGAAGCGAAGATCCATCTACTGCTGCAATTACGGAGCAAGGGGATATCTTCGGAATCAGAGTCATAGGAACACATTTTAAAAATATGACGACTGGAGAACAAGCAGCAAAATAATCGAGCCAGTGCTAATTTCAATACTGATACACTGAAGCGTCAGTTATTAAAATTGAAGCAGAAACTGAACAATGAGAAGAAAACAGTAATTAATATGAACAACCAGAATAAAACCTTGGAAGTTATAAATGCCGAACTCTTTAACCAGATAAAATTCATTTCAAGAGCAGTCCAGTGGGTTAAAAAAAGTGGATATGTTGAACAACTTGAAACATAAAGATCAGTTGCTGCGGAAGTCGAAACGTGAAAGTGATGTGACAACGTAAAGGTTACAATATCTTTGTTAACTTTTTAATAAATATGGTTGGTAACATTCACCCATGACTATATTCTTGTTGGAAAACATTTTATATATCTCACTAGTGCAAAGGAAAATATATTTATGTGGTAACATAATTGTGAAATAATTGTTGGTGCTAGGTATACTCGTACATCAATAAAATTTTCTATTAATAGTAATCTAACTACTTTTTCCAAGTTGTGATTATAATACCGAGAGGAGAAGATATACATTTATATTTTTCACTCTATTTTTTATTTTGGACAAAACAGTTTTAGTGTCATATTTTTAAACGATTACAGTCGTTTAGAAATTGTTATAAGTATTTGATAATAATGTAGTGACAACTGATGAAATAGCATGTCACCTGGAAAAATTGCTGAACACAATTTCAAAAAATTCATAATAACTTATTTGATTTTTGGTTTACGTCGAGGAAGATCTTTCGTTCAACAGGGTGAAATGTATAAAGTGGTGTTCATTGTTTTATAACAGTGTTTGGCAATATTTAAAAATAAATATTAAAAGAAAATATTAAGGGCGCCGTCACTATGTCTAGTAACAGCTAAATTATTATGTTTAAAACAATA
This sequence comes from Monochamus alternatus, assembly GCA_037114965.1. Classification (NCBI taxonomy): domain Eukaryota; kingdom Metazoa; phylum Arthropoda; class Insecta; order Coleoptera; family Cerambycidae; genus Monochamus; species Monochamus alternatus. Next base: position 8,612,245 of record CM073428.1, read on the forward strand.
CTGATAACTGAATATTACGTGGTCTTACTATGGTTAAATATGGCGATAATCAAAAGTTAACACTTCTTTTTACTGCAGCAAAATACACATAAACGATGAACTTAGGAAAGGTGTGTGTTCATTTTTCTTACTTTCACTTTTAAATGTGAAAAATTAATTGTTGAAGTTTATGCAAAAATGCCGTAAAAAGAGTCACATTCAATATATATTTTAAGAATAAAATCGCTACATTTTGGCAATATAAATACTAACACTACCTACCTAAGTAACTTTAACATGGTTTAAAATTCCTTACTTTAAAATTACATCGACATTCCACTATTTTAGACCTCAGATATGGCCACCTTAACGCATTTTAGCGCTAATAACCTTTTTTTAACGTGTTTAATCACCCCCTAAAAATAAATCACAAGACCGTAAACACTCTACACACAGTTATTATAAAAGAAGAAGAAAAAAAGATTATTTCAACTTTGACACCTGTATCTTTTCCACAGCAACCTAAGACATATTTAACTAAATTTTCATTTTTGTCCCTAAGATGCCGCTGCTGCGGGAGAATGAGTGACATATTGTTGCGTAGGCACAATTCAAAGAGCAGACGGTTGTGCACCTACAAAGAAATGGGCCGTAGGGTGGACGCCCGACAATTTCGGGTGGGAGGGGACAATTACATCGCAGTATACGTGTCCGCGCGTTTACATACATATGTCGGTGGAGGTCCAATATGGAAGCGCCGCGTAATATACAGCTTTGTTGGAACGACACCGAGCGCTCGGGTCGTGTAATTAAAACTGTTACAAGTATGCCGTCCAAATAGCCGGCCGGCATAATATACTATTAGCCGTTTGTGTCTATGACGTCGACATTAACGAGGTCCGCATATTTACATTTGGAGACATTCTTTTATTTGGCCACAAATGGGCTTTTGTTAACAAATTCGCACTCCGTTAATTTGTTTTGTGCTATACTTCTGGGTAATTCTCCGGACGTGATGGCGTTCCATTTCAAATGATAGATACGCGTGAATGCATTTAGTTTAACGTCCGATGATACATCTCTAGTGCTACCATTGTGCATTCCACTAGATAATTATTGACACGTATTGAAAAGACCTAATCACTGATGCCTTTCAAAATTCCTATTATAGTCTATCTGCTCACCTCTTAAGAAGTGTTTAAATGATAATTTTAAAATAATAATCAATCTTTCATAAAATTGAACTGAACTCAAGCCAGTAACTCTTAGCTTAGCTTGAATTGTCATTAGTGAATGCTGTTACATTAAAAAAAAAACTACCCTATAATCGTAGACATTTTGAGAAACATTATTGCTCTCTTTTTCAGAAGAAACTTTGGAAATAAGAACATGGCGCTTTGGTTCATGATTTGAACTAACTGATATCCATATCCTTATTTTTTTACATAAGGTGTTTCTAAATTTCAAGTAATTATAGGTGGATTTGTGGAAATCGGTTGACACCATATAATATGATCATTATATAATAACCAAGAAATGCGTTACGAATTAAAAAATCCTACAATTTAACATGAAGCTAAGTAAAAAAATGCCCTTTCTCTTTTCACTTACTGGAAAACAATTGTGGACAATTATTTTCCAAACCAATCTTGCCATGTTTCAAATTTTCATTGATTGATTGATTACATCAAACATTTAGTAATAAATAATAGTACATTATACTATAAGGGAGAGAAATGCGTTATTTTCGCAGAGGTGCAATTTGAAGCCCGAGGGCTACAATGCATTGTGAAGTAAGTAGCACCAGAATTATTGTATTCAGATTTGAGCATTTATTTAGTAGTCGTTGGGTTATTGTCATAACTACAAAATAAACAAACAAAAATAATTGTCAAATTAAGGTGCTAATTTGGTTTAGTTTAAAGTTTATTTAGTGCACTGTGAGCCGGAAGAGATTGTGGAGGCTGCAAATATTGCAATAAGCAATTTGCTGCTTACGAAGTCAAGATGTTTATACGATATAGGCTACAATCGGTTCAAAAAGTGGTGCGCCGAGAAAAATGTTCAAGTATACAGCGAGAATGTTTTGTTAGCATACTTCAGTGAAAATGCAAAGAATTACAAGTCTTCCACATTATGGGCGCAATATTCTACGATTAAGTCATGCTTGATAATTTACGACATAGATATAAGCAAATTCCCCTAGCTGATCGCATTTTTGAAAAGAACCGGTGACGGATATCAAGCAAAAATATCGAAAATATTGACAAAGGGTGAAATTGACCGTTTTCTATCAAGTGCAGATGACAAAGAATTCTTAGTGATTAAGGTAAGATTACTTTTGTTGTTAGGTATTTCAATTATTAAGTATTTTGATTTTTTATAGGTTGGATTAATTCTGGGGATTGCCGGAGCTTGTCGAACTGATGAACTAGTCAATTTAACTGTAGATGATATTGAGGATGTAGGCTCTACCTTGATTGTAAAAATTCCAAACACTAAGACAAAGATTCCACGATTCCTGGTTACCAATGTGGGAAATATGCTTGAATTGTTTCGAAAATACCTGTCCCTTCGTCCTCCCCACGTCAAGCATAAGCGCCTTTTTTGTGTACTATAAAGCAGGAAAATATATTTCGCAGCCAGTTGGCAAGAATACCATGGGAAAAATTCCGAGTGTAGTAGCTTCGTATTTAAAATTACCTGATGCTGCATGTTATACTGGTCACTGCTTACGAAGATCTTCAGCGACATTACTGGCAGATGCTGGTGTGAATATCACGACAATAAAGCGTCATGCTGGTTGGAAATCAACGACAGTCGCTGAGGGTTATGTCGAGAACTCCATTGAAAATAAGACCAACATTGCTAATCAGGTTTTAGTAGGTACCACTACTAGCGCAATCACAAAAACTGTAAATGTAAGCGAAAGTAATATTCCTTCTAATATTAATTTTGAAAATTGTACAAATGTAACATTTAATTTAAATGTCAATAAATTATTTCAATGTTATTTTTTTTTGCATGAAAAACGTTCTCCATAATGTGAACTCCCTTGGGAGCATTATACTCCCTTGGGAATAATCGACTACTTCTGTTTTAATTTTGATGTCATAGAAACTGATTTCTACTCCCGACCGTGGAAAAATAAATTAATATACATTTTGGTCACCCAGTTCCAATTTGACCATTATGGATTTTTATTTCCATGACGGTTCTGGTTTTTTAAATAATGTTAAGTAATTGAAAAACAAATTTATATTAGGTGTTATCAGCATTTCACCACATGAGACAGAATATGTAACCTGAAATTCGTTTCCATTTTTGTATTCATCTATACTGATGAGAACTAATAGTTTCAAAACTGATATGTCTAGCGATTCTACTAATGGATGATTTTATCTGTTAATAAGACAACGCTAATGTAGAAAGTGCAGCTAGAAAGGTTTTCTGGAGAGTCATTTTGATACATCCGAGAAGGCCATTTGACGTTTATGAAGACCGTTTGAACCCTAGCCTATTATCCTCATCTTGGTAGAGATGAAATATACGACAACGTACCAACCAACCTAAAAATTATTCAACTGCTACGAAAACTTTCAAACTAAATACGGAAAAATGTATATTAGAGCCTTAGAGCAAATTGCTTTGGCAGCTGATCTTGGGAAAGGCTGTCCCTATCTTCCTAAAAGTTATAGCTGGTATTGATATAGAGTAGACAGGTTGCTGTCAGATATTCCTTATTTTTCTTGATTTTAAAAATTCTCCTGATGCCTTGTTTCTCTGAGAGCGGATCTTAGATGATCCCGTATTCATGTGATTCAGTATTCAATTACCTATCAGTGCAAGTAAGCTTTCTATGAACAGTGGTTTTGAGAACCGTTTTCTATGTTCATGTATTTTGCAAGATGTAGAACATGTCTAGATCTATTGATCACTAGCTACTAAATATTGGGTCTCGAAACAGCTACAAGCAAATCCACTATACTATGGGTACAATTGAATGCCGCCATTGGCGATTACGATATTTGCAAATGCGGAATATTTTAGGACACGACTATTATTCGAGCTAATACCAGACCAGCATTAAATTACAAATGCCACAAACTTACACGTCAGCACAATACAACTACACCATTTAATGGGGTTATTTTGGATTTTTTATTTCACTAATCGGAAGTTCTTCATCAGAAAAGCCTATGTGCAAAAAATTTTGTATTTTATAGTATTACAATGTGTAAAAAAAATAAAACATTGTGATAGTGTATGAACAGACAGCTTTAAAGTATCTATACAATAACCAATGGATCCAATCTTCGAGATTTTGCTGTTCTTCAACCTCATTAATATTCAAAATTATCTTGTTAAGTAGCAAACAATTTGTAATTAACATAATGATTTAGACAAAAAAATGTATTTGATAAACCTGTAACTGTTTATCAAATCAGATCAGAAGTATTTTTTTACTGTTTAATAAAATTTTGCAGAAAATATTTTTTTTTAATTTTATGTATATTCTAGGATGATTTCCTCCTTAAGTTCACAAGAGCAAAGTTCTTGTTTTATTTGGACATAATCAATGGTATTTTCCTCATAACTAGTCGAGCATAAAAAAAATACTAAAATGTTTTCTTACTTAAAAACGAAATTATTTTTCCATCAAAGTCTATAATTCTATCACCCTGTATGAACGAAAAGTCTTACTGGGCAAAACAATATGATAAACTGATAAGATAAGATAAGTAATATGATAAGCATTGCTGTATTTAATTTACTTTTATAAATATGGAAAATCACGTTAAATGGTAACGGTTGCTGGCGAGATGGTGCGAACGATAGGAATATGTGACGTCACATCGCCCGTTGCATTAATATCTCCTTTGCTTTTGGGTTAATTAATCTCATATCTTCAACATACGCTTAAATTTATTAGATCTATAATAATACTAACAAATGCAGATAAAATTTGATTATACCAAATCATCCCATTAACATTTAGTTACTTCACCCTATCCATAATTCATGGCGATTGATGTTAATAGTGGGTTTATACTTGTTTACCTCCGTTCAAACTAAACAAAATACCCAATTAAATATTAACGTAGAAGCACATCTCAATAATTTGTTTTTTGAGACATTAGTTCAGTCTCAATTCCCGTCCTCTTCGAACGTAACCCAGCGCGTTAATAAACCGAAGTAAATGAGGTTTAAAGTAATATTAACGCTTAGTTGGACCAGATGCGATAATTACGGTGCTGGCGCGTAGCTTCCAATTATCTTCACATGTTTCGCAGGATATCAAAGTCGGCTAATTTAAAATAAACGCTCTTCGGAGGGCCGATGCTCAGTTGTTATCCATTTGAAGACGCCTTTGTAGTCGCCGTCATGTTGACAGGCTAATTAGAGCGGCGCACAAAAATTTGACGGCGGCAGGATGCGCTGCTGCCCCCGGGGCAGGTCTGGCGCTGCAGGAATTTATCAAGGCGGGTATATTATTCAAATGAGATTGCTGTGGACCGGGCGGGTATACCTAGTAGCAACAATTACCTCGCAATGAACTGGATGAAGGGCAATAATAACTTTTCCTTGTTCGTATAATGGTGATGGGCTTTAGTAAGCTCTCTGATGAAGACTGTAACTTCTAAACAATTTCTGAAATGGCATCAAAACTAATAACTCAGTTAGTTTTTGATTAATATATATCAATTTTTGTCATACACAATTATAAATAGTAGAATTTGACGCATGTTTTGTTAACATATTAGTAACTTGTCAAAAAAATTCAACTTAAAATTGTTTTTTCCACGGTCGGGAGTAGAAATCAGTTTCTATGACATCAAAATTAAAACATTATAGTCGATTATTCCCAAGGGAGTATAATGCTCCCAAGGGAATTTACATTATGGAGAACGTTTTTCATGCAAAGAAAAAGATAACATTGAAATTATTTATTGAAATTTAAATTAAATGTTACATTTGTACAATTTTATATTAGAAGGAATATTACTTTCGCTTACATTTACAGTTTTTGTGATTGCGCTAGTAGTGGTACCTACTAAAACCTGATTAGCAATTTTGGTCTTATTTTCAATGTGGTTCTCGATATAACCCTCAGCGACTGTCGTTGATTTCCAACCAGCATGACGCTTTATTGTCGTGATATTCACACCAGCATCTGCCAGTAATGTCGCTGAAGATCTTCGTAAGCAGTGACCAGTATAACATGTAGCATCAGGTAATTATAAATACGAAGCTACTACACTCGGAATTTTTCCCATGGTATTCTTGCCAACTGGCTGTGAACTACATTTTCCTGCTTTGTAGTACAAAAAAAGGCGCTTATGCTTGACGTGGGGAGGACGAAGGGACAGGTATTTTAGAAACAATTCAAACGTATTTCCCACATCGGTAACCAGAAAGGTTCGTGGAATCTTTGTCTTAGTGTTTGGAATTTTTATAATCAAGGAAAAGCCTACATCCTCAATATCATCTACAGTTAAATTGACTAGTTCATCAGTTCGACAAGCTCCGGTAATCCCCAGAATTAATCCAACCTATAAAAAAATACTTAATAATTAAAATACCTAACAACAAAAGTAATCTTACCTTAATCATTAAGAATTCTTTGTCATCTGCACTTGATAGAAAACGGTCGATTTCACCCTTTGTCAATATTTTCGATTTTTTCACCGGTTCTTTTCAAAAATGCGCTCAGCTTGGGGAATTTGCTTATATCTATGTTGTCGTAAATTATCAAGCATGACTTAACGATAGAATATTGCGCCCATAATGTGGAAGACTTGTAATTCTTTGCATTTTCACTGAAGTATGCCAACAAAACATTCTCACTGTATACATTTTTCTTGGCGCACCACTTTTTGAACCGATTGTAGGCTATATCGTATAAAGATCTTGACTTCGTAGGCAGCAAATTGCTTATTGCAATATTTGCAGCCTCCACAATCTCTTCCGACTCACAATTATTCATTGTGCACTAAACAAACTTTAAACTAAACCAAACTAGCTCCTTAATTTGACAATTCTTTTTGTTTGTTTATTTTGTAGTTATGACAATAACTCAACGATTACTAAATAAATGCTCAAATCCGAATACAATAATTCTGCTGCTACTTACTTCATAATGACAAAATATGTGTTTTTAAGTTAATGAGACTGTGGAAAAAATAGTATATACCATTTGGGAGAGATGCTATTTTGTCCTCGGTTAGTTTATTTTGTCGAAAAAGCAAGTATATAAAATCTTTCACGTTATGGAGACGATTATCAATGCTAAAGAATTTATTCCATAAAAGAAAATAATCAACAATAATCCAAAAACTATTGCTTTCTTGAAGCGTCAGGCTCTAGGATATATACCGAAAAAGTCCAAAGTTTTAACAGCAGAACAAGTAACCAAATTTTTATGTGAAGTTCTAGATGAACAATACCTACTAACAAAAACAATGTTAGTGGTAGTAGTTTGGGATCTTTGATGCGTGTCGAACAAATGATTTAATACGTTTAAATTTTGACGATGTGGTAGATACATAGCGATTTCTTGATGTGTTTTTAATAGATGTATAAACTCATACATCAAGAAGTTTCACTATTACCAATGAAGGATGTACATTTGAACCTTGCACACTTTATCGTAAATATGCAGCTGTACCTAAAAATACGAACAGCAGAAGATTATTTGTTGTATATTGAAACGACAGGTGTAACGCTTAACACGTTGGATGCCATCATCAGTGGTGTTTTGAAAATTGTTGCAGAATACCTAACTAGAAGATTGCAGAAAATATACCGGATATGGACTAATGCGTTCTTCAGCAACCATGTTCCAATGTAGCAGAAGGATATGTAGGTAGAAGAATCCATACAAATAACAATTGAGATATCACCAAAACTGTTTAACCTTTCTCACTCGCAAAATACAACAACTGTAGCATTCGTTCTGGAAAATCAAAAAATTTGCGAAGCAATAATTGCAGTTTCACAAAATAACACTCCGAAGGAACTAAACCTGTGCAGTAATACGAATTGCACAATAAACATAATCATTAATAATAACAATTCAAACTAAGAACATTATTAGTTGGAGTTGTTATTATATTAATAACAACTCCAACTTCAATTAGTTAATTTTCAATATTCTTACTCTAGTAGTTATATGTTTTTTTTATTCCTATAACTGTTATGAAAATAAAAATGTTTCAAGTATCTTTCGTATGTCCATTTTATGTTATATTTCAAAGAAGTATAATATAAAAATATCGATCATTACACCTCCATAAATATTGATTGAGAATTTGTCACACGCGCACGGAAAAATTATTATTATTATTATTTCCAGACTCCTAATGAAATATACTGTTTTTTATCTCAGCAGACATCCTTTGTAGAATTTTTTTTTTTGATAAGTTTATTTGAAACTATAATCCGATAAATTTTTGTGCGCTCGCACATGGATACTGTATACAATATTTTACGTTGCATAACCGTACGCCTTTTATTAAATATATGAGATATTCCATGGAGGAAATGACTTTTTAAATTGCTTCTAAAGCGAGACCAGAAATTACTCGGAGAACTCCATATTAAAACTTCGTACTCTGATTAAACTCATTGAATTTTCCCTGGATAATTAACAACATTTGCAAAAACGGCATAGCCCGTCCATTCCACGGCTTTTTAATTCATCTTTCGTCACGAACGCTTTATATTCGTTCATTTTTTGTTTAGAACTTTATCAGCCCCCAGCAATTCACTGTCCCTAGTCTTTGTGTTTCCCAGTTAATTGCGGTTTTTCCCGTCTACTTCAACGGCGCTGAATTAAAATATTTTCTTTCGGTTTTTCGTAAATTTTCGGTAAGCTGTTAGGCTTTTAAAGAACCCTTAATTACTCCGTTTATATTTAACTTGCGTTTATGAATACGAGTTTTCGAAATTTTAATTTTCACTGCTCCTCAAATGATAAAATTAAAAACACGGCTGTAAAAAATGCTATTTATAAAGAAGGAAATTATTTAACTATTTAAGATATGTTACATCTTCTAGTGTGCAAATTTTTTCCAGATTATGGATATTTTATTCTCAAAATGTTCATGACCGAGAAAAAAATGTCCGGTTATTAAAAAATAAATTAAAATCAGAATATTTTAAATATCAAGTTATGTCAAACAAATTGTCAATCTATCAAACAATTTACAGAGTGGTTACTCCAAGAAAGATACAAATTTCTGAAAAGTTGTTATTTACAATGATAATGGAACAAGGACGAATTTCATAATGAATTGGATAGAATGTATGAGAAGATTTCAAAGTAATATATGAAAATTTTGTTGGGGGATGTTAGGGAAAACAATAGATTATATTGTAATGGAAAAACTGGAGGTAAAATGAATGAATGCAATAGAGAGCTTGAAGTTAGAATGAAACTAAGATTAAAGATGCTTCAAGAAGGAAGTAAAGAATAAATATGAAAAAGAAAGAAGGAAACCAAAAGGATGTAAAGAGAACTTGAAAAATAACAACACTATAAACCTCTATCAAGGAGTGAAGAATGAGAGAAGAGGATATCAGTCAAGACCAGTATTTTATAAAGTCAAAAATGAATGATACCTACTTGCAGGAGAAAATGAAATATTGAACAGGTGGAAATAATATTTTGAAGTTATTAAACGGAGATGAAATCAGTGGAACGGAAAGGAAAGAAAGCAGTGACAATACAGAAGGTTATACGATGTCAACGTCAAGTAAAGAAGAAATTAAAGAAACAATTTCAAAATTGAAAAATAATAAGAGCTCAGGAAATGACAAAGTGACAGCTGAATTATTTAGTAATATGTAGGACAGGAACTAATAGAGCAATTGCAGAAACTATTAGAAAGAGTTTGGGAAAAGAAAGAACTGCCAAAAAATAGACAGAAGCAGTAATGTGCTCTATACATATATACCTATAAAAGAAGATAGAGAGGAATGCCAGAACTATAGGAAAATAGCATTGCTAAATGTGACACATAAAATACTAGCTACGTATATAAAAAACATTTGATGGCAGAAGAGCACGAGAAAATTGCGGAATGTCAATGTAACTTTAGACAAAGAAAAATTATAGTAGATCAAATTTTCACTCTTGGAGAAATTAAAACTGAAAGCTTTGAATAGGGTAAACCAATTGTAGTTTTATTTGTAAATTATCAACAAGCCTATTACAAAATAAAAAAAAATAATTATCTAAGGTTTTATTAGAAGAAGAATATTGGAAGTCGGCAAGAAGATAAGGAAAGTGATACACCTAACATTGAAAACTGAGGTAAAACTAAATAATAGAACAACGGAACAGAAGATCTATTATCAATGTTATTTAACTTAGTACTAGAAAAACTCATCTGAGATCGAGAAGTCTATAGATCAGGTATTATATACTACAAAATAGACACAAATCGGAGAAAAATAGAGGTTTGAAGAAGTACCTAGAACAGTTTACATTTACATTTGCCATAAAACCGAAAATATGAGAAGAAACCAGAATAATGTCAGGAAATAAATAGGTAGGAGAACTGCAGAGAATACTGATAAATGAAAATATTTCTAGACAAACATTAAGACTATACAAGACAGTGGTAGACGTACACCAGTGAAACATGGATGTTGAACAAAGCAGAGCAAAAAGGAATGGAAGTGTACGAGAGGAAAATACGATACTTATGAAAAATTTTTTGAGGAAGAAGAACATAAGAAGGGTGAATCCTAAGAACGAATGGGGAAGGAAGTATATATAAAGTGGATAGCATAGTAAGCGAGGTAAAAGCACAAAGCTTAAAGTAATTAGGTAGCTCTTAGGGATGTTAGTGCGTTAATATAATTTTTTTTTTCCTACCTATCTAGATTATTGGAAGACCAATTCCTATTTAATAACACTCTTAATTTCATAATAAACTGAATATATTTTAAAAATAAAATGTTTAGTTTTCATTATCATAATAAGTTGTAGAAAAAATAGCTATCCTGAAATGCCCTTACGATAATAAACTATTATAAGTTTAAGCGAAAAGACCAAACCTCCATATCACGAGCAGCTTATATCCTTGACGACATCAATCCACTTACATCCAGAATATAGCGCGAATAGGATTCGCCTTACGTACAGCGCATGCATAAATTAAAATATAAAGTGGCATATTCCTGGAAGCTGCCGAGACGCGAAGAGCCACCGCCACTATCACGTAAAAGTATGAATATAAATACGTCGCTGAATATTCTCTTATATAAAATGCCGGTGCAGGAAATGGCAAATGCAATGCGGAGTGCTCCCGCGCCGTCGAATGAAAATCCGGAATGCTTTAGAACAGATGTCTGTCTGATGCGAATTGGCCTTCTGGAAAAGCCACCTCAGTTGTCACGCTAATCCGCAATGAATGCGGGGGCTTAGTCAGTGGCGCGCGCTGGTGGGGGTCTGAATACCAGGGGAGTTATGATGGGATTAAACTAAGTGGTCAGAGACAATGATCGCTTCGCATGAAATGCTGGACGGATGTTATTACATGGCGTATTAAAAAAATAAATAACGGGGTTTACATTCAAATTTACATGTCCAAATGCGATTTTACAGGAAGTGCAGGTACGAGTACTTTCTAAAGCAGTAATTTTAAAGTCTTTCGTGGCATTTTGAAAGTCATTGGCGAGCTGAAGATCATTTATAAGTAAACAAGCCGAATCGAAATAAGAACGAATGAAAAAATCTCGTCAAGTATGACAAAAATGCCAGGAAATGACATGTATGCCAGGATGGCAGACATAATAAAGCCTCTAGTAGAGTCGGAATCAAGACTGAGGGGAGCAGGGACCCGGGGGGCCCATCTCTACAAAGTGAAGGCATCCAGTCCTGCAGCGGAATAATGTGAGAGATAATACCTCTTGGCCCTACACATCCGACGTCGTTTATCCTGCCAAGAATATTAGCGCGCACTATAACATTTAAAAACTGTTAAGACAAATACAAAATGTAATCTCTTCAAAACTTTAATTAATAGCTGTGGGTGTAATTCAACGCTGGTCGAGGTTTTAGTCCGCATAGTAGTTAATTTCACACAATAATATTAATACTTAATAAAAAATGTAGTAAAAAAACTCCTTAGTATTCATATTTAGTATTTACAAAATGTATTCCGAAATATATCACAAATAATTACCACCCGTCTCATTGGTTCACAATCTGATGTGCATACATCCTGATCATAAAATTCTTCTTGTTGATGACTGAAGGATTCTTTCATTGCGTTATGTATTTCTGTGTCCCAAAATTTCTACCTTTTAATAATTATTTTAGTGATTCAAAAATATGGAAATCATAAGTCAATAGATCTAATTATATATCAGAGGATCCTTCTTAGTCGACGCAAAATGTCAGCATAACCACATCTGCAGAAATAGTGCTTTAAACTTCTTTGGTGATGGAGTATTTGAATATTTTCATTACGCCAATGACAACTTACTGAATTATTCAAAATAATGAGACCAAGTCTCGTTACCAGCAATTACTAAAAAGAAAAAGTAATTACTTTTTTGGCTGTACTCCATGAGATGTTGCAAAAGTCAAAGTTCAGGTACATATGAACTTTGTAAAGACTAATTCATTAGTTAACATATTTGGCCCTCAGGTAAAGGAATACGCGCAAAAAATATTGTCATGCAAATTCACAGAACTTTATCTGCTGTAATTGTCCTAGTGATAAGTGCATGAATAAAATAGAAAACTACGGTTCTGCTTATTTACCTTATATCACATACATAATGCACATCACCTGGTCGCAACCCATCTTCAGTTTCCTCTTTTTTGTTCTTAAATTTTCGACATAATTCGCCTACAGATAGTAATACATGACTTGTCATACACTGCTTGCATTCACATATGAGCTGGCAATATTCATTTTGAATAAAATATGTCAATTCAAAGTCACGATGTCGGTATGAGAGTTACATATAATACTAGAAATTTTCAAGGCTAAATTAACCCCGATACAATTTCTCATCAACTTAAGATTGATCAACATCAGCTTTTCATAATTGAGGGTGAGCTTTCCAGTTCTTTTGTCAATTAAATTTATTTATTATTTAAATAAGTTATTATGTGCAAAACCAATTTTAAATTTCAACTAAATTCATATCTTTTTTAATTTCGTACCTACGTCTCACATTGTTATTACTTTATACATTACGCTGCATAATTCTAATATCATTTAAATCCCTTTTTAAAAAATGTTCGCTATGTAGCGTTAAACCTGCGCCACTGACAGCTACCATCGACTTCCTCTCTTCGGGATATCTCGATTTCCAACTTTAATCTTGTGTGTGCCAAATAATTCTACTAGTACCGCAGCGACTGAAAGATTAACATAAATTAAACACACTCTGTTGCCCATTTCTAAGTAATTCGTGAAGGTTGTGCTTACATCTGGTGGTTCTGTTAACTTTTTATATAAGACGGTGGTTTAATGCAATCTGCGTTCATTCCAGAACTCCAAACAATGCTTGGCGCCCATTATTTTTGTAAGTCTTTCCGTACTTTTACTTACACATTTTTAGAAGTTATACGTCGACCGCATTTTCTTAGATGAATTAAATATACTGCGCGATAGAGAAAGGTAAACCCATTAGTATCATCTTATTTTCATAATTTTTTGCATGTTTACTTCTGAAAGTAAAAAATGATTAAATTTTCAGGTTTATCCACTTTTTTTTGAATTTGCATAGGTCGGACCTTAATAACATAGCATTCTGTTTTAAAAAGCTTGTTGCAACGATATATTTTTTACAGCTAATTATGTGTTACGTGTTAGTGACTTTGGGAGGGGACGGATTGTTGCATTTCGCAAAGCAAGTTAGTCGGTGAGAAAAATTTCTAGAAAGACTGACAGATCCTTACGTATCATAGTATCTACGATGTTATCAGGGGTGGGTTCAGGAATGCCGTGGACACAGAGCGAGAGGCCGTCGCGTCGTAATGGGACCGCAGAGCGTAAAGAAGGTATGGAATGATATGGCTCTCCCACTTCCTGGATGTAGCGTTGGACCATCATGTTGTCTTTAATGAAAAATAGTAGTGATCTACTACCATACGCGATATCACGCCATACCATAACGCCTACTGTGTGATCGACATGGCAATCTCTGTCAAATTGTTGGTCACCTCTCACCATGTCTCCTTCTCAGTCTTGCACGATTCTTGTGCATCTCCAGATAGAAACGAGATTCATCACTAAAGATTATCTGTTTCCATTTTACACCATTGTAAGTAGTTAGCTCGATGTTGATGAGTGAGAGGCAACACCCAATGTGGACGATAAGTAAATTATCGGTATTTGATCATATTTTTAATTTGTAAGAAATCTCATAATACCAGAACAGCATGGTTTTTTAAGGGAAGATCATACGAAACAAATTTTGTTACTTACGGTGAATATCTGTATAAACAAGTGGATAAACAAGAACTAGTTGATGCTGTTTATACGGACTTCAGTAAGGCTTTTGTCAAAATATGTCAAAACGTTTTGTTGACGAGGCTAACTGAGGTTGGTATAAACGAATCATTACTACAATGGGTGACCTTTTAAATAAAGGGAGGGTCGCAATTTGTTACAGTTGCAATCAAAATTTTTCATTACTAGTTCTGGGATACCTCAAGGATCACATCTTGGTCCATTATTTTTCATAATTTACATAAACAACATTAGAGAATGATTTAAATGTAGTAAAATTTTACTATATGCAGATGATTTAAAAGTCTATAAGTACCCAATCCATCTGACTGTGATAGACTGCATCATGATCTGCACAGTTTAGAGATATATTGTAAACAAAACGGTTTATATTTTAATCATTGTGTCAATCAATAACATATACTAGAAATGTTAATAAAATTACTTGCCAATAGTTTATTAACAATCAAATATTAAATAGAGTATTATATATTAAGAATTTCTCGATTCAAAATTGTTGTTTAATACTCGCATATAGAGATCTTAGTTAATAATGCTTGTAAAGTGTTAGATTACCTTAAAATACAATGTAGACCATTTAAAAATATGAATTTAATTGCGTCCATTTATAATTCTTATCCTATGTATTTAGTAGGTTGAATTACGCATCTCCTGTTTGCCCCCCTCAATATAATATTTATAAAGCTCGAACAGAATGTATACAAAATAAATTTATAAGATATCTTTTAAAGTAAATTATTTTATTGAAAACGATTATTGTCAAGCCCATTAACATTTTAAATTGATTTCTTTTTAAAGTCGTAGAATATTTAGTGACTTCTTTAGTGAGTTCTGTTATTCAAGTTAATGAGTAATATAGTAAATGTTCCTGGTGATATATATTTTGGCGTACCTTGCAGAAACCTTCGAAATCATGAAATTTTCTATGTACCGTCTAAATGGACAAGCTACTGCCAGATTTCTCCACTTTGTAGAATGTTTGTTGAGTGCAACATATATTATATTGACATTGATGTCTTTAATGTGACTTTGGCCAAATTTAAAAAACGCTCATAACATGTACATTCATCCTGCTGTAAAATTTGTCCCTTTTGACATACCCAAAACACTAACCCTAAAGTATTACGTTTTTTAAAGTACTCAAATGAGTACAAATGAGACATTCTATTATTGCTAATAACAGAACTTTAAAATTGTAAGGCAACGATGTGACAAAAGTTATGAAATGATTTATCTACAAATGCCATTTCCAAGATATGCTTTTTCAAAAAATTTCCGTACCATTTAACATACTTTTTAATTTTTAAACGTTTTGAATGTTTTTATTAATTTACTTTATTGACTGTATTAAACTACTTTATGTGATATTTTACGGGGAATGCTCTTAACTTTTATTGTTCTGCGAGTAACGCTTCCGGATACTGGAGTTCCTGTAGCAGAAACAGGAAGGAGAATTTACTGTTAACGTCAGAAATCGTACGTTACGAGTTCTGGTTGTATAAATCCTTTACAAGGCATGATTTTCAGCCCGGATTCCTCCTTGCTCCTCACATAATAAATTTACAACTGAAAATTCCATCCTCGAATTACATTCGTAACGGGGAGTGCTGAAAAATATTGTTAAAGTAAATTATTAATAGCGCTGCAGGAATGTGATATATGAGAGGATGAATTTTAGAGTAAATTAGTAAGTATCTACTATAACATGGAAAAAATTACTTTATTTACGGCCGTATATATTATGCTGATATTTCAAACTTACAGTAAATTTGAAAGAAACATACTTCCGACTTTGACATATATCCAGGCAAAAAGTGACATTTACCAGGGGGAAGTGATATGTCACTTCCAACCCAGGTAAATGTCAATATCCAAAACGTTTGTTTCAAGAAAAAATCTTATTGTACATTAATACATTCTCAACAAATTTTATTCGAATTAAATATTACAAATTATTTTACTAAATTAATTGTAAGATCGATTGGTAATAAGCGGCAACAGAAATTGATAATCCATGCTGAACATCCTACGTAGAAATGGTAACGTTTTTAGTACTGGAGTTTGGCAATTTGTCGGATATTTTTATGGCAATTTTAACCTAAAAATCCGTAGACTTATCGACGTACCCTTCCACTACGGGTTAAGATTTCCATACCCCCAATTTCTTCAATTGGAAAATGCTGTTATCACTGTTTACCAATAGCGTAGGTGCCGTTCTTCGGAAGCACTGTCCCGTGTATGTTTCACAATGTGGAAGCTTTAGAAATACTGCATTTTTTGGAAAATTAACTGTAACCAAATGGCTGGCGAGTGATTTACAGAATCTTAATTATAAAATGAAGTTTTCGTATCCATTCTTCATTACTAACTATAAATACTCTTGACTTGAACGATATTAAGATCATTTAATTTCATTTTATATAGTTCGTCACTTCGACATGCACCCAATACACCAATTATGAGTGCAACCTTTATAGGTAGCATATCATCAGATGCATTCTTCAAAAACGCCGCTTGACTTTTTGGATACATATCCTCGATATTGTTGTTTCAAAGATATCAATAATTTCGAAGATTTGGATATATCCACTTTATCTTTAATATTTAAAGTAGTACGGAATACTGTGTAAACCAAAGGGTTGGCAGTTTATGCCAGCACAATAATTTCAGAAATAGATTTTTGTACACATTTTTGCAAGCAACAACTCTTGAAAATATAAACTTTATCGTACCTTGCACGATTTTTCTTAGGTAACAAACTTTCAGCGGCTTCTGCCAGTTGAGGAGTTACTAAAAGTGGTTAAAGCTTATCAACCTAAGTCGTTCCTGTGTGCAAATGCGACCTTTCAGATAATAATATGCCTCCTTCTCTCCCGCAAAAGTCTCGACTTTGGGGCTAATCCTTGTAATTCGATTGAAGGGTTGATATATTATTATTATAATAGAAGAAAAGATAAACAAATTTATTCTATTCAACCTTGCACACAATCAACATACTAAATCTCTTTCTGGTTGCTGGAAAAAATAACTAACTTCCAATTTCCTTCCTGGTCGTCATAAATAAAATCAACTGTAGGATATTGCTGAATCTTCATTTGTAAACTGCGCTCCAAACTAACAAATTCTTGGAAGGCAATCATAAACAACTCAGAAAAATATATTCCGACAATTCATTTATAATATTTATCAAAATTAAATAAGTTTTGAATTGTATTAAAAAGTGAGTAACATTCTTAATTTGCAATTTCTCGAAAACGATTCATCGTATCAAAAATTACCAAGAGACATTTTTTGTGTAATTTTAATTGGTTCAATCGTTGGAATGCCATTTTTTTCTTAAAAAACTCTGTGAAGCTTAGCGGAGGTTATATCTGAGCTCATGCATAAATTAAAAATAAATTAATACCCGCAAAATGTAGTCTCCAAATACCTATTAGGGTGTGCCAAGTTTGAACTAAGTAGCTCTTACTACTCAGAAAATTTGATTTTTTTCAAACTCTAACACTCTGTATCTGTAAAACAAAGCTGTTGCCGACCCATGTTTATACGACATTTCTGTCTTATCAATCAAACATAGATTAACCCCTTAAAGTTTGTGCACATAGTTAATCAACACCCTGTATATTTATTTAATTGCTTCATTCTCAACTTAAAGGGAACGGAGGTACTGAAAGCGCTCAAACTACACTGTTAAAAAGAGAGTGTAAAATATTTCAGGAGGTAATAGTATGAACCAAAATAAGCAGAAAAGTCTTAATAAATATGGGTCCGCAAAGTAACGGCTGCGAAGATATAGACCACTATTCGTTTTTCAAACATTTTATTTTATTAGGAATAAACCGACAAAGGAAGCTTTTAACAAACAAAAAACAAAGTTACAGAAGATGTTCAAAGTGCCCTCCGTCCATTTTTAAGCAGGCACGACATCTTCGTCTCAACGATATTCGAACTCTTTCGAAAACACCCTCCTTGGTTTGGATTTCTTGACACTTTTTATTAATCCGTAGCTGCAGCTATTCCAGGCTATTTACAGGAGTACCATACACTAATGTCTTCAAATATCCCTAAACAAAGAAATCTAGAGGGTCTAGGCGATCTTGAAGGCCATAAAAGAGGTCCGGCCCTTCCTACCCATCTATGTAGAAAAGTTTGGTGTAAATGCTCTCTAACGGCCATGGAAAAATGAGCTGGAGCACCATCATGCTGGAACCACATTTGTTGCCTCTGATTCAAAGGAATGTCTTCCAAAAACTCATACAGTGTGTTCTGCAGAAAGATGAGGTAAGCAGCGCCTGTTAATCGGTTTGGTAAAACAACAGGACCTAAAAACCTGTTACCTACAATACCCATCCAAATGTTTAATGAAAAACGTGCCTGATGTCCAGATTCTATTAGAGCATGAGGATTTTCGTTGGCCCAAATATGCGTATTGTGAAAATTAAACACTCCATTTCTTGTCAACCCGGCCTCATCAGTAAAAAGAATGTTTGCAAGAAAACGAGGGTCTTCAGCAGTATGACGTAGAAACCAGCGGCAAAAAACCAAACGTGCTTGATGATCATTTATTGGATTTAAGGCCTGTACTCGTTGCACATGGTATGGATAAAGCAGTTGCTCGTGAAGGATTCTCCAAACAAGAGGACCACTAATTCCTACCTCGGCTGATATTCTCCGCACACTTGTACCTGGATTCTGCTCTACCAGTGCTAGAAATTCTTCTTCTGCTCTAGGAGTGGATACCAACCTTGGTCTTCCGGATAAATGGCACTGTTTGCTCAAGAAACCGGTATCACGCAATCTTTGATGAATTCTTCCCAACATGCGTTGTGAAGGTACTGAGAGCAACTGTCAAATACGTACTGTTTATTTCACCAAACCTCAACCAACTATTATAAGAAAATATATAACGTTTTTGCAAAATAAAAAGGGGCTAAAAAACATAAAACATTCCATATCTCCGCAACCGTTACTTTGCGGACCCATGTTTATTGAGATTTTTCTGCTTATTTTGGTTCATACTATTACCTCCTTAAATATTTTACACTCTTTTTTTAACACCCTGTATAATCTAAAGCCGTTCGTCTGTTACCTACCTCTTAAAAACAAAGGTAATAAGTTGCAAGTGTATACGTCAACTCAATATCTCAAAAGAAGCAAACCATTGATTCCTTATTGGGACTAATATTTGTATGTCATTCTTTTGAATAATATAAAAATCAAAGCCGATGTTTCTGTACTATTAAAAACATTTAAGATCTGTTGCTTTCCAAACTCTGAACTGACAAACAACGCATGAATAATATTAACCAGATTTAACTTTAATCTGAAATTTGTTGGGTAAATAAACGAGCTACATCGCGAACCCTCCTCCACCGACGTTATTTTTGTTCGGCCTGTTGTGGCATTCAGAATCCGAGAAACTGCCTTTTTATTTAAATAAGTAATGATCATTGCCGAGTTGGCGGTTTTTTCCGTAATTCGAGCCCTCTTGTACCCATAAAAGAGCAAATGCAACGTAATTATCTGATGAATTGCGCTCCTGAAAATGTAATTTGAAACGTGAGTGGTAGCGGACGAACGCGGCGCTATTTAAATATGGATCTCCTGTATAAATAACCAATGGGCCAGGCCTCTATGGGTGCCGAGTTTCATTGGGCGGGTTTGGTCTTTATTGCATGGTCCCCTAACTGAGATTTTATGCGTTGCTTCGCGCCATGCCGTGTGTGTTAAGTTGAGAGGATTTTTGTGAAAGGTACAAAAGCTCAAAAGCGTTCGACAAGAGCGACTATGACATGTTCTTAAAAAAAAATCTAAAAATATGATGCATCTAACAGACTGATATAAGAAACAGGAAACAGCATGCGACAGTTAATAATTTTACATTTACATTCTTATATAACTACTTCAAGCGTACCACACGGTTCTAATCTGGGTCCACTACTTTGATGTTGTGCGTAGCTCTAATACTTTGTTATTCGGGGATGATTTAAAAATACACAAAGAGATAAGAAACGTTGATGATTGTAAATTACTACAAAATAATTTAGATTATATCTATAATTAGTCCCAAAATAAATTATTTTTTAATATCAATAAATGTAAACAAATAACGTACACGCTACAGGTAAATCCAGTTATGTTTAAGTACAATATCAATCGTATTTGTTTGGATGTAGTGGAGGAAGTGAAATATTTTGATGTAATTTTTGACACAAAATTCTCGTTTAATAGGTACGTAATAAATACAGTTAATATGGCTATTAAAAATTTAGGATTTGTACTAAGAAATTCTTACTTTATAAGTAATAAAACGTTGATAATGTTATATAATTGTTATGTTAGGTCGAAACTTAGTTATTGCGCAATTGTATGGAACCCATTTTATGTTAAGTGTATACAGATGACTGAACATCTGCAAAAACGATTCATGAAGCATCTTGCATACAGAATGACTGGACAGTATAATACAATGCATGACTACTACCATCAAATGCTAAAAAATAATAACAAACATTGCATATTAGGCGGGTTGTCCAAGGAATATTATATATACATAAACTTATACATTACAACATAAAATATGAACTAATGCTAAATAAAATTAATATTAGTGTACCCTATAAAAAAACTATACTATAGAACATTTTATTGCTAAATAGCCAGAACAAATTATGGATTAAGGTCACCCATAGTGCTATGTGTTTAAACTATAATACTTTGCAGGCAAATTGTGATACATTTGCTGATAACTTTAATGTATTTTTACATAAATTTAAAAATGGTCTGCAAAATAATATATATTTGTAAATTAGGCTAGACTAGTTTGTTTAGTTATAGTCTATTTGTTTAGTTAATCTTAGTTTTTTTTTTACTTTTACTTTGTCTTTTTTCAGGCGTTTGACGCTAAACACAATCTGTAATTGGACCGTATTGTTACGTTGATTATTTCAATAAATAAATAAATAAGGTGTCAAAGTTGGAATTTAAAAAGTGATTTTTTGTAATAAATACGCTGTGTATCAGTGTATCAACTTAAAAATTTAGGAATGTTTTTGGATATGAGAAAACATAATCTATTGTCTATTTCGACGTATTCCCTAGAGGGCGCCACATCCGCTATACAGGGTGGGCCAATGGAAACTTTCCACCCCGATTTTTTTGGTTTAAAATAAAAATCTGGGAAAACGCTTGGACACGTCAACTTTTGATACGAGAGGGAACTATTTTTCAGTTCTTTTCATCCCCGTAGCTTTAACCTCCTAGCTGGGGAGACAACAACCCCCCAAATTTGAATAGGGGATAGGAGTCGTGCCATACCTCTTTTTAAAGGTCTCATCGAGTTCTTTATGACTGTACAATTTCGCGTCAATATTTTTATCCGTAACAAAATGACAGCTTGTCAAAATAAAAATAAATAAAAATACTTCCTAATTTATTAATTAGGTCTACACGTTAATTTTATCTAAGAAACTGTTTAAAACATTCGTCATTAACATCCATGCAATAATAAAATCGATTCTCTATCTCTTCTCTAACATTCTGCAACATATTGGCAGTTATCCTTTGACATTCTACAGTTATGCGTTCTTGGAGAACTTGAAGAGAAGCTGGCTGTACTGTAGACTTCAAATGGTCCCAGAGAAAGAAGTCGAGACAGGAAAGATCAGGGGACCTTGCAGGCCACTCAATAGATCCCCTACGGCCAATGCAATGACCACTAAAATTTTCGTTGAGGCATTGTTGAAAAAACACAAGTTATTATCTTCGGCAATAGCCTCCCTTATTCTAGTGGGTTTTGAAGCAAAATAAGATACATCTCTTCAGTCAAATTGCCTTGCAAAAAGAATGAGCCGCTTAAGTTATTGCCTAAGATACCTGTCCAGACATTCAACTTTGGGTTTGAATCCAGTATCGACAATTATGTCGATTGATCAACCCATGTAGAAAAAAGGAGCATTCATCTGAAAAGCAGATATTGTACACGAAATTCGGATTGCCAATATACCGTTCACTCATTTCTTTTGCAAATTGTAATCGTCCCTCATAATAATCCTCGTTAAGTTTGCGAAGCAATTGTATCTATCATGTATCAATTGTAAAATTTGTGACTCTTCAAAATTCTCCTAACGCTTGTTCGCGATACGCCGGAGAGTTCGGCCAATTGCCTAGTACTCAATGTGTTATCCATTGTAATATGTCCTATAACTGCGACTTGCATACTTTCATTCCGATCGACACGAACCGGATTATCGTTTCCATAATTTTTTTAATCAGCTGCCTAACGTAAGTATGTGAGACATTTTTATCCCGATGTCTTTCATTAAATTGTCGTGCTGTTTGTCTTACACGGTCATTGCTTTTGAAGTAAATATAAACCAATTTAATTCGCTCCGCTATAGTATACACCATAATTAAATCTAATTACAATCTGTCAAACTAACGATAATAATCCTGAAACTCAAAATGATAGTACGACAATATTTAGTAAACAAAGTTTGCAAAAAAATTTTCTCCAAAAGTAAAAAAAACGGATGATTTGTTGCTAGTTTTTATGTCAATATTCGGATACACTATGGTAACGATACTTCCTGCCGGTGAGACGTAGGGTCATAAAGAACTCGATGAGACCTTTAAAAAAAGGTATGGTAGGACCCCCATCCCCTATTCAAATTTGGGGGGTTGTTTCCTACCCAGCTAGGGGGTTAAAGCTACGGAGATGAAAAAAACGGAAAAATAGTTCCCCCTCAAATCAAAAGTCGACGTGTCCGAGCGTTTTCCCAGATTTTTATTTTAAACCAAAAAAATCGGGGTGGAAAGTTTCCATTGGCCCACCCTGTATTTGTGACGTAAATGTGAGCGTAACTTTTTTGGACCTAACGTTATCACGGTTTAGGGGAAAAAATGTATACTTGCCATTAGTCTTAGAAATTGATCATTTTCGAGGTAATAGCTTAATCGATACAGTTATTTACGATATTCGATATTTTGTATCGATAAAAATTGTTGCGATATTATTGATACATCGAAAAAATCTTAAATATGGAACGGGAAATACCGAATTAAAATTTATACTTGTTTAGTCGAGCTTTCTTGATTTTTCTGACCGTTTACGTAAAATTCCTATGGAAAACCGTTTGCCCAAATTTACTCTTATATTAAAATCGTGCTATTGGCAGTGCCCCCTGGTTATTTTTGGCGTTTTCTTTGACTCATTGATCATAATTTTAAATCTGAGTATCTGATTGGTCAAATTTAAGAAATTATAATAGTATGATTTCATGGAAGTTGGAAATACGATTTTTTACATTTACAGAAATGCTGACAAATTCAGATATAAAAAGAATATAAATGACTGGCATTTTTAAAGAGCTTTTAAATATTTTCAGTGGTGACAAATATATATTTTGTTTTTGTTGTTATTTGTTGTTTTTAACCATACTACTGTTATTTTATATGTAATAAATTATACAGATAATTAAATTGGATAGTTTCAATTATATGAATTAGTACATATATTGCAAATAACGTTAATTTTATATTTGAAATTGCTTTTTTCTTGGTTAGCCTTGTCCTATCAATAATTAGATATTGAAAGTCTGGCGTGTTTTAGAGGAGGGGTATACGTCGATATATCGATACTTTGAAGGTCAATATTGAGAAGTGTCTATATTAGATCCTTTGATTCGTATCGATACATTTTGAGTCGAGGAACATCCCTAGTATTTATCCAATGTTGGTTAAAACCGATTACTTTACAAAATCGAAAAATTCTGAGACAATAATGTAATAGATTACAACCTGATAATCAACAATTTAAAAAATCTGTTTAGAAATTTACAGAAAAAAAGATGAAAGATTTGTTCACATTGGGAATTATCCACAAACTAATTCAAGACGACTATCTGGAGCTGCCAGAATCAGTATGACTTCCATTTTAAAAATGTTGCTTGTTGAAAAATACCATCTGTAACATTTTACACTAGTGCAAATTTTATTGCTTGTCGATCTACCTGCAACAATTTTCAAGGAAATTGTGGCGCCTACTAAGTTAAAATATTGTACAATGAAGTATGGAGCTGATTGTTGAAAGGCTATTTTCTCGAAAATGGTCAATTTCTGAGACTATTGACAACAAGTATAACTTTTTCCTCATAAACAATATAGGTTTAAGAATTTTTAATAAAAAACGTGATAACGTTAAGTTCAAATAAGTTACACTCATATTTAGGTCACATATATGACAGATAAATAATAACAATAATAAATGGTTTATTATAAAAAAAAGTACAAAACAGTTTACACAAACGGAAGGTGTATCAACAAGTTGCTTTACAACACCTCCATCAAGGATACGAACAAAATAATATAATAATAAATGTCAAATTCAGTTTAAAACAATTGAATATTAAAATGTTCAATGGCAGAAGAAAGTATGTACAATTTTAACTTATTTTTTATAATCATTACCGAGAGATTGTGATAGTGAGCCGGCAGATTATTAAGAATATATGAAGCCATATGAGAAAAAGAACATTTAAATCTTTCGCTCTTATGAGAAGGAATATACATTTTTTTTCGACCTGCCTCAAATCTCTTGAGTGAATTTCTGATCTCCACTATATGAATATGCATGCCTATTGCTATTCATTACATTCAAAATGAAGCCAACAATATGAATGAATCTCCTTTCAGACATGTTCAACAAATTATAATTGCACTGATAAGAAATATGACTATATTGTAAAACAGTAGTAAAATATCTGACACAAGAGATCTAAACTCTTTGTAAACGATGTTTGTCCGCTTGACTTATACAGGGACCATAAACAACGTCTGCATAATGTAAGTGAGAAAGAATCATAGTTTCAATAAGCAAAATCTTGGTATGGGAGTCTAGATATTTTTTAAAGGAATGCAGCAGTTTTAGGCAAGAATATGCTTGTATGTCTTAATTGATAAGGCGTCCCAAAAAGAATATTCTGGCTTTTAATGGGATTCACTAACAGAGTATTTTGTTGAGTCCAATCATAAAAGTGTTTTAAGTCGATATTTATAGCTTCTACTACAATATATAATTCAGATGGCCGAAAGCTATAAAGAAGCTGTATATCGTCAGCATACATACTAAGTTTAGAATTAAGGCAAAGTTTAGACAAATCAGCGGTGAATATATTAAATATTAAATTAATAGATATGCCCTCTAGAGAATACGATTTTGATTTCTCATATCCAAAAGCATCTATTTCCAAATTTTTGGATTGATACAGTTAAACAGAGGGTAATTATTACAAAAAATCACTTTTTAAATTTGACTTCCTGTATCTTTGTTATTATCAACATTTTATTCAGGCAAATTGACCTAAATCGTAATATTTTGAAGTGAAAAGTAGTAGTATGCCTCCATAGGCCATTTCTTACGAACCACCCTGTAAATTTCCAACTTCCAAAAATTTAGAAATCTAACAAAATATCTAGAGGAAGAATTGATAAGATGGCTATAGTAAACTTATTTTTTTCTTCTTCATATATAATTTCGTCTTGACACTTTGTCCCTTCTTTTAGATCAAACACCGCACTTGCATTTATATCTCCTGATTTTATAAGTTTGATGATTATTTCGTTTTATTTTCAATTACAATATCAAGGTAATGTTTTATTGGTGAAAAAGTCAACATAGTTATCCCATCCTTACTTTTTGCCACTGGGGGGACCTATTAAACCAATATTGTTTTTAAAATCAGTATCCCAACCCCCCTTTTGAAATTCCTACGCATTCCCCTACCCTCATACATAATACAACAGTTTTTATTAATACTGAACAGATACGTATGTACATGTCGATTTGTTTTTAAAATATTTATGGCAAATAAATTTGTTAAAAAGGATGCAATATTCATTATTTATTTGAACTCGTGTTTTATTAAATCACACTAAAACCGAGTGAACAATGCAATTTTGTTTGCATTATTGACAATAGAATTATTGTACAGAGAAATCCAGAACCGATGATTGTGCCGCTTTTTAGATATATTTTTTGTGGTCCATATTTACTATTTTAACACGCTTATATTAGCTTTACCTGTATGTATGTATGTATGTATGTATGTAACGGAATCTTCAGCGTAATTTTCACCAATTTCAAGAAGTCTGATCAGCTTGAAAATTTGCACAGGGGTCAAGGACTGATGACAATACAATTATTTAATAACTTTGTTCTAATGTCCTGACTAGGATCATCAGAATAAAAACTATTTAGATTACTTTGCAGGTTAAATGTATACAATCCATCAGTGTTGTTTCCAAGCAGGCAAGGCAGGGGCAGGGGACTGTAATAGATTCGTGCTCTTGCTTTTCACGTATAGATGGCGACCTGACAGAATTAGTTTTCGGTTTTCGCTTAATTTTAAATTAAAAATTTTTATAAATAAATAAAAATTTGATAATTTATAAAAAAATTCAAATAAACATTTTGATTAAAAAAATTTCGAAAAAATACAGAATTCAAAATAAAAAAAAAAATTCTAAATATAAAATTTTGGAGTTTAAAAAAGTTTTGAAATACAAATTTTTTAAAAAAATTTACATTTGAAAATAAAAAAAAAATTCGAAATACAAAATTTTGTAAATAATTTTGGATTGTGGAATTACATGATAAAATCAAATTTAAAAATTTTTAGAAAAAAATAAAAATTTGATAATTTATAAAAAAATTCAAATAAAAATTTTTGAAAAAAATTTTTAATTGAAAAATTTTAAAATTCAAAAATTTAGAAAAAATTTCGAAAAAGACTGAATTTTAAAATTTTGAAGAGTGTAAATTTTCAAATTCAAAGAAATTTTGATTTGAAAATTTTGGCAAGAATTTTGAAGAAAGTTTTGAATCTAAAATTTTGTAAAATTAGAAAGAAAAAAAAAAGATTTTGATACGAGAACGTTGACAAAAATTTTAATTTGCATATTTTATAGAAACAAACAAAAATGAAAAATGAAACTATAACACAAAGAAAGAGGAGACTGGAGAAAAAAAAATGTATAGAAAAACTATATGAAATGGAAAGGTTACGTAAACATGAATGAAATGAATTTAGATTTATTGTCAAATATAAGATATTTTAAAAATTAAGGCTCTTAATTATAATTACTTTTGTTATTGTTTTGAGACTAAAAATTAAGAAAATAAATTATAGTTTAAAAAAACTAAAAAAACACGCTTTAATGGTAAACCGAACTAAAAAGTAGAAAATAATTTTGAAGTATCAAGAGTTTGTTACAGCAATAGAAAATTCCGACAATCAATTACGACTAATTAATTGGGAATAAGATTAAATTAGAAATTAAATTATTAATAAAATAATTCAATTATAGTAAAAAAAAGCGTGGGGTGCTTGATATTAAATGTTACCATTATTTCAGTAGTGCAGCTATTTATAAAAAAAAGTCATTATGAAAATATAGTAAATTGCACCCCACGCTTTTTTTTACTATAATTGAATTATTTTATTATTAATTTAATTTCTAATTTAATCTTATTCCCAATTAATTAGTCGTAATTGATTGTCGGAATTTTCTATTGCTGTAACAAACTCTTGATACTTCAAAATTATTTTCTACTTTTTAGTTCGGTTTACCATTAAAGCGTGTTTTTTTAGTTTTTTTAAACTATAATTTTTTTATGTACAGTTGATAAAAATGATACTGACAAGAACGCAAGATATGTAGGATTACTAATTTTTCAGAAGCAATCAATTTGTCTTAAGAATTTTAATACAACATACAACAAAAAATAAGTTTTATATAACACATAAAATTGTATATTTAATTTGTTAGTGGTCAATGCCAATGGTAGGAGATACAGTCAAATTTAAAAAAAAAACACAATATTTTTGCTCGTTAATGTTTCTTCAACACATACTTTGACATCTACAGGAATACTACGATAAGATTAATACATTCAAATAAAATGCTTTAATAATACTTGCATGTTAATTTAATATATATAATAGATCAGCTATATTTGTGAAAAGGATTGGCAACCTCTCTATGCAGGTATGATAGAGTGGAAGAATGTTAGTTTTGGTCAATGTGAGAAATTGATACTGGTCGACGTTTGACCACGCCCTTAACTAATAAAGTTTTCCAGGTTTGCCTCATTCCTGCATTAAGTAGTGATTGGCTGTAATCCGTCTGGGGAGTTTTAAGTGATGAAAAAGAAAACAGTACTGGTTTTCAAAGTACATACACTTTTCTTACATCGTAAAAGAATTGAGTTTTACCAGTATGTCCAATAAAAATAACAAGAAAATTATACAATAAATAAAACATCAGACTTAGGAACGCTTAATAACTTATTTTAATATAATAGGGATGATAAAGTGACATATGTGTTGCTTTACTTTTGTTTACAAATTATGATTGCTTAGACAAATAATTGTTGTGGAATTATCTACCTTTACTTTGACAAATTCAAAATGTCATTAAGTTTTATATACCTAATAATTGTATTTGGAACGATATGCAGAGTGGTCTACTTTCGAAAGCGGAAACTTTAGAGGCAGGCAGAGAGCCACAAAATAATATCAGTTTGTATTATAAACTATATTCGAAAAATGCTTCATTACAAAGATACAGGGTGTCAAAATTTTTTTCAAAAGTTCCAAATTTTTTAATATTTTTAAAACTGCTATAGATATTTAAATGAAATTTGGAACCTTTGAATAGGTAATCTAGATACATATTTTTACATAAAAAATATTATTGTTCTTCCACCAGTGGCGTGCGTACGGACAGATCTTCGGAAAATTTTAATGAAAAAAATGGTACGCCTATGTTTTTTTTTAGAAACAAAAACTATTTCTAGAATATTTGTTCAATTTACAACAGAAAAATTCTCCTTACTTTTTTCGTTTGCCATTAAAAAAATTCTTTAAGCAACTGGAATCCAAACAAATTTTAATCTGTCGTAGTAGGCCATGAAACAAAAAAGACTACTAAACTGATATTATTTTGTTCTCTGTCTGCCTTTAAAGTGTCCGCTTTGGAAAGTTGGCCACCCTGTATATCATTATAGTTCAAAATATCGTGAATACAAAAAAATTTATAAACATACCTGGATATTCTATCCAATTCTTTTGGTAGAAAACTTAAATATACCTACTTATGAAATATATACAAGAGAAAGAGCTGAAAATTATCAGTTTATTTCATTGCCTTAGGATTATGCAACCAAACCAACACCTTGCAGCTTTAGCTTCCCGTCAACGGATGTCGCCGGCATCTATGTCTAGTATATAGAATTCTATAATCGCCTGGATGTTAAGAATGTTTGACTAGTACTCAATAGATGTCGCAAAGTATTATTGCTCTGATATTTTTTCAAATTTATAAAAGATGCATTAAAACTAAATGAAAGATAATTTTCTGAAAATAAATACAAAATGAGGTTTTTAGTAAGAGTTATTTAGTACCGGATTATTTATAAAATAATAGTGGCTCAGAATATACAATTTTCAGGTGAGAGGTAAGTCACTTAAAATTAATACTTTGGGAAAAATTTATAAAATTCCGCCATTATTTCTGTGCCTAAATCACATAACAACATTCGATTCAAACAACATATTTATTGTCATGATAATAAAAATAATAATAATAGATTACAATAATATACAGTGCTTTCGAAAAGTAACGAATAAATTTTCGAAAAAATCCCCTGGCACGTCTATTTTGATTTTAAACGCACTAAAGATGCTAGGGTTGTCTTCTTTCTCTCCCATGATTCAAAACTGCGGTTAATTTAACACCTCAAATTATATAGGTACTTTTAAAGGCAGCACATATGTGAAATATGGACCTTTAAATGATTATATGCGTGTACTTCCCCGAGAAGTCACAGACTAAAACACTATTGCGTAGTTATTATGCCACGTTGCCAGATGCCCTACCAAAATCGTGGGTCGTTTTATATAAATAAGGGTAGTAATAGTAGTTATTAGCAACAAGTACAAAAGGTAAGTGTAAACGTTTTAGTGTAGTATGTAAGGCACTTTATTTTCAGAGTAGAAAATAAATAATATATAGTGTGCTAAACCAAACGTAACATACTTACATTTTATCACAATACGAGGATGCATTTTATTTATGAAGGCGACGTGGACGTGTATTTTTCATACTGGTTTTCTCTTTCACGATAACGTCTTGGCCGTTCAAGATATCTGACTATATTTAAATATTCTTCATCTGATGAGGCAGACGAATCAGAATTTTCCACTGCACAGTTATCGTCACGAAAATATCAAAAAAAGTTGGGTTGGCCGTACAATAAAAATATAAACAAACAACAGCTAAATCGCTGCGCGCGTGCGCTAATGTTTATTGGACAGATATGAATTTTAATACAAGTGGCAACCCTGCTGTTTTATATCCTTTGCAAAGCGGCGTATAATAAATTGTAATATAGATAATATTTCGTTTGAGTAAGCGTATTGAACGATCACATTTTATCAGTTAAGCAGTGACGTTAGATAAAAATGCGCTTAGATATGCTTTAAAACATTAATTGAGGGCTAGTGCAAGTTTATTCTATAAATTTTGGTACTTAATACTTATTAAAGGGGGACAAATCTCACAATTTCCATTACACAGGGTGTCCATGAGTAACAAGTACATTAGGTTGAAGTTGTAATATAAACCCCTATATTTGAAGGAGGCAGAGGTGTTATTATTGCCTAATATAATGTATACATAGAGGTTCACACAAATATACAGACGAACATCAACAAATGTTTGCAAAAAACAAGGAATATATACTAATGTTTCAGCAAAAACGTTTCAACATATTTTCTAATGCGAATGAAATCCATTGCAATACACTTTTAGAGGAAGAGATGGATAATACACATTTAGAGGATAGATGGATAAATTTCACAAAATTTCCCTACACAGAAGTTATTTGTGCTCCTGACAAGGCCTCCTTAACTATTTAGAAATAAAAATGTAGCTGTTTTTTTATCTTAACTCACATAGTGTATATGTAGTAATACAATTTAATGTATTTCTAATAATTTGTTAATAAGATACAAGCAGAATTTTTTAAAACGTGTAGCTTTTTTCCATTACATCAAAATAAAAAGTTTTCTCTTTTCATTCTGTTAACACACTACGCATATGGTTACAAAAACAATATTAATACATTTTTAAATTGGTTACAGTAGTCAGGTTATAGAAAATCATATTTGAACTGATTGATGAACTCTTTGGTATATATATAATTTTTTTTAAAATGTACATGTTATTATTTACATTTTTATACACTGATATTCAATTATTCCTATAATATGCATAATAATGTTAGTTGAAAAAGTTTTTCTATGCATATTTTTCAATTGTAGTTATAAGTATATATAAAACATAAAAAAGTAAAATCACTTCGTAAAATTGCTTATGTTTTACGATTCCAACCTAAAAATTACAATGTAAACCTAAATCAATACAAATTTACGACGAGATTTAGCATAATAGTTATATATCACATAATAGATACGATATAAAATTTTATCTATGTTTATTTCTGCAATATTGCAGTGTACTCATTTCATTTACAAAATTATTGTGTAATTTTACTTAACTTTAGCTGGTCACAAATTTCCCAAGTTATGTGAAACTGCAGACAAAGTTTTACCAATGTACTAATGACTAATAAGATGTAATTTATAACAGTCCATTCTTATATAATAATTATAGGTAGGTATATAAAATTAGGCCTTTACGTACATTTTTTTCACATTCAAATCAAGTGGGTATTTGAATATGCGTCTCTGGAATGCATATTTGCCGAGAACAATCTAGAAGTTTTTATTCAAATAATGACAGTAATAATAAAATTTTTATTTCTTAATCTTTTTCTATGGATTTTCTCTCACGGCAGGAGGGTGAAAGTGCACCCATGCTTTGATATGTATTTGCAACGCCTTCTGAACCAACTACACATGAATTAACTTGAGCACATAAGATTTACAGAAAAAGAAACAAATTAAATAAAGAGCAATAACAGTAGGTCAAGTATTAAACTCTTATTGGCATTACGTATGTGACGTTAAATTTCGCATTTTATAGTTGTTTTTCACTACTACTGGCTTAACTCAGTATATTTTCGTTTTATGTCAATTCTTTCCCTGACTTTATCGCAAGAAAGTGGTCTGATTGTGTGGACGCAATGCGGAAAACGAGAGAAGAAAATGTGAAACCCAACTGGATATGAGATCTGGGATAATGAAAGCCAAGCTTTACTTTCAACAACAACGGAAACGGAAATTAGACTTGTTCCGGAAAATCCAAAGGCACAACACTTTCTTTTGAACGACACGGGTTAAGATGTTCATTATGAATGATTTCCTAAAGGTCTTGAGGTTCCTTTTGGGAATTATTGTGAATTTACTTTTTATTTGTGGAGAACAAGTTCTATATATCACTCGGAAAAAATCTATAGGTAGTTTTACTAGTACAGTAATACTTTATTGAAATCTTGACTTATTCTTGTATAAAAAGAACATATACTCTTCTTTTAAGATTAAAAAATACATGAAATCAAGAAAACTAATATACTAAATATGAGATGAAGTTCCGTTTGTATAAAAAAATTGAACTGTTTTATTTAGACAATAAGGATTACTTGAGGCAACAATTGTTATTCTGAAAGTAAAATTATGTTTTCTTTATTTGAACTTTTCAGTGTTCTGTAAGAATTACTGTAAATATCTGAAATAATGTTAAATAATTATGAAAAAATAAATAAATAAATATATATATATATATATATATATATATATATATATATATATATATATAGTGTTCCTTGACAAATTTTAAAGGAAGACCTTTTATATAATTTTTTTTATTGGAGCTTCTCCGAAAAAGTTTCAGCTCTTTAAAGGAGGGATAGTGAAATCTGGTTTGTTCACTATTTATCAAAATTTGAATATAAACAGACGAATTTCAGCAAACACGTGATACCTATAAGCTGACATTTTACTGACATATTTCTCATTTTACTGGTTTTGCCAGGGAGTGAAATAAGCCAGCCCTTTAATATATAATTTTCAAACTTTGTTATACTTTTAATTTCATAATAGAAATGAAATTCTAAGGTAGCTTTGTTTATCCAGAAACTTTTTTGTCTCTTACAAAAATTTCATACTATTCTTCTGTTTGATGAAACAGTTTTTTTTGAACGATGCAAAATACGATCACTACTTCTGAATTTTTATGCAATTTATTCGTAGTAGGCTGCTGC
Organism: Monochamus alternatus; assembly: GCA_037114965.1. Taxonomy (NCBI): domain Eukaryota; kingdom Metazoa; phylum Arthropoda; class Insecta; order Coleoptera; family Cerambycidae; genus Monochamus; species Monochamus alternatus. Next base: position 8,646,013 of record CM073428.1, read on the forward strand.
CACTAAAATTACTTTTCGGTAAATGTCAAACAATTACTATAATATCAAGTTTTAAGCACAGTACATATCAATATTTAGCATTTAATTAATTATGATAAACTTTATGATTTTTTTTTGCCATTTACATCTGATGAAAGTAACTGTATCACCAGTTAATTATGATTTAAACAATTTTGCAAATTGGCTCAGGTATATCCTTTACACATTAAAGGAAGCAAATCTATTATTATAAAAATAACGATTGAATTTTGTGCAACAGGTTGGCAATTAAATTGTTTTAAATGATGTCAATATTACCTTGGATTAACAGTAGCACAAGACTTGAGCTTTTCACAATATGTTAACAAATGTTTGCAAAAGGGTACATGGCTCTTAAAGCTATATATGTCAACCGATTATTTTTAAATCATGATATGAAAGTTATAGTTTACGATTCATTAGTACTAAGTCACATGAATTTAGAATTTAATTTTTAAACGTCAACACGAATGTTCCTTGCGACCCTAAAGAGTTAGTGAACAAAACATCAATTATTATAGGACGATTATTTTTAAACATTGTTTTCAATTTTATTTTTATCCCTCTTTCGTATTTTCTATTATCAATAATAATAGCCAGCAAGATGTGCTTGATACACTTGTCTCTGTTTTTATTCTTTAACACTACTTCTCATTTTTTTGTATCCATCACTTTCACTTCTAGGTAAAAGTCAGTGAAAAGACCCGTTACTTATCTCTGTTGTGCATCGAAATTAATAAAGTTAAAATTGTTATCTAATAAACGTGTTTTTCAAAGTTTAGTAACGCTTGTCAAAATAAATTGCCTTTAATTAAAACGCTCTGTCAAATTCTCGACCATGTATCCGCCTACTTGATGCGAACACTTACATTATCGTTACCATAATAGAAATATAAAATTTCGTTAATTAATCACTGACCAGGGCAGCGCATACCTAAGCGGAAAGTGTAAGTAACACATCGCTAAAACAATATAACATTTTTTAATGATTCGATATGGCTTTCAGGAGCAATTCCGATCGTAATGTATGAAATGGATAAAATAATTGCTTCTAATTTCTCAAAAGCCGAAGAAGGACCACAAAAAACTGACCGTAAAATAATGATTAATTACTTCTATCATCCCGAAGGCATGCCTGCTATTAAAAAGTAATAAGCCAAATGATATTGTCGTTTTCTTAAATTTATGTATTAATAACACACCGTTTTTTGTTAATCGTCTTACAAATTTAATCAAGTTCAATTTATTACTACGAGGAAGTATCAATTATGTTCTAATCTAGCGGTAGCTTTGAAATCAAAAGCAATAGGCTTTATAATATATCTGTTGGAGAAACTAAGATATTAGAGCTAATGAAACCTTTTGATTTAAAATATTTAAAGTCCATGTGAAAATTGCTCATCTTTCAAATTTAGTCACAAATATTGTGGTATCTTAAATTGACAGGCCGTTATCCTGTTGGAAGCGTTCCCAGAAGTAGTAGCGCAGAGTCCATAAGTCATGCTAGACGAAAGTGAGCCCCCATAAATTAAGCCTGCTAGAAGTATCCAATTTCTTCCTGCAGAATTTCCTGCAAGCTCAAAATATGTAGATTTTTCCTGTTGTAAAATTTGTCCTGCTTACGTACGCAAAATCCTAAAATATTTCGTTTCTCAAAGTACTCGATCCAAAAGCATGGCATTAGAAGGATACAATTATAGCTCTTCAGATCTTACCTTCCATGTGTGGCTTTGAAAAATGGCATCTGATTTGGTTGCTGCAGAGAGTGGAGTGCCTCAAAGTTCTGCTTTGAGGCCTCTACATTTCATCGTTTTTATGAATGACTTTCCATTTGTTTGTCTCCCGAAAAATGTATTCAGATTTGCGAAAATTTTGTTGACATCGAATATTGTTTGTCATTATTAAAAAGGTATTTAAAATAATTGAAGTAAATTTTGATGGTTCCTATTTTTGAAAAGGATAATGTAAATTTACCTAATGACTATCATCCTATCTGAGTTGAGTACTATTTTTTGGAAAAATATATGAAATTATAATTAACAAATTATTTTGTTTCGAACAAGTTGTGATGCAGTGTAAATTTGGCTCTATAACAGGTCTATCGATGGTGCATGCTCCCTATTTTTTCGGTATGGCATTAAAGGTATTCGATTATAACTCATCAGATGTTAGCTTGCTTCCGTGTGTGGCTCTGAAAAGTGATATATCCGATTTGGCTGTAAAGTGTGGGGTGTCTCAAAGTTCTGCTTTGGGGCCACTACATTTCATCGCTTTTATAAATAACTTTCCATTTGTTTGTCTCCTGAGAAATGTCCTCAGATTTTCGACATTTGCCATTACTGTAAAGGTATTTAAGATAATACAAGTTAATTTTGGTGGTCTCTATTTTTAAAAAAGGTAGTGTAAATTTCTCTAATGACTATGATCCTCTCTCAGTTGAACCATTTTTTTGGAACATATTTCAAATTACTAAGACTTGTTTCGAACAAATTGTTATCCAGTGTAAATTTGGCTTTAAAACAGGTCTCTCGATGGTGCATGTTGCCTAATTTTTCAGTCTTTCGGTCTTATAGGGATACGATTATAGCTCTTCGGATCTTATCTGAAAAGTGACATATTTGATTTAACTGCTGGAGAGAGTCGGGTGCCTCAAGGTTCTGCCCTGCGGCCTCTATTTTTCATAATTTATATGAATTACATTCCATTATTTGTCTCCCGAAAAATATATTCGTTACGCTGACTATACTTATTTAATTTGCAGTAATAACAAGCCAACGGATGGTTTGTAAATAATATTCTTAAATTAAATTTCAATAAAACTCAACGCATCAATTTTTCCACCGATTATGATATTACAAATGGTTATGTAGTAGAATTATTGACTTTAACTACTGAAGATTGTTTGAGTCGAAGAAGTTGTATTTTTATTCACAAATTATTCGTAAAATCAAACCTAATTTTGGTCAAGCTGTTTTAATATTTTTCATTCTTCCATTCATATTTGTGTCATGGTGTTATTGTCTTCTTCCGCTATAGGTAGGTCATCAGTATATCTATCAATACACCAGATAATAGAATGGTCGTTTCGTACATAGCACAGGACCGGCATTCATATTTTGGCCTTTTTTAAATATAATAATAAGAATTTTATACACCAAACATTATCAAGAAGTTCTTATAATTTGTATACATTATTTTTTAACCATACTGTATCTATAATTTGTACTCATTCTGCAAACAAAATACATACTTAACATTCTTTAGCATAATTAAGTACAATCCATCATGGCCCATTTACATTTTTAGCATAACCAAATCACTTATAGTTTACATAAATAACAAGGGTCAACAGTGCCAGTCTCTATCACAGACCAAAGCAAATAACCATCCGTAATTTATAGCAATAACGAAATAATTGAGGTATCGGTAATAGGATAACAGCCTCTCAAAAGCATATTTACAGCAGAGCACCGTACCTTTCCTCGAATAAATAAATCAAAGTTTCGCTTGTTTCCTATAAAACGCTAACATCATAATTTATGTTATGGCTAGGGGCTAATTATATATGATGATGGCGAGCTCGTTTTGTTGAAATATGAAATAACTCGGTTTATCTGACCGGCGATCCTCTCCTTTGTTATTAGCGGAGATTCTGTTGATTCTTGGGCGACCGCTCTGGCTTGTCAGTTCTTGCCGAGTGCGCGCTCTGCAGCGAACGTGTCATTACTTCCTTGGCAAGGCATTTCCAGTCGCATGTTTCCTACGGATTCTGCTCATCTGCTCCTAAAATTGTCTACTTACTTGTTTAACAGATTTCAATGTTGCTTACAATTACACTAACTCTCTTAAATGAAAAATAATGATATTTAATTCATTGACAGGATGTCACTTTTTGTCATTGTCGATATTTAACTTCAAATAATTTTAATTTTTATAATAATTTTTATAGTTAGATATTTGATTCAACTTAAAGGAGACCACCTGAAGAGCAATCCTAAAAATGCAGAAATAGGTCAGATCTCATCTATTGTGGTTGAATTTGTCGTGTTCCCACTGCCAAAAAGTGAAGTTAGATATTTATAGAGTGTTTCATTAGCAGGTTAGTAGATTATTTTCTTTAGATAATTATTGAATAGAGCTTTGTCTGTGGAATTGTTCATTAGCATACCTAGATGTTTGGTATCAGAGAACATACATATGACTTCATTGATAGGAATTGTAGGAGATTTGATTTATATTAGCTTAAAATACCTTTCTAAAACAGTAAAAAAAAAGGTATTATGAATGTTGCACATCCGATTCCGTGTAAAAATAGCTTCATCTGTAACTAATATGTCAGCTGTAAATCTGGGATTTACTTATTTTTATCAAAAAAACCATGAAATTAATTATCTACTTTCGTACGAAAATATGAAAATTTATAAGGCGAATGAAATATTTAAAAACATTTTCCATGCAAGTTTTCAACATACTTTGTACTACATGAAATGAGAATACTGAAAACTAATTTTAAATTCTTCAAATAAGTTAATAACGTCTAACACAAATTTCATGCCCATGCGGTTAATTTACAAGATAACAATCGGAATTCCCTTATCTCCGACTTTTTGATAATTAAATGATATTTTAATTTATCTCAATGGTGTTATTACGTATTCAAAATTACCTCTTAATTTTAATTAAATGGGCGCTAAACTCGAATCTTCATGAGAATGTTTGTTCTCCCGACAAGTTAATTATAGAGTATTGTTGAAAAACCTTTAATTTAATCTAAATTATGGTATCTATTAGTGTACCTCTTGTATCTAAAAAATTTGAATATGTAGATTTACAGAACGTTAAATAACTTGTTGCTTATTCTAAATTATGTTTTCAATGAAGTTATCTCCCGATAACTGAATTATAAAAAAATAAATTTCGCCGCCAATGATTGCTTGCGCGTTGAATGATTATATTGCATTTAATTTTGTATATCCAACAAAAAGATGTGATATGTGATATACCTATATAGTAGATTTATGTCTTTTGTTATACAGAGTGTTTCATTCGAACATTTACATACGTTAACAGTGAATACAAGGCATCTAGAAGACCTCAAAAAATCTATCGTTGATGGTTCTAATAACTGTAATTACCGAGGTACAAGGCGTTTTACCGATTTTTTCTTTAACTTGCCATAAAATGAGAACCACTCTGTACGATAAAGTGAAATTCGGTAGGAGTATTATACTTACTTCATTTATGGCCGGTTTCTCAACTAGTAGATATCTATTAAATAAACTTATCGATTCCATAAACTGGAGATATCCCATGAATTCGGTTTCTGAACCATTCGATAATGCTTATCTATTGCATAAGTTATCGAACAGATATCCAAAGAAAAATGGCAAGATATCTGTCCAATAAACATTAACGCACGCGCGCAGCGATTTAGCTGTTGCTTGTTTACATCTTTATTGTAAGGCTTAACCCAACTTTTTCTAATATTTTCGTGACGATTACTTTGTGCAATGGAAAATTCTGATTCGTCTGCCTCTTCAAATGAAGTATATTTAAATATAGTCAGATATCTTGAACGGCCAAGACGTTATCGTGAAATAGAAAACCAGTATGAAAAATACAGTAACAGAATTTCGAGAGAAGTTTACGGGTGCCGTATTCTTGAAATAGTGTTTTCTACAAATACAAGTAATTTTAGACATTTAAGAACTGAATAATATAGAGTTTAGCAAATAACAACAAATGTTATCTCATGCCACCAGCGAATATTCAAAGGTACCGAAATAAAATCAATGTATAACGTCAGAAAGCGATTTATCCAGCCAATTTTTAGGTACTGAAAACTTTCAAAATACGTTTTTTTTAAATTCAGCTATAGATGTAAACGTTGTTATAACATAAACTTACATATTTCTGCATATAACATTGTTCACTTTTGTTTATAAGTATGTGAAAATAATTGTAAAAATGTGGGGTTAGAATAGCGAAATAATATGTGTCATATAAATGCATTTTAAAAGTTATTATATTATTTGAAGAAAGTTTAAATAGTAAAAGTGGATAAACAAAACATCAGTAATTTTATTTTTGATATTACTTTTGTTCTACGCGTTTTATTTTTCAAAATTTCAGTACCTAAAAAACACCACAAATTTGATCATTTTACGGCGAGAAATACGGCGACCTTAACGAAAGAAGCTGTAAATTTACTGATAGATTTAATAGGAGATAGTATTCAAGTCTCTAGTACTAGAACAAATTTACTATCAGTATTAGAAAAGGTTTTAATAACTTCGTTTTTATGCAACAGGTTTGTATATATTTTTATTTCGTTATGTGATGTGATATCATTAGGTAGCCGAGAGTGGCGCCGTCTACAATTATTTCTTGAAAGTGTCTTACTTCCATAAATGGCATCTGCAAACAGCTGTGCATTTGCTAGCTCCCTCTATAATTATTGCAGATATTAAGATATCCATTCAACTGTTATGTATAACAAAATTTGGAAGGCATGCGTTCAGAAACCAATATAAAGTTATCGGTCTGATAAATAATATGTGCCAGTTTTAAACAAAGTTTTCCAAAAGTACGTATCCACAGAATAAGAATAAATAAAAATTTAGTCCTGAAATAGGTTGCCACTAAATACAATCAAATATCAATTTTCCGTGGCGTTTGCACAGCCACGGAAAATTGATATGATTTATTTTTTCAAACCTTTTTTTCTCCATTTAATAATTTTCGCCTCATATCTATCTTTTCTTGATTCTTTTGATGAAGTACCAGATGCATAACACATATTCACAGTGGGGATCTAATCCGGATTATTTTGCTCGTGCAAATTTGCAGGCTTCCCTATAGTATAATAAATGTATAATTTTTGCTCTTTTATGTTTTGAACATATTCTTCCAAATTTAATTTTGGACACTGTAAGGTCAGCTCTTTTTAAATTGTTTATGTCTGTCGAATTCAGAACGAATTCTGAAGAAACTAACATTGTCCCTTGCAGAATTACTGCCACAGTTTACTACCATACAATAATTAGGCATTTTATAATACAAATAACGCTCAAATATTTAATAATAAATTGGAATAAATATAAGGTTATACTTTTGTTTATCCTCCAAACAACGACCTTGAAAATCGTGACGTCACGTGCAGATGCCCTATATAGCACGTTCAATTATTACAGCAAGGATTATAGTTAACTAACATTTAATGTATAGTCAACTTATCCTTAATGTATCAGAAATATATTTAGTTAAAGTTTTAATATTTTTAGCAACACAGTTCATGTCCAGCAAGAAAGAAATTTTAATATTTGCTGGTAGCCACAGTTAGATGACCTGTTCACTTATGACTAACGACTGGTTTTCAGAAAACTTGATATATCTGCTACAATTGAATTGTTTATCTGTCCTATACTGTATACAAGTTTTTTACTGGGCAAGTGTATTTTACCTACCACTAGTAAATTGTTTTCTCAGTGTAAAAGTGCAATAATCAGTTGATTAAATTTTAGTTTTTCAACTAGTGAGTGAAGTGCTAGTACTTTTGAATCACGTGGCAGCCAGGCATGCATGCCACGGCGGCCGTATTTGTTGATTTCGTGTTTAAAACCAATTTGGCCCGCGCCCGCTCGCCGCCGGGGTACCGGGGGGGCGGCGGTCCCGAGTCCGGTGATTTGTCATGTCAGTGTCGCGGTGATGGATGCGGCCGGTCCGCCGCGCATTAGCATATTGAAAGGCTTTGATTCACGGCCGAGGAATCCTGTTGTTTCGGGACGGCAGCCGATGCACGCACTTGAAAAATTGATCCCATTGTTATCTGTATTGACACGTCTTAAATGCTGGCCGTTTCGAGGAATCTCATCGGAGCAGGCCGATTTTATCTTCTATCATGATTTAGTTGGCTGTGACTGACTACCGGGCTGGGCCTAGGTGCTGCCCGCTTCACCTCTAATCGTGCCAGCTATTTCTATTGTCTTTACTGATGATATGCCGGTATAACGACGTCAGGTCTGCCCACTAGTTGTCAGTCCGTAGCTGAAATTCTAATTGTGCTTTAGGCACTTACACTAAAAAGTCATTTTGTCTTGGTAGAATTGCTTTAATTTTACTAGTTATGCAAGTAGGAACAATATCTCCATTATATGATATTGACTCTAACTAACTAACTAACACTTTAAATAATTTTAACATTAACAGAAGATTTTATTTTGCATCAGTTCACTGAAGCAGATATTCTTAACTCTTTGCATAAACAGAAAAACAAAATCAGTAGTAGAGACAATCAAGTTCCAAGTTTTATTATAAAAGATTCTAGTCAAGTATTGCTCTAACAATACAATTGCTCGTGGAAAGGTTAAATCTATTCTTCTATATTCATCTAAATAAATGAAAGTTTACGCAAAATTCTGTTATTCTGATTTTGATCTATGTTAGTCGTTTTAGACATCATAGCAAATGGTGACCTATGCAGAAAAGTCAAATGACAAATCTAGTGGAGACGATCAAGTACCAAGTTTTATTATAAAAGATTGTGGTCAAGTATTGTTAACACCATAGCTTATTATTTTTAATTTGATATTGTCAACATCGACCTTTTTCAATGTTTGGAAGTTATCCAGAGATTGTCCGATTCTGAAAAGTGGCCATTCATCTAACGTCAGGTCTGCCCACTAGTTGTCAGTCCGTAGCTGAAATTCTAATTGTGCTTTAGGCACTTTCATTAAAAAGTCATTTTGTCTTGGTAGAATTGCTTTAATTTTACTAGTTATGCAAGTAGGAACAATATCTCCATTATATGATATTGACTCTAACTAACTAACTAACAATTTAAATAATTTTAACATTAACAGAAGATTTTATTTTGCATCAGTACACTGAAACAGATATTCTTAACTCTTTGCATAAACAGAAAAACAAAATGAGTAGTAGAGACAATCAAGTTCCAAGTTTTATTATAAAAGATTCTAGTCAAGTATTGCTCTAACAATACAATTGCTCGTGGAAAGGTTAAATCTATTCTTCTATATTCATCTAAATAAATGAAAGTTTACACAAAATTCTGTTATTCTGATTTTGATCTATGTTAGTCGTTTTTACACATCATAGCAAATGGTGACCTATGCAGAAAAGTCAAATGACAAATCAAGTTCCAAGTTTTGTTATAAAAGATTGTGGTCAAGTATTGTTAACACCATAGCTTATTATTTTTAATCTGATATTGTCAACATCGACCTTTTTCAATGTTTGGAAGTTATCCAGAGTTTGTCCGATTCTGAAAAGTGGCCATTTATCTGACATTAAGAGTTATCACCCCGTTACAATTGTCGTTACATACTTGCATTCAGCTGATTCTAATTTACCAGAGTTTTCTCAGTTTGTTTCAAATGACCTGGATAATAAAGACCTAATTGAGGCAACATATACCGCCTTTGATGTTAATCATATTTATTTCTCCAAAAACTTAAGATACTATAGTTTTAGTAGTAATTTGCTTTATTTTATGAAATATTACCTACATCAGCATAAGTTATATGTATCTTAAAATGGTTTCAGTTCAAATACATTTTCAGCAAATTCCGGGGTCCCCCAAGGGTTAAATTTAGGACCACTTCTTTTTATTTTATTTGCGAATGATCTATTTAAAGTTGTTTTGTGAGAATTCATGTATTGACGATTGTACTATACTTCAAGAACTTCTGAACGTTGTGGTGTGTAGACAGTAACCGTATTTCAAATATAAGTAAGGTATGTATCTTTATTTTCAAATTTCAGCCACTTACCTTTGATTATAGTGTTAATTTAGAACTTTTAGCGTGTTGCAGTCATCTTTCTCTGACGATGTTATTCCAGTAGCTAATAGTGCACAGAGCGCTTATTTTCTCTTTAGAAACACATAATTTAATGATACAAATGCTCTTAAGTGTCTTTACTTTTCATTAGTACGTTCTAAGCTTGAATATTGCATTCTTATTTGGTATCCTCACTATAATTTGCATATCTAAGAGAAACATTCAACGTCGATTTTTAAAACTTTTGTCTTTTCGAATTGTCCATTTCTATCCAATAATGAGATACGATCATAATTTACTTTTGCAAAGATTTAACATTTAACCACGTAGGACTAGAAGAGAATTAGCAAGTTTGTCATATCTACATAAATTATTTGATGGCAACATTGACCCTCCTGCTTCGTTAAGTTTGTTCGCTATTCGAGTTCCGCAACCTGGTTTTCGAATTAACGATTTATTTTACTGTCATCATGTTAGAACAAATGTTACTTTGAAGTCTGCCCTATGTATAATGTACAACAATTTCAACTTTATTAGTGAACCTGATCATATTAACGTTTGTAACTTGAGTAACTTGTTAATTTTAGGAGCTAAGTATTTTAATAGCAGGCTTGTAAGCAATTAGTGAATATCAGTTTATTTTGTATTAGTATTCTTATTTTATTCTACTTTTTGTTATCTCTTTATTATTTTTACATTTGGGATGGAATTTAACAAAAAAAAAAAATAATAATGTGAAAGTAGAGCGAGTATTGATTTACATTATTTTTGAGTATTAGAAACTGTGGTGTGTCTATGTAAACCTTTTTTAAAATACACAAATTGCATATTTAAATATAAAATCATGAAATAATGATAGACAAAATTGAGTTATTTTATTCTATCAATTAGAAATAAATAAAATAGTGGATTCCTATTTCTTTTGGTTATTTTCATATATTATTTGTTCTTTTTCTACTCTTTATCTCTATATTATTATTCAAATTTTTCCTCAGGAACTTTTTTCTATCTCCAATTTTCCCCGTGTCTGCTATACTAAATTTTGTCGTTTTTCTTATAGTTAGGTTCAGTTATTTTCTAATGAAACCTGAAACTGTTACGCCATGACCCACATCCGTCCCATTCTGAAATATATAATTAAAGGTGAAACTCCATTTATAATAAATTATCCATAGCTTGCCGTGAGAATAGAAGACTAGTGGCGATATAGTTTATAAATTATGTTTATTACAGGATAATAAATCACACCTCACATATAAATTAATGCATACAATTGCGCCATTATCTTAAAATTTATTTGATACTTACTGTCTTTAGAATATCTGTGTTTTTATTAAGATAAATCATCCTTAATTTTAAGAGCCCCCATGATAGACCATTTATTTTGTTACAACAAAAGGTGCGTGTATCGTGTATTATTTTATATGGAATTTTTATTTAAATTTACTAACCGATTTTTATTGAATTATACAAAATTATGTGGTCATTATCACTTTGTCTTCTATCTAAAATGATTTACTTCTAACATTAGCCTGGTGTATCTCCATTAAATGTCATTTTGAGGTACTTTTAAAATATTGTTTAAAGTTCTTTTGGTATGAAGTCTTATTAAATTGATTGATTTAAACAGATGTATTTTGATATCAATTAGAATCTCTCAATTCTTTTTCTTTTCCAAATATAATAAATTATAACAAGAATCTATGTTACAGTTACAACAGAAAAAAGACATAACTTAAATACAGTTTTAAAAACAAACAAAATATTTATTGAGGGACAAATAAAAGAAGATTATGTAACAAAAAAAATGCAATTTTCACGTTGAAATGTGACAACCAAATTCTAATGTAGGAAAGACCTGGGTGAGTCTTCTTTTTGATCTACGTAGAGAAGTACACACACGCAAGCATATAATAGTTATTTATGATATAAATGCTAAAACTGCCATTTTATTTTGTGAGAAGCAAAGTTTGGAACACGATGCCGAAGTCCTAAGGTCCTTCGAACAAAATAAAATCACTTTTAGCACATTATTATACACCATTTTTTCTATAAACACGTAAGTCATAGCAATTGTAAGAGTTTTCGTACAATCACTTCTTGAGATGGTATGATTTGAAAAATATGAGTGACTAGTGGTTTTTGATATACTTTGAAGAAAAGTACAAGTTATGAAAATTGTGAACGTTTTGGTTAAATTACTCCATGATGAAGGCGATGATGAACATATAGAACCAGGACATAAGCTAATATTACAAACCTGTAGCTTTTTTGAAGCAAAAGGGTGAAGTATATTAACCGAAAAAATAGAAAGTATTAACTAGAGAACAAATCGACAAATTTTTCACAGAAGCGCTGGATGAAACATATCTCATGCAGAAGACAATTTGGCATTCAATAATGTCGAAGATTTGAGAACTTCACTAGTTGTAAATATACCAGACACAAAAACTAATGGGTTTGGCTACAGAGTTACTCATTCTAATTGTCGTTTCTCAAACTGTTCATTTAACTAATTAAATAAATATTTCTTTTCTCTAAAACTTCTTAATTGTTTTCTATTTTCGCACCAATGTTAAAAGTAAATCTCATTTTTTACTTTTAGACAAAAGTAAATTCGTTTTAACACCAGTGCCTTAAAATAATAGTTTAGAGCGTTAAAATTTATACTTACTTATATTTGTAGAAAAACAATAATTTCTTTCTTAATTTTGTATAACTGTATTAATACTTGCATAGAAATTGTTGTTAAAAGCTGTCTGAATTACTGAAAAGGAAAAATACTTATATTGTTGTTCCTTGGCTACTAGGAACACTCCACTAGAATATTTTAATAGTAATAACAACTTCTCAATATAATTTGTACCTCCACACTTATTTAACAAATTAATTATTGTTTCAATGAATTTCTATCCAAACAAACTTACACTAAGTTGGCAATTCTGACTTAAAATTTCCTTACAATTCCCTAGATGTTTCCTAAAGATCAGCCATTCCAACCATCATGATAAAACTTCTGCAGATAGCTTGTGTTTTCTACTGTAGTAGGTAAAAGCTGTGGCTTCATCTTGTTGAAAATATCAATTATTCAGTTCATCGTCCTTGTTGCATTCAACTTCTTGAAACTGACACCCGTATGCCTGTATTTTGAGGATGTAGTTGTATTTGAACTATGTCGACAGTGTGCTGCTTCTTTAATGTCTTGTGACCAGAACCAATGAACAGACCTACTGACAAATTACATGTATACAAATATTGAAATTAACATAATACAAATTATGTTAAATGTATTTAAGTACGTGTTTGAACAAATAGTTGTGAAAAAGATTTTTTAAGACTCCGTTAATAACTTACCTTTTGTAATTTTTTAAATATTAACTTATGGAAATCAAATATCCTTAGCGCGAAATTAAATTTGATTATCTGATTGTCGGACATTGTTGAAGGCTCATCATATATAATGTGCAAATTTATCATGAATTTAAACATTTATTTTCTCTTACCCTACATACTATTAACTGTTACTTTGTATATTTTATTGGGCTAATAGGTTTTGCCTCTGTCCTTGCTGTTAAATAATAATAAGAAGAAATTATTTTATTGTAGTTTAAACTGTTTGACACACAAAAAGTTACTGGACAGCTTACAATTTTTCTTCCGTATACTTACAGCAGCTATTGTTGAACTTGATGGTAACGATTGCGTGTGATTAAGGTACCTATTCAGAATTGCCCCTCTAAAAATCGTCTTCCTTATCCGATTGCCATCAAAGGTAGAGAGCAGTAAATCATTATTTAGGAGCGAATTCGATTTACATAGCTAATGAACTTACCAGTCCAGTTACCCAGCTTTCAGAATGGAAAGTGACCGTCCTGAGACAATGCTTGAGGAGTTAATTATTATATGGTTGATTGGATTCGTTAAGCGAGGTCATTGCTATCTGACACCTGTTATTGGCAATTTATGATTGCAAATAAGTGATTAAATTCAATAACCTCTCATCGGCTTTGTGTTGATTTATTTTCGTTACTAATAAATCGTTAAACAATATAATCGTATTCTCGCGGTAGATATAAATCATAAAGATATTAACAATTTGAAAGTTACGCTGTTAAATTTGCCTCCTTTCTGATCGTCAGTGGACGGTCGGTCTACGCCACGAGCAAAAGTTTATGTAAATACGGCAACTTTAATTTTCAGTTCGGTTTCCGCGGTCAAAAATTAACAGCGGTGCTGCTTTGTCAAACACCGCCAGGGAGCGTAATTCCGTTCTCTGGTTGGCACCAAGATCCCTAAATAGAGGAGGTTGCCTACAAACAAAGGCAACCCTACAAAGTACGTTTTCAGTTTTGGCGACAAAATTTTGGCCGGTCTGAGTTACTAGGCCGTCAGAATCCAGAGGACATTGCGATCGACAACCTCAGATCTAATAAAGTATTTGTTATTATTATTATTCATAACATTTAGTACCTTTATTGCCCTGTTAAAACAGTATAATTACCTCTTTTTGGTGATATCAATTGCAATGCCTGACATTTCTGACAGTTTACAAACGTCAAAAGTTGTGGGCAATATCAAGAAAAAAGCCTCCTTCAGAGAACAATGTAGTGTTGCTGGCAGCATCCCCACCACCAGTTTAAATAAAGATTTTATAAAGTTGGTTTTGTTTTTGTTGGTTATATTATGTACAAATGTTACTCCTCTGGACAGTTAAAGTTGGAAACTTAACTTTACTCGACTTCAACAACGAATACAAATAATTACATTGGCTGAATGTCACGTGGCTTAGTATTGCTGACAACACTACGTCGTTCTCTGAAGCTGGCGGACCTTCTTCTGCTGATTCCCTTCGCTCGACCCGTCCACAAACCCACGAGTGACGTCACTGGTATTTGAATCGAAATTGTCAACTATTGCTTGCTAATAAATTTTGTCTAGTGTTATTATTTTTGTGTTACTGGACTTATTTTCGTGTTTTGGCGTAATATTTTGGCGGTTGCTATTTCAGTACTGCAAGGATATATACTTTTATGTCAAATCTCAAATTATGTTGCGTTATAATTCTGGAAGTCAAATTTACATTGTGGCTACTTGTAAAATCAAAATGAAAAAAGGAAATTGGCTATTACTTTCCATAGTGCTTTAAAAGAACCTTAATTAAGAAGAGAGGAGAAATGGGAAGTGATAACCAAATAATTTGCAGTAAGCATTTTCATACAGAAGAATTTGAAGATATGTTGTAGAAGAAAAATTAACGCATCTTTGAAAAAATTATAATCTACATGTATAAATCCTTGTTATGTGTTGTGTGCCGTATACAGCTATTATATTAGATCAGTAATTTTTGCCTTAATCTGAAGTTTACATCCTGCAATTGCTCTCTTAAGGCAGTTCCATCAAGTTTTACTATCTGTACTCAGACTCTCCAGAATACCATGTGCAAAATGAATAAAAAAGATAGTAAGTGAACGTGAATAAGATAATTATGGTCACCAAAAATTCCAGTGGCCAATGTAATCTTAAATTATTTAATCAAATAAGATAAATGTAGACCTAAAATCGTACAGATGATATGTAAATTCAATTAACTGAATAGTAACGGAGATTGCGTTATATTACTTGTAGTTTAGTTACTATTATTTGTTTGTGACTATTAGTGTACCTATTTGGAATCACAAATGTCAGGGTCGGGGAAATATCAGAATTTGACATTTCATATTGACACTCCTCTTAATAAGATATTTGTCTAATTTGATATTATTCTTGCCCCATACAAAGTGTTTCTGTCTAATTTACTTTTTTAAGAAAACTGGGTGTACACGTATTAATAATGTATTGCCCTTTTACTATGGAAAACACAATACAAGATTATTTTATGACGCATTAAGTTAAAATTGATAATGTAAACAGAAACAACATATATTCTCACATTTTTGTCATAATTTTTAACAAATGTCAACATAATGATTCAAACAATTGATAACTACGTCCGATTACGTACTGTAGAGTGCTGCTACACGCGGTGAGTTACTACAAATGAGGAATCGAATAAACCAGATAAAGCACCACCGCTGCGATTTAGCAAAATATGACTATACATATAAGCTTCGCTATCATATAAGTCAAAGTATGGTTTTATTTCTGCTAACATTTTTTTTATTCCAAAGAGGGGTATAGATTGGAAATTCAAGCCAAAACTGTGTCCGGTAAAATTTTAAACTATATCTAGAGAGTCATTACGTTCAGTGGTTTGTAATATAATTAATCTTGCATTGTTTCTTTACTTCTCTTTTATGAAAATTTGATTAGTATTTTATAGTTTTCGATTGGACATAAAATCTGGTGATCAAGTTTGAAATTATTATTAGTAACTCGTTAAACTCTAAAGTTAGGTTAGGAAATATCGTAAGGGCTGCCCACAAGTTAAATTTTAACAATTATTAGAAAAATAATATGTTAAAATCAATAAGTATTTCTAAATGTAAGGTATTTATCCAGTTTTGGTTAAAATCGATTACTTTACAAAATCGAAAAATTCTGAGACAATAATTTTTCATATTAAGGTATGAGATTAGGAAATTTAATTTCAATTGACGAAATGCCTTACAACCTGATAATCAACAATTTAAAAAATATGTTTTGGAATTTAGAGAAAAAAAGACGAAAATTTGTTCACATTCAGGACGAGTATCAGAAGCTGCAAGAATCAGTATGATCATTTTAAAAAATTGCATCTTGAAAAATAATGTCTATAACATTTTACACTAGTTTGTCGAATCTGCAAGGGAATTTTGGCGCCTACTATGTTAAAATATTGTACAATGAACTATGTGATTGTTAGTCTAAGATCCCACTATAAAACGACCTTCACCGAGCTGGTTAATGGATGAATGGGATGGGATCCTCTACTATGTTGAAAGGTTGTCTTCTCGAAAATGACCAATTTCTGAGACTAATGACAAGTATGCCTTTTTCTTCAAAATCAATGTAGGTTTAAGATTTTTTAATGAAAAACGTGATAACGTTAGGCCCAAAAAAAGTTAAGGTCACATTTACGTCACAAATATGACGGATGTGGTGCCCTCTATAAATACGACGAAATAGAAAGCAGTTCATGATTTCACATCAACTTTGACACCTTGTATTGTTTTTATTATTATTTTATTAAGGCAAGTTGTCTTAAATCTCAATATTTTGAACTGAAAAATCTACTACGTCTCCATGGGCCGTTATTTACAGACCACCTTCTATATCACAAATTAAAATTTTGTGGCGGTCTTAGAAAACAGTAAATAATAAGAAAGAAAACCACCAGTAATAATAGTAATATCTATCAATCTACTCTCTGGTAGCTTTAAACGTCAAATGTTCAGCCTTTTACTTAAAAACTTCTTTGACTTTTTATTCTTATATTCTGCAATCAGTTTGTAATTTTTTGTATATATTTGGGGCATAACTAAATTATTTTAATTCAAAATAAATATAAGTAAATAATTGGCTAACATTAAAATTCATATATTGTGATGGCTTATAAGCGGTTAACGCTTCCTGCTGGCTTTTCATAGAAAGGTAACAGCCGAAAACCGTTCGCCGTTGGCTCTTGCAAGAAATCTGATATTACCATTTTAAAGCTGAACTAAATTGGAGGTCACCAAACACCCACCGGGGTCAGATTCCTTCAGCGACGGCGAGAAGCAATCTAGTATTGTCCGCTGGAAAAAAAAACATTTCACTCCACTCGTGGATAATGTAAACAGTATTGCCGAGGTGTGGAGAAAAAGACTAAATAAGCTCGGTAACACTTACATTTGTTTTTTTACGCCTTTTTCGCGCTGTTTAACATTTGACGTAAAAATGGAAATTTGCATATTGCTGTTTACCAACTACTTAGTGAGAGGATTACAAGTAGAGGGTCGGGTAATATAAATAAATGTATGACAGCAATACACAGTCGGAACAGTGCTTGACAGTCTTTCTTCAAAATTGTCTTTCAGCTGGTACAGAGTTCCACATAATGTTTTTGGAAGATAATTGTTTGTTTGAAGGTTCGTTTTCTATGGAATCTAAATCAGAAATAAAATGTTTAGTGTTTTAGTACTTTGTTGTCTAGATTGTATGGAGATCTTTAATACAATAATGGTTATCTATCTAATTGATCCAAGTTTTTAAATATGAAAATAAAGAATCAAAAGAGTGCTGCTTTCGATAAGCGGTTAAATATGTCTGAATTAGTAATATCTTAGGATTAGTTCTTGTTCTTTCTATATTCTTTTGAGAATTTGTTTTTAGTAGGTAGCAGAGATAGGCAGATATATCACATTTTTTTTTCTCTAATTCCATAATAGAAACTGTTTTTTTTGCAATTTTCCAACTCCGTTGCTGGATATGCAACAAAATTGCCTATGAATGTAGTAAAACGTAAGGGTGACGTATTTGGTCTTGTTTCTAATACTTATACAAATTTGGCGTAATGGCATTCTCCATTGCAGTTACGATTTCTGCCTTCGTTAGTTTATCGATTTTTCGAAGACCTTCGATTAAATAAATCTCACTACAAATTTGTATTTCTCCAAGTTTTTGTATTCTCAATGCATCAAATTTCAATTCATATTGAGTTGTCTACATCCAGTCGTTATACCTTACTACTTCAGAGATACCTCAGGGTTCTAATCTAGGCCCTCTTTTATTTTCACTATTTATTAATGAGATTTTTTATCTTTTGTCATAAATTATTAGACGTACATAACTTCAACAAATTTTATTGTCAAAGCCATGATCGCGTTTACCATGAAAACATCACGACTTTCATCATGATGTGCTACTTATTGTTTTAAGTATATAGACAATCTAAACTTGAATATTATTTACTAGTTTTAGTTACTTTCTAGAATGTTCTAATAAATTTAATTGAGTTTGTGATGATAAAGTTTTCCTATTTTTTTTTATTGGGCCTTAGAAGTTGCTAAAAATGTTTTAATCCAGATTCTCTATACATATTAAACAGCATTTCCAGTGTAAACTTCGTATTCATTTGCATAATAATTCTGACTGATTTAAACCAATTGGATTTTTTAATACCTACATTTCTGCTCCTGTTACATTTTATTCTTCAGCTGCCACCAGTAATGTAAAACTGTAATCTACTATTGCTTTCATGACACAAATTATAGTGTTATATTCATTCTCATAATGTAGGTATTCGTAACATTAAATGTTTTTGTATCTTGATAATTATTATATTCATTTATTTTTGCGATATTAGCGATAAAACATCGGTTGTAAGGTACGGGGAACAGGAGTAATAATTTTGGTGGATCACCCTGTACCAACTGGATGTACAAAAAATATATTTCAGTCATAGTTGGTTTGCATTCGAGACGTGCCTGTAACTAAGACAAAGTGTAAATTGGTAAACTTCGGGCGAAACAAATTGAGAAATACGAAGTGCAGGCAGTGATTTATACGTCAAGAAGGAGCATGATTAACGCTCTGATTCAAGTATAAATCTGGCGTTCATTTGAAACTGTCGAATTTAAATTTGGTATTTATTTATTTACAAATACTTCGCTGCAAATTTTACCGCATGATATTTATTATACTGTATGAGTTGTGATTGATTTTATATGAATATTTATTAATACTACACGTGAATATTTCTGTTTTAAGCACAGAGTGTAAAATAATAGTGTAACGGACTTCAGGAAGAAGTGATAGTACCTACTGATCAAAATAAGAAAACAAGATCTCATAAACATATGCCCTATAATGTTTTATAGAAGAGCTGTGGCCCTTCAATGCCCGAAAAAAAAAATGTTTTTATTCATTTTCTAGAATGGAGAATTTAAAGAGCAGCAATGGCAAATCTGAAATTGAAGTCGATTTTGCATTAGATCTTGCAGTTCCGAGAGATTTTTTATTTATTTTGTTTTCTTCACAAAAACTAACTGTTTCAGCGTGATCAGCAATCTAAAATATAGACATGCACTTTAATTTTTTGACAGTATTCATGGATTATTTATGAGTTAATTTTTCTCAAAAGTTTTAAACTTCATCTGAAAAAATTTCCTGTAAATACATAACTTCCAAAATAGTACAAAGTGATTAATTTACAGTAATTTGAGGACTAAGGGCGGTGTGGGTTGTAGAGGGCAAGATTCCATAGGCGTGTCACTTGAGAAAAGTTCAAAGAACACAAAATTACCAAAAATAAATTGAGGTTGATTGAATCTAATACTTTAATAATTAACTCACAAGTTTATAGAGACTTGTAGAATGTCGTCTTTTTTAACGGCGATGGCCTACCACCACCCACTTGCACCTATCTGATGCACAATCTACAGATATCACACTTTAACACTTATAATAATACACTGCTCTATACATACATACTATACACTACTGGTTAATGTCACTGTGACGATCTTACAACACTATCGTCGGCTATTATAGGGTGCATTAACCACAGCACCAGATTCCGTACGTGGAAAAAATATATTCTTAGATTCAGATTTTGACGATATTTTTTTAAATAGTTTCTTCGCGGTATCACTATGCCGTCTTTTTCCATCAACACACTCTTTCAATTTCGTTTCATAAAACGAAATTTCGTGTCACGCATAATTCGCAAAATCTAGGCAATGTTTCATCAGTGGCGGCTCGTGGTAGCTGCAAGTGGTGAGGCCCAAATAATATTTATATCGGAATATATTTACACGTCTCTTCTGAGGTAATATTCCTTGACGCGTTGACGCGTTTTTTTATTATGGCGGTCTTCGCCAATAGCCCTTCTTATAAAACAAGTCCATTCGTCGGTCTTTTAAATTCGCAAATTTATTAATAATGTCTTCATAAAATTGGGAATCGGCGCTAAGACCTGGTAACAATTCTTTTTCTATAGCCATCATCGATAAGTTGTTTAAGCGTTCTTGTGTCACCGTATTTCTTAAGTAACTGAAATACGTATTGCAGGAATTGTTAAAACTAAGCAAAATAATGTGTATGTTTCCGAAAATATCATTTTAAATTCCTTGTATATTTCTACCGATTTCAGAACTTCTAAATTATAAAATTGTTCGTCTCTGTACAAAACATAAAGTTCGTTTTTCAACTTATCTATGCCAAATATGTTTAGATATATTTGTAGTAAACAATCAAACGATATTTCCGGAAATTTATTTGCATATTCGGGATATTTTAAAGCGTTGGCCGATTATTCACAATTTGTCGTTTCTCTACTTCATTACGTATTGAAAAAAGTGTTTCAAATAGAGATAAAACAATATCATGAGAGGGATTTATTATTATAAATAACTATCAACGAACCTATCGATAATAAATATTTAAATTAGGTTCCTATTCTATGTTAAATTTAGTCTAGTTGTTTTTTATTTCTTTAAATTAATCCTACATGCCTTGTCTCTAAAACTTTACCACCGCGCTTACCACCTAATCTTCAGAATATTTAAGTCACATTCAACTAATCAACCACTAACACTAACCACTGGAAATTCAAAATACATAAATAAAGTAAAGTATTAACACTTGAACAATTAATTGCGTCACACACGTAAATAATATACAGTTCACAAGTTACCTACGGTCACTAGCCACTATCACATCGTCCATTTGCCGTTGAACTAAAAACTTGAGGCGCCAGAAATCGGGCCTCAGTCTCGAGCGCAGCGGACATGGAGCGAAAAACAATTTAACCATCTCGCGTGGTGGAGGAAACCATAACGTATAGACATGTGCGACGCAATTTGAGGCTCGGAAAATTCGGTCTCACTGTGGTGGGATTGGTGAGTGATCCGGACTCCCCACGCGGGTAGAAACAGAAATGGCGGGATATTGAAATGTAAACCAGAGGTACGTTATAACATACGAGGGCTAAGATTGAAGCAATTATTTTATTTCGTTACATTGATTTTTGATAAATGTAGTAGGCAATCGGATTGGAAATTATGGGGTATTAAAATATACAGTGAAAGCCAAATTTTACAGTGAGACCCGGCCTCAGTTGCTTTATACGACGAGCCACCACTGTGTTCCATCCTGTTAAATAGCAACCTGAATGTTTTTTATTATCAGAAGCTCATTTTTTAAATCAATCCCGACTACAAAATACGTACAATCTGCCTTAAATGAAGTTCATGAACAAGTCTTTGATTTTTCTGTTCCAAATTTTTATGTTTCTTCTTTCAAAGCTGATCAACCATTCTGGCGTTAAGCGGTTCACACCAACGCTTTCAACAAAATACGGAAAATTATATTTTGTCAGGGGTCAAATTAATTGCAATAAATATTATTGAATATTGAAATCTTTATTAAATAACTTAGCAATACAAATTATAAATATTAAGGCAGTCATTCGTCCAAACAGTTTCCAAAACATTTTTATTCGGCTGGCTGAGGTTGACAAGGATTACCGATGATTTGATCGGCGATGCGACTAGCTTCACGAAGCCCACTCAAAAAAGCACCGTGAACTGTAGCTGGGTAGTTCCTTATTGTGTGCTCGCCTGCAAAGAACACTCTTGCTGGTCCAGAGGTCACCGAAACGCCTTGCGCGTTTGGTGGTATGACTGGAGAAGCCAACAGGTCATAATCGCTACCAGAACTTCCGACGGCTACGAAACTGTACGAGCCTCGAGACCAAGGGTCTGCTCTCCAACGCGTCACCACCGTCTCTTTTGGTTGCGGAACACCTGACTGACCAAATATTCCACGCAAAACAGCAATGCACCTGCAAAGAAAGAATAGACATCAGTTGAGGAGAAACTATAGTTTGCTAATGTTGAATAAGACTGCTTATATAAATTGCTTGGGGTTCCGGGTTTCTGCCAATCACAAAATTACTGCGACAATCTTTCACATGGCCGGTGTCAATTGGATGATGTACATTTTCTGGGCTGTTTTGCCATGGTCGATGCTTAACTCAGGGTTCTCCAACAAGTACATTATCGTACTACCAGCAGACAAAAGCAAAGCTACTGTTATCATGGACACCACGGAGTATAACAACAAAATTAATGCACTAATCAGCAATAATACTTACGTCGAACGAACATAAGAGTATGTTCAATCAACAACCAATTCTGATGAAAAATGACCAAAGAACTTACATCCTCTGATGGCAAACCTCCAAGACTGTATGGTTTACTGAAGATCTACAAGGACAATACACATCTTCGACCAATTGCCAGCACCATTAAAAGCCGCAGCTATAAACTACCATGTCAGTTAGCTAACTTAATGAAACCACTGATAGGAAAATTCAAACATTATCTAAGAAACTCGGTACATTTCGTGAACATCATTAGCTCAGTGACAATCGATATCCAGGACATCTTGGTCAGCTTCGATGTGGAATCGATTTTCACCAACGTTCCGATCCAGGACTGTTACACGAACACTTAACCCCTGAAATTATCGCTTTATTTAAGCTTTGCCTGATAGATAGTTCATCTGTAATGGACCATTCTACGAACAAAAGAATGGTGTCGCGATGGGCTTTGAAAAAGAAGCGCATCGATCAACTCCTAAGTGCTGGATTAGATATGTGCACGACTCTTTCATCGTTTCACAGTATGGAGTAAACTCTTTACAGAAATTTTTACATCAAGACAAAACTTTATCCTTTCTAGATATTCTAATAAAAATAAAGTCTTCTGGCGTATTGGGACACGGTATCTACAGAAAGAATATACATCCTATTAGTATAATCTGGAAAGTATAATGAAGTTCACCGTGCATTAGCGTTGGTTGATGAGGACCATCGACAAGAATAAATAGATTCGCTCTGATTCGCAAATGGATACTTTAGAAAGACATCGATAGAGTCATTGGACCTCGGCGTGAGCAAACAGCAAGACCCAAGGAGAAAGTCACTACAACCACCACTATACCATACATCCCCAATGTGACACATAGAAATGCGAAAATACAAGGCAAAAAAGGCATGTGGAATACTTTCACACCAACGTGTAAAATAAGTTAGCAACTCCGCAAGCTGAAAGATCAATTGAGTCTGTTACAAACTCTGTTATAATACTCTATAAATTGTGAACACATTAAATTTTGATCCACATGGCACTATCAAGACCTTTCAAAGAACATTTGCAGACGATATATGCTATTGTAGTGTTGGTTAAAGTCAATAGTCTTTTTTACTAAAGATCATCCACTTGGTAGACAGATATACCAAATATGTTACAAAACAGGAAGATCAAGTGATAAAGCATCACGAGAAGGATGTCTATATGTACGATATAACAATGTTATTAAACAATTTTTGTGTCAATTGACAACCACTCCACAAAAAAATATCAGCATGTCATGCACTATCAGCATGCCATTTCCAGTGAGTGTCTGATTTTACTTTCCGATCGTTTATGTGTTTATATGTATAAATATACTATTCTACATTCGTTGGTTGCAAATAAACTGATATATTCTTACCTTCCAACTATAACATCATCGGTTACGTTCTCCATTATGGCAGCAGCTTCTCCAGCTACTAAAGCTAACAACACCGGCGCCTTATACAGATTCCAAAACAAGAAGAGTTCACCTCTACTGGCGGTGGTGCTACCTACATGTCCAAATAGGTTAGCTTGAGGATTCCAGAAAATCCTTTCGAAACACAGCACGACTTTGTTCAGATTGCCGAAACCTAAGCGTTGAATAGCGGAGGTTTTCCAGTCAGGCAGAGGTGGCGAAAACTGGACGGTGTTCAGTTGGTTACTGGAAGGCGCAGCGCTCAGCTTCAATACACCCAAGGGCAGAGTACACAGCACGGCGTCAGCTAAAGGAAAATTGTAATTAGTGAGCGTTTTGATAAATTAAATATGTCTGCATACAATTGAACAATAACAAGTAAATAGATCTGAGGATAACTATAAGTAATGATCATATTAAGACATTTTCAAGTGTTTTTATAGTATTGTATTCCTGCAACAATTTATTCAACATGAGATAATGAACATAAGTCAGAATCGTTTCGGCTTTCACAGCAAAGTAACTTGGAATTTAATTGTTTCATATACATGTCAATGTTATCTTAATCTTGCTATTATTTAATGTTACGAGAAACAACTACCCTGCGGATTGAAGCTTCGTTCCGCTCCAGTATTAAATTACTTTCGTGAGATCTAAGTAATAGCTAACATCACTCAGTGGCAGTAACACCAGACACAGACTGGTTTCAGACTTATTAGCACTGATCAGTGTGCATAGGTAAGACTATCGACGAGTGATCTATCTATTCTGAAGTCTATCCAGATACATGAATTGAATATGAGTGAAATATAAAGCCATTCTGCAACTCTAAGCCAACGCAGATTATGCGTGCCCAATTGCAATCATAGAGTGCTACTCATAACCCTTGGCATAAAGGTGCAGAATGGCTTTATATATCTTATACTATTATATAATTGAATCTTCCAACTTGTAAATTTGTACAGAAATCATATTGTTTGCAAAAGAAAATGAGGATTGCCAAGTAGAAAAAATGAGCACATCGTTTTGAGTTTGATACAAAACCATTTTTGTGTTTACGAAGAGCACAGTAGTTGGGAAAAATAACACAATCGATTCTTCCTGTCCTCCAAGATCGTTTGAACTAGTTCGAAAGTTTTAATGAATTACGTCATTTATTGGTGATAAAAATGGTGCGTTATTTAGATCCAAGAACTGAAAAGGATAGCCCTAAGAGAAATGCAACGCTTGGAAAGCAAAAGTTGGTACCCTAAGTACCATTATAGTAACGAATACTGGTACCGTAACTTTAATTAAGTGGCTAATACGTAGTAATCACTAAATCTACTACCTAATAGCAAAAATAACTCCAATTTATGTTAGCGTAGTTGTAAGTACGTAATCTTCATCATTGAAAATCACTTAATGGTTTTACAATTTTTGGTGGGGCGGTTTGGTGCCCGAAACGTTATGAAAACTAAGCAGAAGCACCTTAAAGTGCATCTTAAAAGTAACCGCAACCAAGCCATACCCCTTACATATTACTTAGACGTGACAGTAGCTATAAAATGTTTGTAATAGTTTGAGCAATGTAATGAGAACCTTTATCAAAAATGCGCGAGGTGTGTGATGTTGACATGAACTACATAAAAGTTTTTATATAATTTTAGGTATTAATAATATTGTGTGAAACTAACTACTCAGTGGACAAAAGCCCCTCCCTGCATTGAATTACACCCACAATATCTACCCATATATTCCTTATTATTAGCTTTTGTAACATGTTTTTCTGTATTAGAAAGGTATTTTAAGCTAATATAAATCAAATATCCTACAATTCCTATCAGTGAAGTCATATGTATGTTCTCTGATACCAAACGTCTAGGTATGCTAATGAACAATTCCACAGACAAAGCTCTATTCAATAATTATCTAAAAAAATTAATCTAATTTACTAACCTGCTTTAATGAAACACTCTATAAATATCTAACTTCCCTTTTTGTCATTGTCGATATTTAACTTCAAAAAATTTTAATTTTTATAATAATTTTTATAGTTAGATATTTGATTCAATTTAAAGGAGGCCACCTGAAGAAGCAATCCTAAAAATGCAGAAATAGGTCAGATCCCATCTATTGTGGTTGCATTGTCGTGTTCCCAATGCCAAAAAGTGAAGTTAGATATTTATAGAGTGTTTCATTAAAGCAGGTTAGTAAATTAGATTAATTTCTTTAGATAACTATTGAATAGAGCTTTGTCTGTGGAATTGTTCATTAGCATACCTAGACGTTTGGTATCAGAGAACATACATATAACTTCATTGTAGGATATTTTATTTATATTAGCTTAAAATACCTTTCTAATACAGTAAAGGTGAGGTTATGGCGAATTAAAGAAAAGTGGCAAAACAACGTTATTGTAGCGTTACTATCACATTTAAGTGGCCGGAAAGTTAATGGATTAGTTCCATTTCCAATTTATTTGATGAATGTAACTAAGGAGTTAGATTATTTTTAATTTCTGCCACTTTAAGGCCATTTTAGATATGTATCACTTCAAACTTCTATTTTCAAAAGCAGACATGTTTACAAAATGTATGGTTAAGGTCGCCATTTTATAATAGAAAATTAAAAATTTTATTACATCAGTATTGCATGAAATTTCGTAGGGCTATAAATAATTATTGGCTTCAGGAAAAAAAAATATAAAAAAAATGTGTCATATACATATATAGGTAATTCTTTGGTCAGCAAGAATTTACAGAATTATTTTAACTGTTTTTTAAAATCGAATTTTTCAGCGGTGCTTGTTTAATTTCGGGCTGTAACATTACACTATTATAATTATTATTTTCCTAAATCTAACAGGAGAATCAGAGCTAAAGGAAAAAATACTTTGGGAATAGACCAAGCTACATATAAAAATTTAGCAAACAAAAACAAGTATATCGAATAAACTTATTCTGTTTCTCCAGTCAAAATGCTACTTAGGTCTGATATTATACATCTGGTGGGACAAAGAAACCATTGAGGTTGATTGACAACAACTCAAGAAAAAAGTTTGGAAAAATGTTTAGTTTAAGCTCTCGAAAAAAGTTGTCGCAAAGTTTTTTGAGATTATTTTTTTTCAAAATTTTTTTATAGTACTGAGTTGTACGCCTATTGAGGGGTAAATACAATGTGGCCTTTATACATCCACATTGATCAAAGTTTAAAATCATGACCCTATTTCGATGCTTTAAAAAATTAGAAAGCGTCATAACTTACTTGTCTACTTTAAAGAACACCGTTTGGTTTTTCGAAAAGTTCGGCCAAAAGGCTATTTATTTTAATTTAGTATTACCTACATAATTTTGAAATAGTTTCAGTGTACAGTTTTTGTACTTCGAGTCTATATAGAAATTTTATTTCACTTTCCTACACAGGTAACGGTGTTGCAATAAATATAAAACAATCGTTAATGAAACAGAAGCCAGCTGTTACAATTAAAAATACTAATTGCCAACAAATTATAAACTTAGTGCGTACACACCATTAAATTTCCACTCTCGAGCGTCTATTCCGTAAAAGCTAAAATCCGATTCAGCAAAAACCGTCTCCTTATTGAATAAAAACCCAATAAACATTACCTGCCTGGAATAAAGGTTTTTTTTATGGGCAAACTGGAAAAACAACTCCGCTTCGCTACATACGTCACGTAAACACGGGTCCCAGCAAATGGGAAATTCCCCACGGCCGTAACAATAAGGGAAGAATTTGACATGAATCCGCATTAGCAGAAAGGAACATAACATTAATTAACATCAATCTGCAAGGAGCATCTCCCCGAATACCTCGAGCCTCGGAAACATCCGAACCATCCGGCCAGTGCAGATCGCAGAAATGAACAGAAGGCCGTGCAACAACGGCAGAGACAATGCAGTCCTGTGGGAGCCATTACTAGGACGAACTTGCACATAAATCCTTGTACAACGGTCAAACACACTGTTCTGCATCTGACGCGACCAATTAAAGTCGGTAAACACCGGGATTACAATTCCGATCATTAAGGAGGTGGCCATTAGTTCCAAGATCAAATCCTGCCGCGGTGGTCGCTCCATAAACTAAACCGCCGACTGTCATTTGTCTGCGCTACACCAGGGACAGCTTCTTATTTTACCTCTTTAACGCTTACTTATGCGGGCACCATACGCACACACACCCTGAATACATTGTGGAGCCATGCAATTATCTCAATTACGCCTGGGAATCCTGTAGAATTCCCCTCGAAGCCTTATGAATCGAAGCTATTTCGCGGAAAATAAAAATCGTCTTTATCAAGATGATTAAACAATAAACTACGTACTCTTCCCTTGCGTTGTTTACACCGTATAGACCAGCTGTTTCACTCCGTTGTCGGCATTTTGAATTAACTGAGACAGCTTTGGGGACCTCGTTTTAACTCCTAATACATATGCAACCAACGAATTTTAGAGAAACAGCGATTAAGACCGCAATAAGAATTATTTAATTGTGCAGGAAAGCATGTCAAAATAAATTAAAGTTAACGTTATTAACCGTGATTTTGAAAGTGGGTATTAATTTTAACTGATGGTAGTAGGCATTAACAGTTATTTATAGTACAAGTGGAATATAGGCATTATTATACATAAGTGAGACACTTGCGAGTGTTATTTCACGAATGTAATAAAAATGCCGTTATCCCCCGTGTACTATATAAAATTTTATTTACAACTACCATAAATTGAGAAAAATCCAAAATCAGATCCAGTTTATGTTTTGATTCAAAATCAAAAAGCAAAGGCATTGATATAGTAACCTGTCAAACTTGTTATAAACAAAATTGAGTTTTCGTTTTTACATGGGTGGTGTTGATTGAAATAATGAGTGTTTCAGAAACAGAAAACTTAAAATTGAAAAAGCTGCTACAACTGCAGTAGCTTTACTTTTACCAGATAAACCAAGAACGATTCACTGATTGGTGTACATCTAAGAATATAAAATATGAAGCAAAAGAAGATGCTAATATTTTTTGAAGAATTATCCAAGAAGTACAAATCATCTAGTCTTTGGGCGTTCTATTCTATGCTGCGGTCTACAATCTGTATTCGGCAAAATGTTAACATCAGTAAATTCAATAATATAATTGCTTTTCTGAAAAAGCAATCAGTGGGATACAAACCAAAAAAAGTCAAGAATATTAACGAAAGAGGGTGTTTCAAAATTTTTACAAGATGCCGATGGTACAAAATTCTCGCTAACAAAAGTAAGAACAAGAAAATGTTTATTATTTGAAATTCATAAATGCATAATTTAAGGTTGCCTTAATTATTGGACTTGAAGGTCCAGGCAGAGTGGACAAGTTAACTAATTTGCTGTTATAAAACGTAAAATATGGAGGAAACATTTTTCATATCTTCATACAGGATACGAAAAACCTCGCCCTGCGTCCTGTAAATCATGGAAGATTTTTTGTTGGTTACAGAGGTTGTAAATGCATCAAACTTCCTGTTCCTATAAATACTTTTAGTGTAATGCTAAAGAAAGTCTTTTTTCTCAATTTATCACAGCCTCAACAATATACAGGGCACTGTTTTCAACGATCATCTAATTCATTTCAAGCCACCACAGAAGCAGACCTTCTAACTATAAAACGCAATGGTTGTTGGAAGTCCAACTCCGTGTGTGAAGGCTATATTGATACGTCTCTTGAAAACAAGAAAAAAATCGCCAAAAAAGTTCTTGGAGGAGAGATTGTCGTCACTGAAGCTACTTTAAGTGCTTACAAAGAAAATTGAAGCATTGCAGCTGCATTCATCTGGTATTAATCTTAAATTAAAACTAACTTTTTGATATCAAATTTCATCCTGCAACTATAAAATTACGTACCTACACTTTATTAGGCGCGTGTAGTAGTTATTAAAAGGTAATTACGTTGGTATAAATATATGAATAATCACCATTAAGCTAAATTTGTTCCATCCGTTTTAATATCACCTAATCTAGAGCTCCATCTGTCCGGAAATGTCCGCTAAAACTTAATGGTAGTCGAAAGACACACGATGCTAAATAGAGACCACCCTAGAAAGCTTAACAACGGTTTCAAATACCCCAGAAATATTTCCCAAATGATTTCAAATGAACTACATTAATGCGCACCTGCTTACCTGAAAGCAGATTAAAAATTGATATGTACTAACTTTAAATGACAGTATTAACGACCATTCCGATTGGAATTTCACAAAGTAAATTATGGTTGCTGGTAATCATTTTATGCTTCAGTAGCAGGCAGATCTTTAAGATAAAATTGTGAAACTATTTGAAGGAAACATAATCAATTTTGATAACATTGAACTAATCTAAGCAGTAAATATGCGGAAATGTAGGTATACAAGGTGTGCCAGAAATTAACGTAGCAATTTTGGGAAGCATGCGAAAACGTCAAATTAATGGTAGCTCAGTAATTTTTTCCTAAAATAGGTTTAGAACATGAAGAGTACATCAGTTACAAAGGACAGAATACGAATTTGGTATCAGTGATCAATCAAGTGGCAGTTAATTTATAATTAGTTGAACAACTGGACCTACGCTCAATAAATTTTGAGTTTAAAATAATAATTATAAGCTAGATGTCCTTTAGATAAATTATATAGAGGAAAAGCACCCAATTTCGGGTAGATTATTTTCTTAAATTATATATTTTAAGAAAATTTATATATTTGGTTTTTGCGCCAAAGCGCTTTTATGTATTGATACAGTCTTCATGGGCCCATCTCTATGGCACTTAAAAATGTTTATAATTTTTTCTTAATAAAATATGTGGAAAACAAACAGAAAACAGAAGATGCATTCAACATCGTTAACATCACCGCATCCATATCGTCTAGTGAATTCTATCTGACCCTCATCAGTATCACTAAAAGAACTTTCTTCCACTTTGATGCAATTCTTTTTTTCGCCACTGTTTTGTTACTATTATACTTGTTTCATTTTTATGACTGATATTTTTAACTACAGTTTTTATTTTTTCTGTTTTGCTTTCTTTTCTTTTCCTTCAAGCTTTCTTGTAAAGGGTTTTTATAGGATGTGCTTGTCAAACCTACAATGAATCCTTAGGCCTACCATGTCTTTTTGATAAGTTTTCAAACCCACTACAAGAAGATATTTCAACTATAACTTCTGGTCTAACACTATCTCTTTTAGGCTGCATGCCAAATACTGAAGCTTTGGTCTACTGATGTATATTGTCTATAAACAATTTTGGGTTTTTTGAAGGTAGGACGGTGATCCTAACAAACGGTTTCTAATTTCCAAGTGTCCGAAAGTAGGAAACGCTATACAGGTTGTTTCAGGAGGAGATGTGCATACTTCTATATGTTATTCTAGGTTCAATTCTAAGCAAAACATTTCCTACGAACTTAGGTCTGGAAACGTTTCGTTTAGGATATACAGGATGACAAATTTAAAAAAATTAATTACATTTTCTTTAATAACTTTCGACTACTTTGAGTTAAATTCATGAAATTTTATATGCAGGGGTTGCTTGAGAC
Source organism: Monochamus alternatus (assembly GCA_037114965.1). NCBI lineage: Eukaryota > Metazoa > Arthropoda > Insecta > Coleoptera > Cerambycidae > Monochamus > Monochamus alternatus. The sequence goes on from CM073428.1 coordinate 8,677,856, forward strand.
GGAAAATTTAAATATTATGCACAATTGGTTGTATCTACAAGAGGGCGCCACAAACGACTATTAAGATCCTTTTAAATCGCTTCAACTTTTTTGTGCCATGGTGCATGTCATTTTGAAATAGAAAAACATTTTCCCATACCTTTTCTAATTAAAAACTCATCTAAAGGTGGCGATATATGTGAATTATGCATTAGAGTGAATCGAAAGTTATTGTCAGGTTTTGTACATTTTGTTTAGAGATTTTATTTTTGCAATTCTCACATAAAAATTCAGGCTGTTTTGATTAAAACCTAACAGTTCTTAGACGTTAAAGCGTTATGCTTTGCAGAATTCCATAAAACAAATAAATTGCTACAGTTCTAGACTTACTCTGGGTAAAGCAAGTAGCAATTTTGAAAAAACAGCACCAGTTCCAGCTGCAAAAAATTCATTGCAACTATTCAACGTATTTAGTTAGGTTATAAATATCTTAGATCTGCTAGATATATGACTGTCCGAAACAAAAAGAATTTGAGTTTTGAAAATTATATTCATTAAGATTAATTATTATTTTGGATATTTATTAAATCTAACATTATCTAAGGAGTTGATCTTTAGCATACCTTGATATTTGTTATCAAAAAGCATACATAAGACTTTATTAATAAAAATTGTAGGAAAATTGATTTATATTATCTTAAATACCTTTACAAAAAGTAACATAAAAATAGTACTAAATTTCAGATTTTTTTTTATTATTATAATAAAGCAGCAGAGTTTATTCAAAAATTATACAATATAGCTACAGTTACATTGTTTTGTAAAAGTTTAAAATTGAATTGATTTCCTCTAAAAAAATATTTGATACCAAAGCAATTGTGTGCCACCCATGTAGAGTGAGTTGGAAATCAAACCAGGCTATATCAAATTTTATACCTAATGATGGTGAAATAAATGTTTGATAGTAAAAAAACCTACAACAGTGTGAAATTTCCCACAGCGTACACTATGATTTACGCAAAAAATGTCAGAAATCACATTACGAATCCGCCTATACCATTTTTATTACTATTTTATAGATTTTTACTCGAATGGTAGTAAACATTCCTGTTCGTTGAATCTTTTCCTAAGGACTATTATGACCCAATCCTCGTAACTAAATTTGGATTTAATGTATTCATGTTCACAGGAAATAAATATTCTAATTTTCACCATTACAGGCGGGAGATAATAATAGTTCTTCCCGGCATTCTTTCAACCGAGGCGATCTGCGCCTGATAGTCATGCGTGAAAATTATTAAACATCGTATGCGATTGGGCGTGAATAGAAGTTGAGCTTACCGTGTTGTAATTAGAGTAGGCGTCGCACCACCTACCGTGATGATTTTGTTAAACACTTATAGGTCCGATTTAAGATTAATTTCAGTAATAACTTAATAGCGAATCAAATTTTACTTACAAGAGTAGTGTGGTAAAACATATTTTCGTTATGAAGTTGAAATTAAGATAATTTTAGATCATTTTAAAAATTTGTATGCCCTAGCCTACATAATATGTATTATATGTATAATTCGCAAAGAAATTATTTTTTTCAGCATCCCAAAATGACACCGGAAATATCTACCTAACTAGCGGGGAAAGTGATATATAAAATATAACCAATATCAAAACATTAAACTAATAATAATTATGTACGAGTACTTTGATAAAATAAAAACGAATTTCTTATTCTGGGTACTATATTATGAAGAAGTTGAAGTAGCGCTATAGTCTGTTTGGAAATGAAAGAGAGTAATAAAACCCCGAGATAAGAACAGGCCATGGGCGTGGAAATATTTCGTTTCAGGTAATTATCGGGTAACACTAATGCTAACAGGTAATGGATGTACATTAGTATATTTTACTGGATACATCATAGGGCAGGAGCCAGTGTATTGTGACAGATCAATCCAGTGTTAGAGCTGAATATACGAAGACGTGATAGTGCAGTAAAGTAAAATTCGATTTGTGTTTAGTGACTATTGTGCCAGTGGACATAATATTGTTTGGGTAAAATGTCGAGCTTATCAGATTACGTACATGCTAAACTCGTGAACAGATGTGCGCTGTCTGGAAAAGTGTTCCAAAATGACAATTGGAAAATCGACTATCTACAGACTTTTAAAGGAAACAAAAAATGAACAAGATACTGTAAATCCCCCAAAATCATCTACAGGGAGGTCAAAAGTCGTTATAGATGATTTCTTCAAAAATACCATTCGCAGAAAAGAACACTCATTTTATTTCAAAAAGTGAAGTGAAGTGAAGTGAAGTGAACTTTCAGAGGACAACGATTTGCCAAAAATCACGAAGACATGAACGTAGATGTTTTCGAAGAGTATTTTACATAGATGTTGGATCTTATTCCTCCAGGGTCTGCAATTGTCATGGATAATGCCAGTTACCATTCATGGCAGACCGAGCGGATGCCTACGACTGCTTGGAGGAAAGCCGATATAATTAAATAGTTATCCGGAAAAAACATTTCTTTTGAAACAAATATGGTGAAAAAGGAACTTTTGGCACTTGTCAATCTTAATAAAGATCAGAAAAAATATGTTATCGATGAAATGGCAACAAATCGCCAAATAACGACTACTAATATACTATGGTTACCACCTTATCACTGTGAACTTAACCCAATCGAATTAGTCTGGGCGCAGGTAAAAGGAGATGTAGCGCGAAATAATACGACGTTTAAATTAAGTGACGTGAAAATTTTGTTAAAAAATTCCTTGGAACGAGTAACTGCAGATAACTGGCAAAGATGTATACATTATGTACAAAAAGAAGAGGAGAAAATGTGGGAACTCGATAATTTAATTGACGTTACTGTGGAACTATCGTTATCAATCTAGGAGACGAAGATCAGAATATTCAGAGAATGAATTTTAATATACCCTCTTTTTAATTTTCTTTATTGTACATTTATACAACACTACATTTACTCACCATAATTTGAATTTTCAAAATACATATATTTTTGTGTGGAATAAAAGTCTATTCATTAAATTTAAATAAATATTTTGACAATAATTTTGAATAATTTTATTTGGTACTAAAAACCCTCTTAACCCGGTTATGATGCTTAAAGTAGCCTCATGTTTTGAAATGCTGTTTTTATATTGTTTACTTATAAGTGAAATGGACCGAGAAATCGAAGCGGCATAGACAAAGACGGATTGTCGGGGATTATATTTTAGCTACTTGTTACAATTTAGTACAACCCGGTCACACAAAGTTTTTATAAAAGTACACCTCATCTATACCGATAATACATAATATAAAAATATTGAATATAAGCACCAGTACTACATTTATTTACGATTTGCATACATAATAAGCTTTTATTACTCTCTTTCATTTCTAAGCAGACTATAAGAATATTATTACACAAGTTTTCTCTTCTTTCTGATTCTTCAAGGTACCCTTCACCTTTTAACGTTTTATGTTTGTAATTTCCTTTTTCGAGTTAGCAAGAAATATTGTCAAGGAAAACCTAAAACTATGGCATGTGTATCGTTCAGGAGTATATTGCTATTGTGGAATGCATTTTTCTAAAATTGTTGACATCAATGCTGAATAAGGTACATTTCTTGTTATAATCATAATTTTAAATAACAAAATAATTAGGTATATCTTATCGAATAACGACTAGTAATACCAAATAGATAATAGTTAGTCCGGTTAGCTGCACTATTTTGCAATCGTGTTTCGTTCCTTCATTGCAAACTGCCAAAACTATGCCGAATTCTCTTTGAACCATATTGAGTAATTGGTGTAGTGCCTTGACTGTAAACGTTTGGCAAGTTTAAATGTAAACAAGTTAGAAAAACGACAGAAAACTGTTTAATATTCTATTCTATTCTATTTGAAATCGATTCACATATCAATCGTGGAAATATCAATAAGGTAGGTGCTACCATAACTATAGTGTCTCATATTATATAATCTTTTACATTTTGTAAATAAAAGTTTTTCTTTAATCTGCCATTTTCTGACTATAACTTCGCGGCAGACATACCATCACGGACGTCGATAAATATGGGTTTAATAAGTTTCCAAAAAAAAAATTTCGCTTTACAAATAAATTTGAAATTCCGTTAACACTTATTTTATCCTCTCTTAAAATATTTGCACTTAGTCATAATTAACCCTGTATTTCAATAAAAGTTTTTACCTTTATTTAACGAAATCAAATTAAAGTATCATATTTGCAGTAATGATAAACTTGAACTTCGTAAATATCGCAATTAGAAACACCTATGAAACGTTTATAATCTCCACAGCAGTACCACGACCAGACACTGCATAAATTATACCCATACACTATTACATTTTTGAGGCTCGATTAGAATAATATCAAGGCAACGGGTCTGGTTCCTCCTACTTGCAACCATGTTTATTAAGTATACTCCTACTTTACATGCTTGAGCAATTTCGCTATTCGCGACATATTTTTTACAGCAATTAACTCTACACCTATTTCTCATGATACGCTGATAGCAAGTCCGCAGAGAAGTGAGCTCCATTTTACGTCCGGAGATGAGGAACTCAGACGCAACTATCACGAATTTATTATATAATAATTATTCGTCACGCTTCGAGCCATCGAAGTGAATTCCTCGAGATCAGCTCGTCGTTTGGAAGAACTTTATGAATACGGCCGAATAAGCGTTTAGAGATAAGCATGACAAATATCATTCGTTCCACGTGAAACGACTTTCTAATTGGTGTGGCTGTCAGAATCATATCTGCGTGTGATAACGGCCTCCAATGGTAGCCTGGCGGCACCTCCTTGTAGTAATAAACAATATCTAACGGAAAAAGAATGTCTAATTATTATTCATTTTCACTCTACCACTTTTGTTATAAACGTTATATAAGGAAAATAAAAGCATTTAAATAAGTACCTGCAGTGTGACCCATTTCAAATGGAAACAGGCCTGTAAAGAAATATTTATTATGTGATTTATTTCAAAGTTTTTCTAAAAGATGCAGTAAAATATTATAATTTGTTTTCTACTTTATTTCTACTTTAAAAATTTATTAAAAAATTGAGAAATTAATTTTATGCTTTGTTTTCACAGTGAAAAAAATTCGAGGCAGGCCTTGAAAATAGAATTTTTTTAGTATTTTGCATAAGAATAGAATTTTTATTTCTTCACCTTTTAGAAAAAAAAAAACGAAGTAAACAGATAAAAACTACCATTTCCTGCTAATGAAAAATTATCTCAAACAAAATACCGTATGCGATATTTTATTTTTGACAGAATTTGATGCAGTCGTCATCTGTAGGCCAATAGCGTAAGGTGTTCTTCACGCCGATAAATTAGTGACTAATTTTTAGTTAAACATTTTATAGTAATTAAATAAAAGGATTTATGCCGGGTACAAATATTTCCCTATAACACGGTTCACCCTATGTTATGTGCTGTTTGTTTTTCTACAGTCCAGAGCAAATCCAACAGAGCTACGGCAATCGTATAAAATTTTATAATTAAAGACTTCCGCAGCTGTATTTAATAATAATAATAATAATAAAATGACTTTATTACAAAAGAAGAAAAGTTACAACAAAAATAATATTATGGATGGCGAGGTTCAACGAAGTTGCTCTTCCAAAACAAAAGCCCCAACCAGCGTTGAATTACACCCACAGAGTAGTTAGTTTCACACAATATTATTAATACCTAAAAATATATAAAAACTTTTACATAAAGGGGTGAACATTATTCAAGTAGGTATTGTCATATTTAATTCATTGACAGGCTGTCACTTTTGTCATTGTCGATATTTAACTTCAAATAATTTTAATTTTTATAATAATTTTTATAGTTAGATATTTGATTTAACTTAAAGGAGGCCACCTGAAGAAGCAATCCTAAAAATGCAGAAATACGTCAGATCTCATCTATTGTGGTTGAATTGTCGTGTTCCCACTGCCAAAAGTGAAGTTAGATATTTATAGAGTGTTTCATTAAAGCAGGTTAGTAAATTTAGATTAATGTATTTAGATAATTATTGAATAGAGCTTTGTCTGTGGAATTAGCATACCTAGATGTTTGGTATCAGAGAATATACATATGACTTCATTGATAGGAATTGTAGGAGATTTGATTTATATTAGCTTAAAATCCCTTTCTAATACAGTAATAAATGTTACAAAAGCTAATAATAAGGAATATATGGGTAGATATTGTGGGTGTAATTCAGCGCTGGTTGGGGCTTTTGTTCACAGAGTCGTTAGTTTCACACAATATTATTAATACTTAAAATTATATAAAAATGTGATGCTTATTACAAGTAGTATTTGTTCAGGTCGAATAGTAAATTTAATATAATGTTATTTATTTACGGTATAGTTTTTCTGATTATATCTCCAAATAATCAAATAATCGAGTAACTAATTATTAGACACTATCGTGAAACTAATGTGGGAGTGATCGACTTACCATGATAAGTATTTGTTGTTGATGGATTACGCGGATTGTAAACCGTGACTTCCACACCTCTGGTGTTGTATTCAACCTTCCTCACAGCAGCGTTCAGCTTGATGTCCAACCCTTCAGCCAGTGCTACCGGCACGCAGGAATAACCATTGCGTACTGGAAAGAAAATCATGACTTACAATCGAACTCAATTAGACCTACTTACATTTCGAAGATATTAAAGACAGTTCGTTACAAATATTAAAAAAAAAAATGAATAGAATCATAGTCGTCATCTTCGTCCTCATCAGGATCATCAATCTTTTTAATCAATTTAGTCAATATTTTAGACCTAGGTGGTCAGGTAAATGTAATCTACATTCGTCAGTTTGGAACAAGACTGTCATAACTCAAAAAATGTAAATTTTCAGGAGAGCTCTGTAAAGTTTTATAAAATATTACTATATGTCGTCTGAGAGGATACGGATCTATTTATTGGAACAAATATTGTAATAAAAATTCATGCAATTGTAACATAAATAGGTACCGCTACCAGTTCTGTTAGAATTTGTTGAAAAATATGAAAATGTGTTATACTTGCGTCAAGAATTCAGACGTCTTACGTCACGGCTGACGTTACACATTTGTTTTTATTGTCAACGTAATTTTCGATATTTGGTCGCGTTAAAAGCAATCATTTTTTGCAATTTAGTGCAATATATAATACAAATTGTTAGCGTAGCATATAATTTTTTCCATGGTCGGGAGTAGAAATCAGTTTCTATGACATCAAAATTAAAACAGAAGTAGTCGATTATTCTCAAGGGAGTATAATGCTCCCAAGGGAGTTTACATTATGGAGAACGTTTTTCATGCAAAAAAAAGATAATATTGAAATTATTTATTGACATTTAATTAAATGTTACATTTGTACAATTTTCAAAATTAATATTAGAAGGAATATTACTTTCGCTTACATTTACAGTTTTTGTGATTGCGCTAGTAGTGGTACCTACTAAAACCTGATTAGCAATTTTGGTCTTATTTTCAATGGAGTTCTCGACATAACCCTCAGCGACTGTCGTTGATTTCCAACCAGCATGCCGCTTTATTGTCGTGATATCCACACCAGCATCTACCAGTAATGTCGCTGAAGATCTTCGTAAGCAGTGACCAGTATAACATGCAGCATCAGGTATTTTTAAATACGAAGCTACTACACTTGGAATTTTTCCCACGGTATTCTTGCCAACTGGCTGCGAACTACATTTTCCTGCTTTGTAGTACAAAAAAAGGCGCTATACGTGAGGAGGATGAAGGGACAGGTATTTTCGAAACAATTCAAGCATATTTCCCACATCGGTAACCAGAAAGGTTCGTGGAATCTCTGTCTTAGTGTTTGGAATTTTTACAATCAAGGAAGAGCCTACATCCTCAATATAATCTACAGTTAAATTGACTAGTTCATCAGTTCGACAAGCTCCGGCAATCCCCAGAATTAATCCAACCTATAAAAAATCAAAATACTTAATAATTGAAATACCTAACAACAAAAGTAATCATTAAGAATTCTTTGTCATCTGCAGTTGATAGAAAACGGTCGATTTCACCCTTTGTCAATATTTTCGATTTTTTCGCTTGATATCCGTCACCGGTTCTTTTCAAAAATGCGATCAGCTTGGAAAATTTGCTTATATCTATGTTGTCGTAAATTATCAAGCATAACTTAACCATAGAATATTGCGCCCATAATGTGGAAGACTTGTAATTCTTTGCATTTTCACTGAAGTATGCCAACAAAACATTCTCGCTGTATACTTGAACATTTGTCTCGGCGCACCACTTTTTGAACCGATTGTAGGCTATATCGTATAAAGATCTTGACTTCGTAGGCAGCAAATTGGTTATTGCAATATTTGCAGCCTCCACAATCTCTTCCGACTCACAATTATTCATTGTGCACTAAACAAACTTTAAACTAAACCAAACTAGCACCTTAATTTGACAATTCTTTTTGTTTGTTTATTTTGTAGTTATGACAATAACTCAACGACTACTAAATACTAAATGCTCAAATCCGAATACAATAATTCTGATGCTACTTACTTCATAATGACAAAATATGTATTTTTAAGTTAATGAGACCGTGGAAAAAATAGTATATACCATTCGGGAGAGATGCTATTTTGTCCTCGGTGCATTGTAGCCTCTCGGGCTTCGCCCTCAAATTGCACCTCTGCCAAAATAACGCATTTCTCTCCCTTATAGTATAATGTACTATTATTACTATCAATTGCAGTTTCTTAAATATTTTAATAAAAGTATAATGAATTATTCATTTGTTCGTATGACGTAAGTCGTCTGAATTCTTGTCGCGAGTATATTTAAATTATACATATTTTTATGATTGTAAAAGCTTGTAGATGTAGTCATATATTAACGTAATATTGCAGCAAAGTCTACCACTAGTTTTTGGACCTATATGTATATGTGAACATGCTCTGACAATGTTTCCTTCATATAATATTCAGGCAATAATATATTAACCACTGCATACTAAGAAAATCAATCCAATTAATTATATTTACATTATTGGTAACGGAACTGTGTTTATCGAATTCAAGAATTTTGAACTTATTTCTTACAACCTCGATGAGTTCGAAAATCTAAGATTAATTTTTAAAAATTCCAAAATATTTAAAAAATAGTTATACATTTCTAGTTAAATTTCTTTCTCAGATCGAAATAAGAATATGTCAATGTCATCTGTAGTGTACCTTATGATAGTCGCAATATCTCAAATACTTGCGTTAAAAAGCATTCGGTTTCTATTCATGCTAAAGTAAAGTACTGCTAGAGCAGTTGTACTCTTAAATAAATAAACAAATAAAGAAAAGGATCATTTCACTTTAAGATACGTGTACATAAAATATAAGAGAAAGCAAATAATGTTTGTATATAATAAGAATGAATAGTAATTCATCGTCATTCTCATCATCATCACCATCACTTTACTATAATCATCATCGTGGTACTCGTCATCATGATCGTCAGTATTATCAGTCAACTTTAAGAAAGGCAAGAAGGTTGATTTTATTATTATTATTGAATATCATTTTTGTCTAAAACTTCTTCGATGAAAAATAAACAAATACAATTTGATACACCATACTGCTAAATACCAGTCACATCTGAAAGGATTACGTAAATTTCGTCGACACGGATTGAATCGTCTCTCATATTTACACGTCCTTACAGTACCCAAAATGATTATTCTGCCAATTAGCTATTGATATACGAGGCTGGCCAACTGATGGCGCAAACCCTAATGGAATTAAATTATCATTTTAAATCGATCTATTCTTCGTCGAGAAATATAGATGCACGAGAGAACATTTTTACCGAATAGGCACGCTAGAGCCGGATAATCCGAGACGTGCTGTATAATCTAGGACGGGAAGGTTTATGGAATCTCGGATTTCGTGACTTGCAGCACATGCTGTACCGTGGAACGGTCAGGCATCGTTTTTAAATATGGATGGAAAAGTGTTTAAAAATGCTGCATAAGCAGATTTTTCTATACAAATTAGATGCAGCAAGCTAGTAAACTTGAAAATAGGTTCAAAATATTATGCATCAGGTTTTGCTCATTTGTTCGGATAGTCGTTATTTATGTGTCAAGTGTATCCGATACCGATTTTTTTTTGAACGACGATGTTAACGTCTTAGTTAAACTTTTTCCAATAGAAAGAAAGAAGGTATTTTAAGCTAATACAAATCAAATCTCCTACAATTCCTATCAATGTAGTCATATGTATGCTCTCTGATACCAAACATCTAGGTATGCTAATGAACAATTCCAGGCCAGTGAACTAGAAGCTATAGTAGCAGGTATTGGTTCAGCACATGATTCAGAAGTATTGCAGGATGATGTGTTGTCATTATCAAGAACAATTTGCAGTTTATTTTGAATCTTCGACGTAGCTTTCGGCAACGGTCAAGGATTTCCAGCCTCCATGCCTTTTTAACTCGAGCACATCCACATCTCTATTCGCTAGAAGGGTGCTTGAAGTCCGGTGAAATGAATGGCCTGTATAATTTGTAGGATTTTGTAGTTTTAAGTAATCGGCTATCTTCGACGACCATCAACTAATTGTTCCTTTTCCTACTACCTAGTTGTAGCACCCTCCATTTCGATAATTCAAAAATATATGCGAAGATTTAGTTGGCTGAAGCTTTATGTACTTGCGGTAAATTTCTAAATAATGAATATTTTCATCCTGTCTGTTTGTAACAGTAAATATTCGCTGAGTGTTTGTTTTTGTTTTCGGAATGATCATATTGTATAAATATTCCCTTCTACATTTTCTCCATAATCTTAATATCAATACTACCTAAAAGACAAAACGATATAGCACCTGTACATGTAAAATGATCCAAATTTACATTATGACTTAAATATTTGTCATCTGATGCCTCAATTAGGAATCGGGACATGTCTTTCTTAGTAAACACACTGACTTTTTTGGTATCTAACCAACGCTTTTCCGTTTGAGGTACCCAATTAATGTCGAAAATTTGGAAATGTCAAGTGAGTTATGAACAAAAATTATACTTTTTAACGTTGCATATTCTACCTATAAGCTTCCTGGGGCTTTCAGTTTTTCGTTCCATTGGACGCCACCATCACTTTCTCGGTAATATGTCGGTTCTTTGTCTTTTTCCTTCTATTTTCTTGTACATTTTAATAAAATATTATTCCTTAGAGGATTCTTAGAATTACTAGGTAGATATAACAATTATTATTTACATTCTACTTACATACGAGTACTGGTTCCATCTTAACGTTATTTAAAACTTATGCAGTTCTACGTTTAAGTCTTATGCCGTCATACAGTCTGAATGCTGCTAAAAAACATTTTTTATTTGCAAAGTGGTATTTCATAAGTCGAAAACTTGAAAGCGACCCATATTCAGTAAATGAGTTCAGTGCTCTTTCAGAAATTTCGATAACAAAACTGCCGACTTTGTAATTATGTATGCTTAAAAATAATTACTGAGATATCAGCAGCAAATATCATATATAAAAAAATCAGTGTGTTCATGTCTTATATAAGCCGTGTTAATAATAACCCTGTGTACTTGATAAAATCAGAATAAGGTACGCCTGGGTCGTAATGCTGTAATAAACGGTCATTACACTTTCGAGTTAACACTCCCGATTTATCTAATACCCAATAAATATATACTATCTTTAATAAAGGATTTGTAAGAGGTGTACAAATTAGTACCAGTGAATGTTTAGGAAGTTAGGTATATTGATGACACTTATATGGAAACATTCACAAAATTTAGGATGTTCTGAAGCCAGTATAAGTTAAAGATCCGGTCAAAATACATAGTAACAAAACTCTAAATAAATTTGTTTCTATTGCGCACGTCTATTAAGACAGTGTATCAAAAAAATGATAACTGTTTGTAGTAATACGTTGCAAATACTTCAAGAGAACAAACTGATGTTTGGCTGAGATTTATTCTAATTATTTTAAGGTCATTAAAGTCATATATTTGTCTTGATTTAACATAGGTGACGGTAATAACCTGGTCATAAAGGATCTTGTCTCGCGCCGCTTTTTCTTATCCCCACAAGAAAAAAAAGGATGTTATACCTCAGTTTTAGTGGTCAGCGGATATGAATAACAAAATGTGAATTACAAAATCTCCAAATTTTTGCCTGCCTTAATAAATTTATGATTTCATGTGTAGGTTCGTATGTATCTCTGACACTTCACATACAAGGTGTTCCATATAAAACTTTTCACCTGAATATTTCGTTTAATATGATGTTCTGAGAAAATTCCACGTCGATTTTTAATTTGAGAGGGACATCGTAGATCGAGGTATCAACCTTGAAATTTCAAATGGCACTATAGGGCGTTTGAAAGCTATTTTGATACTCTGAATCCGTAAAAAAATAAAAAAAATATTCGTTTTCAAGAAAAAAAACATTGAAATATAAATTGTTCCAATTTTGTATTTTTGGGCGTGTGAAAGCTCTTTTGATACTTACTACGAATCCGTAAAGAAAATAAAAAAAATTATTTACGAAGAAAACATTAAAATATAAATTTTTGAAATTTTGTATTTTGGGATTTAAAATTGTTTATAATAAATGCTCAAATTGTGCACCCACAACATAGGTACGTACATTTGCAAAAACCTCTGGAGTTAAATTACGACATTCGTTTACAATACGTTGTTTTAAATCTTCAAGATTTTCAGGTTGACTTGCAAAAACCATTGATATGAGATGTCCCCAAAGAAAAAAGTCGTTTAGTCTCAAGTCGGGAGACCGAGCTGGCCATTCAATAGTCCCACGCCTACCTATCCATCGTCCTGGAAAATTCTGATTCAAATAAGTCCGAACTCGTCGCTCAAAATGGGGTGGAGCTCCATCTTGTTGCAACAAGATTTTCATCCAGCTGATCATCATTCTCCAGAATTTCTGTGATCATGGAGTCAATATGATCTAACAAAAGTAAGTAGCTGGCTCCAGTCAAAGTGCCATCTAAAAAAAATGGACCAACTATGTGATTACCTCCTGCCCAGACGTTCAGCTTTTCTGGATACTGAGTGTGCCATTCCCTAACATAATGAGGGTTTTCATCCGACCAATAACGAATATTATGCCTATTCACTGTACCATTGAGAAAAAACATATATTCATCACTGAAGCAGATATTGTAAAGTATATTTTAATTTTCTGTAATTCTGTTAGACATGATATCACAAAATTCTATTCTTCGATCCGCATGCTTGTTCAAACAATGCACAAGATGCATTTTGTACGGATGCCATTTATGTTTTTACAAAATCTGATAATAGTTCGACTTAGGCATCCCTGTAGTATGCTCGAACGATCGCTTGGATTGGTGTGGATTCATGGTCAGTTCGCCCTAAATTCCTACTTCCATTAATTCGTTAGGAGGATTGTGTTTCTTAAGATTTGCTACGGACCCAGTTTCTCTACATTTTTTAACAATCTGGCTCAGGATGCAACTCATTGAAAATTCAAGCAATTTTTCTAACACATTCATTTTATTTTCAAAAAAAAAAAAATTATTTCAACTTTTTCAGCTAACGAATAAACCACAACGGAAAATTAATAAGTGTAAAAGTTACACTTTGATTGTAAGCCGAAGATGAGATTTGATACAACTTCCAACAATAACACATTTCCGACAAAATTCTATCAAGCAAAAAGGTAAAATGGAATGGAATGCGATGGAATTCATAAAAAACTATAAGAGAACCTCGGCCTTCCTCACTTTTCGTTTATTATTGTTTTTATCATCTGGACGTAGAGAAACCTTTTTTCAGTTTAATAATTATGTTTTGATGTATGAAAATCTTTTCACTTGCTATAAATTAATAAAAATACAAAATTCCAAAAATGTATATTACAATGTTTTTTTATTGAAAACGAATAATGATTTTTATGTTTTTCTTTAACGAATTCAGTGTCAGTATCAAAAGAGCCTTCAAACGATGTATTACACGCCCTATGCCATTTGAAGATTCAAAATAAATAAGGTAAGGTAAGGAGGAAATTCGATGTGCATCTGAAATTCAAAATCAACGTATTTTTGGAATTTTTTCAAAACTTCATATTAAACGAAATATTTAGGTGAAAAGTTTTATATGGAACATCCTGTATATCTGGATAGCAGTGTCAGTTGTGAACGCACCTCTAAATCATTTTCATAACACATTTTAACAACCAATGCAAACGAAAATAGGATCTTTACTTGAAGAGTCTATTCTTAAGGACAAACAAAATTTAGTTGCCATATCAGACGGGTTCCAATGTAAGTACATCACTAATCGTGAGGCTTTCCTGTACCTCTTATTAAAGTAGATATCACGACGAGATCCGTAGACATTCCTTCGATTAAGATGACTGGCCGTTTCCAGGGCGCGCGCGATTTGCATCGCATATCGGCCGCACCGTGGCGCTGTCAGTTTCCGACTTATGGCCGGCCGATTTTCTCATGACGTTCGTGTGTTTGTTTAAGCTGTAATTACCGAAGCAGACGTTGTAATTACCGCAGCCCCAATTAAAATAATGGAGCGATGCCATGAACTATTAACATTTCATCGGGCGACGGTGTAGGAACCGGGGGGCCGATTTGCGAAACCTGATTGGTTTCGTTGTCGGTTATTATATTACAATGAGCATGTATGGCTTAACCTCTGATCCGCAGGGCTATTTCATCGAGATTTCGCCGTTTGATTTATGGGACATGTGGGAAAGGTTCGATTTCAAACTTCGCTTTGCGAAAATAAAAGGAATACGGAGGAATGTCCTTTCCGAAGGGAACTTCTGAGAAATACTGCTTCATGCAGTCATTAGTTTTGACTCGTAATGTACAGGGTGTCTTTAAATGAAGTAGCAAAAATGAGACAGGTTCCTTAAGTGAAAATAAATCGATTCAAGCTAACATACTTATATCCCAAGTGGCACAATAAAAAAGATACAGGGTGTCAAAATTAAACATTTTATTTTCGATATTTGTAAATAACTTCATAAGAAATCCAAATACTTAGATACAATTTGTAAATCGGGGGCTTTTGCGGGCGAAAAATTCAAATTTATTTCTAATTTTGACGTCACTAGTAGAGGGCGCCACTTGTGGCACATCATGTTTCTTTTAAATGGCAGAACTTTTTTGCAGTTTAGTGTATCCATTTGACTATCGAAACAATCGATCCTCCTACCTGTTTTATTTGAAAAAGGTATACCTTGTAAAAAACTCTTTTAGTTTCAGGTAAAGTGCCTTTTTTGTTGAAAATACAGCAAAATGTTACTTAAAAAAGTTGTTCAGAGTGGTAATGGAGATGTGCAAAATTTCAAGAAGATTGGCGAGGTTAGATGAAACCATATTTCAACAAAGCACAAAGATTTTATCAAAGCAAGCCGATCTTTTTGAAATTTTGCACGTCTCCATAATTTACTGTTCTGAACAACTTTTTCAAGTAACATTTTGCTGTATTTTTAGTAAAAAAGACACTTTACCTGAAACGATAACAGTTTTCAATCGGTGCACTAAATATTTCAAATAGGATTATTTCGAAAACTGTTACTCCTAACGACTTCAATAGGGCATACCTCTTTCAGATATAACAGGTATGAGAAATGATTGTTTCAATAGTCGGATGGGTACACTAAGCAGCAGAAAAAAAGTTCTACCATTTAAAAGAAACATGATGTGCCATAAGTGGCGCCGTCTACTAGTGACGTCAAAACTAGAAACAAATTTGAATTTCTCGCCCGCAAAAAGCCCTGATTTACAAATTTTATGTAAATATTTGGATTTTTTAAGTTATCTAAATATATCGAAAATAAAATTTTAACTTTGACACACTGTATCTTTTTTATACGACTTGGTATATAGGTACTTCATTTAAAAACGCCCTGTATAAGTATGAAAATACATATAATTTTTTTCTTGGAATTACCCACAAAAATTATCTGCTGTATTGTTACATTTGGAGAATTATAGCTGACATAAACTTGGAAAATTGTAACTAAAGACAAATGATGAAAAATAGTGAAAAATATGTAGTACCTAACCGCCAAAAATCAAGTGATTCATGTTATAAACCCGTTCAAAATTTATAGCAGTTAACACAAAGAAACATACATGAAGCCCGTATATTTTTCCTATAAAATCGTGTGCCGCATATCTCCAAGAGTATACCCGACTACACAGCTTCTGCCGTAGCAAATACGCATGCGCCAGGTCGAAGAAGTTAGCCTTCTATTGGTTGTGACGAATTGACGGATCCACCTGCTCCATTTCGATCGCTATCATGGGCGGGTATATCTTTCGGGCTGGTAAAATTTCGGGTATATATTTCCGCTAATTTAATTGTTAATGTAATTAATTTATTAGTGAATTTGTATTCTTAAGAATGGTAAATAATTCAAGCTCCACAGCGTATTCTCAAAATCGTAAACGCCCTAATTTAACAAGTAAGGAATATCGGATGATGACATGTATAAAAGCTTTAGCTCACGAGGTCAAAATATGAGTGTAAGTGATATTGAAATATGTAGTTCATTAACAAGAAGGTACGTGAGTAGAGTCGCGGCGAAGCTTTTCCGGAGTCACCACTGAAGATGCCGACAGTGAAGAGCGGCGAAACGTTTGGAATCATGGAATGCGACCAGCGGTGACTACGGAACGCCTCGGAGGATCGCCATCATCCGAGGTACAGTTCCGACCGTAGCACTCGTAATACCAACAATAGGAACCGAAACCAATATATGGGCGGGCCTAGAGACACCGATAGCGGGTCTGTCCCCACAGAGCCTAGCCCGAGAACAACCAGGGCAGTCAAACAATCCCAGCTAAAGCTAGGAATGTGCACATTAATTCTGTTACTGGCATTGATGGTTCGGTATACCATTACTTATTAATAATAATAATAATAATAATAATATCTCTACCCCTCATTCTAATCACAGGGATTAGCCCAGAAGTCGGAGACTTGTGCGGGAGAGGGGGCGGCATATTATTATTAAGCAGGCCGCATTTGCGCCCAGGAACGACTTACGTTGGTAGGCCCTAACCACTATTCAGTGCAGGAATGAGCGAAACCTGGAAAACCTCATTAATTAGGGGGGTAGTCAAATATCAACCGGTATCAATCTCTCACATTGACCCAAGCTAACGTTATTCCACCCTACCATACCCGCAGAGAGGGTGCCAATCCCCTCCACGAATATAGCTTATATACGGCCTACCGGCAGCTGGGCTCGAACCAGCTCCGATCTAGTCATCTCGATTCAACCGCGCGACCACTGACCGACCCAATTAAACAATATGAAGAACAGATAATATATCTTTATAAGTTGACAATGGTGCTATTTTCCCTTTCAATAGTAAACCATTCCATTATTCTACTTTAATAAAACAACAAGTGAAACACGAAACTTTCATTTTGTTATTGCACTTAGGTAATTAAATTATAAAATAAAGACATTTTTTAATCAATTCAAATTTCAAAATTAAATTTGACAACTTATTGACGGATATACTAGGTATTTTTAGATGAACTACAGATATATTTTTCAAAAACTTTCTACCCTGTAGGTACATTAAAACGCCAGAAGCATACATTTACGCAATTATTTTCTTTAAAATGATTACAGAATTACACCCACTTTTATGTGAACATTATCGGCTTAAAATCATGGAATAATGACGTCTTCAGTCAAACTGAGTATAGAATGTCGTACAGTTCTCTTAGAGAAGGTGAATAATGTTATTGTAATTTAAGTAAACCACACACGACCATCTGCTGGAGACGTACAAAAAATTCCAATCAAGTTACCATGAGAAGCAACACTATAATGGCGACCGACCAAAATCATAACCGAAACGGTAACATTTGGCCGGTGTGCACTTCTTGTAAACAGCGGATGAGTTCTTAAGTTGAGTAGCGTTACCAGGAGAGTAAGCTCTCCGCCCAGTTGCATTGTTTTAAACAGCCTGGGTGTTCCTGATTGGCCCGCGACCGTGACGTCACGACACATGTACTTAGCCACTTGATGTACGGGTTTGATAATGAGCACTCGACATGGCCGGTCCTAATTTCGTATGCTGGTCCAACGGAAATAACCGCGCGCTCACCGTCTCGTATACCTACGAGGTGTCGCTGTAGTTCTTAATTTTTCAGGCCAACTTGGTACTCCCAGTGTCGATGTTCAGGTCGAACTGTCCGCAAATGATTGTGGCTCACGCTTGGAACGTGCAAATATGGAAGGTGGGTCATATTTTATTTTTATAGCAAAGTAGTGTGGAGCAGGTGGTAAGTACAATTTCCTAAGGCGTAATTAGGTGTAATAAATCTAACTGAAGGTTGTTTTGGTTAATAGAAAATAATATAATGAATATTAGTATAATCAAAATGCTTTATTGCAATATAGGGCGTTGAAAATTTGTATGTATATGATGGAAAGGATCTTCCAATAATGGCCTTTAATATTCCAATTGAAATTAATAAAAGTATGGAAATGATATTGCTGTATTTCTTTTATTTTATTTGTAAATACAATCGATATCATTAAGTGTGAGCAATAATATCGAGAAAATGGTCATCAAGGGTTTCGATTAATATGATTCGATGATAACACTTTCATATAGAGTCGGTGAAATTTCACCAATAACTCTTCTAATATTCATTAAATCTGTAGTAGTTTGATGGTCATTGGCATAGATTTTGACTTCTCAGCACCTTCATATCCAGCAAACATCATCACTAAGCAAAACTACGAAACCTCCAAATTTTTTCCTTAACAAGGTGATAGTTTAATGAACAGCATGGCACAATATTCTATCCCATTGAAATCAAAACACTCTAAAATCCATATAACAAAACAAGTGAACAAAGTAGTCATTTAAAGTTGAAGGTAAGAACAGTAGATTCTGCGAGTATCAGATTTTTATCTCGCAGTCAACACGCTCGTGTCGTAACCTGAATATTGGGATTTTTAAAAATTTCAAAACTTCAAGCAAAGTTTTCTTCTATAAAGAGTGGGCTACTTAGGTCACCTTGTGACTAAATTTTGTCTATGATATGTATACTTAATTCCCGCGGAGCTTGAATTTTTATCTCTCAACAGTTAAGACGCTAGAGTCGATTGAAATTCACGAAAAATAACTAAAAAACACTCATATTCAGCACGCTGCTATTATTCAAAGGGATCGTCCGAGCCAATTATCTTAATTTACACTGAAACTACTATCTTTCCCACTCTGAATTCCGTCTTGATCATTCAAATATCTTCAAACAGAAAAATTTTACAGCAAAAATTAATAAAGCTTAAAAATAGCAATTTTTAAGAGTCTTTATTTAAATAGGCGAAAACAAGCGCTTGTAAAAAATCAAACTCGTGTAAATTTTGTTGTTTTGGACCCTAGAGAAGAGATTTTCAAAGTTACACAAAAATCTAAAATGGGTCGGCTTTGCCAATTAGACGATTTCAAATGGAATGACCCTTATATAACTACTTGCTGAATTTTTGTTACAGATCGGCGCATCAGTAGGATAGATCTCTTTCCTATAAATTCCTGAAATGGAATGTATCCTGGAAAACAAATAATGCAAACAAATAGATCGCTTAGGTAACCAGTACAGCCACCAGATCTAGCACCGCTGAGCTAATAGAAGATTTGACGTTGACGTTGAGTTAATAAAATTAATATTAATTATACCATCGTCACTATCATGTCACATCACTGTTAACTCTTGTGATCTTAAACAAATTTTCTCACTAAGGGAAAACAATATAATTAGCTTTAAAATCATATATGTAGTAAGCGTGTTAGTCATGTCAATAAACCTCTACTAACATGTCGAAGTAACACCTAAACGTTGTGAAAATTTTCTATCACTTCTTATGCTTATAAAGATAAATATACTTGTATTGTGCCGTTTAGTAAACATCGAACAGATATAACCAAATTTAGCTCCACCAAGTCGCGTAGGTATCGATATATTTTACTCACTATCGCTAAACCATCTGAAAAGGATTACATTCTAATAGGTTTGTATAGCTGATTATACGTCACGATCTGTTATCCTGTATCTACAAAAGCTTTATAATCCCCGTAGGTACCCGTGTTCGACAGTAGCGGGGTCTCACCAAAGAGTATCTCTTTGACAATATTAATCAAAATCGCAAAGAATCAAATTTCACTCAATTATGTATATTCCTGTAATATATAGCGTGTTTAAAATGTTATTGAATTCCTTAGAAGAAATGAAAATATGCAATTTTCATTAAGGTCGCCGTATCTCACTGTAAAATAATAAAATTTGTATTTTTAGGTACACAAATCTCCAAAACTAAAACATGTAGAACAAAAGTAATATGAAATAAAAATTATGGATGTTTTGTTTATTCATTATTACTATTTAAATTTTCTCCATATACAGCAATAACTTTTGTAGTACACACATTATTTTGCTATTCTAACCTCACATTTTAAAATGCAGTCTTAAATGCAGAACTAAGTAAGTTTATATTATAAGTATCAATATTTACAACTACAGTTAAATTTAAAAAAATACGCATTTTCAAAGATTTCTGTACCTAAAAATTGTACACGACCTTTTAAACTGAAGCAAATCAACTCATAACCCCCGGTAATAAGGCACTCCGTGTTGATTATAATTTCCTAGTTACATCACAAAGTGTCGAACGGTGAAATAGGCAACGTCATACCTGCGTTGCCACATCACGGCTAAATGTTTGTGCTCTTTCATATACTATTATCTCCTAGTACGTATATGTACGAAATAATAAAATCCAAGAAAGTTTGATTTTAACCATATTATATAGAATAAGTTTCACACTTCCCGAAGTCAATTTTCATTAAAAGGAAATAAATAAAGCTGAGATATTTACCTGTGTGAAATTGCAGTTTATAACCAAAACGGCACACCGCATTTTATCAAATAAAACGGCCAGGATATACGAAATATAACCTCAAATACACACACACAAGAACAATTTCAAGGCGACTGCATATATCCCAAAGTAAGATCTAGAGCACGTGCGGCATGTAAAGTTTACAGATTTGAAGGGAAACCATCCTATTTAATTTTTTATATCCCAAATTTTGTTTGACATTATAGTAACTAACAAGATTTTTGGGCTGGTATCCGAAATCCTATATAAAAAATAAATATTTTTCAAGCTTCACACAAGCCTTTTATAATTAAATTAACAATCACAACGTTTTCTACACCGTTATTAAATAATAATGTAAAACCGTATCTTGCAAGTAAGCCTATTAAACCTGTATTTCGTTGATAATCTAATTCCATTGTTGTGTCAATTAGCAAAATGACTGACAGCAACAGCAAAATACGTTCCTGTTCGCATCTAAAAAAGTTTCCTACTAAGTTTCTATCACAGTCTAATCAAATTAAAGGTATCAAGTAAAAGCACTGTTCCAACACAGTGGTTCTCGAGCAACCATCCTAGAGAATAATTAGGTGACCGAGGAAGTCATGCAGCTGACGTGATAATACCGATCCTTAGACATTTTAATGCGTCCGGGCGTTTCTAGATGCCATTCCCATGAAATACTATACCTAGTGGCCTTTTTCCAATCGTTGTGTTGGGACACGGAAAATTTTTTACATCAAGTAACGGTTGTCATTTTTTTAGTAGGCTTCAGTTATTAAATATTTTACAAGGTTGTTGAACACTGAGATCAAAACATCAAATTCGCTGTGCCTGCAAATATTTCCGAAGGTCTGTTTCTTCAGGTTCAACAATCTGTCCTAGAGGCAGTCTGAAAAATTTCAATATGCACATAAAATTACTGTTTATTGAACTATCAAAATGTTATAATTTTGTCGTCTTTATTTCTTTACCAATGCATTATTTATATGTGCACAACGAAATTACATATAAAATAATTTTGTATTGAAGTTGGTCTTATATCTGGAATTTAAATGTATGAAATTAGTATATGTTTGTAATTGAATAGGTAGAATAAAAATTTTACTTTACTTAATGTGACTACATAATTACATCTTTGCAATTTGATCCATATGTTGATTCTCGACTTCCATCCTATGCCTTTTTAAAGTATGCATTCGGCACCAGAATCAACAAACAGAGAAGCAGATTTGACAGTCCAAGAAATGTAGCAATTTCTTTTGGTATGCAGACAAATGTCCCAACGGTCATGCGTTGTAGTTTCTAGATGAAAATGAAAATATTTTCGATGGTCATATCTACATAAAACCCACAATAATTTCTCTAGTAACAATGTCACTTGTGATAATAATAATGTTTTTTTTATTTCAACAGGATTAGACCCAATTACAGGCATACGTACTACAGAGTAACAAGTCGTCAAAAAAATACAAATTAAAAACAACTTATCCTAAGCGAGACATGTTTACAAACTGCATTTAAAGTATCGGTAGAAATATCGCAGTCCTTTCCAATTTAATTAAACACATCGCGCATCAAATATATTGGAGATTTTGCCAATATATTAATCCTAGAAGTACCAGAGTAAAATAGAGTTCGCTGTCTTGACTTACCATGTGATACTCGAAATGAGATTTTACTCAACAAAACCGGATAGTCAATTTTCTTATTTAGAATATTACACCAATAACGAATTAATGAGACACTATGACGTATTTCCAGTGCACCCATATTAAAACGATTCAGATGATCACTGATTAAAACTTTGCTAACTTTAAAAAACGTCTTTGAACGGACTTCAACTTTTAACGATGTATATTACAAATTGGATACCATATTATAGATCCGTATTCCATTTGTGACCTAACTAGGGAGCAAAATAAGATTCTAAAGTCCTTAAATAAAGAAACCCGACTTATGACATACCCATCAATGTTATAATTATAAAAAATAAAATTGATTCTACGAGTGAAGGATATTGTTCCACATTTAGAAATATTAAGACAAACGATTTAACTCACATCATGACAACATACGATATATACAGACTTGAAGATGAATCTATTGAAGAGAATAGTTTAAAGTCGTCGACAAAAAGCAATTTTTCTCAAGAAACAATATCTGGGAGATCATTGCTAAAGAGTAAAAATAAAAGTGGTCCTAAATTAGAGCCTTGCGGTACACCTGGAGATGAAGAAAAAGAACGAGAAGTAAAGTTTTGATATCTGACCATAAATTGCCTACTTGTCAAAATATGATTCCAATAGTGTTATTAAAGAATCTGAAAAATTAAAATCTTGCAATTTCACTAGTAATATGGTGGTTTATATTTCCCCTCTACAGGCTCCAAAGCCGTTAATAATTATTAAGCACACCCATAAACAATTATTTTAGACCATCGATTTGGAAAAAATATTGAATTTAAGTGATTCACCTTCACTTTTCCTGTTTAAAATTGTTAAAAGTGAATTTGCTTACATCAGCACTTTTTACAAGGAAATAGTCATTGTCAGCATGGAATTCTGTCCAGAATGATGTTTACAGAACTAAGCTATTCCTATACAAATTATACTTTGGTGACAACAGTGACAACTAGTGACGTAAACAACAAATACTTCCAGAGACTACTAGTTTATTGTTTACCGTATTAAAATTGTAATTTCAAGTTATAATAGACTTATTTCAACATTATGAGCAGTATTGCTAGTAGAGACATTCTACGATATTGGTATCGTAATTTCGTATTACGATACTTGACGGGTTGTCAAATCTTCCATCATGTATCGTAATATGAAAGTTTACGAAACTTAAATCATAAATAACTATTACATTAAAGTTACAATTAATTAAAATCAATTCACCATTTATCTGAAATTAAAATTAACTGAATTTACAGCAGTTAATGCATCGTAATCATGTACCTCCAGACTTTGATTAAAATTTGCATAATTCTTTAACTGCAATTTTTTCAGACGCTGCTTAGAAGCATGTTTATTAGTTCATGGAAATAATTTCGAGCAAGTTTTACAGAATCACGTTCTCTATTATGTCTTTGAAGAAACGCAGTTATTTCAGAAACATCCAGTATAATAGCTACCGGTTAAGAAGACACTGGAAAATAGCTTTACTAACACTACAATTAGAACGTTATTGAATATAATAAGTAATTGAGCTGCACCAAAACAGCATAATGTTTCACCGTATAAGTAATGGAACACCCACAAAATTACGTTCCATAAGCATTCTTCCGTGAGTATAAGACGAACCGAATTGGATGATTGCACAATTTTTGGATAATTTAATACTTCGTGGTTAAATTACAGTACTCGATAAAATGGAGGAAGTTCATGCCGTCTAGTCCTGTATTATTAATGCTCTTATGGATCAGGTAAGGCAAACAAACGATTACCCATTTTATGTAAAAATAAGATAAAATGGACGAATAATAATGCGTTTATGTAAACAGACCAGGGTTCCACGAAATTTTGACGAAATTTTAAAATTACATATTTCTCCGATAATAATGATGTGGTCTGTATCAGACAGTCACGATACAAGCAATCGGATCGAGATGCAGCTGAACGATTACATCAAACAATAAAACAATTTATGTATTTATTTATTCCAATCATTGTTCAACAGATCCAATAATAGGACAACTAAAAGTACTATAGCAGTAAAAACGTATACAAATAACATATTAATCTTAATAAAACTAAATATTCACAAAAAGCAGAACAGAACTTAAAATTGCATTGCATTAATTGCGTCTAATAAGAAGTAAGTATTTATATAAAGAAAATATAAAGCTCAAAATAAACAAGATAAAGTCAAAGCTATAAAATAAAAGCTTAACTGTGTCTAAACAAAAGTAAGTATTCACAAACAGAAATACTTACGCGGCGTCGTGCATAATTCTATGAGTACTATACTTTATCTATGACCTACTTATACAAAATCATTTAGTTTTAGTTCTCCATCTGAACTGGTAACAATATCAATAATTTAATATTTTAAGAACTTGATAACATCAACAAGAAGGTATATATTGTATTAATTCTATAGTAGTACATTAATGACAGAATATGATTATTTAAATTTACACGTTGTTATTTTTTATTATATTATTTATTCTTGTTATAATAATTATTTATAGTTACGGAACAATTGAAGACGAAAGGTATATCGGTTGTTTTTCTTGTTGAAGCATAAGTAAGATTTACTTGCCTCAATGAAATGTTCAGTAATACTATTTAGTACTATTACTAGTACTTGCTATTGCAGATTATATTTTAGACGAATTGTTAGTTTGTTTTATTCAGGGAATTATCCACATACCCTTCAGCTACGACTGATGACTGCCATCCGCCGCGTCTTTTTAAATCTAATAAGTCACCACCCGCGTCAACAAGAACAGTCGCGAACGAGCGTCGAGAACAGTGTCCTGTATAAGTCGCTGCTTCTGGTAGTCAAAGATATATGGCTATTTGTTTTGGGATCTTTCCTAACTTGTTATTACCAACACACTGTCTGGTATATTTTCCGTTTATATAGTTTATAAAATAAAAGGTAAATTTGGAGCTGTATTTACTGCAGAGCGAAAGTTTATATATTTTTTAACCTTGGGGTAAAAATATTAAGATACCACAAAAGAACGTTGCCGTTTAGTTTTGAATCGGGAATATTAATAATTAGATTCTTCTCTGTGTCTTGAATATCTGACCAATTATAAAAGCAACCTAAAAGACGATTTGAAATAAATTTACATATCTATCTTGAGCTCACCTTCATAAACAAATATTTATCATCTGGTGGGCCTTCTAGAAAATCGTTGTTTGCTTGTTAAAATCTTGGATTCTTTGGATTTAAAGCCGTCCGATTTTCTCTTCAGCAGAGCTTGTAATTGGGAGTAGTTTGCAATATCGACATTGTGATTTATATTAATTGTGACCTTTAACATTGAGTAAAATGACCAAAGTGAGGAAGGCTTCATAGTTTTTGATAGTTCTTGGAAATATGCCATCATTACATTTTCGGGAAATGATTTAACGTCGTTTTTTAATCTCTATTCCATAAATCTTTGGTAAGTAAATTTGTATCAGATTTCGTCGGTAACAAGTTATTTTTAGCATCTTCTGCAATTTCACTAATGGTGGAGTTAAATTTTCTATTTTACTATTACTCGACATTTTTTATTTAATCAAACTAATTTCATTTTATAATATTACCATCATATACAAATATGATTTAAGATTATGACGGTTTTTGAAGTTTTTTTGTATTGACCGTTGCTTAGGCAAACTGTACGATTTGTTTACCGTACGTAATCGTAATAGAAATCTTACATTGATCGCAGACGGTGTGTTTTTAAGTATTTATATTAGTGGTTGTAGGTGAAAGTATTGATTGTGTCAAGTAACTTAGAGAAGGAACAATAATTATAAATGTCGCACAAATGAGAAATTTTATTATAATTAAGACACATATCATAAATAGGCGATTTCATTAATATATTAGTTCTTGGGTTAATATGGTAGAAGTATGAACTGCTCTAAGATTTTGTCTAGGTACTGAAAAATTAAGACAAAGAGTAAGGGACAAAAAATTTTGGTGTTGATAAATGGCCTTCTGGAAATCAGCTCTGCGTGCTTAAGAAACAAAATCTACCAGGATTTCAAATCCATAAAACCCATAAAATTTGTACTCCTACCTTTAATATGAATAAGTCACATTGTTACTTATTTCGCATCCATTGTTTAAACCGATAGTTACTGTTAATACATGCACATTTTTTATTAAAATGGACGTAGAAGTAATTTTAAAGGAGGCCAATTGTTTGAAATAATCTGAAATATTGGACGGTTGCAATTGTTTGTGTAGATACTAATACTAAAATTATAAAGTGGCAGTGGGTGCATATTATTATTGATTACAACCAACAAATTCTAGGACTGGTAATATGGATAACGATGTTATTTCCAATAAAAAGAGGTGAGGCTATTTTGAAATGCGTCTGGCACAGGAAAATTAGTTAAATTAATTTGAACAAAAGATTACGGTTACAAGATACCATACCCAGGCAGATTCCTATTGCTATCGCAGAGCAGTGTGGCTGAAAATAGAGAAAGATGGGTAAATAATCTATTAATTGGAATTGTCTGTCTGGTTCAATTTAGATTAATTGCCGATAGGTTATTGGAGCGGATGAATCGGAACTCATTTCGGACCGCGTACTGAACGATGGCTAAATATCTGATCGAATTTGTATTAATAATGAGAAGAGATTTAGGAAACAGACAGCTTAAAAGATATTTATCACACAAATCTCCGTATATACTTATATTTACAATACTCCCATGCTTTTAGGATTAAAAGCTTTGTGGCTGATACTTTTCTAGATACTTTTCTCATAGCTTATATATTATACAAATTGCCCGCTGTGACAGTTACAATTTGTTGAATTAGGACTTATATACAGTAGGTAACTGAAATCCTATTATTCTTTTCTTAGTTAAAGCTGAATGTCTTCTTTTTTTATACATGACAATGATCTTGGAATATTAGACGTACATTTAAGTGTCCCACTCTACGAGATCTATATTTCAGAATTATTTTTTTAATGAACTTGACAAATTCATCGCGTATTTTAATGATTATATCAGAAAACTGTGTTGTTGCAATTGCTTTGAGATATCATAAAATCTGATATTGATGATATTAATTCTATAGCATCTAAGAATACTTACTTCCTAAGAATATTCGTAGGAACGCTGCGATAATAGTTGAGTTTTTCACTCAAGTAAAAATGTTATCGTTATTTCTAATTTGATCAGCAGCGATGTGTATTTTTTGTGTTTGTTCTTTTGAATTAGTTTCTTCTTGATATACAATTTGTATGATATGCCCCCACACAAAAAATCCAACGGATTTAAGTCGGGGGATCGCAGTGGCCATGTAACAAGACCAACATTTCTGATGAACATTTTGAAGCCTTTTAACTCCTTAAATAAGCAAAATTGGCATATGTCCAAATGACGTTTTTCTCTTAAAATGACGTGATCTCTCAAAGCAAATATATGGCAAAGTTTTTCGGTGAGCTAATAAATGACCCTGTATATTTAATAGCAAATATTTCAATTGCTAGAAAAATAATTGGAATCGCAAACTGCCACAAACAACGTCATCTAACTGGATCTTGCAAAACAAGATATGTCTTCTTTTTATGTTATAATTATTTATAGACTGAAACTGCATAAAATGTCTTATTAAAAGAGACGAAGACAATCACTGCATTTGCAAGAACAAGTCTGGATGTAGCCCTATTGTTTCAACAAGAAGAGATATTGAAATTATTTAGCAAAGAAATTGTACCTAAAGGATCTGTTTCATAACCTCTAAAAATAGATATTTAATAAACTAATTTATGTTATGTAAATTTAACTATTATATATTTTTTTTATACAAACCTTCATCTGGTTAAAAATAATAACTGGTACATATGACTATTTTGATGATTTGGTCGTTATGAAGAATGGTGTAGAAAAAAAAATTATTTAACATAACTAACGATACGGATTAGAAAAAGCATAGATATTTCAACAAACTAATCAAAACATAGAGGTTTTCATCTCTTTGCAGATATTACTCCAAGATATTAACAAAAAAGGAAACATCCACGTTTTTAACCAAGATGATAAATTTCTTCTTATGAAGGTAGCCATATTACAAATGTTTTTTAGTAAAAAGTTGAATAACCAATATTTATTTTAGGTTATTTTGATTATTGGAAGCTGAAAATATTCCCTCAACATCCAAATTTAAGTCATGAACATTTAAAAATTATAGTGAGTGCAACTGCAGTGTAACGCGATAAATATTTGAAATCGAATCAAGCAAGAGATGTAGGTCTGCAGCAGTGAGGCGTATCATACACGAGGCTCAATTATATCCGTATCCATGTCGCATGTCACAGCATTAATACCAAGGGATTGGACGAGGAGGACCGGTACCATGGCCACCACGATCTCCTGACTTTAAATCATTTGAACTTCTTTTTGTGGGGATATTTAAAAAATGGCGTACTATTTATAATTTATGCAAACGTATCGTAGTTGCTGCCAATAACGACGAAAGCAGTTGAATTTTCTGTATTAAATGTTATTTTTATATCTTCCCATTCTTGGTCCGCTTTATCAGATTTTACAGTAAACCAGTTTCCAGTGCCGTGCAGAAATATATTTTTAAATCATTTTCGAATTGCCTTTTTGATTTTTTTTTACAAAATTGTATTAATATTATTTGCAGGTAAAATTCTTTATTTTTTAAAATAATGTAAATATGTATTACATACGGATGTGTATAGTGAATTCACTAGATAAGCTTATAAAACCAATGGTGCATTAGTCAAGATTACCAACATGTGTAAGTTGAACACGTAGGTCTCTACAATGTTGGCTTACAATATATATTGATGAGAGGTAATAGTTAATCAGCTGCGTTTGGTCGAGGATCATTTATTTTGTAAATTACAGAACAAATTTTCCACTGATAATCAAAGTTACCTGATGGGTTCTACCCTTTTATTTATGAAAATAAACGAAAAGACGTTGTTTTTTATATTTATTTAGACCCACCATCCGCGTGTTTCGATTGCTTATCTACTATTGATCCCATTTCGTTACTATCTCCCATACCATCAGCGACATATAAAGTGAACACCCGGGAGTTTACCTCACATCGGAGCATCTGGGGCGATGCGGGGAAGCCATCAATCATCCGCAAAACGCGTACCCGGACACCCCCCACACCACCGCGCAATCCCCCCGATCGTGGGTGCGTCGACCCTCCCGATGCCCGACTGCAAATACGGCGGGCTACTGTTATCTGTGCTCTTCGGACCACATCATTTATCTTCGACAGCGACGCGTTTTATATGATGTTTTCGGGATAACTGATTAATGAGTGACACGTAGGCGGCGCTGGATTAAATGGCAAATGGACAGTCGAAAACATTGTAGTTAATGCGGGTTTGGCTTCATTAAAAAGTATATGGATGTCGAGATCTGCAAGTCTTCCTTTTTTAGTCGTAGAAGATGGAATACTGTCTACTGTTACAACCCAAAGCAAAGTTTGACTGTGTTAATTTATCAAACATGTAGGAAATGAGTATTAAATGAAAGACTGGAGTTGAAGGACTGATTAGGTCCTCTGTTCAGTGTTTATATAATCCATTGTGTGCACTGTCCCACAATGTTCGGATTCCTGGCTTGATGTCCATGAACTGTGATGTTCTTGACTCTGATTTTTACGTATATATGTTTTCCTATGTTCACTATGACAATAGCTTGTTACCTTCGACCAATGGCACATGGAGAAGAACACAGCTATTTTTTGCCTATTTCCATGATATTGCAAAACCTAGCTTTCCGTCAACTCTATGGTCGATGTATTCGATGTTGAAACTACGATTCAAAGTAAAGAACATTGATATTGGAAAATACCTCAAGCTAACGGCATATCTGAAGAAATCAAATGTTGGTTACAAGCCAAAAAAGTCGAAGGTATGGAAAGAAAGGATATAGAAAATTTTTTCTTAGATGCCTCAGACAACGTATATTTTATGACTAAAGTAGCCACGATATTTGGAATTGTCTTTGCCTGTCGCTGCGAAGAACTAACAAATATGACGATCCACGATAAAGAAGACAAATAGAATGTACTTATTATTACCTTACCAAAAACGAAAACCAACGTGAACGAGGAAACAATTAAATATGTCGAGAGGAAACAATTAAATATGTCGATACCTATCGAAGTTATGCTATATTGCGACCTAGAGATCGGTTTTTATTATTCTATGGAGGAGGTAAGTATACTAAAGCAATGTGTGGGTATTAACAGCTTCAAAAAAATGCCATCTAACATCGCTAGTTACTTAGGCCTCCCAAACCCCGAAGCCTATACAGGACAATATTTTCGGCGCTCTTCTGCCACGTTATTAGCTAACTTCGGATTCAACATTACAAACATAAAACGGAATGGTGGGTGGAAGTCCACGGCGGTAGTTGAGTCATACATATAATAACAACAAGAAAATAGCAGACGGCATTCTCAAAGCATCAACAATAACAGCCATACGATGGCCGGTAAATAGTGCAGACTTGACACCACCTGACAAATTTTTATAATATTATTTAAAGAACAGTATTTATAAAAATAGACCAATCACTATTTTAGAAATTCAAGATAGAATACAAAAAGCTATAGATACATAAACCAACATATAAAAATAATTCATTATTAGGTTTTGCATAGAAGAGCAAGGCACTGTGTTTAAACAATTTTTATAAACTATTTTTAAATTGTTTCATAAATTGGATTCGAATATTATAGTAATAAAAAAAAATTAAATTTTAATTATGGAATTATTTAATCGTCAATATTTTGCGAACAGTAAAAGATAACACATTACATGGTTATATCAACGCACTCAGGAAAAAGTGGAGAATCTGATAATATACAGGATGTTTCGTAAGAAAAAAACCAAGTTGATATCAATATCTCTGTAGTGCGAATTTTAATTCTAATCTAAAGCTTACACGTGATCACCCTGTACATATGTGATTTTTTCCTATATTCGTCCTCTCTTAAATATAGGTATATAATCCTATTTCACTTCCAATGATTTATTTAACCTACCAACTAAAAGAAAACATACGCATCAAACTAAAGTAGTTCAACTCCATTTGAAGAAAAATTAAAATTCAGTAGGTCTCTTTTTCAAGAATACTTCTGGAAACCGCCGAGGCATTAAATGGTTCTGTCGCAAAAATTTCGCCGGCTCCCATGAGACAACAAAACCGTTTTAATGCAATTAAACTCTTTTCTGCAGGTCTTCGGCGTTTTTACATATGTATTTTGTCCCGTCCGCTTGTAATTCACCGCATGAAAAGCAAAAGTTGTAAAAGACATTAAACGTCATTTACCATTTTTGACGCTTCTCAACGCTTATTGCCAGTAAAAATAACGGGCTCAGTTCTGCCACCTACCAGGCTACACGTGACTCAGTCGGTAAATGGTTTCATTGACGAGGCGGCAGAAGAAGCTGGTCTGCCCTCAATGCCAGACTGCGTTCTTGTAAAAACATACCGGTGGATATAACATTAACACGTCGTCAATTCTGACTAGACTTTTTACTGTTGTTATGTTAATTAGTCGGTCTGGAGGCTTCCAACTGGAATTTATATACAATAAACGCTTTTTCAGCGCTCATTAAGCCGATATAATTGCAATATGCAATGGTCGTTTCAAGAAGATGTCCTTCACACGCGAATTTATTAACACGAGTTGGTATAGACAAGGCATAAAGGCAATTATAAATTGCCATATAATAACAAATACACATATATACAAGTCTTGGAAGTCGTTACAATAATTTTAGGAGGTGATAGAATATGTGATTTTGAGTCGATTGAAAAAACATACCTGGGTTAACTATCACTTAATACAAATATTTTAAGAGGTGATAGGGAAAAATAAGAATTAACGGAATCACCCAAACAAAATTCCAAGCTTATTTATAAATCCAACAATTTTTTTTTTTTAAACTGTATTAAATCCTTATTTATCGCCGTCACTGACCTTACGTCAGCCGCGAGGTTAGGTATATTCTGCCAAAGGCAAAGGTGTCGAACATAGTGACAGGTCACCGCATTGACACGTGTATCAGTTTAAGTCGCTTTGAAAGAAAACAAAATATTTACAAAATGTAGATTATTATTTAATGATTTAATGAGAAATACGGTATGGTAGCACAGAGGCAGCATCTACCTTACTAATATTTATTTCCAGGATTGATACTTGGAGAGATTTTAAGAATGTTGAATCATCTTCTGTTTTATTATCTGCAAAGATTTTTGTGGACTTGCTGTGGACCTCTCCTTCCCTCGATCGTTCTTTTTGTGTAAATCGAGGTACCTGCTTGATTTGGCGGTCTTGCTCAGGTCGATTACTTACGTCGGGAAAAGCACAAAGAATAACAACAAAATACATGTAAATGCACAAAAATACATAAAAACACTGCCACACGTTTACCACCACGGCATAAAACAGCTGTTCGATGTGGTTCAAAAAGTATTCAGCATAATATTATGTATACTCGCGAAACGTCTTTGACGCTGCTGCACGATAATATGCACTTGCCACACTCCTATAAATCAGCACCTTTTCCGTCACCTAGGCATTTGAATACATGTTTGCAAATACACAAAAAATACGCCAAAAATTAAATCTGCAAAAAACAAGTACTGAAAAATTATTTCAAACTAATCAGAGTACCGTAACCGTATACTTACTACCATTTAACATCTACATACGACATCTGACGACATCTATAGGTCACTAATGCAAGGTGCACTCACGACGATATATTTTTAAACTTCTTGCGTTGTTGTGTAATTAAATTCTGTTAATACTAATAATAGCAACAATATTGACAGTGATCGACGATGTTTGCATAAAATAATTAGTAACATTTTAACCTATAACATCCCAATATGTTTACAGTGTTCTCTAAAAATGACCCTTAGATTATAACTAACTTCGTGTTTTCTGCATGGTTTGGAGCATGGAAAG
This sequence comes from Monochamus alternatus, assembly GCA_037114965.1. Classification (NCBI taxonomy): domain Eukaryota; kingdom Metazoa; phylum Arthropoda; class Insecta; order Coleoptera; family Cerambycidae; genus Monochamus; species Monochamus alternatus. Next base: position 8,711,462 of record CM073428.1, read on the forward strand.
TAGGCAACTAGCAATGCAGTATTCATAATCTAGAACTTAATGTTACTTTAAATTAGCTAAATGACTAATTTTAAACGTGTTATAGTAATTAAATAAAGTATTTTATGTCGGATATGTTAGTGGATAATTATAATGAGTGCAACGAAAGAACGAAGAACGAATACAAAATACTGTAGTTAACCGGATTAGGTGTTATCTATCAGATATATAGACATTATTATTATTAATAAAAATGTTTATTTTCGTCGTTTCTACACTTGACAATATTGAAAAAACGACCACATATCTAGCCATGTCGGACGATGATTGATTGTCATAGGCGCCGACTTTCCATAGGAAAAGAGGGTTTTGCCCCATTTTTTAAACATCGAGCTAGAATTCCGAAATAAATTTTTAATTGTCTTCTAGAGGACGTCTCCTTGAGGACGTGGTTAAAATTTTTGTACTTAGTCATAGTTAACCTTGTATACCAAATGTTACAATATTTGTGATAATTATTGTTTTAATATTTTTTTATTTAACCGTGCTTTTCTACGATTATTGAAGTGTAGAAGAAAGACAAACCTTGTTATAACTAATATTTCTATACTTTTTTTTATTAGGAATTAATAGATTATTAAAACGATTTAAACCCAAAGTGGCTTCGTTACTTACCTAGAACTTCATAAACATGGTTTTTCTACATTGTAAAAGCGATGAGCCAAATTTAAATGTCGATTTTATTTAAACTTTTGTGTGTAGGTGTATTCAGATATTATTAAAAACTTACCTAAGCAATGCTCTTTCAGTTCTTAGGAAACGTTTCTTGATAAACATTCTAGAGAAATTAATCTTTACACGTTTAAATATGCGGGGAGCGCATTGGCCAAAACAGGACAGCCGTTCAGTAGGTTGTAATAAAAATGGTTTAAGAAATGAAGATATTTGCACCTTACTTTAAACTTTAACTGATATTCTAACGCATAGTTTGACAGTCGATCTACATTTACGGTTGCTATGGAAACTAAGGACAATTGTTTTTTCATGGCATACCAAGTTATTTAAGGGTACCGTATTCTTGTATTTTGTACAAAAACAAGTAATTTTAGACGTTTAAGAACTGAATAATATAGAGTTTAGCAAATAAAAAGAATGTTATCTCACGCCACCTGCGAATATTCAAAGGTACCGAAGTAAAATCACATCTTTCAAAATACGTATTTTCTTAAAATCAACTATAGATGTAAACATTGTTTTAACATAAACTTACATATTTCTGCATATACGATTGTTCAGTTTCGTTTATAAGTATGTGAAAATGATTGATAAAATGTGGGGTTACAATAGCGAAATAATATGTGTCATACAAATGCATTTTAAAAGATATTATTTTATTTGACGAGAGTTTAAATAGTAAAAGTGGATAAACAAAACATCAGTAATTTTATTTTTGCTCTAGGTGTTTTATTTTTCGAGATTTCAGTACCTAAAATACACCACAAATTTGATTATTTTACGGCGCAAAATACGGCGACCTTGTTTTTCCTTTTTACGTCGTAACTTTAAATTAGCTTTTCAGATTTGAACAATTGGAATAAATATTTAGCTTTTTGAATCTTCCGGTAATTTATTAATAATTTTGAAAGGTTCCATTCTTGTTAGGAAATGTCTTCATTTCTGAAACCATTTTTATTACATACTAAACGGCTGTCCTCTGTTTTGGCAAATGCGCTCCCTGCATTTCTAATAATAACGAATAGAATATTTGTTAAAAGGTTTGTTTTTCTTCTACGCACCAATACCTAATTGTAGACAAGCACGGTTAATTTAAAAAACATTAAAAAAATAGTTATTACAAATATTGTAACACTTGGTATGTTTGTTACAATCGACTCAAAATCAAGTATTTTATCACCTCCTAAAATTACTATAACGACTTGCAAGACACCCTGTATTTTAATGAAGTTACTATCTGGTTAGGAAATATTTTATATATAAAATGTATTGACAGATTTAAGGTATTTTCTCCTACATGAAAACGATAGTAAAAAGAAACATTACGAGTTAATAATACAATCAAATTGGAAAAATATATATAAATCTTAACATGAAAATTACATAGTTAGATAAAGTGCAGGGTAAAAATACAAAAAAAAAAAAAATGGAAAATTAAATATGAATTTTACATAGAATTGGTAACAGTGCTTTACAATTCAAATAATAATTTTCTGTTAGAATTGTGACATTACATTTTAGTGTGATATTTCACACTATTGACCTAGGCAATAAATAACCAACAATCCACCATATAATATTACAAATAATTATTATCAGTGTACATATTTACTTAAGGATACTACAGATTAGATCCTAAATACAGTCGAAATTCTAATATCTTATTGCCTTCCGTGACTGACGTGTTTATAGTATCATATTGTATATATTATTATTACTAATATATGTGAATTATTCATATTTTGAAAGCGAGTTATAATTAATGCTAAAAATTTAGAGTAAATAAGAATTTATATGTTTATGAATAATATCCTTCAAACATTAATATCCTGTACAACTAAATGAATATGGCGCAATATTTCAACTTTTGACACCCCTTAAACGTGTGAAATCTGATATGTATAAAAGTCTTCGCATTCTTAAAACCGAATCTGAGTATTTTATATAATAATAAATGTATTTACATTTAAATGGTACTTATTCTCTGACAGGTTTATAAAATACAGTTTATTAATATTTTTACTGAAAAAATGAGGAAAATAAATTACTATTAATATTGCTTCCAAATTCCTTATTAATAATATGCCTCAAATTTACATAAATGTTATTAATATTATTGCAAACATATTTTTTACGGTCGCCTTCTGTTTCTGATTAATATGTGCAATTTAAACATCATTTAACTTTGAGGTTAAGGCATTACACCCAAGAAGAATTTGAGTTATTTACCAGGATATAAGGCATTTGGTAGCCATATGATTAATTATAAAACAATTCACTGTTATGCCAATGTAGTACTGGATATAACTATTTCCATATCTCCAAAATATACCAGAAATAATAGTAGATGGAGTATAATATGTCTAAAGCTTCATTCATATAAGATTAGTGCAGTTGCATTGGTACTGCAGAAAAGTTATTAAAAATAGCGCCGCATTCTTGAAATAGTGTTTTCTACAAAATACAAATAATTTTAGACATTTAATAACTGATTAATCTAGGGTTTAGCAAATAATAGGAATGTTAACTCATCCCACCTGCAAATATTCAAAGATACTGAAGTAAAACGGCGAGAAATACGCGTGACTTTTGTAACGTTCAGATAAACTTAACAGTAACGCCTTTGTACTGCAGTTGTATGGCAGAAGCTAAAAGCATTTTAGCTTTTACAAATCCTTTTCCAACAATCATACAAGGACCAGTCAGAAAACTGCTTTTTGACAGTAAACAGAAGATTCACATTTTTGCAGGTTAAGTTTTTAAAATAGATTCTAATTCAGATATTTAGTTTAGAATTGATTTCTTTCTAAAAAAATGGATGAAGAGGACTGTTTGGTTTAGAAACAGTTACTTTTGCTGCTCTTATTCGCAGCGACGTCAATATGTATAGAAACTATACATGCAAAAAAAATGAAAAGAAGAACTCGGAGATGGTGGGCGCGTCCTATTAACCGCAGATAGCACATGCAAGGTGATTTCTATAATTAATATAAAGAAATGCGAAATGAGAATGCCGATTATTTTTTCATCTCACCCGAATGACAGTTGCAGTGTTTGACGACTTGCTGAAATTAGTGGGGCCTCATTTAACCCACAGTATACTAGTATATTGTGATTTAACCAAACATTCAAATAGACCATCTATTCCTGCATATTGTAGGCTTATATTTTATCTAGGGTAGGCTTTTAATTACTATTCGGCAAATGACAAAACATGAACATAACCTCTCTGAAGGTCAAGAATCTTGAGTTTTTGCATATCGCCAACTTACAGCGGAAAAATTCCCCAACTTCTTAAGTCTACAGTAATTTTATGTAAACAGAGTAAATAATATTTAACACCATACAATTACAATACAACAGTACAACTGCAGTGCCATTGCACTAACGTTTTACTTAAGTTTAAAACACAAACTTATAACGACTGCAAAATTCTCGTTGTGTTATTTGAAATCGTAACTCATTTCATTTTGGAATCTTAAAAAGGGTGTTTTCAAAAGAAGTAGCACAAATGGTACCGGTGCATAAAAATAACCTTAGCAAATATTCAGTCCTTAGGAGATATGAACCCTTCAAATTTTCCAAAACAGATACAGAATAGCGGCTGTAATTTGAAAACTAAAAAAGTATAATAATCAAAATTTACACAAATTTTCTACTAATGCATTTGCAACTTCTCAACAATTTGTCTAAAATTTCTGCTCCTCAAAAGAGGTTGACAAGCATTCCCCAAGTTATTTTTTGCTACAACTTATTTGTTTCACAAAGTGAAAGTGAGTGTTGAAAAGTATGTGTCAGAAAGCTTGTTTTATTTTAAAACTTTTACCTCCTTACTTTTTTGCTTTAATATTAACCGTTTATTAACAAAAAAATAATATTTATTATCATTCGCATTACAACACACACGATTGCAACATAATAAATATTTAAGTAGACAGCTGACATGCTAATTTCTTCCTTAGATTTGCCACTTAAAAATTTAATTTTTACGATAACTTGGAAATAATTATGGCAAATAATGATTGTACCAAATACTGTGCTACTTCTTTTGAAAACACCCAACTTGAGCGGAGAATAGTTCAGAACGTAGGTACCAAATTTTCAATATTGTGCATAATTTTCGTACAAACTACTTCCCAGTTTCTTCCGTCGAAAAAATTATTTTGACACTAGCAGCGTAAAATCACGTTATTAAAACGTTTTTATTTCATAGTGTTCAATAATGATGCATGTTTTGAATATTTTTAGGAGGAGAAATGGTCATTTTAGAAACGTGACATCACAGTTTCAATTTTAATCAAAAAGTCATGAAAACATTAACAGCTCAAAACGCAACAGTATGAAATAAAATTTTGTATGTACCATAGACGAGAACTACTCTCGAATGGTCGTAAAATTTATTCATACCTTAAAGCTGCACTTTTTATCCTAGATACATAAATAACTATTACAGAACTATAATATCATTCTGTTATCGAGTTACCATGTATATATAACTTTAAGATACAAATAAGTACCTGCATATGTATAGTAACTTATACAGTATGCGCCAAAAGTATGGAATAAATTCAATAAAAACGAAACAATTATTTTTTGAGAAAAATCGAACAGGTCGATTTTTAATTTAAAAAATACAAATTTTAGAGTAAAATGCGATTTTCAAATGTCATTTGTTTTCGAGTAAATGACGTCATCAATTTTTTTTTAAATGGCAACACCATATTTTTTTCCTTGATTCTGAAAGACCGTTTAATTCTCTATCAGACAGTACTAAAATTTTGCCCTCTTACATAGGAAAGTTTTCGAGTAAATGACGATTGAATGTTAGAAAACGTAAATTTTATCCATAAAAAAGTAACAATTCTGAGGTATGTAAAATAAAATACAATTGATTAAATTTTATACTTAAATTAAATGTTCGAATTGCCATCCACCAACTTCTTGACAATGCGCAAGTCTGTGAGGATATTCTTCTTGCACATTATGAATGATTCTGGGGTAACTCTGCGTATTTCGTCCCGAATGCGATTTTGAAGTTCTTCTAAATTACGTGGTTTATTAATGTACACTTTTGACTTCAAGTATCCCCATAAAAAATAGTGAAGGTATGTAAGATCTGGCGATCTTGCAGGCCATTCTATCGGTCCGCGTCTGCCGATCCACCTCCCAGGAAAACAGTCGTCCAAAAAATCTCGTACAGGGCGCGCATAGTGCGGAGGTGCACCGTCTTGCTGAAACCATATGGTATCGTCAGGAATGTCAGGGTCATTATCGTTAGGAAAAATTACTGCAAGGGCTGGAACAAGGTCATTTTCTAGAAACTCTAAATATCTTTGTCCTGTAAGGGTTCCTTCAAAGAAGAAAGGCCCTACTATTCTGTCGTCAACTATTCCAGCCCACACATTTAATTTCTGAGGGTGTTGGGTATGTGCCTCTGCCATCCAATGAGGTGTTTCCCGACTCCAATATCTGCAAGTTTGACGGTTTACTGTACCATTCAGACAAAATGTGGCCTCATCTGAAAAAAGTATTTGCCGGTGTAAATTTCTATTTCCTTGACATAAATCCATTAGAATTTCGCAAAAGTGTAAGCGGCGATCGGGATCATCTCCATTGAGTTCCTGCACAAGTTGAATTTTGTAGGGATGATATTTTTCCTTCCTGAAGATACGTAGCACTTTGCTCTGACTAGTGTCATTGTTTAATGCAACCAATCGTGAAGAATTATGAGGATTATCCACCTTACTTATCAAAATGTTCTGTTCCTGATTTTCATTAATGCTTGGACGTCCAGGTTTTGGAATATTTAAAACATTGCCAGTTACTCTAAATTTAGACTCTACCTTACTGACTGTTGATTGGCTGATAGGGCGATCTGGATATTTTTCATTAAATAAATCGCAAACTTCCTGCTGAGTTCTAGTCATATTCCCACATCCGATAAGAATTAAAATTTCAATTCTTTGAGTAACAGTTAAATGTGCCATAATACTTTAAATTGAATAATAATTTCTATGTCGCTTACAATACTTATTAGAAAGTCGGTGTGACAATGACACTTTGCAAAGATTTTCACCTACGTGATCCATAAAAGAACTATGGAATTCGAAAAACTAAACTTGATAACGTTTTTGCTTTATTTTAATTGATTTACGTTTTCTAACATTCAATCGTCATTTACTCGAAAACTTTCCTATGTGAGAGGGCAAAATTTTAGTACTGTCTGATAGAGAATTAAACGATCTTTCAGAATCAAAGAAAAAAATATGGTGTTGTCATTGAAAAAAAAATCGATGACGTCATTACTCGAAAACAAATGACATTAGAAAATCGCATTTTACGCTAAAATATGTATTTTTTAAATTAAAAATCGACCTGTTCGAGGATTTTTCCCAAAAAATAATTGTTTCGTTTTTATTGAATTTATTCCATACTTTTGGCGCATACTGTAAATTTCAACTCAGTGTAATTTTATAGTAAAGTAAACTATATCTATATTATTATTGTTCACCTACTACACTTGCATGCGGTAATCTTGTATGTACCTGTAAATTCTCTTCATCTATTAAACACTATTCATATGTTAATAATCTGCCAAGAATTAAGTTGTCCTGACTTCTCAACATAATATTTCACTATCTCCGGAGCATCAATATTTAACCATATAGATGTGACACCAAAACAAATTATAAACATAAAACTCATTAAATGTTGACAGTTTCTCACATATGTTAAGGAACTTGTCTACTTTACACCATGTCATTTACACATTTTATTCCGTAGCATGTAGGAGTTACACAAAGAAATTTTATTGTGTAGTAAATAACTTATCAAAATCGTTACTTGAATTCTGTGAATTTTTAGATGTTGTGTGGCAGCCATTGTTGAAGGATTTAGTTTGAATTCTTTCGTACCAAACTAGATAAAAAAATGTTCTCAATTGGATGGGACGAGCTCTCCTTAATCAAATTATTAAAAATTGTATCCAATTTTGTTTTGTGAGCTCAGAATATTCTGTATTGAGGTGTATAATTGTGTAACATTTTGACCTGAAACCAACTATACCCCCACTACATAAATTTTTTTTTTAATACATCAAATAAATATGCATATAATAATAACAGAAGTGTGTTGCTTGTAACATGGTTTAAATGTCAAACTCAATTTCTAGTGTCTAAATTAGTCAACGGAAAATGTATTGTAACTTAATTTCAACGTGTTTTTGAATAATTATTCAGTTATCCACTGCTGAAGGTAGTTTATGAGAAAGTGGTGAAAAGATTTTCATTTAATTACTATTTTAGGGGCAGAGCCGGTTTTGTTATATGCTTCCCTTCAGCGATAAGAAATTTGGAAACTGAAATTGAGAAAATTTGGTTACTTGAACTGAATTAAAATCTTTATAACTTTTCATAGTTGTCGTTTTGATTATTCAATATTAGGAAACCGACTAAACTTGTGATATTTTTTACAGTTATTACACGCCACAATGATTCTTCGCTTTTGCCAAAATGGCTGCCGCTTATATAGTTATAAAAAAACTAGCGTTAAATGACAAGTAAACTAAATGAGCGATTTCTATAAAATACTGAAAATTATGATTCTATCTCTAGATAATAGTAGAATTCTGCTTATGTCTTCATTTTGATAAAATTTCTTTACATTTCTTCTAAATGCACTACTTCTTCTAAATTGTTTCTACTGGCTCAATCCTGACATGTTTATTCTTATACAATGACTAAAAGCTAAAGCAAGCATAAAACTAGATTTCTATCATTCGCTGTGACACAAACAAAACTAGGACCCGCCATTTAGCTGTTTTAACTTTGTTTTGGTGACCGGTTTGCCAATGTAATTTTGAGTAAAAATAAACATGTTTCTGTTGTAATTGTTATATTACTATTTTTGTTTTACAACTGATATCATTACATAATAAACATATAACAGCTATTCGCTCCTAGGCTTGCTACAGACTATGTGTGAATTCGCGATTCGTAATGCACGAATTGTAAGGAATTTGCGCATAGTGTGTAGTGTTTTTAACGAACAAGACGCTATACACTATTCACGAATTCCCCGCATATCACGAATGACGCGCATGACGAATCGCGAATACACTCATAGTCTGCAGCAAGCCTTAGGAGTAAAATTATTTGCAAGTATTATTTAATATTTTGATAACCCACATCTAAGAAACAATTATATTTTTTTATCTACAACTGCCTCATTATAGCATTTATTTGGCACTGTTTCAGTTGAATAATAAAGATCATTACACCACTATAGTCTGTTTGCAAATGAAAGGGAGTAATAAAACTCCGAGATAAGAACCGGTCATGGGCGTGGTAATATTTCGTTTCAGGTAATTATCGGGTAACACTAATGCTAACAGGTAATGGGTGTACATTAGTATATTTTACTATCATATTCATATTTTAAATTTCCCCGACGGTGATAAAGAATTCTCGAGAAACTTTGGTTTTCGTATCCAGTATGAAGATATGAAAAATGTTTCCTTCATTTTTTACGTTTTCTAACAGCAAATTAGTTGACTCGTCCACTCTGCATGCACCTCCAAGTCCAAAAATTAAGACAACCTTAGGGGGTTATACCTAGTTGTAAAGTGTTTTTCCATTAATTTTTTATGAGACATTTTATTTAATGAATATATGATAAATACGTACAGTTTGTGTATTTCTTATATTTTTAACTTCCTTAGCCCGTTTTTAAAAATATTACATTGTACGCCTCCTGCAGACGATCTCCTGGAGGTCCTCCACAAAAAGGTGATCGACGGTGAGCAAGATATCTCCGGTTTGAATTATTTGAAAAGAGAAATGTAAAAAAAAATATGTAGTTGATTAATAAATGCAGGTATTAATCGGAACAACAGTCAAAATTTTGATTTTTGAAAAAATCGCGGCATCCCAAAAAAAAAACGTTGCAATTTTCAAAGAAATTTCCAATTTCAAGTGGTCAAAAAAATAATTGTTAAAATGTTTATTCCTTCGATTAATACCTGAGGAATATATCTAAGAATATAGTGTAAAAATTTGAAAGCGATCGGTCAAGCCGTTTTGGAAAAATCGTGCTCACCGTCTTTGAAAACACTATTTTGAGAAAAACGCGTTTAAAATTTGACGTTGACACTTAGTTAACAATTTTTTTTATTACTTACATCTAGTCATCTATTCCATGAGGGAGGGTTTTTATAATTAAAAACACAATAGTGAGGGTCCTCAAACTTATAGCATGTTAGAAAAACAGCTGCTACTTCTGTATATTCTCCGCCTACTTTCAAACGCTTGGAGACGTTCTTACAAATATGCTTGTATCTTCAAGAATATTTGTCGGATTGATTTAAAATTTTTAGAGAATATACTCAAATACATATACATTCTAAAATTTCAAAAAAAAAACAAACAATTTTTTCAAAATTTCAACTAGGTATAACCCCTTAATGCATTTGTGAATTTTAAATAGCAAACATTTTCTTGTTCTTATTATAAAATACTTTAGTTTTATTAGATGGTAGTTTGTATGAGCTTGTCGCAAAAGTGTTTACAAAATAGTTATATATTTGTCGTGCAAGCTCTTGTAATAAATTTGTAAAATATTTTAGTTTTGACGCCAAAATAATGATACTTGCCGCTATTATAAAACAAATATGTATTTCGAAAACAATAATAATACAGCAATAAAACATAATTGTCGTATATCCTGAAAATTATGAAACAATTTTGCTGGTTAGGGGGTGACAGGCAAGAAATGATTTCAGCACCGCCTAAGAATATAAGAGCCGTCACACGTACACATGCCAAGCTACACCGTCGCACATCCCTATCATTAAGCAATAGGATATTAGATTTATGACGCGGCATCGCCATAATATAATAAAAATTGAATGCGCGCAGGGCTGCCACCTGTCCATATATTCAATTGGTTGATGACAGCGGTAGCCCTGTGATCGTATCTGCTACCGACGGATATCTCGGTGGTTTCAATCGGGCCATCCACATTCCGCCCTGTACGCCACGCATTCGACCTTCCAGATCTTTGATAGTAGACCATCGATATTAGTAAAGTCAACTCGATACCCATCTCGGTTTAAATGGCAGTCATCCGTAAGGAAACCGGTGCGCGATATAGGGCAGCACAGAATAAAATTGTTTTAATATCGTCTTTCTCGCGTCCGTAACATGGCACTAGTGTCATCTATCTATGAGCAGAACAAAACTACTATCTACTAATTTTTTACGGCATGTTGACTTTATAACAGTCAAAAATATTCATTAAAACTAACTCAATTAGGTTTTGTCTTGAAAAACTATTGTTATTGCGAGTAAATGAATTATTGTGCCTTTGCATGCCAGTAAACATCTGCAGTTGTCAAAAAATTACATTGCAGTTGCTTTTATGTTAAAAAAAAACAATTAAAATTATTCGAAGATTTATTACGAATTCTCAAATGCGAGGCTAGATTTGTGCATATGCTCAGATAAATATAATAGTCGTGCGGCAACTACAAGATATTTTCAACTGTACCCAAACCACTAACAACAAGATCGTAACATTGACTTTTGAATTTAGTCCTATGAGAAGGATTGGTCGTCTACAACTGGTAAGTGTCCAACAGGAAGAAGAAATCTTGGTGAGTATAGTTGATAATCCTGAGATAAAACAAAAATTTTAAATGTTCTTCATCTTATCTTTACATATCATTTTATCTCTGTCCAGAATTTGTTGCTTAACAACCTACCTGCAAGAATAAACTTTTGCAGCAAACAGAATATTGTTTACGAACCTTCACGAGACGTAATGCATTCAACTGGAGAAATACCCACACTTGGGAACAAGAAAATCCTCACTCAGAGACACAAATTCAATATGAATTTTCCATAAATTCTTGATGTGGCATTGCTGATGATTTTATAGTTGGATCGTATGAATTGCCAACATGTAGGTACTTTTGATTTTAGATTAAGATTTAATTACTTACTGCCTACATTGTAACACTTGTGATGTGTAAAGTATCATTTTATTTACTTTAATAATTAATACAATTGCTTAAGAAGTAACAGTTGAAGTAGTTATTACTATTACATCTGCCCCTTGTGTAACAAAGTTACAATTATTAAATACATACAAACTTGGTCTAATAATGATGCCAATATTAAAAAATAGACAATATGCAAAATTAAATGGTAGCGTGTATTTGAGATTCCTGCAAGATAATTTGTCGGTCTTGTTTAGAAGACGTTCTATACTAGCAGTAGACATCTGGTATATGCACGATGGTGCACCTGTCCACTTCTCCCTACTGGTTAGAAACTTCTTGAACGAACATTTTCCACATAGATCGATAGGTCGTGGCAGAGAATTTCCTTGGCCACCTCGTAAGCCCGACGTTAACCTCTTTGATTTCTTTTGGGGCCATTTGAAAGATTTAGTTTATAAAAAAGACTCTTTATCCCGCAAAGATCTTCTTCAAAACATTAATGATGGTGTTAATGTAATTTGGAACAAGGAGGGTAATTTATTCAAAGTAAAACGATATTTAAATAGAGTCATAAGAAAATGTATTCATGTTAATGGTGGACATTTAGCTCAGTTATTAACGAAGTAGTTTTTAATATATGTATATTTTTTAATAATGTAAATTTGGTGTTCATTAAACTATTTATTTAAAATTGTTGTTGTAGTTTTAATGAATATTGTTGACTGTTATCAGAAAGTTCGAATATCTCAAAACCGGAGTTTATCGAAATGAAATAAGTATAGCTTTTTTACTTAAAAATCATTGGATATTTATTTGTGTTGGGAAAAAATGCAATAAATATACCTACAAAAACGTTTAATCTGCTTGTATTGGCAAACACACTCAAACAGTGCCCTGTTTGTGGTACATTGAGAGTGAGCTTAAGATGTGATATGCCCCTCAAACTGTTTGAAATATTGATAAAAATCAATTTGAACATTTTCGCTTCTACACCCTATATCTTTTTTAATATTGGCATGACTATGGCAATATGGCTCACATGGTATATTTTAAAATCTAGAATCTACAGTTAATCTATGGAACATTCATTAAAGACCACCATGTATATTTTTTTTGTGTGCGGACTACCAGTATCATGAGACGGACGTAACACTATTCTAATAATCCGAGGAATAGGGGAAACTCTATCTACATCTAAGGGAAGTAGTTGTTAGCATACGTACCTGAGTACACGATAACGTTAATTTAAACTTTATATATTTTTTTAACGGATAAGGAATTAATGACAACAATGACAAGCGCATTGTTCCCTTGTCACGGTTACAACTATTACTTCCTTTTTACAATTAAGTGGATTTTATTAAAAGACCGAATAGTACGGACGCACTTGAGCTTTCTTGGCTGCATTGTTATAAGAGAAAGTATGCCTTTACAGAATTGGAAGATACGCCTTTTACGAAAATATCCAAACCATTTTCACTCTTCCAATAACTGAACAAAGTGCCATTTAAGATAATTCAATTCAAAAAGAATGGCAGACTTTTCCCGTATCCTACTTAACACATTCACTGTGTTAGATGGTTACACTATTATACAGTATGCGCCAAAAGTATGGAATAAATTCAATAAAAACGAAACAATTATTTTTTGGGAAATATCCTCGAACAGGTCGATTTTTAATTTAAAAAATACATATTTTAGCGTAAAATGCGATTTTCAAATGCCATTTGTTTTCGAGTAATGACGTCATCGATTTTTTTTAAATGGCAACACCATATTTTTTTCCTTGATTCTGAAAGATCGCTTAATTCTCTATCAGACAAAATAAGGCAAGAACGTTATCAAGTTTAGTTTTTCGAATTCCATAGTTCTTTTATGGATCACGTAGGTGAAAATCTTTGCAAAGTGTCATTGTCACACCGACTTTCTAATAAGTATTGTAAGCGACATAGAAATTATTATTCAATTTAAAGTATTATGGCACATTTAACTGTTACTCAAAGAATTGAAATTTTAATTCTTATCGGATGCGGGAATATGACTAGAACTCGGCAGGAAGTTTGCGATTTATTTAATGAAAAATATCCAGATCGCCCTATCAGCCAATCAACAGTCAGTAAGGTAGAGTCTAATATTTACAACTGGCAATGTTGTAAATATTCCAAAACCTGGACGTCCAAGCATTAATGGAAATCAGAAACAGAACATTTTGATAAGTATGGCGGATAATCCTCATAATTCTTCACGATTGGTTGTATTAAACAATGACACTAGTCAGAGCACAGTGCTACGTATCTTGAGGAAGGAAAAATATCATCCCTACAAAATTCAACTTGTGCAGGAACTCAATGAAGATGCAGTAAACCGTCAAACTTGCAGATATTGGAATCGGGAAAATCCTCATTGGATGGCAGAGACACATACCCAACACCCTCAGAAATTAAATGTGTGGGCTGGAATAGTTGACGACAGAATAGTATGGCCTTTCTTCTTTGAAGGAACCCTTACAGGACAAAGATATTTAGAGTTTCTAGAAAATGACCTTGTTCCAGCCCTTGCAGTAATTTTTCCTAACGATAATGACCCTGACATTCCTGACGATACCATATGGTTTCAACAAGACGGTGCACCTCCGCACTATGCGCGCCCTGTACGAGATTTTTTGGACATCTGTTTCCCTGGGAGGTGGATCGGCAGACGCGGACCGATAGAATGGCCTGCAAGATCGCCAGATCTTACACCTCTTGATTATTTTTTATGGGGATACTTGAAGTCAAAAGTGTACATTAATAAACTACGTAATTTAGAAGAACTTCAAAATCGCATTCGGGACGAAATACGCAGGGTTACCCCAGAAATCATTCATAATGTGCAAGAAGAATTTCTTCACAGACTTGCGCATTTTCAACAAGTTGGTGGATGGCAATTCGAACATTTAATTTAAGTATAAAATTTAATCAATTGTATTTTATTTTACATACCTCAGAATTGTTACTTTTTTATGGATAAAATTTACGTTTTCTAACATTCAATCGTCATTTACTCGAAAACTTTCCTATGTAAGAGGGCAAAATTTTAGTACTGTCTGATAGAGAATTAAACGATCTTTCAGAATCAAGGGAAAAATATGGTGTTGCCATTTAAAAAAAATCGATGACGTCATTACTCGAAAACAAATGACATTTGAAAATCGCATTTTACGCTAAAATATGTATTTTTTAAATTAAAAATCGACCTGTTCGAGGATTTTTTCCAAAAAATAATTGTTTCGTTTTTATTGAATTTATTCCATACTTTTGGCGCATACTGTATTAGCGTTTATTTTAGAATTTCTGTAATCAGTGTTAAAACAAAAGAATAAAGGATGCCTAACTATATATAGGTTTTTGTCATATAGATTTTTGCAGAGATTGTAGAACAATAAAATCTAATGTTCATTTTAGAACGTTACTTAACCATTTTACTACGTACAATGCCTACATGTTCCATTGACGTTTATAGGAAAATTCTCGCACAAATTTATAACCGTCCTGTGTCTATTCGTCTTACCCAAGCGCAAAGGTAATTACGTTCCGCATTTAATTTCAATTTTATGTGTCGTATAGATTGTGCACACGTACCAGTTAAATAAGATAAGATTAATGTTTTATTTAGGTTGATAGGGGATGTATAAATGTCGCTTTTGTCAACCCGTGGACTTGATTTTGAATTAGACTGCTATTGCCTTCGGTTTGATGTCTCTTTTTATTCTCAGAACTTAGAAGGCATTGCCATTCCTTCTAATTGGACACTATACTGGATACTATAATTACTAAATGTAAACTAAGTTGATGATGAATTTGATTCTAAGAACTGATGACGACATAATAAGGCACATTGTTCAGTGTTTACATAAAGCCTACTCACACTGACAGTTTTTTTGATGGTGGATGTCTTCATTAAACAGCTCAAAAAAAAATTGGTATCAACATCGGGTACAGACTATTTGTGACAGTTAGAAGAAGATGTTCTTAGAAGGAATCGATAGACCAATAGAAATATTGAACAAATCATTAGGATATTTAGAAACCAGGAAAAGAAAACAACAAATTATATATCCTGTAGATAAAGATGCATTGACAAATAAATGTCAACACCGTTTCAAAACCTTAAGAAATATAGTGGAAGCTTTTTCTAATATCAATTACAACATCAATATACACCTCCCATAAAGGGAAGTTTAGTGATGAATCATATGTAAAAAATAATAATAATTCCAAAACGCCTTGACATTTCAATCTCAAATTTGACATGTGCAGTTAGCATCTAAAGAATTATTATTTGAGGTGGGTAAACCTTATTTAAAAGTATTTCCTACGCCACTGTTAATTTTGTCAAATGAACTTTCCGTATTCAATTATCCATTAAATTGATGTCTTGTTGATAAAATCAACAATTTTTAAATAAAACACATTTAAAATAATTTTGTTGGTTCTATTTTATTTGCTCCCGTCTCTAAGCCACTGTTGCTCATATAATATTGAAATATTAGTCTTTAGATGCAAACTGCATGTGGCAAATTTAAGATTGAAATGTTAAGGGTTTTGGAATTATTGATGATAATGTATAAATATAAAGAAACTTTAACGCCCTGTATCTCGTTAAGGAGCCATCTGCGACCCCATGTTTGCTTTAACATTTGATATACTTTCCATCTTAGAACTCCGTCAGCGGTTTTTTAATCATCCTGTATACAACGCGACGTAGAAAAATTAAACCTATGAAGTAAAAGCGAATGATCATACCCTCTTTCTAGATAAAAATTATCAATCTTCAAAGTTAAAAACTTGGTGTACTTATGGTGTTTATAATACGGATACTATACAGGTCAACAGCTTTGACCGTATATAAGAGAAATAGAACATTTTTGACAATTTCTGATAACAAAGCCTAGCATTTTTAGAGCTGAATCTGTGACGTAAGGGTCCCAAATTTGAGCCTTGAGGTACACCCGAGCTTACTCTAAATATTGTTGATTCATGCCCACAGTATATAATGAACTGTTTTCTGTTGTACAAATATGTTTTGAAAAAATTGCAAAGATGAAAATATTTAATTTATTTAAGAGTTCATGGTCAATACGGTCAAAAACCTGAATATGAAGTTTGCTAGAAATATAAATATAATATATTTTTTGCTAGAAAAGGCAGCTAAGTTTCATAAGTTAAAGGTCAGGATTCAATAAAAGGTTGGTTATGGAGGAATGAGTTGTGATTATTTTGCAGAAGGTTCTCAAGGCACTAAACAGATTCATACAAGAAGCTGTAAGCACATAAAGCACCTCACTGCCCAGGCTTTTCTAGTTCTCCACCAGCCATAAAGCTCTTATCTGTCAACGCTCATGATATATTCTTTAACACGCGCAATTAAATCTTATAATTTGCTGTTATGCGGTCAACATCCAGGGAAATTTACATTATCTTATACGGCACAGTCCCCACTATTAAATTACGCCGTATGTCCATGTACAGGTATCTGAGATTGCTTTTCTAGAAACGTTACCTTTCACGAATTTATTGACACTAAATTATTTTAATTAACTTCATAAAGAATCATCCATCAGGAGGCAACATTATTGATGGATGGGTCATGGGAAGAGTATTAGATTCCATCAACGAGGTTAATAAGGTACAAATTTGATGTGCCTATTGTTTTGCGTAAACATTAACGCGGTTAATTAAATTTTATGTCGTAAAATATAAATTTATCATCAAGTATCGCACCTTGAAATATTTTAACATCTCTTTTTAACAATTAGAGTATCAGACAGACTGAAGAATTTTTAATGAAACACTATGCTACAAACTAATCTTACAAATAATTATACAATATAAACGTGAAATTGACAAGTGGGAGTGCATGTTACTTACTATTTAGTCAAAAAAGTCAAAAATGTACAATATCTTCTCGAATGGGGAACTACTTCGACTTACTGCTTAGTAAGTCAAAGCAACAGTACGAGTTTTGGTACAATCGTTTCTTGGCATGGTGTGATCTAAAAAATGTTAATAGCAAGTTCAGTGAAAAAGTGCTTTTGACCAAGTCCAAAATATGGAAATCATCAACGCTTTGGGCAAATTACTTCATGCTGAAGACGACTATGAATATAAAGAATCAGGCCATAAGCAAATATGACAAGCTTGTTGCTTTTTTGAGGCGAAATGGCGAAAGATATCGACCGAAAGTATCGACTAGGGAACAAATCAACAAATTTCTCGCAGAAGTGCAGGATGAAACATATTCCATGCAGAAGGTTGCTGTAATTTTTGGTGTAATTTGGAGTCTGCCGTCGTTGTCGCGAAGAACTGTGCCACTGGACATTCAATAATATCGAAGATTTGGAAACTTCACTAGTGCATATACCAGACGCAGCAACTAACTTTCGTTATTATTGGTACATAGCAGTAATCGCTAGAATGCTAGAATTTTCATAAAATACATTGTAAATAAATGTGCCACAACTCCAGTTGACATCATCACATTTAGTAAGATTCCTGCCAATATTGCTGAATTTCTAAAGTTGTCTGTTCTCACCTTTACCCGAGCAAGAATGACTGCTTTACATGATGCAGGATATTCTAATCATCAGATATCGAACATGTTGGACATTCCTAGATCATCTGTTGTACCAATAGTACACAGATATGAAGAATTTGATACAGTGAAAAACAGACCACGTAGTGGACGTCCTCGAGTAGCTACTGAAAGGGAGATTAGGTATTTGGTGCAATATGCCCTTAGCCACCGCACATCTTCAGCTTCAGCTCTCAGGGCTCACTTTCAAGGTACGTTTCGCCGTGTTATATCGACACCTAATATTAGAAGAGAGAGAGAACATTACTCCACAACGCAAATTTACGTGCTAGAAGTCTATTACGGGTCCCCACTCTACTTCCAAGGTATCGTGCTGCCCGTCTCCAATGTGCGCGAGAACATAGGGCTTGACTTTTATGCCAGTGACGGTGGGTCTTATTTACAAACGAAACCAGAATTGAGCTGGTTACTGATGACAATCGACAAAGAGTCTGGAGAGAACCAGGTCGTCAACAGCGACTTCATTTTCCCTGTGAAGCTGCTCCGTATGAAGGTGGTACCGTAATGTTTTGGGGTGGAATAATGTTCAATCGCCGCACTCAATTAATTCGCATACCACAAAATATAACCAGTCAAATTTACATCGAACAAGGTATTACGCCCATTATCCACCTCCTACGTAATCAATTAGGTGATAATTTTGTGTTTATGGACGACAACGCTCGACCACATCGCGTAAGAAGAGTTCAAGAGACACTAGAAGCAGGACATATCAATAGATTAAAGTGGACAGCCAACTCTCCTGATATGAATCCTATTGAAAACATGTGGGATTTCGTTGCCATTCATAATTATATTTCTCCACCTCAGACTCCAGATGAGTCGTGGCGGCAGACGAGGAATGGAACAATATTCCTCAAGAGATCGTTAACCGCTTGGTTATCTCAATGCACAGATGTGTCAATATGCTATTCGAATGTCGTGGAGGCCATACCGACAAATGTCACACATTTGCTTAAATTTCTAAGTACTCAGTTTATCGAACAAAAAAAAAAAAAAAGATTCAGAAAACAATATACTTTTATAAATGTATTTGGTGACAAAAAGATTTCTTCAACAAGAATGAGGGAAAGTCCAAGACGTTGTGCGTTTTCGCACAAGTGTTAAAAGTAAATCACATTTACTTTTAAAGCCAGTGCTTTAAATTAACATTTTAGATACTTACAACATGTGTTAAAAATATGAATTTACTGACGTTTGTAAAAAAAGTTATTATAGTCAAAAGAAGTTCGTAGAAAACTAAGTATTATAATATATATTATTATTGATTTGTTAATTTGTAAATATGTGTATGTGTTGTGTTTGTGATGAAATGTGTGATATGATTTTATTGTGTATATAAAAATTTTTTTATTGGGCGCCAATGATTTATTTTATTTTATTTTGTTTTATTTAATCTTTTATTAGTGTAGATTGCATTTATGTTATATGTGGAGTGTATAAGTGATTAAATATAAGTTTTGTTTTAAATTTAATTTATGAGTTTATTTTTCTAATACAATTTTTTTACCTGTACTTTTCTAATACCCTGGCTATGTTTTTCCTCTTTTCTCAGGAGTGGATTCCTGCAAGAATCCAATCACCTTTTTTTTAAAAAAAAATGTTCAATATCTTTAACCACCCAGTACATACAAAGAAACAATTATTTTAAAAGATAGTACATTAACTTTTATTAAATACAGCAAAATGATAATTCCTCAATGAAATTAGAAAGCATTCAAAATAATGAATATTAAAGAATATTTTTACAGTTTAACATTTAACAACTTTGACTTTTCTTAGATATTGCCTCGTGTGTTTTTTCTTGTGTTTAAAATAATTTGAATTTACTTAGTGCTCTTATGCAACTCGAAATACACACGAATGCAATGGAACTTGTCTACTTCTATTTAAAGTTCTATTTTTTGACTTCTTAAACACTTCTAGTCTTGTCGAGATCTTGATATGGATTTTGAGGTTAATTCCCTCTAAGAATGGATTTCTTCGACCTTTTGCAAAACCCCCAGGTCTGGTCTGGTCTGGTTATGGAGATGATTTCCACTGAATTCCTGATTGTGATATTGATCGATCGAGTTTTTTTTTTAATTTTAATTAAATTTAACTATAAATTATGAAATTTTCGGCTCTATCAAATTCACACCTCTTTTCGCCTCCCAGTTTCCTTCGTAACTAATCAACAAATTATTGTTTCTAGGTAATTTTACCTTCTAGATTATTAGTAGTTTTGTTAGGGTCTATACACGTGTAACATTTTAATTTTTAATTATTCTTGTCGAAGCACTATTCACTACACTATTTGTCTTTTGTATTCTTATATCTATATTTTACAACTACATAACAATTTTTACTAATTTTATACTTAAATATTCTTTAATTTTTTCTTTAATATCTTTTTTAGAGTACTGTCAGAGATGTTGAAATTTCCTTGAATAGCTATCTTTACATTTGACATTTCTAATTGTCATTATGTTTTAAAATTGGAATTTGAATTGAAATTTTTAAAATTTTGTTATTTTTAATATATTAATAGGCTTCTTTCGATATGTTTATTTAAGATAATTTCAACAATAATAATTTATCTATATTTTACATCAATAACAGTAACATTTCAATAATAATTCTCTAATATTGTTGCTTAAAATGAATTTCCTAGTATTTAATTCTTATGCAATTTCTGTTTTATCACAATATTTTCTGTTATTATTTCTCAAAATATCCTCTAATAATCAACAAGTTGACGCCTATGTTTCGGTAATAAATTAAAAATTGACAAGTCTGTCTATCTAAGAATGAACATATTTCATACTGTTGTATTACTAATTTCTGTTCCCAGTGGGATCCTTCAGCTATAACTTGAATGTACTGTTCTAATTGTATTTATATCCGCTGGGTTTTCTTAAATTAAAAGTTTGGCATATCTGATTTATGAATTTTGTAGTATGTAAGACATGGCAAATTTGACAATGGATCTTAATTAAGATTAAATCATTTTACTGGTTGAAAATAAAAATTCCAACACTTTTAACACAAGCTAACGGTACACTAATGATGATGATTACGTCGATATTATTGACGTATTTAATTTTATTCAAGATAGGTTGGGCCGTGCATGTTATTTTGGTTTTGTGTCTTAATATACAAATTTAACGCCTTGCCGTTGTTTCAAAAACAAATGTCGTACACCACGAGTCATTGATAAACCAAAACTGAACATCGAGATTCTGTCATACCTTAACAGGCGGGCAATTTTTTGTCCACATAACGCTGTAATAGTGGACGCTGCTTTGGACAAATAAATAATAATACTACGAGTGTTGGTGATTAAGAAAATTGATAAAACACATCGTTTACCTCGGACATTGATTGATTCGGGGCCTGTTGCTTCAAGAAGTGGATTTAATTAACACCTTTAAGTTGATGCTATCACTCTAAACGGTAAAAAGTGTTCGGAATATTTTCGGTCGTTGTCTTTCATGCCATCAGTGGCGTCCCAAACGGTTTGATACATTTCTAGTTCAACTATGCATTCTACCGAAAACATTGGTTCGATCATAGTAATATGGTTTGTTTATATTCAAGTCATGTCTCATTATGACCGAAGTGGTAATAATGGCCAACAGTGATGACTAGTCGATTAAATGTAAATTTTCGGGGTATATTTATTTATTTATTTCTTTATTTATCAATAAGGAAAAACACAACAGGCAAAGTAGCCTAAAAAAGTGTTCCACAAAGTAGGTAACAAAAGAATTAAAGAAATTGGTGTACAATGCTGGAAAGAGAAAAAATAATTTACAAATTTGCAAGAAAAAAATTCATAATATGCTTTTTGAAAATACCTATAGTAATATTAAATATATCCACCTTAGAAGAGTTCGTATTAAAAAACTTACACATTCTATTAATTGGAGAATTCTGTCCAGATTGAGTTTTACAAAAATTTATTGAAAAAAGGTGACGTACTCTAAAATTGCAGGGAGGCACATAAAAATTAATATTAGATAAAAGCGAGCGAGTCTACATAGCTATGGAGTATTTTATATAGGTACATTACGTCACTCAATTCACACCGATTCTGTAAAGAAATGGTATTAAATTTCGTTTTGATAATTGCTATAGAATTCATGTTATATGCCCCATTGACTTTATAATCCAAGAATTTAAGAAACTTGTTTTGAACTGATTCAATTCTAGAAATGTAAATATTATACTGTGGGGACCAAATTACAGAAGCAAAACTTAATTTACTTTGCACATATGAGAAATACAATGTTTTCAGTGCCTCAGGTGATTTAAAAGATCTGCTATTTCTTATAATAAAACCTAACATTCTACTGCCTTTTGCAACGACATAATCAACATGTGTGTTAAATAACATTTTACTATCAAACATTATACCTAAATCTTTAGTTACAGAAACTTGTTTCAAATTAATTTGATTAAAATTATAGTCATATGAGAATTTATTAATGTTCCTAGTAAAAGTAATAAACAAGCATTTTTATATATTAAGATACAGTTTATTCACATTACAATATGCAAAAAATCTATGAAGATCAGATTGGACAAGTAAACAATCAGCTAAACTATTTATTTCGGAAAATATCTTTATGTCATCAGCGTACATTAAAAACTTGCTATGATGAAAACATAAATGTACATCATTAAGGTAGATAATAAAAAGCAGTGGTCCCAAGTGTGAACCTTGGGGCACTCCAGAAGTAGTTACATAAGGAGCTGAATGAAATCCATTTAACGATACAATTTGTGATCTGTTGAAAAGATAGGACGAAAACCAACGAAGTAGACTTCCGTGCACACCAATTTTCATTAATTTAGCAATGAGTATATTATGATTTAACTTATCAAAAGCTTTACTGAAATCAGTGTACACGGAATCCACCTGTATCTGAGAATCCAGTGCAGACAAAATGTGTTCGGAGTAATTTATTAAATTAGAGTCTATGGATCTATTAGGTAAAAATCCATGTTGTTGCTCAATAACACTAGGCTTTACTTTACTAAGGAGAAAATTATACACTATTTTTTCAAAAACCTTGCTGAATATATTTATTTTACTAATAGGCCTATAGTTAGTGACAACATTTTTATTGCCATTTTTGAAAACAGGAATTATATAAGTCTGCTTCCATAATCTAGGTAAAACACATTCCTCAAAAGATTTATTAAAAATAATAGTCAATGGGACATGTAAACTGTTCGCACACTTCTTAACAAAAAACGACGGTATGCCATCAGGACCAGCACCCTTATTTTCATCCAAATGACTCAAAATTTCTAAAACCTGTTCAGTAGTAGCATATAAATTATCAATCATATGCTACTATCATATCAATGGGAAATTTTTTTCTAATTTGAGTCAACCACACCGTCTATTTTATGATTTCCTAGAGGCCAATTGTGAGCCATGAAAAATGGGCCACCCTGTACAGCTTCGTTAAAAATGTCGACATTCTTCCACATCGCCATGACTTTCAAGCCAATAAAATCGTTCTCTGACTTTATTCAAAGTTTTATTTCTTCGTAAATGCACGCCACCTATACCACTATGAAGAGCTTTAAGAACTTTTGGCACTCTTTTTTGGGGTAATACAGTTTGGTAAATTCTGTCTTTACCATTAGGACTTTCCTGTACTCTTTTCAATACGCCATTTTGTATTACTAAAGATTCCCATAGGGTCCAGTCCAAAGACGAAGATCTGTTGGAAGTGTCAATCCAGTTAGGTCTATCTAAGTTTTTAAACTTCCACTGGTATATAGCTCCGAAGTCGGAGACACTGTTCTTTAGCAAGAATTCTATTATCCCATTCATTCGGGCTCTGCAACTTAGTTCTTTGGCACAATAGTTTGCCATTTTCTCTCACTTCATTCAGTCCAGTTCCAATGTTTCCTCCATTTTCGTCGCTCTTGATCTCGTCACTGGATATTCACTTGAATACTCCAAACGTCTTCTTTGTGGAATGTTGCACTTCTGGCAGCAATATAACCTCTATGTTGGGTTAGCGTAACACGTCACGTAGACAAACAAACTATTCTCACTCTTGATTACACAAGAAATATTGTTCAAACCAATTTCACAACTGTCAACGTTTTACTTTGACGTTTCTGTCACTCGCGTTTGGCTGCTGAATATAAACTTACTGACGGTGAAACCTATCCGCTTATATAGGTTTTTAGAGTTCTCGAAGTTTTTGCGATGTCGAGAACGTGTCGAGAAACAAATAGAATATAGCCTGGAACATTCCGGAAAAGGTCAAAATAAAGGTATTATAAAAATTATAAATTACAAACTAAAAAGGTAACAATACTTCCGTAACAATACTTCAACACTATAAAAAATTTTTACATTACACATTAGATAGCAACTAGGTATCCTAATACCATCTAAAGTGTAATCATTCATATTTGTCTACTTGATATTAGGTAACGCTACTGTCACTATCTCAACGCACAATTACTTAAACCGCTTCAGTGTGACTTTTTCAGATGAAGGATAGTGTTATTAATGGAAAGACAATCCTCTCCCTACGTACTATATTTTTTCCAGCACCTGAGTGACGCTAACAACCACTTACTTGACATTTACAAATAGCTTCCATAAAAACTTCTTCGTTAAAAAAATATCAGTGGGCAAGTCGGTTACACTGAATTGACTGATGATTTAAGTAATGATCCTTATTGATGATTTGCCCAAATTTGTCGCGAGTAGGTTGGAGGGCGGTTGGAATATTGTTAGGACCTTCCTATACAACTTTTTGATGAATCTTAAGAACGCTTTGACACACACTTTTTTAATATGACAGTGATATATAAACTAGAGCTGCAAATTCATCATTCAGTGTTCTTGAAAATTGAGTATTTTAGAATTTTGAATATATAGTAATTAAGGATATCGATATGCATAGATAAGTAATGAAACAATACGAATTCCGATCAAATAGGACTGTTGGAATACCTACGCGGCAATCAGTTATCGTAGCGTCGTGCGATTGGCAGCAATGTTTTGAAGATAATCATTGAGCATAAAAGCCTGCCATCAGTGAAAGAAAAGCTTAAGCTTTTTTGAGCGCGAAATTCGGGGATTTTCGCATTTTTTTATATAAATTAATGACGGAATATTCTCAGCTTACAGCGAATTTCGAAAATAAATAAGTAAATCCTGTTAAATACAGGTGGAGTTACATGCCTTTAAAGTGGGGCCAAATATTTCGAAAAAAAATATCTCTGAATTACTTTAAGTTTACTTACTTTGTATATTGATACGTTTGGTTAAATTGCAATATTTTGGGACCCAACTCTATGTCGTTCTTATGCGGAGCACCCTGTATATATAACTATTCTGTCTGTATATACAGTATGCGCCAAAAGTATGGAATAAATTCAATAAAAATGAAACAATTATTTTTTGGGAAAAATCCTCGAACAGGTCGATTTTTAATTTTAAAAATACATATTTTAGAGTAAAATGCGATTTTAAAATGTCATTTGTTTTCGAGTAATGACGTCATCAATTTTTTTTTAAATGGCAACACCATATTTTTTTCCTTGATTCTGAAAGATCGTTTAATTCTCTATCAGACAGTACTAAAATTTTGCCCTCTTAAATAGGAAAGTTTTCGAGTAAATGACGATTGAATGTTAGAAAACGTAAATCAATTAAAATAATGCAAAAACGTTATCAAGTTTAGTTTTTCGAATTCCACAGTTCTTTTATGGATCACGTAGGTGAAAATCTTTGCAAAGTGTCATTGTCACACCGAGTTTCTAATAAGTATTGTAAGCGACATAGAAATTATTATTCAATTTAAAGTATTATGGCACATTTAACTGTTACTCAAAGAATTGAAATTTTAATTCTTATCGGATGCGGGAATATGACTAGAACTCAGCAGGAAGTTTGCGATTTATTTAATGAAAAATATCCAGATCGCCCTATCAGCCAATCAACAGTCAGTAAGGTAGAGTCTAAATTTAGAGAAACTGGCAATGTTGTAAATATTCCAAAACCTGGACGTCCAAGCATTAATGAAAATCAGAAACAGAACATTTTGATAAGTATGGTGGATAATCCTCATCATTCTTCACGATTGGTTGCATTAAACAATGACACTAGTCAGAGCACAGTGCTACGTATCTCGAGGAAGGAAAAATATCATCCCTACAAAATTCAACTTGTGCAAGAACTCAATGAAGATGATCCCGATCGCCGCTTACACTTTTGCGAAATTCTAATGGATTTATGTCAAGGAAATAGAAATTTACATCGGCAAATACTTTTTTCAGATGAGGCCACATTTTGTCTGAATGGTACAGTAAACTGTCAAACTTGCAGAGTCGGGAAAATCCTCATTGGATGGCAGAGGCACATACCCAACACCCTCAGAAATTAAATGTGTGGGCTGGAATAGTTGACGACAGAATAGTAGGGCCTTTCTTCTTTGAAGGAACCCTTACAGGACAAAGATATTTAGAGTTTCTAGAAAATGACTTTGTTCCAGCCCTTGCAGTAATTTTTCCTAACGATAATGACCCTTACATTCCTGACGATACCATATGGTTTCAGTAAGACGGTGCACCTCCGCACTATGCGCGCCCTGTACGAGATTTTTTGTACAACTGTTTTCCTGGGAGGTGGATCGGCAGACGCGGACCGATAGAATGGCCTGCAAGATCGCGAGATCTTACACCTCTTGACTATTTTTTATGGGGATACTTGAAG
This sequence comes from Monochamus alternatus, assembly GCA_037114965.1. Classification (NCBI taxonomy): domain Eukaryota; kingdom Metazoa; phylum Arthropoda; class Insecta; order Coleoptera; family Cerambycidae; genus Monochamus; species Monochamus alternatus. The sequence goes on from CM073428.1 coordinate 8,738,548, forward strand.
TCAAAAGTGTACATTAATAAACCACGTAATTTAGAAGAACTTCAAAATCGCATTCGGTACGAAATACGCAGAGTTACCCCAGAAATCATTCATAATGTGCAAGAAAAATTTCTTCACAGACTTGCGCATTGTCAAGAAGTTGGTGGATGGCAATTCGAACATTTAATTTAAGTATAAAATTTAATCAATTGTATTTTATTTTACATACCTCAGAATTGTTACTTTTTTATGGATAAAATTTACGTTTTCTAACATTCAATCGTCATTTACTCGAAAACTTTCCTATGTAAGAGGGTAAAATTTTAGTACTGTCTGATAGAGAATTAAACGATCTTTCAGAATCAAGGAAAAAATATGATGTTGCCATTTAAAAAAAAATCGATGACGTCATTACTCGAAAACAAATGACATTTGAAAATCGCATTTTACGCTAAAATATGTATTTTTTAAATTAAAAATCGACCTGTTCGAGGATTTTTCCCAAAAAATAATTGTTTCGTTTGTATTGAATTTATTCCATACTTTTGGCGCATACTGTGTAAATATATGGTTATCTTTATTATTAGTAAGTTTGTCTTTAGCTTCTGGTAATCTGACATGGCAATTAATAACAGTTTTATAGGTGCGTCTGATGTTTTTTTTTTAACCTCTTTTGTACTAAAGACATTGGGTATTCCAAAAATCGCGTGTGTTTTATCCTGTTCAGTGCCGTAGCAAATATTTTTCTCAAAGCGTGGTATATACCCTTCATATCTACATAACTGATTAGAATTTGATTCTGGCTTTCAGTTGAGATCCATGACATCCACCCTAAATAATAAGTACCAACAAAACTTTAGGAATGTAGCTCTTATCATTTTCGACTGTGAACTGTAAATCTGATTTTTCCCCGAAGCTGATGACTTTGTATCTCTGTTGGAGCGAGATATAAAAGGTATGTTGTATTACCGTTTTTTTTTAATTTCGTAAAGAATACTCCTGAAGTTTAACTAGTTAAATGTGACTTACCCTGTAGAATTACCAAAGAATTTTGAACGATATTGGGAGGCAATTCTTATGCTCGCAAATGATTCACTGACTAAACTAGTAAAAGAATCACGTAAAACTCGCTTACCAAACATTAGAGACTTTAAGTTAGATTAGATTTAGAATTAGATTTTTCCACTTTCACGTGTTACGCATGTACGTGGGATCACGGGTCTTTGCGTAACGTAAACAGAGACGTATACGTGCCGAAGAGGTGGTCGAAAACTTCCGAATGCACAGAACAGATTGATATAAGATTAACCGAACAGAAGGAGCAATACTCGTAGATTAAAGTAATAATCCTCGTTTCTCAATAATATGATTCCGTGATAACTTACCCTACTTAAACTCATTTTTGAAACACGAATCTTACTATACGTAAACGAAAATTACAAGTTCTACGTTTTACGTATCATGATAATCGACAATCGACTTAAATTCACTATTTACGGTAAAGTAAACGTGGAACAATAAATCCGTAAAAAATCCACTCCTCGTAAAACTTTTCCACAATAACCCTCCATATTTATTGCGCGCTAATATGAATGAAATGCATATTGCAGCTTTAAAATGCTTTACGGCTCTATCGGGCACTTAATTATAAGATTATCAATTTTAACGGTGGTATAATAAAGCGAGGATTGAATATACCCGCAGTGTTTGAATACATATAATTATCTGATCAGTTAGCGAAATTGAATTAAATTATTGATTTTATCGCCATGTGATTAATTGCCACAGGTAATAAAAGCGTTTTGCATTTATTTACACGACTACTTACTTTTATCTTTACCTCCGATTCTGATACAGTTAAGTGATTGTACAACTTATATATGTTTCAATGGACTGTTAAATACATTCCTCACATCCCTGCTTTCCATTTTATTTTATTTATTTTGCGAATGCGGCAAATATAGAACACGGTTAATGCTTAAACTATCAATTACTTTGACAACTGAGCGAATGACTGTAATACATCACAGACTCAATAAACACACATATATAAAACGTTTATTCTGGCCTAACATAGTTTCAAATTTGGACTTTCTTAATTCCGGAATTACACGTTGCATACAATGTTTCTATGCACGTTAAATATACAGGTAGACTAACTGTATATTCTAGATATTTAAATATACAATGTGAGCCGTATTGTCATAGTCCGAATGTGAATATTAAAAGAGATACAGGGTGTAGAAGCAAAAATTTTCATATTAATTCTTCTCAGTATGCAATTCAATTCATTTTATTTAGCATGTGCTATAACATATTACAGTTTATAGAAAATAATAAGAATTACAAAAAAGCAAAATATTTAGTGCAAATACAATCTCATCAACATATTTATATTCACAGAATTTTTAACGTTAAAAGTTTTAAAGACTTTTCTTTGAAATTCGGTACCTACAGGGAGGTCTTTTTGAGAAACATATCATAACGTCACTCCACTCCACTTTCCGCATTTCGGTTTAAATTTTTTTGTAGTTATATTTATTACATTTCTTTATAACACACAACAGATGCATTTCCAATCATTTTTAAGCAAAAAAGGTATACTAGTTTTATTTCGATAAACCACCCCGTTTGTGAGATATTTGAACTTCAATATTACAATATACGTTGACTCTATGATAGCAGTAAAAAATATTCATTATGCTCCTATTTAAATATCGTCTTAATTTAAATAAAGTACCTTCCTTGTTCAGAATTACATTAACACCAACATGAATCTTTTGAAGAAGGCCCAAAAGATGAAACCTAAAGAATTAAGGTCGGGGCTACCTGATGAGATGTCCAAAGAAATTCGCTGCCAGGACCTATCCATCTATGTGAAAAATGTTCGTTCAAGAAGTTTCTAACAAGTAGGGGGAAGTGGGTAGGTGCACCATAGTGCATATACCACATGTCTTGCCTAACTGTGAATGGAACGTCTTTTAACAAGTCTGGCAAATTATCTTGCACATATCTCAAATACTTTACACCATTAAGGCGGGCTGACAATTCATACGCTTCAACTAAAAAATCAGCAAAATTCCACACCAAATATTTATCGAAAATTCAGACTGGAAATGTGTTCTTTCACTAAATGAGGATTTTGTTGTTCCCAAGTATAGTTACTTCTTCAGTTCAATACTCCACGTCTCCTAAAGGTGGCCTTGTCTATAAGCAACATCATGTTTAGAAATTCAGGTGCATTACCTTGTTTTTGCAATAAAAAGTTGCAAAAGTATAGGTAGGTCGTTAGGCAACAAATTCTGCGGTTTGCGTACATTTAAAAATATCTTCCAGTTACGGCATGGCATGGACGGTTTATCGAAATAAAACGAGTATAGCTATTTTGCTTAAAAATGATTGGGGATTAATTTGTGTTATAAATAAATACAATAAACATACCTACACAAAAGTTCCCAAGCAGCACAAACCACACCGAATTTAACTAACGACTAGTTTTATACCAAAATTATACAAATTATGACTACAAAATTGGTATAGCATTACGTCTATGGTCGAATTTTAAGTAATTTTGGTAGAAACCGCTTACGTTAGTATTGCCGACGTCACAACGACGTCGGCAATGTCGACATCGGTATTTCGACCTGTTCTATGTTTTAAATAACAATAAATGAATAATAAAACAGGTCGGATAAGCCGACGTCGGTGTTTTTAACTGTCTCTAGCCAATGACATACGTCAGTTAATGTCATCCACACCGACGTCGCTACTCTAAATTATTTAATACTAATTGTAATGCCGGATGAGGTAGGTACAGCCGACGTCGGTATTTATACCATATTTTGACCTATACACCAACCACACGTATTTGAAACGTTTTGACGCTTGACATGACGTTACCTATATTGTTAGAGAAGTAATGAAAACTGCCAAGTATTAAGAAACCTGATAATGAATAATTTAAGTAAATCGAGACCATTATCGGAGATCACGACAGCGATCTATCCCCACAAAGCCTAGCCTGAGAATAGCCGAAGTCACAGTTACCGGAAAATCATTATGTATCAAATATTTTAAATACATCAGTCATTTTATTGTCAATAATACGAAACTATTTATTTATTTAGAGTGCACCACCTGAGAGTCAGTACTAATTACTGGGTGGGAAAAAACAGCTAATAATGTTACATAGGTAATATATAAAAACATAATAAAAAAATATATCCACAAAGTTCTGCATCCGAAAAATAGTACTCAACTATAACTGCACTAATACAATCTTAATTTTAACTGCACGAACACGCCTGAAAACAATGGAAAGTTAGGTTAGTCGTAAGAGTTGTATGTTTATACCTCTTTTGTAGATCTACATGCAACAAGTATAAATGAATTTTTCTAATACGACTAAGTTGAATTAGATACGTACATTTATACCTACTGTACAGTAAGCATGTTGGAAGAGTACTTTTGTTTACCATTATTATATCTTGTTTTTTAAAGTACATAATTAGTACAACTTGGTGAAGCAATTTTGACTTCTTCAGTTAGTATATAGAAATGGGAGTTTATTATACCAATTGTGAGGACTGGTATATAATTAAGGTAAATAAATAAACTTAATATGACCTGGTGACTGGAGTAATTATATTCGTTTACACCAAAAATAACTTTAAATCATAGGGATATAACGGATCGGTATTGCCGACGACGACATCTTTTTATAAAAATAATAGGAAGCCATTTTGGAGGAATGCACAATAATTTTCCATTTTTAATATTTGAACAGTGATTTTACGATTTTAAGATTATATATTGTATGAGAAGTTAGCTCTTACACTTGATCTTTTTATTCTTGACATTACTAATAAAAAAAATATTTTCTAAAAAATACAAAATAAAAATATATATTGATAAAAATAGTGTTCATTTAATGGCGCTTAAATTTTAATGGTCTATTTTGTCCAATATAATCAATAAAATTGCATGCGTTTATAATTTCAGTGTTTGTTCTAAACTTATATCCTTAAAATTAAATTTTATTAATATACTGAATCCTATACGAGTAGACGCATACCTTCTATTAAAATGAGCTGCAGGATTATTAGCTACAAAATTAGTATAAACGGAACAAAAATATAGTACTTGTCTGATTTATATAGAAAAATTTGTACGTAAATTATAGAAAATGTTATGTTAGGTAATATTTGTCGTATCTAATGTGACGTGGAAATAGGTACAAACATTTACACCTAACGCTACTTTATTAGTCAACAGGGTGACGTCGGGTCGACCGGAGTTTGTGTGACCATTTTCGTATAAAAACTGGTCGGAACGCCGTGGCGAGGACGTCGGCTACCGACTTCAGGTTAGACTGCCGACGTCGGCTCGACGTCAACCCGACCAGTCTGTGCTGCTTGGGTTTAATCCGATTATATCGGCAAAACACACTGTAAACAGTGCCCTGTATGTATATTGAAAGTGTCCTGACGACATGATATGCCCCTCAAAAAAACCTCCTTATAATGAATTTTAAGAAAAGTCTGAAAAAATCAATTTGAAAATTTTCGCTTCTACATCCTGTATCTTTTTTACTATTGACATTCCGACTAAGACAATATGAGTATATTTTAACATCTAGAATTTACAGTTAGTTTACTATAGGTTTATTTAATGTATTCGATACATAAGTTGTTTTGGTACATTCAAATGTTACTTTTGATGTAAACATCAACACATTTTAAAATTTAATTTATATTTTTCATCTCCAAATTTATTTATAAAAATTTTAATACATGATATACAGGTTAACTACAACTAAGTACAAATATTTTAAGAGGGGATAAAGAAAAATAAACGGAATTACCCTTCAAAATAATTCCAAACTTATCTATTTATAACACAAATTTTTTTTTTCGAAATTATATTAAATATTATTTATTGACGACTATGACCACCCGTCTGCCGTGAGATTATTTACTATTGGCACGTTTGACATTTGGGGAGTTCGGCAATCAGCAACTACGACAACCAGATGACATAAATGATGAAATTCGTTATCGAGTTAGATAAGATTTTATAATTAAAAACTGCTGCGGGTGCATCTAAAGTTTTCTATTGCTTGTCAGTATTCCTTTTCTTCGTTTTTCTTATAATAAAGGAGCATTTTTGATGTTAATGGGTATCCTGACTGACCTGTAATGAGTGAAAATGTAGTTTTGACAGTTTAAAACGAAAGAACAAAAAATGAAAGCAAAATCAGTTTAAGTGCCGATTTTATCAATAAATGTGAAATTCGCGCGAATATCCAAGGATTTCGCATTTAAATGAAAGAAAATCAACTTTTTTAATGCATTTGGTCTGTTTCAATATTAATCATCCTGTATATTCCCCCATTTAAAAATATCCAAGTGAAAAATACCAATTAAAATGCCGATAAGCAATTACTTGAGTAAACGACGTGGAAAGTAATGTAGAAGTTGGTAATTTGCAATAAAAATAATGAACCAGTATAAACAGAGAAGTAAATATAAGTGGATATTAATTTTCCTGAGGACAAGTTATAATTTTGTTCCAATAACGCAGACTGGTTTACTTTAAAACCAGTTATGTTAAATACAAATTAATATAAAGAATGCGTAAACTACAAGAATTTTTATAAAAATATATTGCTTAAATTAGATACCTACACCTAAAACGAAGAGTTAAAAGATGTCTAGAAAAGAAAACATATAATATGAAATCAGTTATATGCAAAAAATACACAGTTTCATATCAGAAGTTTATTATTATTTGCTATATATATATTAAACAGTTCAATTATAGTTCATCTAAATATGGCATACTTTTGTCTAAGGATACTCTAGTTCAAGTATTCATATTATTTGAATACAATGCTGAATATTTATAATGTGTAGATTAATATTTAAATATAATTAATACTTATTTATAGTACAAGTGGGATATAGACATTATTATGCATGAGTGAGACATTGCACTTGCATATTTGTGTAATTTCAATAATGTAATACAAATGCCTTTATCCCACGTGTACTATATACATTTTATCTAGAACTGCAAACAATTTTATATACATCTAACTTAAATTGAGAAATATCCAAATCCAGTTTGTAAGTATTCATTCAAAATCAAAAAGCAAAGGCATTGTTATGATAACCTGTCAAACTTGTCACAAACAAAATTAACATTTCGTTTTTACGTTTTCTTGTGAAAATAGTGGTGTTGATTGAAATAATGAGTGATTCGGAAACAGAAAACTTGCCTCTTGAAATGTAAAAAGCTGCTGCAACTGCAGATAAATCTAGAACCAAGTACGAACAATTTTATAAAAGATTCACTGACTGGTGTGCATCTAAGAATATAAAATATAAAGCAAAAGAAAAGGTATTATTAACATTTTTTAAAGAATTATCAAAGAAGTCCAAATCATCTAGTCTTTGGGCGTTCTATTTTATCCTGCCGTCTACAATACGCATGGGGCAAAATGTTGATATCAATAAATTCAACAACTTAATTGCTTTTCTGAAAAAGCAATCAGTGGGATACAAACCAAAAAAAGTCAAGAAAATTAAAATTATTAAAAGAGGATGATTCAAATTTTTTACAAATACAGATGACACAGTACTCTTGGTAACCAAGGTAAGAACAAGAAAATGTTTGTTATTTGAAATTCATAAATACATAATAATTTCAGACCGGATATGAAAACAAAAGCTTTCCGAGAATTTTTTATCACTGCCGAGGGAATGAAATATGTGAATATGGTGCAAGTAATACGATCTCGCCCTGCGTCCTAGTCATGCCGATCATGGAAGACTTGTTGTTGGTTACAGAGGTGGTAAAAACTAGTGTAATGTCAAAGAAGATTGCTTTTTTTCTCAATTTATCACAGTCTCAACAATATACAGGGCACTGTTATCGACGATCATCTACTTCACTTCTAGCCAACACAGGAGTAGACCTTTTAACTATAAAACGGCATGGTGGTTGGAAGTCAAACGCCGTGTGTGAAGGCTGTATTGATACGGCTCTTGAAAACAAGAAATCGTAAAAAGTTCTTGAAGGAGAGATTGCCGTCATTGAGGCTACTTCATACAAATACAGACCAGCTGTATTCGCTGGTATTAGTCTTACGAATTGCCAAAGTTGTATTATTAATATTTATAACAAGTAATTCAATTTAATTTGCTAAATTATCTATTAATTGTTAAATTGATAAATCTTAATAAAAATAACCATTAAGCAGTGACCTCTTTTTTTTAATATTTCACTAGTGGGGTATATGCCCCATTACTCCACTAGTGGTGTAATGACCTTCATTATTCAACTAAGACAGTGCCAAATAAATGCTGTAATGACGCTCTTATAAAGCAGTTGTAGATAAATAAATTTAAAAGTAGAAATATACGACTAGCGAAAACAAGCCACAGTATCAATTGGTTGGACGGTTGGTGCAGGAGAGCTCTGGAGCGCCATTCCCCTTCAAATTTTACAGTAAAAATTTGTATTTAAAATTTAGTTTACAACGTTATCCAGACAAGTACATATATAGTCATATGAAACAAAGTGTGGTTAATTTAACTTGCAAATCTGATGTGAAAAACGCCAATAATGGTTACTATCGATCATCAGCAAAATGAGCAGTGGATAACGCATAGGTATTTACTACGCTGTTTGGGCTCTGTTTAGTCCGCTCGTGCTCGTAATCGAAAAGTAAATTGTGTGTGTATATAAAAAAGATTGTAAAAGTTTAAGTTAGATAACTATGAAGAGGAGTGAAATTAAAAATATAGTACTTAGAAATTCTAATTAAATATATTACAAGCAAAACCGAAATCCTCAGAATTCATAAAGACTTAGGTATATAATATGGATATGGTATTCATAAAATACTTTCACTACTCATGAATACTATTGTCGAGTACTCGATCCTGAATACATACCTAAAAGTAATAAATAGGCTACTGAATATCGTCAAATAAAAGTATCCAACACTTGAAAACTTATTACACAAATATTGTATTGAATACTACTCATGAATACAATTAGCCAGCTATTCTAACGATGAATTCGTGACTCTCATGATCTTCACGAAAAATTACCGAGTGAGGAAAAGTCTATTCTAAACATATGGATTACACAGCCCCACAAAAAAAAGTTCATACACAAGAGAGTGATATATGTATTCCCATGTATTTTTCGACGCTGAATCCGATCCCGAGATCAGAATTAGGCCTACACATTTGGAATTGGCCCCAGGGGCCGAAAATGGCCTGAAATGCGGTTCCCAGGATAAGGCGAAGTCGACGCTGAATTTTGGAGCTAAAGCCGGATTTGTGCTCAAAAAGTTTATGGCCAACTGAAATTCTGGGTTTGGGTCCGGGAAAATGACCCCTTGGGGCGGGAAAATCCTGTTTTGGACGTCCCGATCGCAACTGTGGTATTTTCGTGTGTTTTTCAATTCTGGACCTGAGACTGGGTGTGAAAAGTTTTTGGTCAGCTGAAATTCCCAGCTTGGGTCCGGGAAAATGGCCCATTGGGGCCGGAAAATCATATTTCGGACGTACCAGTCGCAAAAATGGGATTTTCATGTATTTTTCAATCCTGGTCCTTAGAGTATGCTCAAAAAGTTTTTGGACAGCTGAAATTCCCAGTTTGGGTCCGGAAAATGGCCCATTGGGGCCGGAAAATCATATTTCGAACATACCAGTCGCAACAGTGGTATTTGTGGTTTCGGAAGTAGTCAGTGGTATTTTTGTTTGTATATGATTTCCTTCTATTTTATTGCACGATATTCTTTTGTTTCGTTTTTGTATTTGATTTTGTCCTGTTTTGTTGTATGAACATATTTTTTCTTGTTCTTGATTGTTCTTGGTTGCACCTTGTTGATTCCTTTTTTGTTACAATGTACACAAATGCAAGTTTTGTTACTGTTAATTTTCTTATCGCATGTATTTTTTGCAAGTTTTCTTATTTTTTTTATATATTTCGTTATTGTTTTTTTGTTGCATGTTCTGCTATTGTTATATATATATATATAAGTTGAGTTCCGGAATTTAAAAGTACATGAAAATACCAATGTCTCGACTAAGACGTACAAAACACGATTTTCCGGCCCCTAAGAGTCATTTTCCCGGTCGTAAATCTATCAAGAACAGTCTAAGGTACAGGAATTAGTACATACAAATCCCACTGTTGCGATTGGTACGTCCGAAATATGATTTTCCGGCCCCAATGGGCCATTTTCCCGGACCCAAACTGAGAATTTCAGCTGTCCAAAAACTTTTTGAGCATACTCTAAGGACCAGGATTGAAAAATACATGAAAATCCCACTATTGCGACTGGTACGTCCGAAATATGATTTTGCGGCCACAACCAAACTGGGAATTTCAGCTGACCAAAAACTTTTCACACCCAGTCCAGGTCCAGAATTGAAAAACACACGAAAATACCACAGTCGCGACCGGGACGTCCAAAACAGGATTTTCCCGCCCCAAGGGGTCATTTTCCCGGACCCAAACCCGGAATTTCAGTTGGCCATAAACTTTTCGAGCACAAATCCGGCTTTAGCTCTAAAATTCAGCGTCGACTTCGCCTTATCCCGGGAACCGCATTTCAGGCCATTTTCGGCCCCTGGGGCCAATTCCAGATGTGTAGGCCCAATTCTGAGCTCAGTATCTGATTCAGCGTCGAAAAATACATGGGAATACATATGTAACTCTCTTGTGTATGATTTTTTTTTGTGAGGCTGTGTTATAGTTTATTAAATCAAATTCCCAGTTGAACTACGTTGAATATTAGACTGGCCATTACAAGGGATATAAACAAATTAAGTTAAAACTTCTTTTGATAAACCATTCGTAAATATTTAATATCTTTCCTACGGGCTGTATCTTCTTGTGCTAAAATTTATGTGTACAATAATGCCGCAAATAAACAAAACTTGTAAATATGCCCTAGCCATATATAAAACTCATTAAAAATATGACAAACTACGCAAGAACATGTAGTAATATTATGTTACTTCTAACGCAGCCACATTCACATTCTTATAATATTTTAAAACAGACGTCACGTGTCTATTACAAATAAAATTGATGACACATTATCGCGCAGCATCAGAGAAAACAGAGATAACTTAAAATAAATTTCCATGCTCCGCCGACATGTACGTCTCACAGAATATGCAATATTTCCACGCAACCTATAAATCTTGGCTGTATACTGCAGACTTCAAATGCCTGGTAGTCTAGAGCTGGTAGATTTATGCCAGAATAGGCCGGGCGAATAAACTGCTCCACAAATGTAATGGGAATTTTTCAATGGCTCAAGTCTTTAGAAGCTTAATTTATGAGGCTTTTAACAGCAACTTTAAGTTTTATTTCTCGCATTTCTGTCGGCAATACCTTAACTACTTCTTTATAAAATCCTGATCCAAATGCCTAAGGTTAAACAGTAAATTAATCTTTAAAACTAGTGTCTAAATACGATCTATGAAACAGAATCGAAAGGCAGTCGCACAAAAATCAAGAAGATGAAAAGGAAACAGAAAATGAAATGCGGAAACATTTATGCTTCGAAGCCATTAGCGAAACTACAATGTTAACATTTCAAACTATCTGTTAATCTGAAATCATATGTGAATTTAAGTAAAAGATCTTAAACAGTAGAATTTCTGGATAAATCAATTGCAAAGAATCAAATCATCTAGTCCTAATAATCATCAGTTTTAGAAGAGATATAAGATGGAAGATTAAAAATTGTCAATTAACAGATTTAAAGATAAATCAATTATTATAAATGATTATAGTTTTGACTTATTATAATTACTATCTGATTAATTCAAAATGCATTACTTCAAAAATCAAAAGTACCTACTTAGTGGCTGTCTTCCCAGGCCGTTGAGAAACTGAATAACATATGTTGTAGAAACTGAAAGACAACTTCTTACTGAAGATCAAATGGAAGCCGGCTGATGTATACCAAACAAAATTAAAAATTTATTTATAACCATATATGCAATGTTGATATATCAAGTCAAGTTTAAAAGAAACATATTTCTGACTCTGACATATATCCAGATGCAAAGTGACATTTACTAGGGTGGAAAGTGATTAATTTCCACCCAAACAAATGTCACTTTCAACCCAGGTAAATGTTAGCATTCATTGAATACCCAAAATGTTTATTTCAAAAAATATCTTAATGTACATTAAAACATTCTCAACAAATTTTATTAAATATTACAATTTATTTTACTAAATTAATTTTAACATTCGATTTGTTATAAGAGGCAATAGAAATTGTTAATCCATGCTGAACATCCTGCGTAGGTAACGTTTGGTGTACTGGAGTTATTGAATCTTAATTGTAAAAAGAAGTTTCCATTTAGAACGTCTAAACGAAGTGCAATATATTATTTAATTAACTTTACCCATTCTTCATTACTCACTACAAATATTCTTGACTGGCAAATTTTTGATGTTATACAGTTCGTCATTTCGACATGCACACCAATTATGAGTGCAACCTTTATAAGTAGCATATCAGGTGCATTCTCACTAGAAAAAGTGCTTGACTCTTTGGATACAAATACTTTATTGTTCCAAAAATTGCAATAACTTCGAAAATTTGAGAACATTGAGAAATTACCAAATAGTTTGATTTTGGTTAAAATAGTTTCAGAAACAGGTTGACATAGGTCAATTAGAATTTAGAAACATGAAGGAAATCTGGAAGCACAAGAAAGGATTTATAGTAGTTGTTCTGTATATCACTTGTTTAATTGTACATCTGTCTAGTGCTGCATACGATGAGCAATTGTCCCTTTTGTTGTATAGCAACGCGACCATAGCAAATATCACCAAAAGTGAGCTACGCACTTGGAACCACCTGTCGCTGTGGAGTGACATTTTGGCGTTCACAGCTTGGATCATGGTTGGCGTAGGACAGCCAGATGACACGCTGTACGTTGCCTGACAAATGATGGTTGTTTAATTATATTTTCCTTGGTTGATTTGATAAAGTCTATTGTGATATCTATAATAATTCTATGAAGACTGTTAAACTAACACAACAAATCAAATATAAATAATTTCTTCCAAATTGTTCATTGTCTTCTAAAACACTTTTTTAATGACAATCTATCAAAAATGCAACTAATTTAAGTTTTTATGTTTGACTTTTTTACTAATATTGAATCAGTAACTTAAGCAATAAATTAGATCATCATCAAAAACTGGCAACACGTGTCGTCCGACACGTGAATAAAAATTGCTTACCAGCTCTGGACTGTTAGTTTTATTATTGCCGTCTCAATAATCCAAAAAACAATCAATCCACGAGTATCGTCATATACCTACTAGTCAGCTCTTAGGCCTATAGTCACTGAAGCAATAGCGAAAGTGAAAGTCATAGAGTAAAAAAAACGCGGAATATTGAATTCAAACAGCCCTTCTAACTGAAGAAGTAACTATATTTTCTTATGTGGTACTAGTTTCAGAAAAAAGAATTAACTGCCCCTTTCTGAAGATTTTATAGATTAGAATACACTGCTATAAACTCAATTAATGACAAATCCGCTACGATCTCCAAATTCGTCGAAAATTTTCAACAAATCAGACACTAAAGGCAATTTCCGGACTGGTGGTGTTGGGGCCTCGTAGATTTATGCGGAGTAATTTGCATCTGCCTTTTGTCGGGGAGCTTAGAAGAAGCGACTAGAAATAAACAGTGCAGAACTGCGATAAGGAGAGCCTCTAATTAACCGCTGACACAATCACAGAAAGACCCAACACGGCAGCGCGACTGGTACATAAATCCGCGAGATCCTATCGACGACCAATTGTGCCTCCCCTGTGGAGAGTCGTGTAGGACACCCGTCACGGATACGCAACCCTATATCCCATCCGTCGTCTAGTTGTGAGATAGTGATGCGCGACCTATTCGGTTGCAAGCCGAGAACATTGCGATATTTACGGACATTCTGAATATAGCTTAGAAAAAGTTAGTAATCTCAAATCAGCTGACGACAGTAATTGAAGAGTGGAAATTAGAAAGGGCCTAAGTGCCATATTTTCTGAAATCAAGTTTTTCACGTAGAAACGTTCTATGTACCATGCTTTATGTCCTATGAAAGGTGCCAAGAATAAAATTTAACCTTATAGGAACCTCTTGTGTATGTTGATAGTTTCATGTGAGCAAGCATTTTCTTTAGAAAGGTTCAAGTCCAATAGGTTATAAATGTTTAGACATTTGCACGTGTACGTTGTGTCTCACAATTTCTGGATTTGTAGTATATTATAATGGAAAACCAAAGAAATAGGAGAAGCAAAGGTAGTGGTTCAGTCCGTAGTGAACAAGCAGAAAGCAAGGTATCGGAAAATAAAAGAATATCGCTTGAAAGCATGATTCCTTATCTTAAAAACCCAGAACATCAACGCTTCTATAAACAGCTACTTCAGATTGAAGATAATGATATAGTATAACAAAAGAAGAACGAAAAGGTGTTTTATGTATGTTTCTTTATTAAACATCAGTAGCTATGGCACTTGGCCTTTTCACGTCTTTTCCTAATGTCACACTTTTAAACATGTATAATATGTTGTAATACAATGTTTAGTTTGCCAAGTTTTGTTAATAAACCTTCATTATTTTAGTTTGTTATGATCATAAACGGTTACTTACGAAAGTTATCTGGGTTTTATTTAATTTTTCTTGATTATCTCAAAACTTTGTTTTTGGCACTTAAGCCCTTTCTAATTTCCACTCTTCAATTGTAGGTATCTATTAGAAAAAAATTTTCTTCACGGCCATTAGTTAATGTAATAATTCCGAAATTATTTTTAATAATACGATGTAAAAATTTGCACTCTTGACTTAGAATATTTATTGTAAAACATTTATGACAACAAGGCTAGAATTTAGTTAAAAATGAATTCCATCGAAGAAGTGCAAAAGTTTGTTACCGGACAAATCTAAATATCGTTACAATCAAACCCATGAAAATTTCAGATGTATTATTGGTATTTTTCTTAGAAAAATCAAAGACATACTGCATTATGTACAGAATATTCAATGTTGAAATTGACTATTTCATTAAATAGGCACTAGGATATTTCGAAATTTTGCTGCATTCATAAAAATGAAAAATGACGGATATAAACCTCGAAATTCTCAAGTATTTACAAAGGATGGCATATCAAATTTTTTGTTAGAAGTTCCTGATGAAATATATTTAATGAAAAAAGTGGTAGCGATTTTTGGAGGAGCTGGGGCATGCCGAACTGACGAGCTATATAATCTAAAAGTGAAAGATGTGAAGTATAAAAATTGTGTCATGTTAGTGCAGATTCGTACCACAAAAAATAGATTAGTAGTAACAGATGATTTGGTAACATTTATTAATCGTTATATGCAACTCCGACCAAAAAAAGGCTCAAGATGAACGCTTCTTTTATCGGTATGATCGTGGCGGATGTGTAAATCAGATGGTTGGAAAGCATACAATTTCAAAAATTCCGTACGACATAACTAAATTTCTTAAAATTTCAAACCGAAATCAATACACCGGCCACTCGTTTCAAAGAACGTCCTCTACATTACTAGCAAATGCCCCAGGTGTGGACATTTTAAATATGAAAATGCACGGGGGGGGGGGGGGGGGCTGGAAGTCGTCAGAGGTAGCGGAAGGAAATACAGAGTGTCCGGAAATGATGAGCAAACAATTCAGGGGATAATTCTAGACCGAAATTGAATGCTCTCTTTCTATAACATTTTTTCCAAAACTGATAATTAACGGAGTTACAGGGTGTTACAGTTAAAATTTTATTTTCGATATTTGTAAATAATTTCTTAAGAAATCTAAATATTTACATAAAATTTGTAAATCGGGGGTTTTTGCGGGCGAGAGTGGCACATCATGTTTCTTTTAAATGGCAGAACTTTTTTGCATCTTAATATATCCGTCTGACTATCGAAACAATCGATTCTCCTACCTATTTTATTTGAAAAAGGTATACCCACCTTGCTGAAGTCCAGACACCCTGTATAGCAGATTCAGTGACCCATAAAATAGAAGTTGCTAATAAAATCATGAGCAAAAAATCTATATCTATTCAGCAAAGCTAACATTCAGAATCATGTTGCGCAAATCAATATACATCCAACAATTTTACATTTAATTTCCACTCTTCCGGCATTAATCATTTGAAGTTTTTATAGTTTCATCGCCCAGGGCACGAAAGTTTTTCATACTTAGCAACCGATAACCTAGCATGATTTACTTTCGCTTGCCTCTTTAAAATAAAAAATTATACTTTCGGAAGGGGGAGAATGAAATGAATATTTCGTAGTCGAACTAAACGACTAGAATGCCATGAATTTCAAAACTGTCAGTGTCAAGTGTAAATTGCGGCGTCGCAATAATTATTATTTGCAGACATGTATTAATTTAAATAAAATAATGAGTGAAAATCGAGTGAATCAGATATAGAATTTGATAATACTCCACCTGAATTACAAATTATACATGTAATATATTCGAGACTTGATGAAAAGTATTGTGCACTGTTGAGGGATTAGCAAGAAGAAAAAAAAACACTCCTTTTCTGAAAATGATATAATTGCATTTTTCGGTGATTTATAAAAAAATGGAAATCCACGACTTAATGTAAAATATATTCAATTCTAAATGCAACACGATATCGATATTTCAAGATACAATAAATTAAAAAGTCATGAGAGGTTGGTTTTTAAAAATACTCAAAACTCTTGACACAATTCTTGAAAACACAACCAAATAATCCTACACCACTAACTAGCAAGATGAGTAATTCTGCACCATAGTAACATCAGCTTTTTCATGATTAACATCACAAAAGTGGCTATTCATTAGTTCTGCTGATAAATTATTCAATTCATTCTTACATTAGGTTTTCAACTCTACTGCTTCCGACAGTAAATCGAGTAAGCTTTATGAAATCTTTTTTATTAATAAATTCTTCACGAATTCTTCACTTGTAAACCACCAGATTTCTTCATGTGTGAAAAAGAAAGTTTAGAGACAATTGTAAACAGTGGATGAGATCATACCCTTCATCAGCTTCAATAAAAAGGCTATGACATCAATTCAACAGCTTATAAAAAGTTGATGACAGTCATACTTTAAAATAATCAAGAATTAACGATTTAACACAATTATGAACACTGTCAACACTTCCTATATTGGTAGTCGACTAAAATTGTATATTACAGTTTTTCCTTAATTATAGTTACTGATGTGAACGACATTAAACACAAAAAAGGCAAACATTTTCCACCAGTTTTTATTTTTATGCAATAACTATTATGGTAAGCATCCCAATAAAATCTTAACAGCCTCTCAAATGTGTTTTGTCTTTAACCTGAAAAACCATAAAATATAGTTTGTAGCCTTCAACGGTTCTAAATGATATGAATTATAACGGGCTGATTATGGCGAACGCCATATAAAAGTACGTTGTGGTTAAGCTAAAAAGAAAGAGCAATGCCTTAACGGTCTGCGGTTAAGTCTTTGAATGAATATTACTTTGTGTAATATCTACTGAAGTAAGCAAAGTTGATTCACAACTTATCCAAAAAAAAAAAAAATAAAATTAGATGCGTCATAAAAAATAGAGTCAATATAGTAAACATTTTTTTGTAAAATCCTTATAGTTTCAAGAGAAAAATATTGAAGTTGTAGTATTTTCAGCTATTACATCGCTGGATTTACGTGTATAGTAATATGGTGAAATAAGAAAAGTAGGCATGTGCCAAATGCAGCTACTTTTACCGCAGGCGTGGCACGGTAAATTTGCAACCTAACCGTGGAAGAGATGAAGGTCCAGGGCGTACATAGAGTATTTGCAGCAGCTAAAGAACATATTTTAAAGATTGTTCAAGAGTATCCACGAATACGAATACGAATATAAGACAAATCGCTCAACAAGTACAAGGAATGTGCCAATCAACAGTGTGGCGCATCATACACGAGGCTCAATGCGTGGCCAAGCATTCATACCAAGGGATTATTCCTTACGATTTAGATTTTGTGAATGGTTGAGACAAAAAATGCTCAAAATTCCACATTGATAGATGACGTGTTAGTTACAGATGAAGTTATTTTTAAACGGAATGTCATGTATAATATTCATAATACTCATGTTTGGGATTTTAAAAATCCGCACGCGGTTCAACGGAAACATTTTCAGCAATGCTTTTCTTTAAATGTTTGAGCAGAGATTGTCGACGATCGCTTGATTGAACCATTCATATTACCAAAATTAATGGATATAGGGTTCAGTATCTCGAGTTCCTTCGAAATGATATACCTGATGGAAATCTGGAAGATGTGCCCTTAGCTGTCCGACTCCAAAGGTGGTTCTTGCACGACGGTTATTTCTTTTCTCGGAAAGTTTTTTAATTTTGTTTTAGTTAATTTTTGATTACATTTCTCCGTCGTGCCGGTCGCCAACTGCATATTTTGCCTTGCGCAAGGTCAGAACTGTGTTTGTAGCTTCTGAATCATCCTGTATATTTTTAAATGTCTTTACTAAGAAGCTTTAACAAAAGCTCTACAAACCATGAAAGACAGAACAGAATAATTGGTAATGCACCAGGAAAAATATTCATACAACTTAACAAACGTAAACAGAAATAAATTTGTAAGCTAGACAATTATTTTGAAGAATGTAAGAAGAAAGAAAATGTACACATTAAGAAAGTTGAACAATTTATTATATTGTAAGTATATCTGGCGTTAAAAAAACGTATCTAAATTTAAAAACAAGTCAAGATTATTGTTGAAAAATTAATTTTAACGATTAAATTTGATAAATTATAGTTAACGATATACAATCCGTTTATATAAAAGACTGGACCTGCACTGGAAATAAAAACATTTCAAAATACCGGTTGCACGCTTGATCAAAATATAAGCCCCTGGAAAAGAAACTTAAAATCGAAACATTTAAAAGCAGTGGACTGTAAATTTTATTTTAATTATTTAATTCAAGGGAGGATCAAGGTCGATGAACAAGTAAAATTTCGTTTGTCACTGATCAAACCTTAAAACTCACCACAGGTGAAGACAGAGTAGTCGGTATAGCCTCTACGAATTTAACGTCTTTTATATAGCTATATGATTGCACATGTAAGGAATCAACATTATTTTCCATAAAATGCTGATATACAGGGTGTCAGCGTCTCTTCGTTCATTTGGCAAAGGATACAGTATGAGAAATTATCAGGGATTCTTCTTATAACATTTCTTTGTATCGTTTCCATGATACAGGATGTTTATTTAGCTTGTAAAAAATAACTTTGGTTTTTTTATTAAGGATAGTGGCGTAATTAATAACATCGATCTATTTTCTGAGAAAAATTTTAAAACCTTTAGCAGACTTCTTTTTCCAGATATTTTAAGTTTTTCTAATCATTTGTTATCATATGTGGAATTACACTCAAAGTTTCATTGCAAATATGAATAATATACATACCACACAATGAAAGAGATCTTTTTCTTTAAAATTGAATTAAGAAAGTTCTGGGGTTTTTAGTGAAAGTGTACCTCCGCCACTGGCTGAAATAATTAAAAACTTGAATTTAGTATATATCACCGAACTTTCAGTTGCTTCAATTTTTTTTAAGTTTTGAATATTATAGATTTATCTTGTAACACAAATTCATCTCAGTTACGTCAAATATTTTGACAGATGAAAGTTAAGTTTTTAAAACTATAATACCGTATCTCTGAAATATTAAACCTCCTACGAAAAAATCGTGAATTTTGCTTCATCTACAATATTTCTACTTCAAGAATTTTTTATGGGTTAACCAATTCGTCAGTCTTAAAAATAATGAATTTCATTAGGCAAGTATTTAAATTAAACTCTCATAAATATAAAAAGTTCTAAGGTATGGAAATATTTGATTAAGCTTTGCAAATAATTAATAAAATAAATAGTTTGGAACGTTATGTATTTAAACACAAAAGACGAGTTTTAAAAGTTATAAAGAAAATACAGAGTTAACTATGAATAAATACAAAAATTTTAACCACGTGCTCAGGAAGACCTAAAAGACAATAAAAAAGTTATTTCAAAATTTTAGCTCGATATTTAAAAAATGGGGCAAAACTCTCTTTTCCTGCGGAAAGTCGGCGCCTATGATAAGCATCGACTGAAATGGCTTAGACCCATAGATAAAGCTTACATCTGTCAACTACCATGCAGCATGCAGAAACGACAAAAACGAACATTCTTATTAGTAATAGGTAATACCTAATAGATAGGTAACAGTTAATTCAGTTAGCTGCAGTATTTTGCATTCGTTTTTCATTATTTCGTTGCAAACTGGCAAAACTACATTTTTACTCATTACAACCACTCATTACAACCACTCATTACCGATTAATCACTTCCCGTTGGTACAGTTAGATAAGATGCCTATTTATGACAAAAAAATCGAATGAAAGGAATAGGTAGGTATACTCGCGTCAAGAATTCAGACGTCTTACGTCACGGCTGACGTTACACATTTGTTTTTATTGTCAACGTAATTTTCGATATTTGGTCGCGTTAAAAACAATCATTTTTTGCAATTTAGTGCAATATATAATGCAAACTTTTAGTGTAGGATATAGTTTTATTACTATCAGTTGCAGTTTCTTAAATAATTTGATAAAAATATGATAAATTATTCATTTGTTCGTATGACGTAAGTCGTCTGAATTCTTGTCGCGAGTATACTAATAGATAATAAAAAACTTTTAATGCACCCGCGACAGTCTTGTTTCATAACGTAGAAAAACAAACCGGCGAACTATATTGTGGGGAAATATCTGCACCCGACACAAATTCCTTTATTTAATGACTATAAAACGTTTAAAATTGAAAAAATGGCACTAAAAACTGAAGAACACAAAACTACAACGTAAACATAGGAATTAAATTATTACATGACAGCGAATGTTACTGTAGTGTTGCTGGTTGTCTACTCTGGTTCTATAAACGTTAAACGTGCGGTGGACTGGTCGTATAAGCGGCGTTAAATAAGGATTTAATATAATTTCTAAAAAAATTTTTTCGCTTTATAAATAAGTTCGGAATTTTTTTATAGGGTAATTCCGTTAATTCTTAATTTACTCTATCTATTCGTAAATTATTTGTCCTTAGTCATAGTTAACCCTGTATATTAAACATTCCATAAACTTAGTCGTCAATTGGCTCATTCCGCCTCTGAACGGCCCAAAAAAACGGCCAAAGTTTGGACAGGCCGCCGACGCAGCCGAACAAAAGAAAATCGGAAACAAACCAGCGGCGGCTACACGGTTATTCACACTGGATCGCGTCATTTAAAAACAATCAACGATAATATCTGTGTAATTGTTTCATTGGCTTGAATAGAACACGGTCGCGCTCTTCTTTATCGCTGTCCTTACACATAAACTAGCCCACTCTATTTCCATTTAGTAGCTAGTGGAAATACACACGTGATACAATTGGTTCCCATCGCCACAGATCATCGGGGCAGATAGCAAAACAAGTGGAATTATTCAAGATGGCGTTAAGATATCGGGAATCAACCTATGCTAATGTGGAGTGCGTCCGTCTTGCCAGTTCTATTAGCCAGATGAATTTATAACGAATACCAGCATTAATGGGGCTTCTATATATACAAAGTGAATCGTTTAGTTTAAAATACGGCGCAGTGCGACGACGATACGTCCAATTTGCTACCAGAATCCCGACCTAATTGCGGCATAATCATTTCGCTTACTGATGAACATCGTTTTATATATGAACTACCCGTATTACACGTGTAATGTATTAGAAAACTTTGCAGTGCCTTCAGCACGCTGCGCAAACCAGATCTTCCAGAAAAATTTGCAGTTATGATGACATTAATATAGATAAATCCGTACAGCTATTTAAATGCATTATAATATTCATACATATACCTATAGTAATAATATCCTGGGATTAAAGGTCAATTTAAATTGAAACAAATACACTCAGTTCCAAAAAAAGTGACGCACTTGATTTTTGACCTAACTTTGCTTTCTTTTTACTTATAAACCAGTCGGCCGATTTTTATTTTTTTTTATGTGTTGGTAGGTAATTCCTTTGCCTTTCAAAGAAAATTAAAGACGTCGAATTTTTTTCAAAGCCTCCTGGATGGTAGTGGAAAAACTCGAGTCGTGTTATTTTACTCATTTTTGACTCACCCTGTGTGTTAATCAAGTAATGTTATAGTAGGTGATTACACTCTATATGAAAGATGCTTCTCTTGCGAGCATATTGTTTTTTTATTCATTGATTTATCTCTAAAATTGTCCAAATTACAGCTTTTTTGCTCAAGTTTTGCAAATAAAAATTGGCCGACTGGTTTAGAAGTAAAAAGAAAACAAAGTTAGGTCAAAAATCAAGTGCGTCACTTTTTTTGGAACTGAGTGTATATTTGTTTTTACGTACATTTTGGGTTTTTATATTAATACCCATCTTCAGAAAAACTCCTTAATACATGAGCATTCTTAATTATATTTTTCACAGAAATCAAATTTTTATATAGAAAAACAAATTACAAACATTCAAACGATATAAATGTATTTCCATATAGAAATGTAATAGTGATTGAATGTTTTAAAATTTACAACGAAGTTTCTATTTATGTGATTCTAAGTAGAAATATTAATATTTGTCAGGATTTGTATCAATTTAAATTGACCTAAAATCACAGGATATTATTACTATATATGTTGAGTATTAAATCAGGAAAATTCTACAATATATTCATACAATTTTGTAGATATTCAAATAAACATACCTACTACATAATTGCTAGCAGTCTTATTCTTGTACTGTACTAGTAAGTTTAAGAATGGAACACTATCCCATATGGGACATATGTTCTCTGTAGAAATGCATTTGCATACATATTTAAGAACCCACAATTGGAATATACTTATATAATTCTTTATTTTTTATTGGACGAAGTGCATTTTGAGTCAAAAGTAAGAACTAATTGGTTATAAAACAAACAAATGAAAAAGTAGGTAGTTTTTCATTTGTTTCTAACTTTTGGTATCAAGAACAAGCTTTTCCAAAGTATCCGAATAACATTCCACAGCCTAAAATTGTAGTTTGGTTCACAACTTTCAATTCCATCGACTGGTAAGGTGTAGGAAGCGGTGATAGTCACTGATTAAGACTATACGGTAAATGATCATAAATTTCCCATTCGAATTGTTGATTGTAGGAACCAACCATATGCGCGCGTTTTCTTGAAGTTGAATAATTCCTAAACTCATTCCCCATCGTTGATTTTGAACAGCAGGGTGGTGTCTATAGTATTGACACTGATCAAGTGATCAAGCATTATCTTTTCCTGGACCTCAACAACTCATTCAACCATAAGAGAAAACTGTTGAAAAGATTGTGTTTAGCCTTTTTTGGAAGATATATATACTCGCGGCAAGAATCAGATATCTTACGTCATGGCTGATGTTACGCAATTGTTTTTATTGTCAACGTAATTTTCGATATTTGGTCGCGTTAAAAACAATCATTTTTTGAAATTTAGTGCAATATATAATGCAAACTTTTAGTGTTGTATATAGTTTGATTACTTTCAGTTGCAGTTTCTTAAATATTATGATGAAAATATACTGAATTATTCATTTGTCCGCATGACGCAAGCCGTCTGCATTCTTGTCGCGAGTATACCTACTTTACAACATACAAAATTTTAATAACGGGCAATCTTCTCTGAAAACTGAGACTGAGACTCTAAAGTCATCAGTACAAAAATATTAGAGAGAATATTGATATCAAAATGAATTTTGTTTCTACACATTGCTAAGAAAGTTATGCTCTGCTAGGACACCGAAATTTCAGTAGATCTCTGCACGATTTTTAAACCTACTTTTTGCTATTTGGTATCTTGAATTATACCCAAAAAATTAGAAATGATAAGGTTAAAGACATGGTGCATTTCAGTCCAACGATCAAAATCATTTCTTGATTGATATGATTTAATAAAAAAGTCAACGCAAATGGTCATTACTTAGGACTTCCTTTAGATGCCAAATTAATGGGGAAAAATATGAACTTTACCTAAATTTAGTTGCATTTATAAGTTGTGTCTACTGGCAATACTGACTTTTAAAATAAGTTGCCTTTATCCGACGAAGAGATCTAAAGCGTTATCCTTCATGTTCAGAATATACAGGGTGGGCCGTAATTAATAGTCCATAGACATATTAGATTTTTCATTTCAAAATATTACGATTTATACTCGCGACAAAAATTCAGACGACTTACGTCATACGGACAAATGAATAATTCTTTATATTCATCAAAATATTTAAGAAACTGCAACTGATAGTAATAAAACTATATACTACACTAAAAGTTTGCATTATATGTTGCACTAAATTGCAAAAAATGATCGCGACCAAATATCGAAAATTACGTTGACAATAAAAACAAATGTGTAACGTCAGCCGTGACGTAAGACGTCTGAATTCTTGACGCGAGTATAGACCAATATGTCTCAATAAAATGTCTTAAAACGTGATGTTTTGTAATAATTACAATGTCTTTGAATGTATCAACATAAAAAGTTGAGAATAGATGTTTTTGGATTTGAGAAATCACAATCTGTTTTCTATTTCGACGTATTTCCTAGAGGGCGCCACATCCGCCATATTTGTGACGTAAATGTAAGCGTAATATTTTTGAGCTTATCGTTATCACGTTTTTTATTAAAAAATCTGGAACCTACATTGTTTTTGAGGAAAAATGGTATACTTGTCATTAGTCATAAATTGCGCATTTTTTATAATAAGCTACACAGTCCATTGTACAATATTTTAACCTAGTAGGCGCCAAATTCCCTTTAAACTTGGATATGTTGAAGGTAGATTGACAAGCAATCAAATTTGCTCTGCGTAAAATGCTATGGATAATATTTTTCAACATGCAACGTTCTTAAATTCGAAGTCATACTGATTCTTGCAGCTACAGATAGTTGTCCTGAATTAATTTGTGGATACTTCGCAATGTGAACAAATTTTTCGTCTTTTTTTCTCTAAATCCTAAACAGAATTTTTAAATTATTGATTATCAGGTTGTAATTTATTTCGAAATCCTCCCAAATATTCTCGTTGCCCATTAAAATTTAATTGCCAACAAATAACAGTGGACTCTCATATCTGAAAATGAAAAATTATTGTCTAGTAATTTTTAGAATCACCCTGTATATAATATTCTTCAGTTATAAATAGAATTTATATTCATATCATCCCGAATTAGCTAATAAAAATTGAATCCAGTTGAGTCAAATTGCTTATATCAATTTTTATGATATTTTTACAAAAAAAATCCCATAACTTCTAAAAGCGATTCCGTACTAATAAAACAAAAAAAAAATCAAAAATTCGTGTCTTCCATGTTTTTTTTTAATACTGATGTTTATAATTTGATTAAGTAATATCATTATCATCTCATTGAGAATGATCTCAATTACACAAAAATGTCTAAAGATAGTTCACTTACTGACAAATAAATCAAAGACAAGTCAATTACAGAGAGCAACGCGAAACTCGTCTCCAATAATGCATTTACAAAAACAAGTAAATAGTACAAATGACAAAGTGAGTCGTATAGGACGAATAACATAAATGGGAGTCTCAAACTGCATACTTTCACACTTTTCTTACGCAAAAGTATTCGCGGATAATTGGAGTAACCGTGGGTGATGAATGGAGAATTTGCCGAGGTATATAAAGACGTTTAGAACTAGCAGCAGAGTTATTTTACCTCAAAAGAAAACAATTCTAATAATTCCATTATGTGTTATTTGTGTCGAAGAAGACACAGTAGAACGGCTCAATCAATCTTCTAGTTACTCAAAGTTATTTTATATTTCGAAGAGCAAGGCATACCAGCATAATAATTCTGAAATGTCTTTAATCATAGTAACATATTTTACGCTTTCTAACTTATTTCTTTTTCTTTATAACATTTTCGTAAAATTGAACTACAGGGTTAAATATAAATAAGCACAAAAATTTTAACCACGTGCTCAGGGAGCTCTAAAAGACAATAAAAAATTTATTTCCGAATTTTAGCTTATGTTTAAAAAAATGGGGCAAAACCCTCTTCTCCCGCGGAAAATAGGCGTCTATGACAAGCATAGTGCGAGAGGGCCTAGAAAAAATGAAAATAAACATTTTTTTATTAATAACAATTTTTATTAATAACAGTACCTGATAGGTTAATCCGGCTAGTTGCAGTATTTTGCATTCGTTCTTCGTTTCTTCGCTGCACACTGCCAAAACTACATTTTCATTCATTGCAGGTCCGTCAGAATTATCCACTAACAGAATACACAGACCGTTTTAAATGAAATACTGTTCATTCTAAGACAATGTGAGAAATACCTCCTAATAGAAACCTTCGAATGCACTCGCGGCAGTCTAGTACCTGTGTAAAATCTAAAATTACATACGATTTCCCTTGACTCTATCTACTATGTTATAAGGAAATATCTATATCCGATATAAATTCCTTTATTTATTTACTATAAAAAGTTTAAAACTAAATAGTCAATAATATTGTAATCTCTCCCAATCCTGGAAATAAATATCAGTAAGTTAGGTGCTACTTCACTATGCTACCATATTGTGTTTCTCATCAAATCATTAAAAAATTATCTACATTTTGCAAATATTTTTTTTCCTTCAAAACGAAGTAAATCGATACACGTGACAACGCTGTGCCCTGCCATTACTTTTGACACCTTTGACTTGTGACATATACCTAATCTCGAATCTGAAAAAGGTTTTTTTTCGCTTTATAAAAAAGTTTGGAAATTTTTTTGATGGTCGATTCCGTTAATTTTTTTTTTCTCTATCCCCTCTTAAAATATTTGTATTCAGTCACAGTTAACCCTGTATAACCCGAAAAATACTTGAGTCAAGAATAAAAGTAGCTCGTACAGTAAAGGGCCATAATTTTGAGCACGTAATACGTATAACCGTATTGAAAATACGTCCACCAAGAAAATATTACCTTAACGTAAAATGATTTACAACGGCCATGTTTTTCTTCTTCGGGAGGTTCCTAATAAAAAGTGGCATGCTATAGTCGTAAAGCCAACACCTCCTGAGGTTTTAGTCCATGCGTGCGGTGTAAATCTCTGATAGCATGATCTTGTCCTGGCTTCATAAATTTACTTAATACCACTGAACATAAATTGCCGATTATTGCGAACGAAAATACTTCAGTTTTTCTCAATAAAACTATAAATTTGGCATCGAACCTTTTTTATCATCCTATCTAGAAACGATAAATTCACTCTCGGAATGTAACAGCTCAAAGCTTAACTTTAAGGCAAAATGCATTATTTGAAATGTCAAATATCGTTTTGTCTATACAGGATCTTACATAAGAGAACCTAGGGAGCATCTATATTCAAAAATAAGAAAAAAAGTTTATTTAAACTTTGGTCCGGAAATGTCTTATTTTCAAGATACAGGTTGTTTTAAAATCTTAATGAAGGGCTACATTTACGTGTATAAATTGCTTTTGTAATGTACTAACATCAGTAGCGTTTGTGCCATCAAATATTCATTTTTAGCAAAAAAAATTGCCACTGATCTTTGGACAAATTGGCATCATTCTCTGAAGTCGATTTTCTAGTCAGAGTGCAGTATTGTCAATGGCTAAACCAAAAATGCAGAAGGTCGGCTATTTATTTCTATCACTTTGTTCATCTTCATTTACCAGAAACGATGTTCTTAATTGTCACAATAAACATTTTTGGGTGGTTGAAAATCCATACATTATTAATAAATCGCGAAACCAGCAGCAGTTTTCAGTCAATGTGTAGGCAGGACTTATTGAAAATTGTTTGGTTGGACCTTTTATTTTGCCGAGAAGGTTAGATGGACGACCATACCTGGTTTTTTACAGGAAAATTTATCTATCCTTCTAGAAGCTGTCCCTCTTAATGTTCGCCGTCGTTTATGATTTGTGCACAACGGGGAACCTGCTCATTTTAGTCGCAATGTAAGAGACTGTTTAAATCTTACATTCCAAAGAAATTGGATTGATCGGAGCGGGCCTACTCCATGGCCACCCCGATCACTCGACTTAAATCCGTGCGGTTTAAACCTTTGGGAGCATCTAAAGAAATTGGTGTATTTTACACACATAGCGAATGAAGCTGCATTAGTTACCAATGCCTGTGAAACAATACGTCAAACATCTGGTATATTCCGAAGTCAGATAAGGTGAGATTTAGATGCATGCATTGGTGCCCAGGATAACCCTTTCCAGCTTTAATACATTTTTTTTCAAAATAAATAAAATAAACGACTTGCTATAGGTTTAATTGTATGCTGTATGTTAAAAGGACAAAAAGTGTTCGTCACACTAACCACTTTTCACTTTTTCTTGCTGAATTTTGACACGAAATTTAAGACTAATATTTACAGACGCCAACTATTTTCTATGCAAGTTTCTGAAGATCATTTCTATATTGTAATGATTAATACATTAATTTAATCTTGAAAACAGTGCGTCAGGAAGAAAAAGTCCAAGAGACACTTTTTAAGCAGAATTAACTTGACTTTAAAAGAGCCTAAAATTCAAATGGCACGAAAGCTTTGTCATTAGATCTTGATTAGGTTCCGTCCATTTAAAAAATGTTTCTTCCTTTCAGTCGATATTCTTTAATTGTTTACAGACAATCTGTTTTCCACAACTATACTGCAGGCTATTTAATAAAGCAATAAAAAAAACTATCTAAACATTCACGTTTATCTGATATTAATTTCCACGATAAACAAATAAACGATTCAGTTTACTTTCAGAACTAAATAAGACAACTCTGCTTACGAATTACTAGGCCCTTCACCTTTCTATAACTTTTTACACATAATTGAAAGTAATGTGCCTACCATCCCGCAAAAATTGTGGACTGGAATTTGATAATACTGCTTCTTTCTTCAACTGTTCTATCTTTAATAGTTACCCAATCACCTTAGTGTTAGATAGAAACTGGCATGCCACAACTGAGTAAAGTAAAAACATCTGGACCCCCGCATAACATCTTAAGTTAAACGTTGCCCATTGAACCGTGGCGAAAACAATTTGCAGCCGTTTAGGATGCGACTTGTTCACATATCTCTTGGTTCTAGTTATGTGCACAGTCCATATATACCGACAACGCAGATGAAAATAAATAATTTCGAATGGCTGGGTGCGACTAGCTAAGCGATTGCCGTTTTGTAGGAACATTCTCAATTCCGCACAAGATATTTCACCTAGACCAGTCCGATTACCATAAACTACTGACTTTGACACCTTGTAACCGAAGCATCGCATTCCGTCGGTTTACATGAGTTAGTGGCGTCCAGACGCAATTTACACTTGTCGGACAAGAGGAATCAAACACTTTGTACAACGTCTGGGTACTTGCTCACCCATTGCATTGATGCTAGTCCGTAGATTGTCCGTTATTTAGTATTTATGCGAATACTGAGAAATCATTTATTGAAATCCAATACCATTTAGGTAATATATAAACTAATACGAATTAAACAATACAAATCAAGAAAATTAACATTTTAATATTTTTCGCCTCTTTTTTTATTTTGCAAAAACGTTGTGTGTTTTCTTATAATAGTTGGTTGATGTTTAGTGAAATAAACAGTACGTATCCGACAGTTGTTCTCAGTGCACAAGTTTTCTTTCGCTATGGCTGGTTGCTCTAATGCAGAATTAACAAACATGCACTTCATGTATGGTCATGCTAATGGGAACGCCACCGAAGCGCGATGTCTTTATGTTGACGCTTATCCAAATCGCCAGATTCCTTCACAACGCATGTTTGGAAGAATTCACCAAAGATTGCGTGATACCGGTTCCTTGAGCAAACAGTGCCATTTATCCGGAAGACCAAGGTCGGTATCCACTCCTAGAGCAGAAGAAGAAATTCTAGCACCCGTAGAGCAGAATTCAGGTACGAGTGTGCGGAGAATATCAGCCGAGGTAGGAATTAGTGGTCCTCTTGTTTGGAGAATCCTTCACGAGCAACTGCTTTACCCATACCATGTGCAACGAGTACAGGCCTTAAATCCAATAAATGATCATCAAACACGTTTGATTTTTTGTCGTTGATTGCTACGTCATGATTCTGAAAACCCTCGTTTTCTTGCAAACATTCTTTTTACTGATGAGGCCGGGTTCACAAGAAGTGGAGTGTTTAATTTTCACAATACGCATATTTGGACCGACGAAAATCCTCATGCTCTAATAGAATATGGCCATCAGGCACGTTTTTCATTAAATATTTGGATGGGTATTGTAGCTAACAGGTTTCTAGGTCCTGTTGTTTTACCAAACCGATTAACAGGCGCTGCTTACCTCAACTTTCTGCAGAACACACTGTATGAGTTTTTGAATCAGAGGTAACAAATGTAGTTCCAGCATGATGGTGCTCCAGCTCATTTTTCCATGGCCGTTAGAGAGCATTAACACCAAACTTTTCCACATAGATGGGTAGGAAGGACCGAACCTGTTTTATGGCCTCCCAGATCGCCTGATCTGAACCTTCTAGATTTCTTTGTTTGGGGATATTTGAAGACATTAGTGTATGGTACTCCTGTGAATAGCCTAGAAGAGCTGCAGCTACGGATTAATCAAAAGTGTCAAGAAATCCAAACCAAGGAGGGTGTTTTCGAAAGAGTTGGAAATGGACGGAGGACACTTTTAACATCTGCAACTTTGTTTTTTGCTTGTTAAAAGCTTCCTTTGTCGGTTTATTTCTAATAAAATAAAATGTTTGAAAAACGAATAGTGGTCCATATCTCCGCAACCGTTACTTTGCGGACCCATGTTTATTAAGACTTTTCTGCTTATTTTGGTTGATACAATTACCTCCTGAAATATTTTACACACTTTTTTTACACTTTGTATTTAGGGAATTGAATTCGGCATCCCCGAAAACCACCGAGTAACGAGTTTGGAGCGCTTCCCATGAACTATGCAATTTTCCCCCCAGAATGACCCTCCGGATACCCCCGCAGAGTCCCCGAGTAGTTCCAATGCCAGAATTGAATTCGGTATCCCCGAAAACCCCCGAGTAACGATTTCCGAGTGATTTTTTCCGAGTTTCCAGTCGTTCCTATCATGGTGCAAGTAATGATGCAATTGGAAAATGCATTTTCCGGCCCAGAAGGCATTTTTCAAAAAATGGCTAAACCAGACGATATAGACTTTTTCTTGGGACCTCCCTGAACACAATGCAGCAAACCGCATCTCGATATCTGCTGTGCCTAAAAATTTCCGCTATTTTTCCTAACTTCCCCGGGCTAATTTTCTTGTATCGACATCACTGATCACATTTTTAATAACAAATAGTATTTAAATCGATAATTTTGCGATTATAAAAGACGACTCTTGTTACCAAACCCATTGCAACAAAGAATTTTTACCTCAAGATAACTTTTGACATCCTCCATGTAGATGACAATTTCGGTGTAAAATATTTCTTTATCCATACAGAACTATGTTAAGTCACTGATGCCATCTTAATATTTTAAGGGACCGCACGCAATGCTGTAATCAATAAATAATCTGACAGCTGACCGAGCACAGCACACTTTCCTCACCTGTAAAAAATAACGACGTCCACTATACAGAGCGATAGTGCCGGTCGGTGCACCATATGCTTGCATGCATTTGCCCGACTTTATTTTATCAAAACCTTTGTGCCACCTGTTTGGTAAGCTTAGGATGCTTTGACAAGATAATTAGGCAGGGTAGGAAGTCTTTTCAAAATTTGACATTTTGATAGAGGAAATAATATAAATATATATGCAGATGGATTGTTTTATTATGTCCCATTAATATTTATAGCACAATAACCAGTCTGAAGGAAATAACTTTAGGATAACATTATTGGCGTAGAAATTTTTAATTTCTTAAATTGATTAACTTTTGATCAAACTGTCATAATCATGGTAAAAATACGCTTAGACTGAATTTTAAAAGGTGGATTAATGTCTTCAATTGTCAGGTATGGGTTCCTCATCAGTACTATTCCATTAGATTGTTTTAAAATTTATTTTAGATAACTATTACCAACTGATCTCCCAAATTGTTTCTTTGACATATTTAGGCAATCTGATCATGCTTAAGTTTGTAGCAATTAGGATTCCATATCAAAACCTACTTAATTATTTATTTTAATGGCATGCTGTTATTTAACTGAATAGTCTTCAAACTTGCAGAAAGACCATTTCATTGAGATCGTTTGAATAATTTTACTGTAATGATCCAGTATTAGATTGGCTAGTTTGATGGATTTTGATCAATCGACCATAAACTGCATCTAATTACACGAGAAAATACCAAAAACTGGTTTATGAGTACTGCATATTCTAAACGAAAATAACAAAAAATCAGCGTATCAACATTCGTGCTTCTTTATTGACTCATCTTTGTTCAACTCGCCAACAACATCAACTGTTTTAGTTACAGATTGACACCGATGACAAAAAAGATAGCATTATATCAGTACCAAATATGAAAAAGATAGACTTGCCCCAAAAACTCCCCAAGCATAAGCTGGCACCCATCTGAGCAAATTGATGGAACCTGGTGGATAAAGAGGGCCTCAAATAGTAGGAATTACTTCCGAGGAGCATAAACATAATTGATGATGTTTATTGCCAAACAACTCCATCGCCTTAATGCTATAATTCAAGAAAGAGGACCGGAAGCACATCATCGGGTGGTTTCGCAGCATGATATTGCTGCTAATATTCATTGTCTCACACTGCTAATGTCACAAGAGCAGCTATTCGCGAATTAGGTTGCAAAGATATTCTACAGACTTATTCTTC
This sequence comes from Monochamus alternatus, assembly GCA_037114965.1. NCBI lineage: Eukaryota > Metazoa > Arthropoda > Insecta > Coleoptera > Cerambycidae > Monochamus > Monochamus alternatus. The sequence continues at coordinate 8,771,484 of CM073428.1, forward strand.
TGATCTTACTTCTTCGGATTCTTCCAGAAATGTCTAAAATTGCTTACTACATTTGTCATTTCCAAAGCGTCAGATTTCTTCAGAATTCCATACTAGATCGTTGGGAGACAATTGTAAGCAATGGAGGAGATCTTTCTAGTTAATATGTTTTGTTAAATAAAAAATATATATATTTGGAATTCAACAATAATATATCAATATTTGGAATTTGTATAACATTTAATAAGAAGTGTAGCATCACACATCAAAGATATAGGAGATTTCGGTAAAATGTTTGTGCGAGAGGTAGCACCGTATAACAAATCTTGATGTCTAGAATTTGTGCGAGACAAATATATTTTTTCTAAGAATTCAGTACTATCAATTTTGTTATTCAAGATGTTATACAGAAAACCAATCAACATATTCCGTCTAGTTTCCAGTGAATCAAAATTAAATCTGCTAAGCAGATGGTTCTAGGAAATACATCTGGAAGGATAAAAGATTCATCTTGCAAAAATGATATGAGTTTTAAAAATTGTCTCTGAAATGATTCATACGCTGACAATGAACTTGATAAATAGGATACCATATTATCAAACCGTATTCAAGTTTAGATGTCACAGGAGCACAAGACAGGGTTTTGAAAAATACATTTGTATTTGAAAAATTCCTGCAGTTGCGATAAATGAAGCCATACGATTTAAAGGTACTAAAAACAATATTATTGATATGATCGATAAAAGTAAGTTTATTGTCAAAATATATACCCAAATCCTTGAATACATCAACACTGCCAACGGCACTACCACCAATGGAGTATTCATAAATAGAAACGCTATTCTTGCGAGTATAAGTCATTACATTGGATTTAGAAATATTAAGTTTCAGACGATTTAGTTCACACTATGACATTTACTTGATACATTCTTGCAGGTCAATAGAATCTGTAGATTTATTTTAGAATAAATTTTAAAATCATCCGCAAATAACAAATGTTCGCAAGTAATGACCTTAGGAAGATCGTTAATGAAAAATAAAATTAGTATTGGACCTAAATTTGGGCCTTGCGGAATGCCTGATTTTGGAGAAAATGAATCTGAGGTAAAATGTCTGTCGCTTAAGTAAGATGTGAATAATTTAATCAAGGTATCAGAAAATTCAAAACTTCCCAATTTAAAAAAAAGTATATTGTGGTCTATTTGATCAAACGTTTTTTGTAAGTAGCGAAATAAAACAGTTTACCATACAATAAAGTTTCAAAAACCTTAGAAAAATTATACAATAATGAAATGCCTCTATATTAATTGGATACACCACTAAGATTATCCGAAAACAAATGTATTTTTGAGCAACGTATCAAATTTTCTAGAAATTAACCCCAAATTTAAAATAAACTCACCTTGACAGATGCAAGGTAAGTAAACTAGCACAATGCACCATAATACTGGCCTCGAGCTAAAACCTCTTCAAGTTCAAAGCAACTTCACCAAAACAACCGCCAATTTTCCCTAATCTAATGCTCGTATAATTTTGCTGAAATTAACGTATTTTACTAAACCAGTCCCACCGGTTCGCCCCAACCCGTGTTCTATCCTAATTACATTGTGTTTATTTAGCATTCGTTTGCAATTATAAAGACGCTACCTGGTACTCATTATTCAATTTGGTGGATCACTAATTGAGTGTAAATTACCGCTTTTCCCACTCGCCGCCTCCGGTTATGCTCCCGAACGGCATAACCGAGGTAATAAGGCCTGGTAGTCATTGGCGTGTAAAATATCTTAAGAATATAAAAAATAAGATTAAACCTCTAAGTCCGCCTGCCAGAGTTATAGTATTGATGAGTTGGTATTCTGTAAAAACTGGATCGTAATAATTCATCAGTTTATCAACATTTCATTTGATCAACTGGAACATTAGCCCGATCTGAAAAAACATTCGACGAAATACAGTGAGTTGAATTTATACGCTTTACTTTTTCTTTACAGACAAGACGAATTTAAAACGTGAGGATCGTTTCTTTCATCGGCAACCAGAAGACTAGCTATACATAAGATATTATCAACAAATTGTAGTATTAGATAGATTCCTTTATTAAAAGTTTGTATTTAGGGTGTTTCGAATACCAAATTATGTGCCATAATTAAAACAAAAAAAATAAAGACACACATTCACAACGCCTAAACAAATTACACACAGATAATTCACATTTATCTTCATATTATCCTAGTGTGGGGATTACACCAAAGTGTAATTTGATTAATTTTTCTTTTTGTGACATTTTCCCACTTTTTAATACTTGAATTCAGGGATACTGTATTTTGTTCATGAAAGAATGATAAGTTTAAAACTACTAACCGAAAAAAAATTGTTGTAAAAATATATTTTTAATAACTGAAAGTTTCATTTTTATACAGGGTGTCCAGAATATTAGTGTCTTTATTTTGCTGTATGATAAAATGTAGCAAACAAAACATATTCTACTCAAGAGTTTTTTTACCATCGATAACAGAATTTTGACAGTAAACAGGTCTTGAATATATGACAACGTCGCGCACGTAGCAAATCCGATGTTTCTAGATAATAATTAGATACAAATAGATCCATCTAAAAATATTTACTATGAATGGTTTTCTTAGATCTCATTTCACAAAACAGAATAAAATGTCAAATAGTTACAAGTATTAAAATAACGCGTCTTGTAGCCAAAGAGTTATGCCATAAATTAACATGTCATGGTTACCAAAAATTGTTCCACTTTTGTTTATGTACATTCACAGCACTCTATACAGAAACTCAAAACGCACTAGCCACAATACCACTATGACTAATAATATTTTTTTGTCAACAGCAGCAGGTGATAGATTACAATATTATTGTACGTTACAATATGTTACAGTTTTTAGGACCTTAATTATTCCTTAATTTGAAGTAACACAGTTTTGCATTTTGTTGCAGATGTATTTTTATTTTTGAAATGTATTTGTAGAAAAACTATTCGTTTTAGACATTTTTTTCATACAAATTTTCTGTTGCATTTGGTCAGCTATACAAGCCCTTTTGTATCGGCTCTTATATTCCGGACATCCTGTATATCACCAAATGTATTATTATTTTAGTTCATTCATTTTATTATAAAACTACAAAGCTTCACTTTAATCATGATATTCGGAACCACATTGTATTCTAGTCATCTAGTTTATCTCTTTGTATATACTTTCTATTTCCTCATTCGTTCTTCTAACCTACCCTTCTTCTCTTTTCTACAAAAATCTTCCTCTCCCACACTTCCAGTCTTGTTTGTTTTGCTTTACTTATTGAACGTCCATGTTTTCATCCTGCCGTATGTCACTGCTGGTCTTACTGCTATTTTGTATAGTCTTTCTTTGTTTGACTAGAAATATTTTTATTCCTCAGTATTATCTGCAGTCCTCCTACACATTTGTTTTTAGACATTATTCTGACTTCAATTCCTTCTCCTATTTTCGGTTGTTGTCTGGCAAATATAGTTTCAAATATGTGAATTGTTCTACTTCTTTCAACGTGTATATTTTGCTCCGATTCGTGTCTTCTTTCAAAATCTTACCTTTTATATACATATAATGCCTAATTTATTGTCTCATGCATATCTAAAGACTTTGTCTAGTACTAAACTAAATAACACTGTTGATAATAATGGATCCCTTGCTTCAACCCTTTTTTAACTTCAAACACTTCTGTGGATCTATTATTTACTTTTAATTCGTTCTCAGTCTTTTTCAGTGTTAGGCTTACCTTGTTCCTCCTCTTCTTGTTGATTTCCAATTCTTCTAAAACCTTACATAGTTATTTTCCTTTTATTCTGTCATAGGCTTGTTTATAATCTACAAATAGCACTATGATCAGTTTAGGTACCATATTCAAGTTTCAACGTAAATTTACCACAGTCAAAACATGATCTACTGTACTTCTTTCTTGTCTAACGCCACACTGATATTCCCTAATTTTATCCTCCACTTCTGTTACCAATCTGTTTTTTATATACGTGGCTAATATTTTATATACCACATTCAGCAATGCTATTCCTCTGTGGTTCTGGAATTCCCCTCTATCTCCTTTTTTACGTATAGGGCACATTACTGCTTCCGTCTATTATTTCGGCAATTCTTCCTTTCTCCAAGCCCTTTCTAATAGTTTCTGCAACTGATCTATTAATTCCTGTACTCCATATTTAAATAGTTGCTGTCACTTCCTGGGCTCTTATTATTGAAATAATTTCTTAAATTTCTTCTTTACTTGGAGTTGGCGCCATGTTGCCTTCTTCTGTATTGCTGTTGCTTGCTTCCCTTTACGTTTCATTGAATTCATTTAATAACTCCTCAAAATATTCTTTCCTATTCAATATTGCATCCTCCATCCATACTCTTCCATTTTTGTCTTCATAAAATACTGGTCCTGGCTGATATTTTCACCTCTCATTCTTTACTGTTTGATATAGGTTTTTAATACTGTTAGTTTTCAAAACCTCTTCTATTTGTTGTAATATAGCTTCATAATTTTTCTTTTTCTTTTTTCTTAGCGCTCGATTGGTTTTCCTTAACAACTTAATTATACGAATATACATCAAATCATGTGACATTTGAACAGAATGAAATACAGTTTATATAGTATAAAAAATACTTTGGTTACAGAATCTAAATATATCCAAACCAAATTACATTCATTAAATTAAGAATATGTAATCATCCAGTAGTTGCCACAACATTAATATATACTCGCTACGGAAATAAATTTGCAATAACATTTGCATTCGCAATAATGTTATAGGTACAACTTCCAAGTGCAATAAAAATGGACAACGCATTGATCGTATAATTTCTAACATATCATTACGAGCGCGGTCAGGTTATACTCACGTAATAAATGTTTTAATATTCCCCGATTAATGATCAAATAAAACTATCATAGTCTCACGGCGCGCAGGTGTACGTTAAATCAAACAATCATCAAATGCATTTATGAAGTCATTAAATTGATAAGTATACGACGTTGTCAATCAAACCCAGACGCGACGACATAACTGCGAACTTTATTGTAATTACTTTAGCGTTACGATCATATTTCCGCGATGAGATGAAACGTGTAATGCCAAGAAAAATTGCTCAAAAAGTCAATTAGATACTGTACCTGCTTCCGTTTGAATTACACTCGATGGTAAATGAAAGAACAGTACCCAACCGTGGATATAAGAGCACGATATTCTGTTAGGTTCTTGTAACTGTGAATGCAATCCAGTTTTTTGCCCACTTCGCAACTGGTGTACGTGATAGATTTCCGTGATTCTTTTGTAATTGATCGTGGCATTATATTTTCCTTGCCTCTGCCAAAGATACAGAGCGTCCCAGTTTAAGTCTGCTAGAGGGTAATGTAAAATTCTATTCTAA